>CM074784.1:4116932-4716932 GCA_037355745.1 Pseudo-nitzschia multiseries | reverse complement strand
CACGAGTTCGGTTATTAACACATTTTGCACATTGGTTTTGATTCTGTAGCGTTGACAAGCCCGTTCGGCCTCTTCAAGTCTTTGCTCTAGCTCCAGATTTTTATTCGATAAAGATAGTAACCTCGAGTTGATCCCGCTACGAGTCCTTAGTGGTGTTTGCGAGGACATCGTGTATTGTTTAGTGAGCTCTTTTATTGCTTTTATGGAAACGTATACCGTACAATATAGAATTGTAAGAGAATGGGTGTTCACCTAGTCAATAATGGATTGAGCTCGATTGATGGATTTCCCACGTTGCGAAGGCTGATGATGTTTTTATCGGTTGTCGTGGTGTGTACCGGTGAGGGGAAAATTAACGTCATTCTCCGTCCGTAGCGATCAACAATAATTGATAACGAAATTACAAGAAACACAATAAGTTCTCAAAATTGTGCCGACACCATCTGGACCATGGAAAATGAGTGAGGAGCCACAAACAAACGCACGATTGGGTTTTTGAAAATGTGCCCAGTTCATTACTTCCTACTATTTTGATTTTCATTGGACAATCGAAAGATCTGGTGATGAGAACTCGTTGGTAGCGCGCCTTTTGAGTCTCATCGTAATCTTACTCTGACAACAACTGTCTGGTACAGTACGTATTGTGTACGAGTACGTACGTACATACATACGTTACGGTACTTCTCTTATGTTTTTCTTCACACTGGATACATTCTATTCGTTGACGGGCGAGGACTGACAGAGAAGAAGACAAAAGTCGGAGTAGTCACCCCAATTAGTCGGAGTAGTTCACACTTGGATGCCTCCCTCCGGCATCAATGCTCCAGATTCCTAAAACTCTCACAAAATGTGCACGAAGGAGCACCGAAGTATCATCCAATGGGTGCGATGCGTTAGTCGAATCCGCGGGACTTCGCAGCTTGAGCCTACTACTGGAAGAATCGTTCCACTCGGCTATACGTGTCTTTAAAATGGACAAGACCATCAAGCATAGTGCCAACGTGATTGGGTGTCACAGTCCACGACAGATACCCTACGTTTCGAAATTCCCAATTTTTTTGTGGCACTAGTCGTGGTTGAGCGCTCTCCCATCGTTATCGATATACTTCCAAGCTTGAGAAGAAACCACCAGAACACATATTATGCACGATCAATTGCGCATCGCAGATCATAGTCTCAGTCGATAAGCTCCAACTGCAACACAAATTTACGATTGAGAAGAAGGGTGTAGACAAGCTCTGTCGCGTTCACAACAATGATAGGTCGGCCTTTGGTCTTCACGGTAATGCAATATAATGGAATCACCAATAGGATCGAAAATATTCAATCGTTATCGTCATCAACAAACACAACGCCATGGTGAGGAGGATAATAGAGGTAGTGGCAGTGGTGGCATCGATGGAATTGTTGTATCTCCGACTAGAGAAATCGATCTTACTCCGAAGAAAGCAGCATCCAACTCTAGACGTACAAGTGTTGACCGCAATCGAACAGATCCCAACAATGATATACAGAATATTCGCATGCTTGATGATCTTACAATGGGGTATAGTGAATCTCCTAGCCCACGTTTTACTACCGAGCGGAACCCGGCGGAATATGCTTTATCGCCGGATTCGGCAAGGTCTTTCCGTATCATGTCATTGGATAGATGTCGCGAAGAGACTGTGTCGCCACTATTTCCGGACTCCTCGTCATCATCGATTTCTTCCTTTAATTTTCTTAACGTTCCAATGATGCCGGGACCAATAATCCCATCGTTAGATGCAGATGAAGAATTTCCCCATTTTACAAAGGTGACAAAGACCTCTGATAAGCTGTCGACGAAAGTGGATACATCCAGTAATGACGATACGTTTGAAATGAAGATGACACCCGTTTCGAAACAAACACGAAGGAAATGCAACCACAACCGGAGTAACTTTGTATTCGACGGGAACCTCTCTTTTGGGTCTGTTAGTTCACCCACGATGTTCCTACCACCACCTCCGATGTACATATCTCCGATTACTAGAGTTTTTCTTCCCGATATGTCTATGACAAATAACTCTTTTTCTGCTCCGGTTCCTATAACACCACCGCGTGCGCTCGATATTGGATTTTGCAACGATGATATTTGTCACGACAGAAAGCAGCAATGGAGGAAGACACCACCCCCTACCCATCAAGAGCAAAGACGCCGAAATAGAGCAATGCCTTCAATGCAATACGAAAATGATATTTTGAATAGATTGAGGAGGCAGCGGCAGCAAGAACAGCAGCAATTACAGCATCAGAATACCTGGTAGAGGATTTACAATGCAAAAACATGCATGCAACTCGTGTGAATGGAAGATACTACCGAACTATATACCGCTCGGGTGCACTCTGTTTGGTTTTCATGCACTCCCGAAATTGACCTGTGGTTTTTGGTGCTTACATATTGATAAATTTCTACATTCAGATTTTCTCTCGCATTAAGTTGGCTTGGTTAGATACAATATTGTCTATTTCAAAAGCAAAAGGTTTTGTAAGTATCATAAGTGTTTTACCGAAATAGTCCTTTAAAACCTAGTGGCATTGTAGCAAGATTTTCCTCCCTAACTAGGTGCTAGAGGATATATTCTTTCCATACGAATTTCGCACCCTATTCATCATCCAATCCAATCCAATCCAATCCATTTCAAATCAGTATCAGTATCAGGCCCCCACTCAATGGATCAACAATACGTATTTAGGAAGGATATTGATCCGTTTTTGAGAGAAGAGACAGGATACTTTTCAATGCAGGCCCGGTACATAGACTTCCTGAGAATCTATCGAGTCCGGAGTTAAATTGTCTTTTTGCTGCTGCTGCTTAATTGATTCCCGCAAAGACAATTTCCAGATCATCGTAGGATTCCAATTTTGATACGTTTTCGTCGTCGCGAAAGACCCACTCTTTCGATACCCCGTCCCATCTTCCTCCCAGCTTTTTTATCATCTCTTTGTGCGGGTATGTATTCCCGCGTACCCGAAATCCTTTGCCAGTGGATTTGTTGACGCTTTCTTTGCCGTTCCTACTGCTGACATGATTGTTAGCACCGACCGTGTTGGTATCGTGAGTGGGATTCCAAGAGTTTTCCGACCGCAGTGTTGCGCTTGCTGCCATCTCCTCGATTTCCATTGATCGATCATTATTTCCATTCCGTCCTGTATCACGATTGTCCCTCTCGTCATGATTCGAGTCGCTGTTCGTCAATTCCATTCTTGCAAACGAAGAAGTCAATGAATCCGGTCTTGTGTGTTCATCCCCCGCAACGCTCGTCGCTGATTGCGTTAAATCTGCTTCTTCCGTTTCCACAACAGGTTCCATCGATATGTGTCCGTGCTCCACGAGGTATCGAAATACTCTCAAACACGCCTCACTGTCTGCGAGAGCGTCGTGGGCATTGTCGAGTTCTCCTTCTTGGCCGTCTGTCACGAACTTAAAGGCTTCCGCCAGAGACGGCCATTTGTATGATGGAGGTCTGCCGGGGTTTTCGTTGTTATTGCTTTTGGAAAATCTACTAGGCAATTTGCAAATATCGATAGACGCCATCATGGTGCAGATATGCCGTTTCGAGGAAAACAGTTCCGAAAACGATTGCGTCGACGACGACGACGACGTCGACTCCTTTCCAACCGCGTTGTTCCGGCGACCACGGTGAAATGCCGTCTCCATTATCATCGCATCAAATCGGATATTGTGCGCCACGATGACATCGGCGGCGCGACAAAGATTTTCAAAGATGCCAAGAGCCGTTTCGTGTTCGATCCCAAAACACGTACAATCCTCCTTCGAAATCCCGTGCACTCGCTGGGCACCTTCATCGATCTGAACCCGATCATTTCTGAGCTTGACCAAAAAGGATCCCTGGTTGCGAACTTTCCAGTTGGTGGTATCTATCAAGAGAAATCCGAGCTGGACCAGATCCGGTTGGCTGTCATCGGTATAGTGATCGCGAAACCGAACCATCCCGGTAGTCTCCGTGTCGAAAACGAGGGCCGTTCTATTTGCGCTAGTTTTGACGGTTTGTTCCATCGATGCCGGAGTCAGACTGCTACCAATATGATGCGTATTCCCAGTATCCCAGGTAGACGACGAAAACAACTTTCTATGCCGCCGTGCGTGTGACAGAGGCATCGGCGACGGCGAGGAAAACGCTTGGACCACTGCCCCCAAGGCGTACGATAGTCTGTGCGACATTATTCCTGCTGTAGTCGATAAAAGGGCGGACAGTGTTGTTCTCATCGCAGTGAAGAAACGAAGGAAAAGATCAAATATCATTACTTCGTATTATTTGTGTCTGTAATAGAAACTAGTCCGTAGCTCGTGGTTCGTACGAAGTACGAAGTAGTTCGTAGCTCGTAGAACTGATTCCAAGAGAAGAAAGAGAAATCAGGATATTTTTATTTTTTTGGATACGGTACTACTCGTACCGATAGTACGATGCTTCTCATCTCGGAGCTTCTGATCTCAAAATCGATGGTGGTGTACTCGTACCGTACTAGGGCGCCAAAATGAAATTGATTTGTTTACTCCGCGTCGCCTAAAAATCTACCGAGACTCCCCGTTGTGAAAATGAACGAAAATGAAAGGAAATGAACAGAACTGTTCACAGTAGGAATTTCTGCGGTATTCTACTGGAGGGCGTGATGCTCTGCTTCTCAAAATCGACGTACGCTGCGGTACCTGTGAAGTCCGAAAAGGTGCTGGGTTACTACGCATCGTTGTTCGGCTCTAATATCGTTGCCTATTTCTCTTTCGAGCCGTGCTCGCGACTGCATGCCTTCCGCATCAACATACCGTACGTACTGCTGTGATGAAATTCTTTGAATCCATATTCTTACTGTTGCCTGGTTGACGAGACAGGAACATTATTGGTACAGCCAACTCAAATTGGTGCGGTAGAGTAGTACTCGTACTCCTTGGAGTGCAAGGCAGGAATTGCAAAAGTGCTGTAACCGAATTTGAAACTTGTTGGTGGGAATCTTCAATATTCCTCGTATCTCATCAAACTAATGACGATTCTTCTCCTCAAGGATACAGCTTGGCCATATAACACCGCAGTAGGTACAAGTTCCGCATTTTTGTTTCGCTTGATAATAGTAGAATCTACACGTAGAAGAAAGCTACGAGAAAAATAGAAAATAAGAGCGAGTTCCTGTGCGTGGTTCAAAGTTTGAAAGTTTCGACTGTTGCAAATCGACAACGGTGAAAGACGACCAAAATCTTAACTGATTGTGTCCTACTACATTTCATTTTTCTTGTTCTACACGTAGCCAATCAATTCGATATTGTTATTATTCCAACCATGGCAGCAAAATGAAGAATTCTCTACGGTTAGACTGCGTGTACGTGCACTCAAACCTTTTCCTCCGGATTTCCATTCCATTAACGTCCTTGCTAATTGATATAGTATTCAAACTGGATTGACCACTACTAGATCTGATATCTAACCATTGATGACATTCTTGTTTCAAAACTCTGTTGACATTATATTCAATGTTTGACGACAAGACAAGACAAGACAATGCTATTCTACTACTCATTCTCAAGAAACTTCTTCGAAAAGACTTTGGTCCACCCCCTCCATTCCCAGTGGATCTTCGGCAAAGGCCTTGGCACTTTTTGCTAGCTGGAGGTGAACGTTGTCCGGATCTGCCGGGCCTGCAGCCCGACTCGTCAGCGAAATTATCCGCAAGATCCATATCGGTGCCCACAATGGAATGTCAACAAAGTTTCCGTGGAAAGCACCGTGTACGTGATACGTGGCGTCACCGCACCGAATCCCAGCCCAGCAAAACTCGTCCGAAACGTAGGATACTGTCGGTATCTTTGGTGGCAGCTGGAGACAGCCAGCTCCCATCTTGAGGGCAGGATCATGTAGAATGAGTCCAGAGATACCCTCCGACCGTAGCTGCGATGCTACCAGAGCGGAAGTGGCACCGTAACTGTGTCCCCCTATAAAAATTCGATCCAGACAATCAGGGAAAAGGGAAGGTAGATAATCCACGGCTTCGAGTATTTCCTTTGATCTGACGTGAAGACCGTCTCTGAGTGAGAAGCGAAAAGGATGGAAATTCAAGCGGGATCCGTCCGACAGCACTGTAGAGGTAGCCGTCCCATCTGTGTGCTCGATGATAGCGATAATCATGCCCTGCAGAGCGAAGCCTCTGAGAAAAAAGGTGGACATATCCATATTCCCACCGTACCCATGACTGTAAATAAGTAGCGGATATTTCTTTCCGCGAGGAATCAAACGCTTCGTAGTACCGACATTCTCTTCATAGCAACCACTGTTTGCACGTGCCAAATGTGCTAGAAGGAAGGAAAGTCCGATCTGTCGAAGTCCCAACATTCCAGCAATCCCACTTGAAGTTTTCCTGCCATCGGTGCAATACTTACTTTCAATCGTTAGAGTTTCATTTAGATTTCGGCCCGCGCAGGGGTAAAACAATCTGACTCGCGATTTCAGATTAGGCAAGCGGACAACTTTGGATACAACACGACTGGTATCGTTGTCGTGGTCTGGAAGACGCGGATAGTCTATCACAGCAATCGAAGCTCCTACGCGAAAACAAATCGCAAATATAAATGAAAAGAGCAGAGCATTCGGAATAGCGGATTCCAACCCTGGTGTGATATGATCATGGACTGGTAGAGATAGAGACAGTCTCAGATTTCCCCTGCCATCCACATCGTAGTTTTTCCTCACTTGTTTACTCTCAAGAGTAAACGAATGTGCCTTGGAAATAAGAACGGCAAATGATATCACTATGAATACCGGGTAGAAATGCTTCATCTTTGGTTCATCCTGAAGATACTGGTATTGTCGCACTTCATGGACGCTCTCTTTCTGGTTGCTTTATTCTGTTGTACGAAGTAATACTGAATACTCTGCTAACATACCGGTAAGTATTTCAAATTCGATGATTTTGACTTCGCGTTCGAAACTTTGTGAAGAACGTGAAAACCGCGTTCCGGTAAGGATTACGAATGAATCACGGAAAATTGTGTCCTTGCTCCTGGGGTCAATCCCCCTTTTAATCCGTCCCCACTCTATCACAAAATTTGATGGAACTGTTCAAGTTACATCGTGTACGAGTACGAGTACCATATGTACGGTATGTACGTGTAGAAAAAATCTGGTGAAATTTTTCTTGCTTCGTTATTGGACCGTTGAAAGCGCGCCCAGCTTCCAGGCTTTTTTTGAAATTATGCAACGCCTTCACTCACTTTTTTATGACTTTTTCCGACCCGTGAGAAGCGAAAACCGCTACTCCGTGCTGTAATACCGTACAGATGTTGTGTGTGATTGATGTTTGAGTATCAGCATCTATGTTTCAGTGTTATCTTCGATATCCGTTCGGGTTGTTACTACCGGCTACTAGTTTAACATAGATCTCTCTTTGTTTTTCAGAAGCAACCCATCTCAATTTTGCAATGAAAGTGAGTTACTATATTAAGAAAATATCAGAGAAGTCAGTACTACTGTAGCTAAAGATTGCGAAGGCGAGAGAAGGAGATTGTTCGATTCAAAAATATGATTCCTGAAAGGGCGAACGAGAGTGAAGGAAAAAAATCTGCTGACGAGGATGAACATAATTCCAGGGCAATAAGTCTGCCATGTCTGAGTTTGCCTCGGGACGAAAAACTGTCCAACCAAGATGGAGTTGATAATGAATGCCAACACAATAGTCCAGTAGAGATCCACGAGACAACGACTCAATCGCCCCGCGACATGCCACCACTCAGCGATGCCGGACGTCGAGCAAGGGATTAGTATAAACACTCCAAGTGTGGATCAGACATCAACTGATCCTACTGACACTATAGAGATTAGCAACGGTGGAGAAGATCAAGAAGAAATAGTTACGAACGGCACAAGGTCAACTTTCGGTAATACCAGCATCATCGATGAAGGGGAAACAAATCAAGATAGCTCTATTTCCAACATGGAGTCACAAAGCTACTACAGTCCTCCGGAATTGTATTCAAAGGAACTCCAAGTAGACTATGTGGCACCAATTGCAGCCAAGTCGAATCGTGTTGTGGATAAATTCGACGACGAAGTCGACTGCCACGACGAGGAAGAAGACGACGAAATCGCAAATAATGACGCGCTAATCGCCTATTCTGAGGAGAATAACCGCAAACTTCAGAACCGAATAGTTCAGCTTAACGAAGCCATACTATCGATAAAGAAATATCAATCCGTCAAGAGTGGGAGAAACATGTTGAGGGATTACGGACTGAAGGTAGAACTTGAAGCCCTGTACGAGGATCTCGGTTTCCTTAAGAACAAACATGAGGGCCTGAGCGAGACTCTCTTCGAGCTTCATCTACAACGTCTCGATTTGCTTCAACTCGAAGAAGAGCAGCAGCAAGAAGAAGAGGAAGAGGAAGAAGAACGAGAGGAGAAAAATACTTCGATTCTGCACAATAGTAGCGTTACTTTCCATAACTCGATTATTTCGAATGTTGGCGAGTAAAAGAATCGTACTTGGAACAAATGAATGAACGAACGAGCAAACCAAAGCCGAGCGCATGCCTTTTGTGGGTTTGGGCACACTCGATTCCCTCTTCTTGTCACTCGAGTTGGTGCGTATGTGTACTTACTAAACCCACAAGAAAAAAGAAATTCGATGGCAGTATTGACTGCAACGTGTTATGATACATTGTGGCTTTAAGCTCAATACATGGTACATATAAACGTAAACGTGCCATACTTGAAATTCTTTATTGCTCATTTTAGACTCCATCCAATACATGTACGTAGTACTATGCCACGGCTAGATTTTTATGGCAGTTGGTCTAACTTGGATAATACTCCGTACCTGGTATTGATGTTTGATCGTCTCAATCAATAATGTCATTGTAGTTTGTTATTGATGATATGATACTAAATATTAGTTCAATGTTTAGCTTGTGAATTATAAGAAATGTCTATGTTGTCGATTCTAGGCCTGTGGTTATTGTATGGAATCAAACCCCCGCTGCATTCTGATTTTGGTTTTCCCGGCATCAAACTTTGGTTACGACAATTTTTCGATTCGTCGTCTTTCGTTTCCCCTTGTTAGTCTTCCAAAGTAACGGCGATTTTTTCATGCCAAAATTCCCGTGGTGATGGTGATGGTGATGGTGATGGTGATAATGTGATTCTGATTCTGATTCTGATTCTGATTCTGATGCTGATGCTGATGCTGATGCTAACGCTAACGCTAATGCTAATACTTGTGCTTGTGCTTATGCTGGTGCTTGTGCTGGTGCTTATGTTCATGGTTGCTGCCACCATCAAGATTGTTTCGCCGACATTGCTGCTCTTCTCGCAGTCGCAAAAATCGCCGCTGTTCGCTTTGTTCTTCGGCCTGCATGATGTTTTTTTGTTTCTGCTCGGTCTCTTTCCGAAGATTTCTTATCTGGTCTTCGAGATTCCTGCATTCTGCCTCCAAAGCTTGCTTTTCGCAGGTGACTCGTTGAATCTCGGCTTGGTAGTTTCGGAATCGGAGGAGGGTTCGCATCTGACGTATGTTTCCCTCGCTTTGCAGTTCAAAAATGGTTGATTCCAATTCCTCGCATTCCCTCAAGAGTCCCTCGTTATCCTTGTGCTGCTGCGCCAATTGTTTGCGTTGGTTGTCTCTGTGATGGTCTCGGTCGCGATGGTTTCGGTGTACTTTTTGTTTGCTGTATATCACACGGTGCTGTTCGTGTTCTGTCGCGGACAAAGCGGGAGATACAAGTTCCGATGATTGGTCTTGTCGGCCCTCGGCAGTGGTAGCGGCAGCATCCGACCTGGAATTCCCAAGGCTTGTTCCCATAGATGCATAGCATTGGTGGCTCTGTTTACGGTGAATTGGCACGGTGGATTTAGATTCGTTTGTCTCTTTGTCGACACTGCTTGTTGATTCCGTGGCTGTTCCGTTCGGTAGGAGACAGACTCATCGACCAGCGTTCGGTGGATGCTTCGTCACTGCTCGCTGTCGAGTAGTCCTGTGAAAAGTCGTTGTACGTCCTGTTGCTTATGCTGCTAGCACGAAACGAAGATTCTTCGTCGATCCGTCCCAAAACTTCGAAAAACTTTGGACCGTGGAAAGGCTTGTGTGACGCAGCAGCAGCAGCAGCAGCAGCAGTAGCAGCAACATTCGCCGATGAAAGAAGCTTTGGAAGACGATAGTGAAGATCGTGTCAGACTTGCCATGATGAGGATGATGATGATGCTTCAACCGAAGGATTATTGAATGAAAAAATCTGTGAAATGCAATGATGTGTCCCTGTGTTTGAGTTCGAGGTCACAGTGTGATTCATCGATTGATCGATCGATGTGTCGATCTCCTCTTCTGACAATCCCTCGGAATGGGAGTTGATCACAACTCCTCGTTGCGTGGCTAGAACGGAGGTCCTGATTGTGTGCAATTCCTTTGATGATGGATTTTTTTATTCCGAATTTTTTTTAAAACAGCACCGAAATCATGTGTAATTAATGTGTAATTGATGTGTCGTGTGTCCGTACGGTACGTAGCTCCGTGATCTATTCCGCCTTCTGGAGGTTCGGCACGTTCCGCGTCCGTTAGGACAAAATTATTTATCTACAACATAAAGGTCCCCCTGCGCTTGAAGCGGGCAGGTGTCACTATTCAGGGGTCATAACAACTATGCATGAGAAACGTTATTGATGAAGTCACGGTACCGGTACCGGTACCGATACAAGTAAGATGTGTAAAAATCATTCACAGGCTCGCCGGCACATCTATAACATATGTTGCTGTGGTACTCGTAGGAGAGTAACACATGAATACTGAAAAATATCCATGGTTGAAATGGAGCACAAAAATGGCTCATGACACGTGCATAAGGAAAGCGCGCCTTCTTGCTAAGTACGTAATTAGCACGTACCCCGGTACAGCAACAAACGACTACAAGGGGTCATCCCTGTAACGTACGGTACGATGTCCTACAAAAATGGAACGGTACGATCTAAGATTACGAGTTCGTACCGGTACCTACGCTCTACGGTACGTACGCTAAGAAGGAAGGGGGAAAAAACGAGAAAAGGATCTTTTGCTTTCGTATCGTCCCCATCTTGGTAAAGAATTGAGTCTTATGCTGTTCGGTTCGTCGAGCTTATGGTGTCACGTCGCTCAGGGACCTTCAAACATCACCATGTCGTTACAGAGAAGAGAAACAAAAGCTAGAACGGCAACAATAATGGCGACGGGAACGGCACCATTGGCGCGAAGGTGCTGGTTATCTCGTGCGATGATTTTGTTCCTGGTTTTGCATCAAGCGGGGTCCGCAGTCGTGAGAGGTTCCGACAACGACAGCAGCAACAGCGACAGCAACAGCGACAGCAACAGCAACGCATCCGGAAGCACGAACAAACGCCTAGCAGAGGAAGACGATGTTGACATCGAGAAATTGTTGGACATGTTGGATTGGAAGGGTCAACTCGGCCAAATGGTCCAAATGGATATTAGTTTGTTCCTTACAACAGAGGGTTCGACGGTCCAGCTCAACCAAACCATGTTGGACTTGTGGATCGGTGAATTCGGGGTTGGAAGCGTCTTGAACAATCATTACCTTTGGAAAGCAGCCGACTACCGAAGGGAAGTCGTTCGGCTCCAGCAAACTGCCTTTACGTACGACCGCCCGCCCGTGATTTGGGGTCTGGATTCCGTTCACGGTGCCAACTACGTCCGGGATGCCCTCGTGACCCCACAGCCGATCAACCTGGCGGCTTCGTTCAACAATAGCCTTTCCTACGAAGCCGGGAAACTAGCCTCCAAGGACACACGTCGTGCGGGGATTCCGTGGCTGTTTTCGCCTCTCTTGGGATTGAGCTGGAACCCATATTGGTCGCGGGTGTTCGAAACCTTTGGGGAAGATCCACTAGTGGTGGGGGAAATGGCGCGGAGCATGATCGAGGGGATCCAAGCCGCGGACGACGACGAAACAACCGGGGAGAAGTTATTGCCTTCCAGGGCTGCAGCCTGTGCCAAACACTTTGTGGGGTATTCGAATCCCCACAACGGACACGATCGAGCACCATCGCAGATTCCCATGCGACATCTCTATCAATATTTTTTGCTTCCTTGGAGAAGGGCACTGAGGAACAAAGACGCGAACGCAAATGGCAACAACGCTGGAGCAGGGCGAAGCAGACCCATGACCGTCATGGAATCTTACACGGAAATCGATGGAGTCCCAAATGTTGCCAACCGCCGGACGCTCGACAAAATATTACGGAAAGAACTCGGGTTTACCGACGGCATGCTCGTCACGGATTACAACGAGATAACCAATTTAAAAAGATGGCACCACGTTGCTGCCGACGGAGACGACGCTGTATGGAAGGCCATGGCAGATGGAACCGTTGACATGTCTATGATTGGCCACCCCGACTCCGGCAGAGTGGAGGATGTTGATGCATTTTTTGAGGCAATGAAACGGTTGTCGTTTAAAGCCAAGGACGATAAGAATATGGACCAGAAACTCAAAGACCGAGTGCGTGAGAGTGCCCGACGCGTTCTACAGCTAAAACGGGATCTCAATATGTTTCAAGAAAGCTTTCAACTTAAGGCACTCGAGGACGAATCGAAGGAGGACAACCCGTCTAAAACCGATCTCGCCACGGTACTGGACATGACTCGGCAGTCGATCATCTTGACCAAAAACGACGACAACGCGTTGCCACTGCTAAAGCCAACGGCAAAACCTATTAAACCTCTGAAAATTCTCGTTACGGGCCCCACCAGTAATGCTCTTTCGTTCCAGACCGGTGGCTGGACGGGGGAATGGCAAGGGGTCAACTCCAACTACGAAAACGAATGGTTTACCTACCAAGGATACAGAACGGTCCTCGGGGCTTTGCAGGAGGAGACCGATAAATTTGACGTGAAATACGAATGTGGTGTCGATGTTCTGGGCAATGAATGTAACAGCATCGGTAGAAGGACTTCCACATCGGAAGAAAATCAACAGACACCCTTCTCTAATCTACTGGATATGGTTCGAGGTTGGATCCACGGTGGAAGCTCGTCTTCGTCTACATCTACTTCAATCTCGTCGACCGATCCATTGGATGCGATTGTAATTTGTTTGGGAGAGGAGAATTATGCCGAAAAACCGGGTGATATCACCGATTTGAAGCTGCCGCAGGGTCAATACGATCTAGTAACGGCCCTCAAAGAAGTGATCGACTCACAGCAAGGAGGAAGCGACCACGAAGACAACAAAAATCATCCTGGTGTATTTTGGGGGGCGACCTCGGCTCTTAGCGGATGTGGTGAGTACGAGTACTTCGTTGGAGACTTGAAGCTGATTTCTATTTTTTAGCCGGTCAGAATAGTTGGACATGCTCTCTTGAATGTCATTGGGCTTCCCATTATGTTACTTACGATGTTGATTTCCTTCTATAGGTTCCATTAGTTGATGCTGTTATCGTCGGATTTTTGCCCGGTCCATTTGCCGGCAATGCGATTGCTGATTTTTTTACGGGACGGGCAAATCCAAGTGCGAGGTTGCCCATAACGTATCCAAAACACCCAGATTTGAGTGGCGTTCCTTATTTGCATGCAGTTAGCGACATGTGCACGGAAGACACTGGTGGGACTCTTCCTCACTGGAATAACGTACTATGTGAGGTTCAATGGCCATTCGGACATGGAATGAGCTATTCAACATTCGAGTATGGTGACGTCCGCCTGAGCACCACAACATTGCAACAACACTGGCACGACACAGATTATGATCAAAGCAAGAGCGGGAGAAACACTGAAGATGAAGAGCTGACTGTGACCGTAGGCGTAACGAATAGCGGTGATATCGCAGGGGCGGAAACCGTATTATTTTTTACGTTCGATGAATCGCGATCAACAACACCAGAATACAAACGCCTGCGAGGATATAAAAAGGTTTGGCTCGAACCTGGAGAATCCAAAGATGTTCGAATCTCGATTTCGCTGCAAGACGATTTGCGGTTCGTAGGACCCCACGATGATTCCCATTACATTCTTCAAGATGGTCTTAGGTTCCGAGTGGGTATTGGGTCAGAGTCGGATTGTCGTCGTGCTCCAAATTCAGAGTCCAACCCAGATGATGGAACTAGTGTTTGCTCTGAAGTCGTGACGATACGAACCGAAAAGGATTACGTGGGCGCGTGCGAAGCAGCTTGCAATCTTTGGAGAGACAGTGGCGACTATTGTGCAGAGATGGTGTTTCCACCAAAATCATCGTCTACAGGCACTGCTATTGGTGGCTGCCGGGAATCTTGTGCATCGATTCACTTCGGTGACAATGATGGGCAATGGAACAACGACGGTTGGGGTTGGAATTATGTAGGATGCCTGGAATCAATCATCGAGAACCAGACATTTGATTCTAAGAAAGATTGCTGGAAGTTAACATCGTTTTGTCGCGATGTGACTCACACTCCCAACTATGGACGAATTTGGTTCCGGTATTTTCGATGGCAATATGGTTGGCAGCAATATGACTAATAATTTGCCACCATTAGCCATCATTTTGTCGCTATTCTCAGGCATATTTGCTTCGGTGATGATTATCTATGCAATGAGGGGTGGATTTGATACAGACAATATCCAACCGCGCCATCAAAAGAGCACCAAGCGAGGGAAATACGGCAAAATTGAATTTTCGGCCATCACTAGCGGTACTAGCGATGACACGAGCAACAACGAAGTTTGTTGAACGAGTTATCATAGCTTAGGCACCAAAACACACGCGAGGTGCATGTTTTCTCGGCACACGCCCATTTTTTCACCTTTAATTTTTAGTGATCAATCCCTCCAAGGTACCATTTTTGTGCACATGAACCTAACAGTTCGAAGTTCAGTGCTGCCCGGAGGAAACCCGGAGGAAACAACTCTGTGTCGTCAATAGATCCGGCACTGACCTCTTCCTCGTGAGCCGGTTGGCGAGCAGGCATACATGTTGGTGCTGGAGTAGCAGCCGATTTCACCATGGTCCTCGCTGGTCACTGGAGATGTGAAAGTCGAGATATCATTGTTGTCTAGGCCGTCATCTTTAGGTGATCAAAGAAACTCCAGCTGGTGGGGATGGAGGTGATTTGTGGCGCCGGATAGCTCTGTTGTACAGCAGTACCCAATCCCTGTGAGGTGTGCATAGTTCCTTCCACTGGCGTGGAGGGATGCGAAGTATTCCTTTCAGATTAGGGCGGATCGCGCTTGGCAGGGTTCCGGTTCCAGCATTGTCACCTTTATGTCTTCTTTTTGCAGTTGGTTCTCCCACTGGGGCGAGTCTCATGGTCCGCTTCTCAGCGCGCTTCACGATTCTTGACGGAGATGTTTCTACTTCTTTCAGTCTGAGTTTCAGGATCATGTATTCCAGTGTTCTCTCAGACTTAGTCTCGAGAAGATCTTCTTTGAGCCTTTCCAACGCCGGATCCAAGATGTTCCTCGCGAACAAACTTTTTGCATCACATTCTCGCATGTTCTCCAGTGGAATTTTGTTAAGCTTTTGGTACAGTAGTTCAAAATTGTTGATGTATTCTGAAATATCACCGCCTGGTTGTAGTCTAGTAAGTTGCATCAGAAGTTTCAGTGTCTCGGCACCTGAGTCATACCACTCCGGCAGCTAGAATTAAACATGAGAATATCACCTTTACAACGGTGTCGTAGTCAATACATCTGTTGGATTCTTTGCAAGCAATAACTACCGGCGGTTGAGTCAAACTCGAAAACATGGGCAGAGCGAGTGTTTTTGCGTTGCGCAAGCTGGACGATTTTCATATGGATTATAAATCACATACCGGTAGAAATACATGTATTGATTCGGCTTGGTCCTTTCGTTAGAACAATTCTATCTACTTTCCTTATTGGGCAATACGAATGTCAAGCAAATCGAACTTAAAAAATGAGTACTTATACCAAGATCAAGATACAAGGCACAGAGACAGTAGATCCGACATTCAGTACTTTTCATTAGTAAGGATTTTGTTTTCGTTCAAAGAAAGGTCATTCTGCTTAAATTATAGCACGAAACAAATTTGGTATTCTAAAAGGCAGGGCATTGTTGCTGACTTGTTTGTAGAATGCTTGTGTCTTTTTTATCGCCATTCGTGCGCAATGCATCGCAAACCTCCACTAAAGCTTCTCGACCTCTTCTTGGTACTTTTGAACCTCGGGTAAGGAAAGCATCTTCGCAGCTAGCGCTTCATGGAAGTTGTCCCCAGAGCCCGGTGGAGTGGCAATATACCCCTTTTTGTTGCAATTCGAAGGGGCATCGACGTGATAAATCGCAATTTCTTCACCAAACAAGTCAGTCATTTTACCTCCCATCGCCTTCAATATCGCCTCGGGTGCACACAAATCCCAGGCTCCACCGATCTTGTGCTGGATGCTGCAAGTCACTTCTCCTAGGGCTGCTGCAAGAATTTTGTTTCCAGCTCCACCATATGTCACGATTGACCCTTCGAGACCTTCGATTGCTCCCCTCCGACAGGCTTCCATCACCTCAGGCCGTGGAATCGCCGGTGGCGTGATGTGGTTTCGGGTATTTCGTTCCATCGCTGTACCGTTCAAGCGGGAAAGGTCCACGTGTCAACGTAGCACCGACCACACCGGTTCCCAAGCCATCTAAACCATAAATCACGGTGGAGTCCTTCTCGAGGGTTCCGCTCGGAAATGGAATACCTACCGCCCCCGCGACTGCTTCACCATCAATGGCTATGCCAACAAGAACCTGACAGTTCTCGAGTCTTCCTTCCACAAATTCTCTCGTACCGTCCAATGGATCAACGAAAATAGTCACCCTATTTGCATCGATTTCGGGTGTGGCGTCCGACGGAATCTCGTCCAGAAATCGATCTCGATCGAGAGGTTCGAAGGTCGTAGCTTCCAAAGCTTTTGCGAGCTCTTCGTCGTCGTCCTCTTCACCGACTATGCGAAGGAAGCAGTCGGCGGGGTTTCCGTTTCCCCATTCCGATCTCAACGAACCAACAATTGCGGTGTGTGCCGATGTGTCCGCTTCGGTCAGTGCCGATCGGGGATCTTGTACGTCTTTCAGGACGACATCCTTGAGTTCTTTGTCGCTACTAGATTCTCTTGCAGCCTGGACTTTTCGGATCTCGACGCAGCCCCTCTGGCAGGCGTCAACACACGTCGAAAGAAGAGGGCCGATCTGTATGGTAGTTGCAGTTGTCAATGCATGGGCGACATGTGACCTCCTCGTCGTTGATACCACGGCAAGGGCTAACACGAGAATAAGAAATGAAGATCGTGCTCTTCCATTTCTATTCAAATAATGTGATTGAAACGATGTCATAGTTGTACCGGTAGCATTCGATCAATCGATATTGTTTGGGCTTCGGAGATTGATTGTTCAAAAAATGGTAGTGAAGTGCCGCCGTATTTCTATTATATCGGTAGCACCTGGCACTCCTGTTTACAACAAGGGGGGCATGAGGATTTGCGCTGGCTGACGCTGGTACGTTCCGCGTACCGATAAAGGATGCGGTACGATCGTATTCCGAAGATCAACAAAATCGGAGTTGATGATGAACGAATTGTTTTTCTGATTTTCGAAGGGGGAGGTTTTTGAAGTGACTTGCAAGGCAACTCTTGTGACGTGTAGCGTGACGTGCAGCGTCCCACTTCCACGTGTAGCAGCCGAAGAAAACTCCCCATGTACATTTCAGGCGATGAGACATTAATTTTCCGGAGCAAAAGTTACCGATAGTACCGGTACTCGTACGTAATTTACCGGTAGATCCAATGAAATAAAATTAGTCGTGCCTGTAACAATACTAATACCAGTTTAATAGGATCTAGCAAGCTTGTAGGCTTCTCGGTAGTAGCAACAATAAGTGAAAGAATATAAGTGACAATTACAAAGGCGAAGATCAAGAATTTTTTTGGACCTACCGGTACGTGTAATCTTACTTGTATTCTACTAAATGTTATGATGTACTCCTAATAATTTTTCATATCGCTGTTCACCCCAAATTTTGTCTGACCGGAGTTCCTATTCCAATAGATCATATTATTAATAAGCAATGGTCATTTTCCCCGTGATCAGGCACACCGAACATTGATGAGATAGTCATCGTGCTGCACGACCAAGTGTACTGCCCGAAGTGCTGACCTCTTGACTACCTACCGTACGCACGCGTATGTGACACAATGTTCCATCGATCGCATCGATTGCCCGCAACATTATTATAATATCGTACCCTCTTGCGGGTTGCGCTGTTCGTGTACCGGATAACAGTTGCACCGAATCATGTTTCGTGTTTTATGTTTCGTGTTTCGGTTTTTGGTATCTTTCACGAGCAGAGCTAAGAGGACTAGACCACCGGTTCTGAACTTTGTTCACCGACGAATCGATTTGTTCCAAAAACCCGCACAATCCAGCCCCGATTTTCATTCAATGGAGTTTCTATTCCATCGAAATTGCTGTACACGTATGGATATGAGTACACCCACACACGCATTATTTTTATTATTTAGTATCATTGCTGCCAATGTGTGTAGAATTTCGACGAGACCGCGATCGAGGTAGAACCCCCAATCAGCAAGAGCATTTGCAACAGGGACATTCCGATGCCGTACAGTCGTCCCATAATATCGCGGCGAGCCTCTTCGACTTGTTCCCGCAGCTGTTCCAGGTCGCCGTTGTTGTTGATGACAATATCCGCCATGGCTTCCTTTTTGGAAAGAGCCATCTGGGAATCGATCCGCGCCTGGCATTCGTTCGCGGGCAGCTCCGGATTTCTCTTGATCAACCGCGCGAGCTGTACGTCCTGGGATGTGGTCACGCAAATGGTCACCCCGAACAACCACGACAGCTTTCCCGATTCAAAGAGCAGGGGCAGGTCGCCCATGGTGATGTCGGCGTATCCAAAAAAGACGCTCCTCACGAGTTTCTTGAGCAGGACGCTGAGTATTCTGGGATGCGTGATGCGGTTGAGTTTTTTCCGTTCGTCCCGGTCGTTGAAAATGATGGATCCGAGTTTGAGTCGATCGATCTGGCCGTTGTTTGGATCGAGAATGTCCTTGCCCTCGAAGGCTTTCACTATTTGGTGGTAGACCGAATCGCTCGGCGCAACGATCTTTAGGATCGGGGTCATGTCTTCGCTGGCGGTGTTGTTGCTGCTGCTGCTGCTGCTTCCGCCGATGTTTCCCGTGCCATCGCCGTTGTCCTCTCCGTCTTCCCCCGAATCGTTCTCGTCCTCGTCGTACCCGTCGTGCCCACCGTTGCCGTTGCCGTTGCCGTTGCCTTGCGAGTACCGAGAACGCCGGTCGTCGTCCTCGTCGTCGTCCCCATCGTGGTTGTGGTTGTGGTGGTTGGCTCCGTTGTCGTTGTTGTTGTTGTTGTTGTTCGATGAGCGAGAGCGAACGCGAGCCGCTCGCTCCGCCAGCACTTCCGGTGGCAACAAGATGTTGTGGGCGATCGAATCGGCGCAAATCAGCTGCACCGTTCCCTCGTTGTAAATGACGCCGTTGCCGTCGTCCGTCAGAGCAAAGGAGGCAATGGCCGAGAGCAAACCATTGATCGAACCCACGATCAGGTTCAGGATCAAAGACAGGATGCCGCCACCCTTGTCATTGGCTCTCGCCAATTTGATGAGCTCCTCCTCGTCGTCGTCGTCGTCTTTGTTGTTGTTGTTGTTGTTGTTGTTGTTGCGACCCCTGGTTAGAGAGCTGTTGCTGTTGTTGCTATTGTTTTGATTGGAGCCTCCTCCTTTCCTGTGGTTTGTTCTTTTGCCAGAGTTTCGTCGGTTGCGAATGCTGTTGTTGTTTGTGTTTGTGTTTGTGTTTGCATTCCCACCGGTCCCGTGACCATTCTTGTTGTTGTTGTTGTTGTTGTTGTTGTTGTCGCTGTTGTCCTCGTCGTCCCCGTCGTCCTCATCCTCGTCGAATGCCTCCGAGCTGTGGTAGTTGTAATCGACAAACATTTTGGCTGCCGTGGATTTCCCCGTAGCGATTCCGCCCGTCAGCGCCACGAAACAACCGATCGATTCCCCGATGTGAACGCCGATGCACAGAAATATCAATCGGATCGAAAACAGGATGGCTGTGGCGTCCGGAGTCAGCAAGGAATCGCTGTTGGCAAAGTCGGCCGGGCAATACAGCCCGTAGCTCTGTAGCAACCAGGTAATGTTGTAGTGGAATTCGTCCTGTCGAAAGAACGACGAGGAGGAGGAAGACGACGACGACGACGACAGCGACGACGACAGCGACGAATCCTTGCCGTTGCGAAAGATGCTCGAAACGTATTCGTCCACCCCGTCGGCTCCCGCCAGATCGTCCGTCGAGAGAGCGGCGGCAGGAACGGGCAGACACCCCAGCGAGGGGAGCAACCATTCCATCAGAACATCACCGATCAAAAAGACCACCAGGGTGGTCCAGACGTCGCTCCGAATACCGGAGATCTGGATCTTGGTGCAGATCCGGGAGGTGATCGATCCCACCAGAAATCCAAAGGGAATCAGGATGAGCGTCCCCGTCACGAATTCTTCGACCAGCCGTCGCTGCGTGATCTTTCGGATCCCAAAGGCGACCACGAGCCGGGTGAAGGGACGGGTAAGCATTGTGTGTATTGTTTGTATAGTGTTGTATAGTGTTGTGTTGTGTTGTGTTTCGTGTTGTAGTTACCGTGTCAATCCTATGTTGTGTTTTGTGAAAGTAATTAGGATTGATACAAGCGCATTACTTGTTTCGGGTTACAAACGGTGAATGAACAATTGACTATGTCTTGCACTGACTTTACCGTACCGGTACAATCGACCATGAACCCCGGGAAACTGTTTCGCAGTCGTGATGGATGATAGATACAGTAAAAAATAAGGACAGTTCGCTAACAACTTAGCCTCCTCTTCTACAGTACGGTACGAGTACGTACGGTACGGTAGTCTTCGTCGTCGTCTTCGTCTTCGATTCATTGCTGAAAAGAGACAGATGACTCACGTACGGTACGTTATGTACGGTAATCTTACGGTAAGATTGAATACGCAACCGATTAACTCTGGCATAAGTAGGTGATGAAAACAGTAATGGTAAGATTACGGTATGAGTATGGGGTACGTACAGTATGGCCCATACTTCGTAACACTCCTACGTCTTTTTAGGAGTACCGGTAAATACTGTAGGTAGTAATTACGAGTACAATACCTTCCGGTACGTACTCGTACTCGTACCGGTACGTACAGCGCTGTCGAGATTCGAGATGATTCGCAAAGATCAATCATGGCGTACATATCGTTTATCTTGCCACTCATGGAATGAAACTTACTCAATACTCCGTACAACATATCAGTAGTCCGTACCGTATGTATGGTGGATACGTATGGGATGTATGGCCTGCGTAATTGGTGCACTTCGTACCGGTACCGTACGAACGGTACCGGTAGAAGTAAAAACATTGAAAACAATGAGTGATTCCCACCTAAGGAAAGTGAATAGAATCAAAAGTTAATAAAAAGTATTCCGAAGTGAATAGAATGAATATTTTTTTATCACCCCCAACGGACGAATACTTTTATTATCTGCCAAATTTGGAATATGGAATCCCTAAAGAAGAAACAGTAACTGTCTGTTTAATCACTACCCGCGCCACCTACCGGCCTATTTTGGCAAGCAAGCCTGTTAAGTATTCGAGACTGGCCGGCAGTTGAAATTTTCAGAATTTTCTATGTACCGAATCGATTGGCTTTGCTGGTAAAATTACTAGTAGTAGCTATTCTCGCTAACTCACTCACATTGCTCTCCAGCAAGCACTCTTTCGCGAAACACTCTTTTGCGAAACACTCTTTCTTTTAGAATCGACAATCACCATGGCCCTGGAGTTACTAGAATACTATGAGGATAACTACTTAACCCCCGATTACAACAATCCACTGCTTGGTGACGAAGATAAGAGAAGAAGGGATCGTAGAACTCCTAGGATTGCAATTAAGCGATACAGCCAATCTGCTTTCATGTATCTCTATCGATCGGGCAATGATCAAGCCCTTCTCAACTGCTGTGGAGTCGACCATGTAGTATTCAGAGAGCTCTTAGATCTATTTGAGCCACTCTACAATTTGTACACTGTTGATAAGAACACTGGAGTTATCAGACAGAAGACGCGATCGCCCAGCAAGCGGTCGTCGGCCAATCGATTCAATGCAACTGGATGCCTTGCTCTTGTCCTATTCTGGTTTCGAACGAGAGGATCAGCAGCAAGAGCAGTTGCTCTAGCGTTTGGACTAACAGCTTCTCCTATGTACAGATGGCTGAAATTTGGACGAAAGCTCCTTCTTGTTGCACTACAAGATCATCCTGCTGCCAAGGTTTGCTTGCCAAACAAAGAAGAGACTCAACAATACATTGATGCTATTGCTGCAAAGTATCCAGTGTTAGCACCTCACAGAGTGTGGGGTGCCTGTGATGGCCTGAAACTCCATATTCAACAGTCTGGTAACTGGATGAAGCAAAACCAATACTACAATGGTTGGACTTGTGGGACATACGTCAACAGTGTTTTCATCTTTGCTCCCGACGGCAGGATCCGTGCCTGCATCTTGAATGCTCCAGGTTGTTGGCATGATAGTACTCAAGCCGACTATGGCCTCTATGAAAAGATGGAGCGCATGTATGATAAGTACTTAGCAAAGCTTATTGTCGATTCAGCTTTCAAATTGTCTAGAAAGCCATTCCTCATTCGGAGTAGCCAGGGTGATCCTTTCAATGCAGCAGCTCTTATAGTCAATCGCGCTGCTACCAGCGTCCGACAGCTTTCTGAATGGGGAATGAGACAGATCCAAGGGGGTTTCCCCCGGATGAAGGACAGCATTCTCTTGGAAGAAACAGGAGACAGGAAGATTATTCTGAAGCTTCTTGTTTGTCTCTACAACTTCCAGACAGCTAAAGTTGGAATCAACACCATACTCAACACCTACATGAGTCGAACTGAAGGTTTCTTCTCGTATGGATTGGTACCAACAGAAACCGCAGATGATGTATTCGATCGGATCGATTAGTAGCAGATTCGATCGATCATCGATTAGTAGCAAATTAGATAAATTTACTTAGAGAAGTCAAGTCGTATCACGTATCACGTCCGATCGATTACTCATATTTTTGCTCCGGCGCACCTCTAGTGGTTTTGGATTGATCGATTGATTGATCAATTACTCGTATTTAGAGCAGTCGACAACACGTTCGAATAATTTTGCTCCAGCGCACCTCTAGTGGTTATGAATCCCTCTTTTAAGGTGTTGCAATAGAGTTTTTGTATTCTCTTTGTAGCCTAAGTTTCTGTCTGGAGCAAGGTTGATATTGTTGTTGAGTTTCTTAACTAATAATCGATTCTTTTATTTTAACTAACTAACTAACTACTAATCTAATCGATCGATTCGCTCATTCAAAATCACTTTCGTCGCTGCTGCTGCTGCTGCTGTCCTCATCAGGACAGTCATCAGCAAGCGAGAGTCGAAGATCTTTAAGTTTTCTTTTGAGGGACTTCCCCTCAGCAGTAGAAGGACCAGTACCAAGTTGAGCAATGAGCGCCGACATCATTACCTTCCTCTCTTCATCGGCCTTGTCCTGTCGCCTTTGCTGGAGTTGCAATGCCCGCTGGTGAAGCTTTCGGTCCTCTTCATGCCGCTTCCGATCCTCTTCCTGTTGACGTTGCTGGAGCTTCAGAGCCTGCTGGTGAAGCTTCCGATCCTCTCGTCCCTCTTTCAATGCTGCAGCAATCACACCCATCAAGTGAGTGTCCTTCTCTACTTTGCGATTGTAAGCTCTCTTCTTGTTACTACTACTAGTGGTAACACCACCACTAATGGTACTGGTGGAAGTCGTGAGCTCCGTTGCTTCATCGATTTGTGTTGGTTGAGTTGGTTGACCAAGTAGAAGCGGGGGACGGCGGTTGTCCAGACGGCGGTTGTCCTCCATTCCTCTAGTTGTTCCTTGAGTTGATTGAGTTGTTCCTTCAGTTGTTCCTTGAGTTGTTCCTTGAGTCAGCTGAGTTGGTTGAGTTGGTTGACATAGTGGAAGTGGTGGAGGATCGGACAGCTCCTCGTCGTCATCATCAGCAGGGACAGGGACAAACTCCCCTGTTTCAAGATCGAACCTTTCTTCTCCGTTCAGAATGGAGGCTCTATCACCAATCAGATACTTGATTTCCTTGGCTTGTTTAACATCCCATGACTTAATTGGATCTCCAGTTGGCATCTTCTTCCGGTACAACCGAATGTACTTGTTCCTGATTGAATCAGTGTCCCTACCAGGATATTTTTCAGCGTGTCGGCTTGCAACGGCATCCCACTCTTCTGGTCCAATTGGTAGGATACTTCTAAGGCATCGGAACAAGTTCTCCAACTCAGGCTTTGTGTAGTTGCCAATGCCGGCTTTCCTTCCACCGCTCCCGGACGACAATGCGGCAGTTGGTGCCATGTTGTTGTTTGTTGCTGGTGCCATGTTGATTGTTATGATGTAAGGTATTTGAGGTAGTATTTGTTTTTGTGAGGGGTATGCGGCGGATCGAATCGATTCATCGTCTTCATCATCTTCCAACGAATCGTCTAATAAACTAGCAAGAGCAACGATAGCGATTGTAGTGAGGGGGTAGAAGGACATTGCCTGAGTCAGCTCAAAAGAAAAGAACTTCTTGTTGTCGTGTTGTTCTTGTGTTCTTCGTTGTCGTGTTGTCGTGTTGTTCTTGTTGCTTGTTGTCGTGTTGTGGCGCAATCCGTGCCGCGATCCTTGAAGTTGAATTTCTGCTGATTACTTGCTGGAGAGACAAGTCGTACTGTTGTTGCTGTTTGTCCATCTTTCCGGACTTTCTTTCTTTTTCGGACTGTTTGCAAATTTTCAGCTGAGCAAAATTAGCGATGATCACCAAAAATAGCATGCAAGCATGCCCGGCAAAAGAGGTGCGAGAGGTGCACACGATTCATTCAGACTGAAATGTTTGATTTTCAGACTGAAATGTTTGATTTTAAGATTCCGTTGAAATCTATTCGGTGTTAGTTAAGTGAATAAAAACTGTCAGTCGAGAGCCCCTCGACTGACAAATTTTATTAAGAAGTGCATACATCTATATAGAAAACACATACTTTTTATGTGTTTTTTTATTAATTATATGTGTTTTCCTTAGGTGGGAATCACTCAATGAATGATCGCAAGAAAATCCATGCTTCTTTTGCGCAGCTGCAAACCGAACAAAACGACAAAAAGAAACACTATCAACCCTTTCCGGAGCCGAACGGATCCGATTGGGATTCGGATTCAAAAGAAGCGTGCAAGAGGCCAAGCCATCGCGGAAACCCTCCTTCACATTGCACTCGAAAGAAAGAAAAGTGAAAATGTTCTACGACTACACGTACCGTACGCGGTACGAGTACATTGGTGGATAAGGCTACTGTACCGTACTACAAACAATTAATAATCGAATACCGCGCATTGCAAAACTAAACTAAACTAAACTAAACTGCATGCCGTTCGGTATTCCATGCTGAAAAGGTCCATTCATGCGGTAATGTTCCACGCACGGACCTTCGTTTCGATCCGTTCGTTCTCGGATCTGCGGTATATACTGTACTGTGGATTGCTTGTTTGTTTGCTTCCCAATTCTACGG
This sequence comes from Pseudo-nitzschia multiseries, assembly GCA_037355745.1. Classification (NCBI taxonomy): domain Eukaryota; phylum Bacillariophyta; class Bacillariophyceae; order Bacillariales; family Bacillariaceae; genus Pseudo-nitzschia; species Pseudo-nitzschia multiseries. The sequence goes on along the minus strand of CM074784.1, from coordinate 4,691,328 downwards.
ATCATGGAACAACGATCGAAAATTTCCCCCGATCCCATCCACCTCGTTGCGCTCGATTGCTTGGTTCGAAGAGTGGACGATTCGATTCGACTCGATTCGATTCGATTCGATTCATCGCGCTCGTCCGTTCTTTCAGTGCAGTAGTTTGCCTCTCTCTAACGCACCGTTTGCGTTGCTCTCCTCCGGCTATAAATGAATGCAATACAAGTCGACATTTTCCTGTTGCCCACCGTCGGTCGGTTGGTTGGTTTTCATTCCCTTCTGTATCGTTGCTGCACGGTATCTAATCGTGTGAGTGAATGTGTGTGTGTGTGTGTGGATGACTCGCGTCGTTCCGTTTCGTTTCGTTTCGTGGCTACTTATTGCATCGATATCGGCGGTGGAGGAGGAGGAGGAGGAGGCGGCGGGGGTGGAGCGGACATCCCCGCATTTCCCATTCCCATGGGTGGAGGTGGCGGAGGAGGAGGCGGTGGCATTCCACCTACCATTCCGTGTCTACCGGTACGACAGCAGTGGCAAGAGAGGAAGGATCCGGCAAGAGAGATTGAAAAGAAAAAAACGAATGGAGACAATGCGTGTGAGTCCATGTGCAAACGAGTCAATCGGTTTGTGATACAAACAACGACATTCTATTCAGTCCATCCAGAAACAGAAACAGAAACAGAACCACACGGGGTGGAAACGCGCAGCTCAACCCCAATTCCGACGAAACACCCAACAGTTTCGCGCCTTGCGAGAGACGCGTTCGTTTTCCAAACGTACCCCGATTGCATCATGGGTGGTGGTGGAGGAGGTGGCGGTGGTGGCGGTGGCATGGACATTCCACCTCCCCCCATGGCCATGCCCATCATTGGCGGAGGCGGTGGGGGAGGCATCATACCGGCGTGCTTCTGTTGGTAGTATCCACCGCCGCCGCTACCGCTACCGCTACCGCCACCGGGATGGCCGTAATTCCCGGGAGCGCTGCCCCCGAATCCCCTCGGACCTCCCATGGCCGGCGGGGGCGGGGGCGGCGGCATCATCCGGCCCGCACCACCGGCAGCGACGCTTGTGTTGTTGAGCGACGAGGCCTGCTGCAACTGCTCCTGCTGCGATTTTCGCTGGGCCGCCAGCATCCGCTCGGCGCGCGATCCGTGTCGCTCGTGGGCATTGCTGGTGCTACCATTGCCGGTCCCGCTGCTGGTGTCCTTTTTGAAGGCGTACTGGACGACGATCTGTCGGTTCCCCAGGTACTGCCCGTTCATGCACTCGAGCGCCGTGTCGGACGCCTCGAAGGAATCGTACGACACAAAACCGAAGCCCTTCGACTCGCCCGTGTCTTCCTCCCGCATGATTTTTGGTTGCTTGATGAGCTTCCCAAAGGCGCCGAAGGTGTCGTACAACAGGTGCTCGTCGACGTCGACCGGATCCAGGTTTCCCACAAAGAGATTGGCGCCCACGTCTCTCGACCACAGCTCGGTTTTGGAATTGTGCAGGCTCGACTTGGACACCTTCAGTGGCCGGTTGTAGAATTTCATCATGTTGAGGATCTGGATGGCGTAATCGGCGTCCCTCGTGTCCAGGAATTCGATAAAACCGTATCCGTTGTGCGTGTTGGTGATCTTGTCGGTGGGCATGTAGACCGATTTGACCCTTCCGACCTGGGCAAAGAGTTCGAGCAGAACCTTCTCCGTGCAGACTGCGTCGAGATTTCCCACGTATACCGTGGCTTCCTGGTTTCGGTGTTCGACGTTGGCGAGACTGGCCATGATTGTTGTTGTGTAGTTTGTAGTTTCTTTTTGTTGTGTCCCCTCGAAAACTCGTTCAGTCACAACACGCTCCCTCCCCGGTGGTGCTCTGCTTTGCTGTTTTGCTGGTTGGCTTTTGTGTGTTGGAACGACGGTTGACTTCTTGGACGAAACAGCAAAAAGATATCAATACCAATGTCAGTATCAATATCAAACGCAATAGCAATAGCAATAGCAATACCGTAGCACTTGCTCAATCAACTACCGGGGTATCTTATTGATTATGATGTTGTTGTCATCTTGAATCTCGTCAACAACAACCGAAGTTTTTTCGTGTTTGGTCCTCGATCGTCTTGTTGTTTGTACGAATCGAACGGAATGGAGTCGAATGAATCGAAGATTTGCTGTTTCCATCCGGTGTTGATCTGACGGATGATGGCCAGGCATGTAGAATTTTGGCGCGCAACAAATTTCGATGATCTTACCGTACCCGGTACGAGTTCGTACGAGTACGTACGATAAACGAAACAATGCCGCGTTATTTGTTGCTGTGTCGTACTATCAGTAATACCGTAGGTATCTTGCGCGTAATACTTGTACCGTACATACGGTACGGTAGTGTGTCGGTTCTCGAAAAGGATCAGAAACCAAGAGAGACTCGCTGTCCGTCACTGATCGCTGTATTCTGTATTGTTACCGCACAATCCAAGAACACCGCCAACAACAACAACAACAACAACAACAATCTAGTAATACTACTATACTGCATCGAAAGCAGCAGCAAGGATGGACGAACAACAATACTACGACGAAGGTCTCGAACAACAGGACGGACAAGAAGAGGAGGGCGGTCCCATCGACGGAGCCTTTCCGCGCGTCAACGGTGGGATGCTCCAATCGGGCCGATTCACCAACCAGATCGTCAGCCTGGTGGGACAGGTGACGACGCACGACACGATCCGCACTGCCGATGGATCCAGTGTTCACGTGATCACCGAGCACCTGACCGGGGACGAGGAGGGCGGCACCGGGAGTGGTGGCCTGGTGGTCGATCCCAACATGGCAATCGAAATCATGGGACAGGCTTCGGGTCCGACGGAAATCACGGTGCGTTTTGTTTGGTTCGGTTTGGGGCGGATTGTGCGGGCCGAGTGCTTGGGTGTGTTTTGAATATGTTTTGAATATAATTTGAGTTGAGTTGATTGGTTACGAACCGACGATTGAATTGAATTGAATTGAATTGAATTCGTTATCGATGCTTGACTCAAACTGTTCTCTGTCCGCCTCATGCACTTTGATTATTTGCGTCGCGGTGGTATGACACCATCATCTAAATACATACACATACACATACACGAACCAACCTGAATGCTTTTGTATCGTTTTGCTTTCGTTGGGGCATTGGTAATGGTGTTGGCATTCCCTTTTACAGGCCTTTATTCTCCGTGAACTCGGCACGGACATGGACTTGAGCCTCTACAATCAATTGATCACGATGCAACAACAAGACAAATACGCGCAGTATTTTGCTCCTGCAGCTGCCATGTAGGTCGAAAATTTTGCCAGCGAAATAATAATAATCAACGCGATGGAATGCTCTGCTCGTTTCCAATGGAATAGAGGCACACGACCAACTTTTGTGGGACTGTATGAATTACTGTGTGTTGCTGCTGGGAGAGAACAGAAACAGAACGAAAAAAATGCGGACCGGTCTTGGAATGGAAGTGATCGGCGGAGGGTTCCAATGAATTTCGGTGGACCGGTGCGACAGAACAGGACCGGACGTTGTGGGGGAATGAATCAATTAAATGAATGCCGATCAAACAGTCGTCGAGCATGCGCGCACCACAACTGTTGGGCGAGTAAGATACGTGTATGAATACTAATAATGATTGATTGATTAATCAAGGATTGCATGAAGGTGTGCCACAATGCATTGCGTACATTACGTGTACCGACACCGTGAACACGATGTCGCCATTGTTCGATTGACAACCGGCAGCATTGTGTCTGAATGCCATCAATCTCGGTACCTCTCTTCCCTTTCGGAGGCGCCGAGAGATCGGTAGCCGTTCCTCGAATACAGACGCAGTGCAATTTCGAATCGGGTGCGGGTGTCACCGATCCATCCGCGATGGTGCACAATTGGTTTCCCGTGCCACCATCCGCCACCGACGCAGTCGTGACATTGCTTTGGTGGATTGATCGGTTGATTGATGGATTCGTACCCCGAACCAACTCACCGCCGTATTTCAGTGCGTACACGCACGTATGCAAACTCTCTTTTCCTGTGGCGATGTTGCCTCCTGTAAGATCGTGCCGTGCGCTTGATCCTTTCATCCAAGCGAAGCAAATGGTCGAGGGCCTTGTTGTAAACAGTCGTTCTGTCGAGCATTCATAAACAAGGGTGTAATACCTCGTAATATTTTCACAACACTAGTACGATGTCCGCGTGACCGCGTATTTTTTCCTCGAAGGATTGTCACCGCGGAAATGACCTGTCCTTGTGTTTCCGAAGTTCCAAGCGCAGTGTTGTGGTTTGCCGTGCACGCATTCCTCGAGATGCACAGGTGTCACGAAAAGCAGACACTCAATCCTTTGTATAAGTGTCTTCTCGTGCTTTCGAAGGCATTGACAGAGCGGTACGGTACTAGCCCAAAACACACATTCTCGACTTGCTATAAAAGGCGCTCTCCATTGAATTGTTGGACAAGTAAGCCGTGGCATGTCCTAAGCAAGTTTTGGAAAGGCCCTACATCCTTGTTTTTTATCAGATTTTATAGAAATCGGTCACCTATTTTATTTTACCAATAGGAACAAACTAACAATCGTACCGAAGCACCATTTTCTCCCTGCCATTGGTACAGGTTAAAAAAAGCCAAACATCTTTTTCTTCTTTGGTGGCTCGGCCTTGCCCTTGAGTTGGCTAACAGTCGGGGCCTTGTAGTTCTTTCCGAACTTGGGTGCGGCGCCGACTACGCTCTCCGATGGACCCGAACGGCCGCGTTTGCCGGTCCAGTCGAGTCCCTTTCCCTGTCCGAAAATGCTGACGCTTTGTTCCTTCTTGTAACCTCCGTCGGAATATTCCTTGTCGGATTTGAGCCACGACTTCTTCTTGGCGCCCTTGACGTCGGAATTGTCCCAGTTTCCGCCCCGTTGCATGTATGGGATGTCTTCAACCTTCAGTTCTCCCCGCTTGACCCGTTCCTTGGCGTTCATCACGGGCAAGAGGTGGGTGGCCTCACCCCGTTCCATTGCCTCCTGAAAGGATTGCATCGATCGGCTCTTGAATCCCCGGGGACCAACGCCGCCGAGATTTTTCTTCGCCGCGGCTTTTTTGGCTTCCTCTGCCTTGAACTTTTTGTATTGCTCGGGAGTGAAACCGGAAGGGACGTACCCGTAGAGATGGGTAGAGCTCCTGCATGCTGGAGAGTGCTGCTGATGAGGTTGAAAGGCTTGGGTGTCAAGCACGCAGGCTAGAGCTATGAGTATAGCGATGGAGGAAGGACTCTTCACCATGGTTCCGCTTCGATGCTTCGATTGCAACCGTATATTACTGAAAGGACAAGAAGATCCAAACAATGAGACTAATCGAGAAAAAGGTATCTTGTCTTCTCCGCTCTTTTCTCTCTGAACTGTCGCTACGAGTACCTGGTACGAGTACCAGCTACCATTGCATCAGTCTGGCATTGCTATTACCGGTAATTACTCAATCAATCAAGTGTTGTGTCGGCCAAGCTGGCCGAAGAATTCCAAGATGCCGACGACATCAGCAAAAAGCGTTGAACTTTTTCGGAATGTCAGCGCCACGCAAGTGAAAAATTCTCAGACTTGGATAAAGAATAAAGATGAAAACACAAAACACTTCGATGAGAACAATACGGTACGGTAGGAAAAATCGAAAGGAAAAGAATTATCACAGGTCCCCCCCCTTGACGTTTCCAATGGGTGATTCCCGAAATACCGAGACCCAGATCGAATCTGTGTCGTACTATGCCTCTAGATAAAGGTAATACCGGTACGGTAGGTAACACCCCGTCCTCCGTTTTGGTTGGCACGATCCCCTCTCTAAAGAAAAACTCTCTGAAGAAAAATCCGAGGCACGCGCGCCGAGGATTTTTCTTAAGAGAGTTTTTCTTTAGAGAGGGGATGACACATGCCAACCAAATCGACTCCGAGTAGTATCAGTGGGGAGGAGGGGTGGTGTTACTTGGTACCACTCTAGCTGCTTGTTTACGAGCCCCCCCGGGCCGAGGAAACAAGCAGCTAGAAAGAGTGGTACCAAGTAACACCCCTCCTCCCCACTGATACTACGAGGAGGAGCAAAGGAGGAAAAGGGTGTTGACATGGTAATCTCTATGGCTTCGGAAGGACAAGCACGAGGGAGGAAGAAGTCCTTGCTAGCTACCGGTGTTGCTTAGCGTTTCGATGCTGCTACATGGGGGGGACAAGGATAAACCGGTACCGTATTGGTGGTACCAACAAGTACTCCTCGTAGGAACAAGTACAAATGGTACGGTACCGATCAGTGGTACCATTTTGGTGGTACCGGAGTACCACTCGTCACTTTGTTAAGTAACAATTTTTTCAACGCATTGCATGTGTTTTTAGGTATACTAAAGCGTAAAGAGGGAGCAAACGCGCGGGATTCGCAGCAGCAGCAGGATTTGGTTGATTCCTTCTTGACACCACCTGTGTAGAATATAGTTGAATTCCTACTACAACTTGGATTTTTGCTGTTTTTCCCCGGTCGTGATTCATAATTTCAAAATCAACCACTTTCAAAAGTAAATTGCTCCCCTAACCATGGGAATAGACCCTTTTCGCTGCTTCCTTTCCTATTACAACAACAAAAAACCCATTCCAACACACTGTAAGTCATTGTTGGTCCTTTGTCTGCTGAGAAGGGGAGATGTTCAGGCTGTTTTGGTTTAATTTGGAGCTGTTGGCGCTTCGGCGTCGTTTGTTTGTTCCTATCTCACGACACTCTTCTTCTTTTTTGCTTTTGACCATGGGAATACTTCCTACTATCCTATTACAACAACAATAAACCCCTTCGATCACACTGTAAGTCATTGGTGGTCCTTTGTTTGCTGCTGGGGGGAGATGATCAGGCTGTTCTGTTTGATTTGCTGTTGTTCTTGTTGCTATTTCTTTATTCATATCACTCACGATGATGCTTCTTTTTGCTTTTGACCATGGGAATAGCCCCTTCCAGCAGCCATGGTTCAAACTCCTATTCCACCCTGACAGAGGAAGACTGCTCCAGCTCCAGCTCCTTCTTGGACTTGGTCTAATGCTCAAGATCTTAGGTCTTGGACTGGGTCATCTACCAATGCAACAGCAACAAGAACAACAACCAAACGTTGGTGGTCTGTAGCAGCCAGGAATTCTTCATTGAGCAACCCCTACAAGAAGAAGACCCCCCCCCCCCCTCCTCCTCCTCCTCCTCCTTCTGGATCTCCAACTGCCACTGCTGGAAAGAGGAAGAAGCGCGCCTGTTGGACCCGGCGTCTGAATTACAAGCATTGCCTGCTCCAGTCTAGGAAACTGTGTATTCTTACTCCGGTGTCTGAACTACAAGCACTGGTGTGCTGCTCTGAGGGACTGGTGTATCCACAGCGCTCAAACTACAAGCGCTGCTTCATTTACAGGACGGCCATATTTCTCGCTCCAGCATCCAAACTAGTACAAGCGCACGAGCTACAAGAAGAAGCTCTGATTTTGGCCCCAACAGCCTCAATATTCATCATGGTGTGCTCTCTAGCAAGAAATAGGTCTACAGACTAATTCTGGTTCTTTTTTTGGCATATGCTCTGGTCCCTACTAGTAGTCTGCTGTGTATTAGTCTGTTCTGGGAGTATTGAAACTAGTCGTAAGAGAACAGTGCTCAAAATACAACTGGAAATTGCACGGTACGTTCTACTGGAAATTACCTAGAAAATAGTACCAGAATAAAGTGTGGTACCGGAGTATCACTTTGGGTACCAGAGTACCACCATCTGGTACCGGAGTACCACTCCCTCCTTCCACCCGTTGAGCCTGTTTCAAACCCTCATTTTTCTTGGTACTTAGGAGTGAGTACACGTGCTTGTCCGCCGAAGCCATAGGATTACTAAAGTAAAGTTATATTGCGTTAAAAAGTAAGATTGTGAGCTAGCTTTGGCAACTACTGCAAAGAGCCGTTGGAAAGAAGGTTGTAACAGTAAAAAGGTGTTGAACTGGAATTCAACATACATTGCACATAGAGGAATTAGATATGTTCTTCATCCAGACTTCAATATTGAAGCCCGGCTGGTGTGGCATTGGTGCTGATGTCAGATTTCGGATTTTCTTGAATAGTGGGTAATTCAATCGTGAGGGTTTGAATACCACACTCTTTTCCTTCTCATAAAAGTTTCGATTGGTGGCACAGAATTTTGGTGGTCGCGTCCAACCAGTATTCCATAGATAGGAAATTTTTAATTGGTGTGATATGGTTTTAGGTTCCGAATATTCATCTGTTGGACAACATGTTTCCTAAGAGAAAGGAAACTGTTCCATTCGTATGAATTTGCTGGATAGTGTAGGGGCCCTTGCTTCTTGCTTCAAAAGCTCCAGGAATTTGCTTGTCATTTTTCATCATAATTTGGTATCCTACACGATAATCATGAAGCTTTTTGTGGCTATTTTCTTTCATAGCATTCTTGTCAATTTGGGCTTGTCTTTTGTTTCTGACCATGGCCAAAGTTGCTGATTACGGGGATTGGTGGAAACGTATCTTGATGGAAGACAAGGGCGTCTGGGGTCTTGTGGATAGTGGATCTAACAGCAAACTGAGCAGATGCAAAGACACTATCGATGATGTCTGTGGCTTCCTGAAGAGTTTGGGGAGGATTGGTATTGAGCTCGGTTCTCATTGCCAACTTCATCGTATCATGGACTCTTTCAAGTACTGCATTGGATTGCAGATTGCGGACAGAGCAGACCTTGGCCTTGATTCCAAGGTTGGCAAGATGGAGTTGGAAGTTGTTGCTCATGAAGTTGGTTCCTTGATTGATGATACAATTTACCAGTTTGGGGTATCTGGAGAGCCAGCCATTGTCAAGGGCATGGACTGCCATGAGGCCAGTTGGGTTTACTTGTGGTGCTCAGATTATCTCAAGGAGATTGGTGCACATATCCATGATAGTGAATCCATTGAAGGAGATAGTTCTGTGGCCAGGGATCTCAATATTCCAGGGACCAGCTCCATTGATTGTGATAGTATCCCAAGGAACATATTGGTGTTCTTTGGTTGGGAGTTGTCCATGGCTTTGATGGCTATTGTTGTATCTTTGGCACGTGTCGCAGGATCTGCAGAAGGAGTTGATTTGGTCTTTCAAGTTTGCGGCATATACAAATTGGTTGATGGTTCGATACAATCGTTCCGCGCCGGCGTGTCCAAGCACATGGTAGTAATATTTGATCGTGGCCTGCACGCGGTTTGGAGGGAGTACAATCTTCTGGCGGCCGTTGGATTTGACAACTCGCAAGTCAGTGCCGTTGAAGTTTTCAGTTGTGTACCTTGGATTGGTAGAGATATCTACGTTGGCTGCTTGGTCTTGGGCGAGTTGGTCAAATGCTAAGGGGTACATGGGAATGTCTTCCGGATAGTTGAGAAGCAAATCCTAAAGGGAGAGAACATTGTCAGTTGGATCTGGAGTGGTGGTTGAATGTGTTTGAGCAATGTCTGAGGCTGTTGGCGTTGGGGATTCCTTCTTTTCCTCTGGAGAGTCTTGCTGGAGGGGGAGCCGGGAGAGCGCATCAGCAATGACATTGTCTTTGCCTTTGATATACTTGAATACAGGAGAGAATTCTTCAAGTAGCATGCGCCAAGTCAATTCGATGGCTTGTGAGGTTTTGGCAAGTAAGATTGATGTGGTCTGTATATACGGTACAATAATTTCTGTACCCCAAAGAATGGTTTGAAATTCCTTAAAAACTTCGACAATACAAAGCATCTCTTTATCGACCGTTGGGTAGCGTTGAGTTTGCCTGAGAAGCAGAGGATAATTTTGCCAGCTTGGTAGACAACAGCGCCAAGCTGATAATCTGAAGCATCAGTGTAAATGTGGAGGGGCTTGTTTGGATCAGGGAAGGCAAGAAGAATATCTTTTGCAATGAAAGCCTTGGCTTGGTTGAAGGCCTTTCTGAGCTCAGGAGTTGAAATGAGCTTGCCTTTTGATCTTCCAGAGAGGTCTGTAAGTGGGACAAGGACTTCTGCGCGCTTTGGATATAAGTTGCGATAGAAGTTAATCGTCCCAACAAATGATTGAAGTTGGGTTGTCGTTGATGGAAAGGCTAGGTTCAGGATAGAAGCTATCTTGTTTGGGTTTGGGCGGATGCCATCTTTGGAGAGCCACAGCGCTTGTGATTGAAACCAGTGGCACTTGGAGGGCTTGACAGAAAAGTTGTGGGCCTTGAGTAAGGAGAGAACAGAAGAGACAGACTTGCAGTGGGAATCAAGAGTGTCAGAGAAGATTCAATGCCATCGATGTATACTTCAATGTCCTTTAAGTGGAGGAGCATCTGTTCCATGCAGCCTTGGGCCCAGCTTGGAGAGTTGAGGAAGCCCATTGGCAATTGGAGGAGCCAGAATTTTCCAAATGGAGTAACAAGAACACAAAGCCAGGTGGAGGCTTCATCAAGTTTGAAGGTGTGGAACTGCATGCTGACATTGATAAGGGTCACATATTTGAACCCTCTTCTTCTGTGGAAGATATCTTGGAGCTTTGGAAGTGGAATAACTTTCTGCTACAGCATGTGGCTCTGCAGACATGACCTTGTGAAGCAAGGCATTGTTGTCAAAGTAATTGCGAGGATGGAAGTTCATGGTCTTTTCATACCATTCTATGGTGCAAGTTTTGAAGTCCATCTTCATTCCAAGGTCGCTCATGGTTCATCTACCAATGAGAAGATGATAGTTGATGTTCTGGGTGACCACGAAGCACTTGATTTTCAGGATCTTCATGGAATAGGATAGCTCTGGAGACATGGTGTTCTCCAAAGTTACATAGTGGTTGCAAGTGGTTTTGCCATTTGTTGTTTGCATTTGAATTGGTTGGTCGAGTGGGTGTTTCTTGATTTCAGAGGGGATTGCTGATTCCACAATGAGGTTGTCTGTGGATCCAGAATCAAAGAGGGTTTTCAAGTAGATTTCCATGGGAACCATTGATGGAGTTACAGACACTTACTGTGGTTGGAGCAAGGTCAACATCGGTGTTGCTGGGAGCAACATCTTGCAAATTGTTGTCAGAATCAAGGTTTTGTGGTGGTTCATCCGTGGGAAATCTCTGAAGATCTGAATTATAATATTCATCATCTACGTTCATATCTACATGGAAGAGATCCGGCCAAGGGGTTGATGGAATGGTTTCTTCTGGTTCGTTGATGAAGACACACATGTGTTGTTCTGGTTCGTGTGGGTTGCTACCATATGAAGAATTGCTGGATTGGTTGCTGTTGGAGCTGCGGTTGTTCACATGGGAGTCAGTGTTGTTCTTGTTGTTGGACTGATTGGAGTTGTTTCTGAATTTATTGGCATAGCATTGGCCCCAAGTGTGGTTTGTACCAGGATGGATTGGACATGGTGAGTCATTGGAGATCCTTGTTGAGCCTTTGCTGTTGTTGTTGTTGCTGTTGTTGTTGCCTTGGTTGTTGTTGCGTTGTTGTCGATTCTGGTTATTGCCATTGTTGTTTGGTCAATTATTTCCGGTGTTCGGATTGTTGTTGTTTCCATTGTTTCAATTGCGATTCCGGTTGTTTCCGTTTCAGTTGTTCCAATTGTTGTTGCTATTATTATTGTTGTTGCTGCTGTTTTGAGATGGATTATCTGGTTTCTTTTTGCGGTTTTGTGCATACTGATATCTTTCAAATCTCATTATCATTTCAGAAAGAGAATCTCTCTGAGGAGAATAGTGTTGTTGGTAGGTCTACTTCCATTTATCGGGCATGGATTCCAAGATTAAATTCTTCAGCTCTCTCTCCTTGATTTCTGCATCCTCTGGTGGGTGTCCTGGAAGCAGTGGAAGAATAACATGGTTGTGGAAGTTGACTTGGGAGACAAATTGGTGTATTGTCATGTTGGTTGTTTTCTTGATATTGGTAAGGAATCTTTGATGGTTGGTATGCATCGAGGTTGTTGTCAAACTTGTAGTTGACAAACGCTTGCACAGTTGTGGAGAAGTTATTGACAGTATTTGAGGAACATTGCTTGCAATGTAGTCATTCCACCAATTCTTGTCAGTGTAATCTCTGAGGAGGTCTATGAACTTGTCATATAGTCTTGGACCTGTATTTAGGTTGAGCGTTGTCTTGGATTGCATAAATTCATTGATGGTGAAAAGAATTTGTAATTTGGTTGATCCTGCAGTAATCAAAGGAATCTTGAGCTTGGTTGTTTCAGGCATTCCATTGCATTCTTGTGTGTTCTTGAATTCCACCTTATCTATAGACTCTTGGTCAAAGTCAAACTTGAAGGGAATGATGGAATAGTAGCTAGACATTGTTGTCTTCCTCTTCTTACTAGACAATTGGTAAGATCAGTTGGTTGCTTGTTAGCAGTCATAGCAGTGTTTACTCAAGTAGTTGAAGTAGTAGTAGTAGTTGTAGGTCGAAGCAGTTTTCCGACTGTTTAAACAGTGTTGTGTGCCTCTAGATAAAGGTACTAAAGTAAAGTTATATTGGGTTAAAAAGTAAGATTGTGAGCTAGCTTTGGCAACTACTCCAAAGAGCCGTTGGGAAGAAGCTTGTAACAGTAAAAAGGCGTTGAACTGGAATTCAACGTACATTGCACATAGAGTAATTAGATATGTTCTTCATCCAGACTTCAATATTGAAGCCCGGCTGGTGCGGCATTGGTGCTGATGTCAGATTTCAGATTTTCTTGAATAGTGGGTAATTCAATTGTGAGGGTTTGAATACCACAATCTGTGTCGTATGCCTCTAAGCGAAGGTAGTAGTAATACAACATGTAGATATGTATGGGTTTGAAATTGAACTAAAACTAAGATTGTGAGCAAGATCTGTTAACTACTCCAAAGAGGCATCGAGAAACTTGTCTTTATTTGCTAAACAGTTGCAAAGGTGTTGAACTTGAAATTCAACGGTCTTGCACATAGAGGAACTAAGATATGTATATCATTCGGACTTTGATATTGTATATCATTTGGACTTTAATATTGAAGATGAGCCGGCTGGCGTGTCATTTGGTCTGACATCAGCTTTCAGATTTTTTTATGAACCATGGGAGTTCAATTGTGAGGGTATGAATACCACACTCTTTTTCTTCTCATAAAAGCTTCAATTGGTTGCACAGAATTTTTATGCTTGCACGCAACCAGTAATTGATAGATAGTGAATTTTTAATTCGTGTGATATGGGGGGCAGTTTCAGGTTTCGAATGTTCATGCATTGAACCCTGTGCTCGTCTAAGAGAAAGAGAACAGTCCCATTGATATGAATTTACTGGATAGTGCACGGGCCCTTGCTTCTTGCTTCTAAAGCACCTGGAATTTGCTTTTCAGTTTTCATCATAATTTGGTCTCCAACATGATAATCATGCAACTTCCTGTGGCAATTTTCCTTCATAGCATTCTTGTTGATTTGAGCTTGGTTTTTGTTTCTGACTGTGGCCAATTCTTTAATAACTTGTATTGGAAGAAACATGTCTCAGCAGAATACTAGGGAACCGGGTGTCGTTCCAAACGTTTTGTTGATGATTGATCTAAGAGCAAACTGAGCAGACACAAAGACAATAGTATCAACAATATATGCGGCTTGCTGGAGAGTCTGTGGAGGGTTGGTATTGAGCTTGCTTTGCATTGCCAACTTGATAGTATCATGAACTCTTTCAAGGACAGCATTTGATTGTGGGTTGTGGATAGAGCAAACCTTGGCTTTGATTCCAATATTGTCAATGTGGATTTGGAAGTCATTGCTCATGAAGCTGGTTCCTTGATCAAAGATTCAATTCACCGGTTTTGGGTATCTGGAGACCCACTCATTGTCAAGGGCATGGACTGCCATAAGTCCAGTTGGATTGACTTGTGGGGCTCAGATTATTTCCAGGAGGTTCTTGGTGCACATGTTCATGATGGTGAATCCATTTAATTTAAGTGCTCCATGGCCAGGAATCTTGATCTTCCAAGGGCCAATTCCATTGATTGGAATGGTGTCCCAGGGAACATATTGGTGTTCTTTGATTGGAAGGTGGTCGTGGCTTTGGTGTCTATTCTTGTAGTACCATTGGCAGGCATTGCAGGATTTGCAAAAGGCGTTGACTTGGTCCTTCAGATTTGGAGCATATACAAATTGGCTGATGGTTTGGTGAAGTCTTTCTGCACCAGCATGTCCGAGGACATGGTGGTAATATTTGATTGTGGCATGAACTCTATTTGGTGGAAGTACTATTTTCTTTTGGCCTTTGGATTTGATAAACCTCAAGTCAGTACCATTGAAGTTCTCTGAGGTGTATCTTGGATTGGTTGAGATATCTACATTGGCCGCTTGGTCTTTGGCAAGTTTAGCAAAGGATAAGGGATACATGGGGTGTCCATTGGGTAGTTGATAAATAAATCTAAAAGGGATAAGGTGTCTGTTGGATCGTCTGTTTGAGTGGTTGAAGTGGTCACAATTTCCAAATCCATATTCAAGGTTGGAGTTGGAGTTGGAGATTCTTTCTTTTCCTCTGGGGATTGCTGAATAGAGAGCCTTGAGAGAGCATCAGCAATCACATTGTCTTTGCCTTGGATGTATTTGAATACAGGGGGAAATTCTTCAAGGAGCATTCTCCAAGTCATAATACATTGGCTTGTCAGGTTTTGCCGGGTCAAGTTGATGTGACCGGTCCACACTATGATTTCTGCACCTCAAAGAATTGGTCTTAATTCCTTGAAATCTTCAACAATACAAAGAATCGCTTTGTCAACTGTTGGGTACTTCTGTTGAGCGGTGTCGAGTTTTCTGGAAAAGCAGAGAATAATCCTTCCTTCTTGGATCACAACAGCATGCATCGTCTGTGTGGATGTGGAAGGGTTTGTTTGGATCTGGAAAAGCAAGCAGGATGTCTTGTGCAATAAGGGCTTTGGTTTTGTTGAAGGCGTTGATCAGCTCTGGAGTGGGAGTGAACTTTCCTTTTGCCCAATAGGAGAGGGCAGTGAGTGGTGAGAAGACTTTAGCTCTTTTTGGATAGAAGTTCTGGTAGAAGTTGATCATCCCAATAAAGGATCAAAGTTGGGAAATTGTTGAGGGAAAAGCGAGTTTCAAGATGGGGTCTATCTTGTTTGGATTGGGTCTGATTCCATCTCTGGAAATGATGCGACCAAGCCATGGTGCTTGTGATTGGAACCAATGGAATTTTGAGGGCTTGACTGCAAAGTTGTGGGCTTTGAGCAGCGATAGGACAGAAGAAACAGATTTGCAGTGAGATTTGAGTGCGCCAGAGAAGATTCCAATATCATTGGCTGATGTATACTTCAATGTTTTTCAGGTGGAGAAGTATCTGTTCCATGCAGCCTTGGGCCCAGCTTGGAGAGTTGAGGAAGTCCATTGGGAGTTGGAGGAGCCTAAATTTTCCAAAGGCTGTAACAAGAACACAGAGCCAAGTGGAGGCTTTATCGAGCTTGAAGGTGTGGAACTGCATGCTGACATTAATGAGGGTGACATATTTGAACTATCTTGTTCTGTGGAAGATGCCTTGGATCTTTGGAAAGGGATAGTGGATAGTGGAGCTTCTTGATAACCTTGTTGAGCTCCCGAAAGTCACTAATCAGTCTACAGGAGCCATCTGGTTTTGGAACTGCAAATGTGGGCATTCCCCATTCTATTGTGTAGCATCTTTCAAGAATGCCAAGTTTCACTTGTTGGTCGATTTCCTTCTTCACAGCTTCTTGTTGGTGGAGTGGAATTGGATATGGTTGTTTGATGTGACATGGCCTTGCATCTTGCTGGAGATCAGTGTGGAACTCTTGATCAGGGAAAATACCTGATTCCTTGTCATTCAGTCCTTTGAAAAGTTCTTCATTATCAAGGACAATCTTCAGCAAGCAAGATTTCTCATGGTCGGAGAGGTGTTCTTGTTCAGACACTAACTTATCGTCGCGCTGCGGCACACCTTTTCCCACATTTTGCGGGGATTACGGGTTCCTTGCCTTTTTCCCCTGTCAAAAAATAACGTGCGCTTTGTTTCATATCATATTTTTAGCGATCAATCCCAGCAACACACAATTTTATGCACATTTTTATGCACATTTTTGTTCTTTGAATGATGTAATGGAACAATGTATGTCAAAACTGCCGACGGTAGAATAATTCAACCCTAGAAAACGATCAAACCAATGAAATTAAAGTAAAGAAAGAATTAATCTGATATTAGTAGCCTCGTAAATTAGCAGTAACAACAAGCTACATTCTTATCTCCAATAGCAAGATGGATACACCAGCATCAGGATGATGACAACATTCAATGTGGATCCAGGCATCAACAATGGAATCTGAGGACGCTGACGGCACCCCCATCTCTACGTGGGACGTATGCTTTGAATACTAGGCAGGAACGAAAGTAGTGGAACAATCAGCTCCCTAACCACAACAAGAAGTAGAATATCTTGTCAAGCCACAGTCATATCACTGCACTACCCCGGGGCTGACGACAAGACTGACAACGGCGAGGCTGATGATGACAAGGCTGATGGCGAAGCCGACGTCAATGCTACTTCTACTATGATGTTGTCACGCCATGTTACTCAGTCCCAAATCAACCAAAACAACCATTGGAATGAGGAACTAGACAGGGATGGAGGGGATAGTTGTGAGAAGGGATCATTAGCAGCTGCTTTTGACGTACAGATGGGGTGCAAGATGGGATGCAACAACAGCAAGGAGGACAATGTGGACGGCAACAACAACAACAACAACAAAAACAATGACGATGAACTCCATGTTGGGATGCAAGATGGGTACTACTACAAGGATGGAACCCAAGTTGAGGAAGCAACAACTTACCCCAATCCCCCACAAGAATACCCACCCACAGACAACAACAAGAGCAAACTTGGAGAACCATCCTGGCATGATGTTCACAACCCCGGCACCTGGAACCACTTCTGCTATCGATCAAAGTTTGAGAAGGGCTTTGATGGTAGGTACATGTACCACAAGCTTCCATCTGGATGTACTCCTGTCCCTGGGGTTGGGCCTGCAAGGGAATATAAGGGATGAACATTTCACTAGCAGAACTGGGTTCCTGAAGAAGACACGCCTATATTCTCCCATAGGTACACCTCCAGTAGAGACCTCTTTCCCCAAGAAAGGAAATGCGAGCTTGATATGGCTAAGCTAAGGAAGCATGGACTTCAACTTGGAAGAGTGCTTAACAGTGATGCTATATTCTTCTTCCAACTCCTCCTCCCCTTCCATACAGATGAAGAGGATGAGAAACAAGAAAATAAGATGCAGCAAAAGCCCTTCTATTTTGAAGTGAGCAACTATGCCAATCAACCTAACACTGGAAAAGAGCATTATGTAAAAATAATCAAGCTCTCTGAACTTATTCACTTTGATGGCATTGTCTACCTTCATGGTGCTTTGGAGGGGAAGAAAGGCAGTATCTGTTACAGATGGACAAAGGTTGGCGTGCTGTATTCCCCCAAAATTGCAACAAAAATGTCTTGGTATCGGTGGAGGCAAATCAAGTCTAATTTGAAACTGAATTGCAACCATGAAGCTAAGTACAACAGGCTCTTATGCAAGGATGACATGAGCAATTCAACAATGCTTACAAGTTTGACTACATTTATGAAACTCTTGTTCACAAAGTCCATTTCTTCAGCAAGAAGGCATGCTCAGACCTGTGTCTGGATGAATCAAGTTGGGCATACTAGTGGGTTTGGTGGACCAATGGTTGATTATTTGAAAGGAAAGACGTTTTCTAGGGGTGGACAAATGGTTATCTTGAGTGATATGGACAGAGTTAGGCCCAGAGGGTATCTGCACAGGCACCAACACTACAAAAAACAAACACCCCACAGTACGTACAGGATATCTTCACAAAGTATGTTATTCCAGAAATTGGAAAGCTCTGGTCATCCCCACCACGTCTCACTGCTGATAACTTCTTCAACTGTGAAAAATACTTGACTGGATGGGAGGGCTGGGTTTTGGAATGATTGGAACTGTGGCGCAAAACAGGCTTCCCAAAACTGTTGAAGACAAGTACTTTCACAAAGAAAATTTATCATCTGCATCTGCTAAAAGGTGTTTGCGCATTGCCAGGCTCTGTAATCCTATAACCATGGTAAAGGAGGTGCCTGCTTGTGCTGAAGCTGGCAGGTTTACCAAAGGGTACAGGCATATCCATTGCTCATTTCAGAGCACAGGAGCTTGCAATATTGGTTCTGTCAACAGTCTTGATTTGAATGGTTTCTTTGTGCACCAGAAAGAGCATGGGAGGGGAAAAAGGAAATGGGGAATTGAAATGAATCATTTGCGAGAGCTCTATCTTTGAACCTATGGAAAGCTAGACCAGATCGACAGTGTTATCTTGAGATCTAACATTGGATACAAGTCTTGGAAGTATTACCATGCCCCAATTAATCATGCTAAGGCATTGACAGTTCTAACAGCCTTTGATATGTATTAGAAGCTCACCAATGGTACACACGGTCCATCCTGGCTTTTGCCTAAGAGACAGCAATTGGATTTTAGGCAATTCAAACAGAAGTTAGCAGAAGAAATGCTTACATACAATCCATCAGATAAGGCTTATCCAGTGGGCGCGCTACTCAGAGAAGTTACCCAGTCTTCAATGAAGCAAAGACTGGTGAGTGACCGGCGCAGATCTTGTGCATACTCCTTTGGTGGGATAATATTGAATTATCACTGTTTGGAAACTGTGTTTGAATCTAAGCTGAAAGGTAGGTTCTGTTCGGAGGTTGATACAGAGGAGTACAAGAAGCATCACAAATCTTTAAGCGCTAGCAAGTGGAAAAACAGGAGGAATTGTTACATGTGTGGTGCTGGTTGCTACACAGTCTGTGAGAAGTGTGTGTTTGGCAAAAAGTTTGTACCTCTTTGCAAAGGGGATTGCTTTGCAGACTATCACTCCTACAAGTACTTTGGATTGGGTAGGGGCGGCTTTAGTTGCAGGATAAGAACTGATAAAAAGCCAAAGAAGGATTAGGAAAGGTGGTCTACGGCTGAACAGGCCTTGAATGAAGCTTATTTGTATCACATGCTGTTTCAAGTTGGCAGTGCACAACCTACTATCACAGTGAGCGATTGCTGTAGTATTGCCCAAGGAGGTTCTATTGGAGCTATCTCAGAGGTGCTGTAAAGTGTAAATCAATACTAGTAAAACTTGTTATGTAAAGTTATTAACTACTACATTAATATTAGTTCTTAGTTGTTTTGCGCGTTTTTGTGTTCTTAACACTGTCTTAGATTAGTTAAAATCAGTAGAATAGGTTGATTTGGGTTCAATCAATTAGATGGGTACCAATTAAACCTTGATCTGGATTGATCAATGGATTGATCGCGTTAGATTAGTAGATTGATCGATCAATTAATCAATCTAATCCGGATCGATGCAATCAATCTAGTCAAATTCAATTGATCTAATCTGAATCGATTCAATCAATCGAGTTTTTTTATCTTCAGCGCACCTCGGTGGCCAAGTGAGTGGGGTTTGGTTGTGTTCCTCTTTTTTTCCTTCTCTGCTGCTGTAACTACAGCTCCTTCCACAGACCAAAGTTGGTCTGTTGTTGCAGTTGCAGGGCTAACGGCGTCGAACGGGGGACTATTCCAAGACTTATTATTGGATCATTGTCTTTGCATCTGCTCAAGTGTTTGCATCTGCCCAAGTGGATGACTCTTGCGCCGTCTTTGCATCTGATTGTTGAAAGAAGATCTTCTCCAAGCCCTTAGGGGGATGACTTTTTCACTGCACCTGGATGAATAGGACACGGTGAGGTCTCCGATACTCTTGTGGAGGGGTTGTTGTTACCTTGGCTATTGTTGGAGCCTTGCTGTTGGCTTTGGCCGTTGTTGTTGCTCGATCGGTTATTGTTTCGATTGTTTCGATTGTTACAATTGCGGTGATTATTGTTGTTCCGATTGTCATTGCTATTGTTGTTGCCGCTATTCCTGTTTTGAGACGAATTACCTGGGTGATTATTTTTCTTACTTTTCTTGTTTTCCTTGTTTTGGTATCTCTCCATCTTTGCCGCGATCTGTGTAAGAGTGTCTTCGTAGGGACAGTGGTGTTCTTCATAGGAGTCCTTCCATTTAGTTGGCATTGATTCAAAAATGAAACTCTTGAAGTCTTTGTTGCTGATGGCTGCACTTTCTGGTGGATATCCTGGAAGCAGTCGTAGGATCACATGGTTGTGGAAGGTGACCATGGAGAGAAACTGCTGTACAGTCATGTTGGTTGTCTTCTTGATGTTGATGAGGAATCATTTGTGGCATCTGTATGCATCTGTGTTGTTGTTGAATTTTGTAGGTGATGAAAGCATCAATGGTAGTTGGGAAGTTCTCTGCAATTCAGTTTGCTACATTGAATGATACATACTCATTGCACCAGTTCCTGTTAGTATAGTCTCTGAGGAGATTAGAGAACTTGTCATATTGCTTTGGTCATGTTGTTGAGGAAAGAGTTTTCTTTGCATGTGAGAATTCATTAATGGTAAAATGGACTTGGAAAAGGGATGCTCCTGCAGTAATGAGAGGTACTTTTACCTTGACAGTCTCTGTGCCGCCATTGGTAGTGGTACTGGTGTGTTTGAATTCTATCTTCTCAATGGACTCTTGGTCAAAGTCAAACTTGAAAGGGATAACAGAATAACTTGTCATTGTCACTGGACAATCTAGCGGAGCGTTGGTTGCTTGTTATTTGTCACTCGAGTGAACGATAGTATAGGTCAACAAAGCAGTTATTTTACTGTTTAAACAGTGCTGTATGTCTCTAAGCAAAGGTAGTATAGTAATACAACCTGTAGATATGTATGGGTTTGAAATTGAACTAAAACTAAGATTGTGAGCAAGATCTGTCAACTACTCCAAAGAGGCATTGAGAAGCTTGTCTTTTTTTGCTAAACAGTTGCAAAGGCGTTGAACTTGAAATTCAACGGTCTTGCGCATAGAGGAACTAAGATATGTATATCATTTGGACTTCAATATTGAAGAGCCAGCTGGCGTGTCATTTGGTCTGACATCAGCTTTCAGACTTTTTTATGAACCGTGCTGGGAATTCAATCGTGAGGGTATGAATACCACAATCCAGGCTGTCAGGAATAGAAACCAACAGACTCAGATTTTGGCTGAAGTCTCATTTTTGGAATAAGGAATCTAAAAAGTAGGGGGTATTTTAAATAAGCAAGCACATGTGCAAAACACATGTTCTGTTAGTATATATTTAACATGTGCGTGGATTAATTAACATGTGCTTGGATTCCAAAGGTAATCTGGGTAGGGACCCAGATCCTGGTCGACGTGAAATCACGTCAACTGGAATCTGGGTCTAAAAAGACAAAAAGAGGTGCAGATTTGATCTGGGTCTACCCAGATTTAATTTCGGGAATCACCCAATACAGTGTCGTACCCTGAAAGAGCCTGACAAAGAGGCAAACAGTTGCATTGTGGTGGAGGCGAGCTGCCAAAGATTCATACAAGAGTGATCTCATCAACACAAGAATGCTGCAGATGTGCATGATAATGCTTGGAAGTTGTAGGTGACAATCCCCGTGACAATCCTAGGGACTCTTGGGGAAAGCAAGCTGAGCATCTAGTAGTAGTATTCATTGAGATGTAGGAGCCCTCACAGTCCTAAAAAAGGTATTGGTGGTATTCTATGGAACACATACAGTCTCTGGTTTTAGTTCTTGTCAATGGGCTGAAGGAGCAGATGCATCACATTTGCTGATTGTTGAGTCCCAGTTCCATACAGCCTTCCTGTGATCTAAGGTAGCCTGGTGCTGTATTATAGTTGATTTCCCTCCTGGTCTGGTCAAAACGAACTGTTTTGTTGCTAGATGGTGTTTGGTACCTAGGGCTTCTTCTCTTCAATAGTTAGGGGACAATTTTGTGTTCCGTTGTTTGCTGCCATTCCCATCCTTGTCAGAATGAAATCTGATGTATGTATAATTTGTATGCCGCTAAATTAGCAAAGACAGTGCCATCTATATGTTGCTTGATGGAAAGGCTGGATATAAAATAAGAATACCACACTCTGATATGATCAATACTCAAGCAGCATAAGTTATCTAAAGAACAGACTAAGACCAAGACCATCATGCCCAACTCGGACTGACACTATCACTAACTGTACAATTCAGCTGTTGCTGTATTGCAATAATGCTTTGCTTGCTACTCCTGCTGACTCACACTGTGTTGGGGTCACAAATTCTCCCCTGTACTAACTGCAATTATTTTCATAATTGTAGGCCAAAAAAATATATTCAAGTCCTCCTTGCAATCAGTGTCTTTGTTGTCCAAGCAAGTCATTGTAACCTTAGCACCTTCAACAAAGTGGTGTCAGATGGAGTACTCCAGCTCCAATATCCCTAAACTATGGTAACAACAAGTAGTGAATACAACCAAGGTGATAAAGAATGAAGTATCATGTGAATGAGCTGCTTGTGTGCATTTGTGTGGGGTGTGTGGGGTGTGTGCTGAAGTCTGTGTGAAATGGTAAGCAAGTAAAGGCTCGTGCACTGAGCTGTAGTAATTTTCAATAAATGGAAGCATTTTTCTCCTTCTTCTTCCTAATCCCCTTGGATATCAATGGCATCAAAAAAGGGTCGTTCTTCTCCATTTTGACACTAATCTGTATAGTTCCTTTTGTCCCCCTTTAATGCAGGTGGAAATGAAACTCTAGCCAGAAAGGATGTTCTGTCCACAAGTAGTTGATTATGAATGTACTTTATTACTCTGTAAATATTTCATGTGACTTGCTTAATCCAGTCCCATATGATTCCATTGTGCTTGCAAGCTTACTGGATCCACTCCCACCTAACTTATAAATGATCAACATGCCTTAATCCTTGCACTGCTTGCTCTCATCCTCAGCCCCTGTAGAACTACAAACCTAAGGCCTGTATGACTGTGCTGGATTCTGGTTAATCTTCCATCTAAGCTGTAGTGGGCATCAGTTACACAGCTGATATCTGGAATCTCAAACGTCTCCTCCTCTTCTTGCTCTCCTATCCTCTGTGCTCTAGCATCCAACAATCATGAATAGCCTAATCACCAAAGGATTTTATCAGAAAGATATTTGTGTCCTGTTCAGAACCCTACTACTTGTATGGTCAGATAGACCATTGAATAATGATATGATATGATTTCAGTATCATTATTCCATCACGCTTACATATTGAAGGACCAACAATCCGGTCATCATCAGTATGAAAGATACACCGGTATTAGCATCACCCGAGTCATGAAAAAATCAACGACTATTGAATACCGAAGTAATTACCGGTACTCAATTTGTCATCCGTGGTCCTACTACTACTACTTTAGAGGACATAGTACAAGCACGGTAATAACACCACATCATTTGTAGTTTTGCTCTTGTGGGCCTACTTCACTAACACACCATTTCGTGTGTAACTACTAGGTAGTAGTATTTAGTGATTTCAAGTAGTAGTAATATTTTAATTTGTGAGTGTTATCATGTATGCCGATTATTCAGATCGCACCTACATCAATGCACTATTAATACACCCTTATTGTCAGCGATTCAGCGAGCCGGCCCAAGTTAGCCGTTCTCTTGTGTTGTTTGTCCATATGTCCGAAGCGCTCGTACGTCTTTCGTATGTTAGTTGCACCGGCGCTTTTCTCTAGAAAAGCGCCGGTAGTAAACGTACAGACATACGGACATTCGGAGATACACACGAATGAGATAACACACGTACGACTAACAGGCAAATAAGCAAGCCGGCTCACTGAATTGCTAACAATAAAGGTGCGCTAATAGTGCACCGATAGAGGTTTGATCCAAGTAATCATCTTATATGAAAAACACTCAAAATCTAAATACTAATACTTGAAATCACTGAATACTATTAGACCTACCTACTAGTAGATTGCACGTGTAAACGTGTTAGTTAAATAATAAGCTCACAAGAGCAAAACTAGAGTTTATCAGACCCAAATGGACTCAAAGAGTCTGGGTAACAAATGAAAGCTGATTGCCAACTGACCATCGGTTAATCACCGTCTGAAGCTAAAGACCGGACGTTAAAGACCCTCCCCAACAGAAGAGACTCAGGCGCTTAGAAGGTTAACGACACTAGCACAGCAGAGCACACCAGGCTATACCAGTGGCTTCTACTGAGGTTTGTAAGGGAGAAAAGAACACCAAAAGATTGTTATTCACCTATGAAAGGAGACACTTGCAAGAGATCCCCATCGGTGGGGATAGCAAAGGGACGTGTCAAAACTACCACAGCCAATCACTGGCTGGAAAAAGTGTGATGTATGTGTGTTCAGTACTAGGAATCATATAACGACTACAAAAGAACCATCAATAAAGAGAGACACGTGACCTTGAGAATGTGACCTCAAAAACAAATAATATGGGAGTCAAATTTGATTCCTAAAGAAACGAGCTCAAGTATACTCACACGTATACAAATGATATGATGACAAAACCAGCCGAGGTAATCTACATACGTCCGATAACTGTCACGCGACCCTTTTTTTTTTTCGTCGCAAGGTACTTTTGCAAACCCTGCTTGTGTGTAATTTTAGCACAAGCCCCCCCTGTGATTCACTAGGTCAGTATCATGCCCAATTTTCTAACTCTCAATCCCTTGGTCGCGATTATTTGTTTCCTTGGGTCATGAATAATTATTATTAATTTTTAATAAAACCTACCCGTACGTTCGCGAATCACATCTACTAAAACAAAATACGCTAGGTCATGACTCACAACCAAGCCCTCCCTGTGATTCGGTGGCTTCTTATCATGCTCATTTTTCTAACTCTCAATCCCTGGTTCACGATTATTTTTTCCTTGGGTCATGAATAATTATTTTTAATTTTTAATATCACCTACCCGTACGTTCGTGAATCACACCTACAAAAATGAAATACGCAAGGTCATGACTCGCAACCAGTAAAATTTAACATTAGTGCTCGCGACACACAACCTTTAAAATGTATCTCCATTGCTTGCGACACACAACCCTTAAAATTTAACACCATCGCTTGCGACTACCTACCACTACAGTTGAATTATTCGGGTCAAGAATTTGTCGAGTAGTATTATATGCAAAATATGTATGATAGGTACGAGTACATCTTTCCATACATTTTAGTCATTTGTGTCACACAATCTACTATATGCAACTATGGTATGTAATGTATGTATAATATGTACCTTTTACCCTAATCACTCTCCCCGAAGATTTACCCGTGTCGTAGGTGTGAACCAACCCGCGTCAAATTAGTGAATGGACTTACACAATGAACACTAACAATTCTGACAACAATTCCTAAACTTCCTCCATTCCGCCAAGCAATTGCATCAATACAGGATCAATATAGATGTCATCCTCATTTTCCTCTTCAGCAAGACTACTGGCAACAGTGCCACCATCTTTTGATACAGTAACGGTAGTTTTTTTTTCTGAGTTGAATCTTTCCAGCATCATTTTCTCAAAACTTTTACCCGTTTTGGGATCTTCTCTTAACGTTTGTACCTTCTTGCACAATCTAGCAAACACTTGCCTTGCTCCGCTGTTCTGTTCTGTTTGATTGTTCCGTTTTGTCATTCCGTTTCATCCCTTCGTCCTTCTCATGTCCTTTTGTTGGTTTGTTGTTCCTGAAGAATAAAAATAAGAGAAAGAAAGATCAGAAGCAAATAGAATCTCCAACAAATTGCTGTCATTGTCACTCACTAGTGTTTCTCATTGTTTTCTTTCAGTGCCAATCCTTTGTTTCCGTGCTTTTCATTTTTTTAAATACCGTGCCAACCAAGAAGGATGTGTTGCTTTTTGTGTTGTTTTGATTTGGGGTATGTACAGTTTTCCTTGTGTGTACAGTTTTTTGTGTGTGAACTTTTCTGTTGTTCCATTCTGTCATTCTGTCCCATTGTTCCATTCCATTGTTCCGTTCTGTTTCATCGGTTGTTCTGTTTTAAGTGCCCTCCTTTCCTTCGTTGGTTCGTTTGATTGTTGTTCTGTTTCAATAAAAATAAAAATGAAAGATCAGAAACAAATAGTATCTCCAACAAATCGTCGTCGTTGTTACTCACTGCTGTTGTTCTGTTGTTCCATTCTGTCATTCCTTTTTTTATTTGTTGCTCCATTTTGAGTGCCATTCTTTCCGTCGTTGGTTTGTTTGATTGTTGTTCCTTTTCAATAAAAATAAAAATAAAAGAAAGAAAGATCAGAAACAAATAGAATCTCCAACGAATTGCTGTTATTGTCACTGACTACTGTTTCTTCTTTGTCGTTCAGTTGTTTGGTTGTTCTGTTGTTCGTGACTGTCGGACAACATTCATTTTCCCTGCTTCAAAAAACACTGTGCCAACCAAGAAGCATGTGTTGTGTTTTGTGTGGTGGTTCCTGTGTGTATACAGATTTTCATGTGTGTGTGGTTTTGTGTGTGTTGTGTGTGTTATGCACCCTGACTTCTTCCATGTGCCTGGCTTGTGCACGGCCTTTATTTTCTATGTAAGTAAAGCATGTACGAGTGCACGCCACCCCTCCCGCGCCATAATTTTTCCAAAGAGGAAATTGTGATTATACAAAGGTTATGTATCTAAATTCCCAACCCATCTCTAGAATCTGGTAGACAGTCAGTGGTTCGAAACTCCCTTGCGTCAGTATGGTACCTACCTACGTAACTTTTTGCACAGGACCCAACTATGTACCTTTTTGCATGCAATATTAGCTACAACTAGTAGTAGTACTGGTAATATCCGCACCCTTTTTTTGTCTGAGAATAATTAAAAAACAGCACCTCCATTTCAATTAAACAACTTATGAATTATTTTCATTTGACACTCATTAAAGTACGTTTTTGGTGATTGGATTATACAAAGTAAATGTTCTTCCTATTATGGACTTGACCTCATACTTTGCCTGTCATTACCCAATAAGTCATTTTGTGCACCAATAATATTCTCTTGTGTGCCATTTGGATAGACAAACCACAACAGTTTCAGCAATCTGTGGGGCAATAATGTTACCAATATGCATCATAGGAGTCATGAAAAAATCATTCATGGCCTGGACCGGATACTTTGTAAGTCGTTACCCAATAAGTCAGTTTGTGCCCTAGATTTGCAACAAAAATACCCTCTTGTGTGTCATTTGGAGACACAAACCACAACATTTTCAGCATCATGTGTGGCAATGTTGTTCCCAATATGCATCAGATGAGTAATGAGAAATATATTCATGCACGGCACCAAAAACTTTGAGAGTCATTACCCAATATTTTTCCTCCAAATCCAGTACCCAAATGCACTCATTATGTGGTGACACACAAACCATCACATATAACTCACTTCTGTTTCTTTCATCTTTCATCTTATCCATGATATGAACAATATTCATTGACTAATCACCAAAAATATCTGATTTTCTAATTTTTAATTGCAAATTAGTGTGTATTTTCCCTCCAAATCCAGTACCCAAATGCACTCATTAGTTTGTGACACACCAAACATCACACATAACTCACTTCCGTTTCTTTCATGATTCATCTTATCCATTACAGGAACAATATTCATTGACTAATCACAAAAAATATCTGATTTTCTAATTTTTAATTGCAAATGAGTGTGTATTTTTCCTCCAAATCCAGTACCCAACTGCACTCATTAGGTGGTGACACACAAACTATCAAAGATAACTCACTTCTGTTTCTTTTATGATTCATCTTATCCATTACAGGAACAATATTCATTGACTGATCACCCAAAATATCTGATTTTCTAATTTTCAATTGCAAATGAGTGTGCATTTTCCCTCCCATTCCAGTACCCAAATGCACTCATTAGTTTGTGACACACAAACTGTCACACAAAACTCACTTCTGTTTCTTTCATGATTCATCTTATCCATTATATTCATTGACTAATCACCCAAAATATCTGATTTTCTAATTTCTAATTGCAAATTAGTGTGTATTTTCCCTCCCATTCCAGTACCCAAATGCAATCAATAGTTTGTGACACACAAACTATCACACATAACTCACTTCTGTTTCTTTCATGATTCATCTTATCCATAACAGGAACAATATTCATTGACTAATCACCCAAAATATCTGATTTTCTAATTTCTAATTGCAAATTAGTGTGCATTTTTTCTCCAAATCCAGTACCCAAATGCACTTATTAGGTGGTGACACACTAACTATTACAGATAACTCACTTCTGTTTCTTTCATGATTCATCTTATCCATTGTAGAAACAATATGCATGGACTAATCACCCAAAATATCTGATTTTCCAATTTTCAATTGCAAATTAGTGTGTATTTTTCCTCCCATTCCAGTACCCAAATGCACTCATTATGTGGTGACACACAAACTATCGCACAAAACTCACTTCTGTTTCTTTCATGATTCATCTTATCCATAACAGGAACAATATTCATTGACCGATCACCAAAACTATCTGATTTTCTTATTTCTAATTGCAAATTAGTGTGTATTTTCCCTCCAAATCTAGTACCCAAATGCACTCATTAGTTTGTGACACACAAACTGTCACACAAAACTCACTTCTGTTTCTTTCATGATTCATCTCATCCATTATAGGAACAATATTCATTGACTAATCACCAAAAATATCTGATTTTCTAATTTCTGATTGCAAATTAGTGTGTATTTTTCCTCCAAATTCCAGTACCCAAATGCACTCATTAGTTTGTGACACACAAACTATCAAAGATAACTCACTTCTGTTTTTTTCATCATTCATCTTATCCATAACAGGAACAATATTCATGGACTTACTATCACAAAAAATATCTGAATTTCTAATTTCTGATTGCAAATGAGTGTGTATTTTCCCTCCCATTCCAGTACCCAAATGCAGTCATAAGGTGGTGACACACAAACTATCAAGGATAACTCACTTCTGTTCCTTTCATGATTCTACTTGTCCATTACAGGAACAATATCTCCATGGACTAATCACAAAAAATATCTGATTTTCTAATTTTTAATTGCAAATGAGTGTGTATTTTTCCTCCAAATCCAGTACCCAAATGCACTCATTAGTTTGTGACACACAAACTATCACAGATAACTCACTTCTATTTCTTTCATGATTCATCTTATCCATTACAGGAACAATATTCATGGACTAATCACCCAAAATATCTGATTTTCTAATTTTTAATTGCAAATTAGTGTGTATTTTCCCTCCAAATCCAGTACCCAAATGCACTCATTAGTTTGTGACACACAAACTATCACACAAAACTTACTTCTGTTTCTTTCATCATTCATCTTATGCATAATAGCGAACAATATTCATTGACTAATCACAGAAAATATCTGAATTTCTAATTTTTAATTGCAAATTAGTGTGTATACTCCGAAATAACACCATGGCGCCACCAACCAGAGCTCAACTGGCCGCAATGGCAGCTGCGGCAGCAGCGGACGCAGCAGCAGCAGAAGAATCAGAGGCAGTCGAAGCAGGTGGTTTCCTGGAGGACCTACTACCTCCATTGGTAACGACAAGGTTGGACCCGGAACAGCTTGAGCAACTTACAAGATCTTTGGTCACAAGGCTATCGAACAGGAACCTATCCCTATCATCGACAGCAAGAGAGGCCAAGGAAAGAGTAGACGCCAATCTTGGCATCCCTGGCTATGCAGGAGAGAGGGCGCTAACAGCGGCTGAAGTCTGTTTCAGGAAGATCCTCGAGTCCTTCGGAGTCAACAGGCCTACAGCCAATGATATATTCAGACATGGATACTCCAACACCAAGGCTATCGCAGATCTCAACTCCGAAGGGACCAAGTCTTTCCTAGGGTCGTTAAGCAAGGCAAAACACCATTTATGCCTGGATTCACAAGAGGTCTTTATTGGTAGAGCATTTGGGGACCGGACTGAAGCTATTTGTGGCTTGGATTAGGTTACAGCCTATAATAGGCGCAACGGCCACAGAAGTAGACTGGATAAAAGACCCAACGGCCGAGATAGATACGCGCGAACGCTTGAGATCTACAAAGGAGGACGATGAGAATACAGCAGTAAAGGACCTAACACTACCAAACAAACTGACTACGATGTCAAAGTTCAGGGAATTTGATGAGAACTTACGCGAATACCTCCGGCATAAAAGAGGTGTCACCAAAACATCCCTACTCTACACGATAAGACAACAATCTACAGTCGGAGAAATCGACAGGTGTGGCACTGTCGGCCTGGGCGCAGACAACGCATACTCCGACTGGACTGAGTATGCAATAAGGTGCACGATCCACGCCAACTCTCATTGGTCCAAAGACAACAATACTCTTTGGGGGATATTGTTTAAGTTGGTAGGGTCCGGTCCCAGTTGGTCCTATATACAAAGTTTTGGGACCAAAAACGGGGTAGGAGGCGATGGTCGTAAGGCATATTTTGCCCTCTACTCTCAGGCATATGAGGAGACCAACATAAAGCTGATTGTTGAAACCAAACGACAATTTATCCAGGAATCAGTATACACAGGAGATTCCAAACACTACAATTTTGACAGGCACAAGAGGCTATGGCACGATGCAAAGCAAACCTTGATAAGATACAAGGCATTCCCACCTGAGAATCAGTTTGTGTACGACTTCATACGCTCCCTACAGGATGTACAACTAGAGCAATCCATCCCAATCATAATTACAGAAGGATCTGACTACTATGCAAATTTTGAGAAAGCTTCGGCGTATCTTACCCGGGCACTCGGAGTAAAGAAACTCCAGAATCAACCAAACAAGAAAGGTAGGAACGTGTCAGCCTTCACTAACAACAAGAAGAGGAAAGGCAACAACAAATGAGGCTACTTCTCTTCCAACAAGCCGAACAACAACAACAACAACAACAACAACAACAACAATACTGGTAGTGGTGGTTCAAAAGCACAACCAGGGACCTATAAAGGGCCCGTTGAATGCAAGTTCTATCCGCGAGAAGTATGGTTAAGCATGTCTCAAGAGCAGCAACAAAGAGTCCGAGCGCTAAAACAAGCTAAAAATGCAAGCAATAGCGGGGGCAACCAACAATCAAAAGTGGCAGCAGCCACTGCTGCAAACCTTCCCAATCACTCCAGTTCAGTGGGAAACCAGTTTGGCTGTCACAGCCATATTGGAAACAGGAATGGAAATTGATTCGCCGGCCGGGGCCTTAAGATAGAACCTCGGGTAGGCCGGCTGATAGTCCATCTCAAAGAGATGACCCAGTCATCCAGTGCTAAGCCAGACCAGTGCGAGCTGGATAGCCACGCGGACACAACTGCAGCAGGATCTAATATGGTATTACTTGATCCTCTGGATTCTATAATGACATTTGCTGATGTTGCCCCATTTTCTGATGTGTACTCACCAATGAAAGATGTTCCTATTGCCCGTTGTGCTACTGCTTGGACAGATCCAACGGACGGTATCACATACATATTGGTATTCGGACAGGCCCTCTATTTCAGAGAATCACTGCAGCACAGTCTGATATGCCCAAACCAAATCCGAGAATGCAATTTGAATGTGGTTGAAGACACACCAAGATGATACTGCAATTCTTCCAGCCACAGCCTCATCTTTTGGTCTGAAGGTTTTGAATTGACAATACCATTGAGAGTCGACGGCGTCCTATCATACTTTGACACTCGCAAACCAACACGCCGTGAGCTCGATACATGTGACCAAGTCCTTGCAACTGATACACATATGTGGGATCCATACGCCCCCCACTTCAAAGAAGATGAAGAAGCGGCGAACGCATCTTTCCCACAAGTGGTGGCAGTCCTCTCAGGAGGAGGACCGGCTGGGACAACTGAGTCTTGGATCCGATCCACAGACAACCCTATACACATAAATGTAAAACACCAAGAGTATCGACTCAGATACCTACAGAAGATCTGTACCACTCGAACTCAATGGTCGGGGTATACTCAACAAGAGATTGGCGACCGGTTACACTCAGCTTTTGTTAAGAGTACCGGGGACGAAGAAAGCTCGGAAATACTCCAAATTTCAGCTACTTCAACCAAAACTTCGATTTCACTGACAGAGGAAGAGCTTGCCATCCAAAAGGAAGCAAAAGCTTGGACAAAAGAAAGAAAATTACTCCGATGCCAGCAAGATGTGATAGATAAGGAAACTTCCCTAGAGAAGAGATCGTTTATCCGGCGCGGACAATGGGGACCTCTGATAAGGATCCCGGAGAAAGTGGACAGATATGATTCAGAAGCCATTGCAAAGATGTGGAACATCAGTGTTAAGAGGGCCGAAGAACCAATTCAGGTCACTACCCAGGAAGGCATAAGAAACCTTACGCAACCAATCACCCGCAGGCTAAAGACCCAAAAGTGGAGAAACAGAAAAGTACTTAAGGGTCGGTGGTTCGCTGATCCTATGAAGTTCAAAGTACGAGCATCATTCGGAATGATACCGACGCACAAATCTTTACAAATGAGAAAGGATACGTGGCGTTCTATCCAGTAAGAGGGGAGAAACGATGTCACGATGGGCTATCTTGCTTCATAAATGAGGTAGGAATACCAGAACATCTTGTCACTGATGGGGCAAAGGCCCAAGGAAATCATGAGACACACAGCACTGGATGGACTAGGCTTCGATCGGAGTATCGCATCCGCCAAACCTATATACAGCCCCATTGTTGGTGGCAGAATACGGCAGAACACAGTGCAGGGGACCTAAGGAGATCAATCCAATTTATGACTTCTAAGAAAGGAAGCCCGAGGAGGTGCTGGGCCTTTTGTGGAATGTTGGCGGCCGGAAGGTTAAGTAACACCGCATCTGGGGATCCATCTGCTATGGGAAGGACTGGATTTGAGTTAGTCCATGGATATACTCCGGACATAACCCCATACATGATCCACAATTGGTATGATTTCATCCGGTGGTACGACCTACAGGATACGTCGGAGAAATACGGACGATGGCTGGGCCCATGTGGGGATACTTACGGAGGTGGCGATTGTCATTATGTATTGTATAAGACAGGAAAAGTACACATAACAAACGGCACGCAGCCTATATCCAAAGTGGAGTGGAAGCACCCAGACACTATCCTGCAGTTGGAGGAACACAACAAACTACTTAATGAAATAATTGGTGATGAGGCAAAGCCCTTGGATACTTACCTGGAAAACGAGTTCAGAGAACCACCCTTGGGCCTATTTGATGGCAAATATGAGGGTGAGGACAAGGTACTTATGGCTGAGCCAGAGGCGTCTTCCCTGGACATCGATGATTTAACCAACAATCTTGACGAGTACCTTGGAAGCCAAGTGTTACTGCAGATAGGGGACCAACGGATTCGCGGTACGGTTAATAACCGGTACAGGGATGCAAGTGGGATCTTAGTTGGCAAAAAGAATAACAATCCACTCCTAGACACAAGATCCTACAAAGTTTCTATGCCAGATGGATCCATCGAGATCTACATGGCAAATATGCTTGCGGAGAATCTCTATTCCTCTGTGGATGATGAGGGGCGCATGTACTGTCTCCTGAACGAGCTCCTTGACTATGAAAAAGGTAAGGAGGCTCTGACAATACAGCAGGCAACTATCACTACTAAGTCCGGACAAACACGGACTAAGCCAACAACCAAAGGGTGGAGAATCCTGGTCAGTTGGAAAGATGGAACTTCTTCTTGGGCAAAATTAAGTGACATGAAGGAAAGCTTTCCCGTCAAAACGGCTCTATTTGCTAAAGAACACGGCATAATAGATGAACCAGCGTTCAAGTGGTGGGCCTATCGGGTAATTCGAAAGAAAGATTGGATTAGCTCCAGCGTCAAGACCAAATATTGGACCAAATCCCATAAGTATGGGGTTAAATTACCGAAAACAATTGCCAAAGCAAGAAGAATAGATGAAGAATCCGGCAGTGACTATTGGGCCCGGGCTATTGCAAAAGAAATGAAGAACAATTTCATAGCCTTTGAGTTCAACAACGAGGACAAAGTACCGGTGGCACATACAAAAATCACCATGCACATGGTATTTGATGTAAAGATAGATCTAACCCGGAAGGCCTGACTTGTTGGTGATGGGCATAAAGTGCCTGAAATATCACGGGAGTGTACCTGCTCAAGTGTGCCCAGCAGGGATTCGGTCCGGATGTTCTTCCTAGTCGCTGCACTTAACGACCTTGAGGTCTTAAGTGCCGACATACAAAACGCATTCTTAACCACACCAATAAAGGAAAAATACTACACAGTGGCTACGTTGGAACAAGGGTTTGCACTGGAGTTATGTGGAAGGCCCTGCAAAATTGTAAGGGCCCTATATGGTTTACCAGTCACGGGCGCATCATTTTGATCTCATCTGTCCGAGCACTTAAGGGGACTTGGATATAAGTCTTGCTAAGCGGATCCAGATGTATATATGCCGCCGGCTATAAAGAAAGATGGCTCGGCATATTACGAATACTGTGTGGCATATGTGATGATATCCTCGTATGTGGAATGGACCCGAAGTTCCAAATGGATGTAATCGAAAGGCAATTCAAATTGAAGGATGGGACCGTTGAACCACCCACTTTCTATCTAGGAGCAGACATTGGCAACACGTCTGTTGATGGGGCTGAGTATTGGTCCATGTCTTCAACTAAGTATACGTCCAAAGCTGTTAAATCTGTTGAAGAGAAATTGAGTAAAGGGCAATATGCCTTCAAGATACTCCCAAAATCTGCAAAATCACCATTGGTAACTGGATACAGGCCTGAAATCGACGCCTCACCGGAACTTGGTCCGGAGAAACAAAACTATTACCAGGGTTTAATAGGTATACTCCGTTGGATATGTGAACTTGGAAGGCTAGATATTGTCATGCCTGTTTCACTTATGTCCTGGTATCTTGCACAGGCCCAAGAAGGGCATCTAAACCAATTGTTTCATTTGTTTGCATACTTAAAGAATTACAGCAAATCAAAGTTGGTGTTTGACTGCTCCATCCCAGAACTTGATGAATCAGTATTCCACGAATGTGACTGGGCTGAATTTTATCTGGAAGCAGGGGAACTAATTCCTCCAGATATGCCTGAGCCACGAGGAAAGGCTGTAACTACCACATGCTTCGTGGACGCCGACCACGCCGGTTGCAAGGCTACTAGGAGATCTCATACGGGAATCATCATCTTTGTTAACAGGGCACCAATCCTATGGTTCTCTAAGAGGCAGACAACCGTTGAAACATCCACATTTGGCTCAGAAATTGTGGCACTTAAGATTGTAATTGAAATGGTAGAAGGCCTATGTTATAAGCTCAGAATGATGGGCATACCTATAGAAGGACCGACCAACATGTATTGTGACAATGACTCGGTTGTTAAGAATGTAACACACCCGGAAAGCCCTTGTAAGAAGAAGCACAACAGTATTGCTTACCACAAAGCGCGCGAATGCATTGCGGGAAAGATTATCCGGATTGGCAAGGAACCCGGTGAAACTAATATTGCAGATCTACTCACTAAGCTTATGGGTGGGGTGAAGCTATTTTCCTTATGTAGGAGATGCATGTGGAGATGCAAATAAAAAGACCGACCCTTAAGGTATCTTCTACAAGTACTTAATACTACGAGTACGAAGACACGGGGACTCTAGAAAAGCGCCGGTAACAGACGTACAGACGTACGGACATTCGGAGATACACACGAATGAGATAACACACGTACAACTAACAGGCAAATAAGCGAGCCGACTCACTGAATCGCTAACAATAAAGGTGCGCTAATAGTGCACAGATAGAGGTTTGATCCAAGTAATCATCTTATATGAAAAACACTCACAAATGTGTAAACGTGTTAGTGAAATAATAAGCTCACGAGAGCAAAACTAGATTTCTGGACATTTCACAACTAGTGATAAGAGTAATACTGACAAGAATAAATATCTAATATTGCTTATTTTTTGTGGATGATCCACAAGCGTCTTTAAATAATGAGAAAGGATCTGATCAAAATTGGTACCATCAGATATTACTCGTGTATTCGATTACAAGGCGCCGGTATTTCTTTTTCTACTGTACAAATATGAAGTTATGAGATATGTGTGTCAGTCGATCGATCTGATTCGATGGCAACACATGACAGCATAATATGATTCATTCACTATCGGTTCGTCATCAATACACCACAAGACGTTTCCAATCACGAAACGCAGGGCGCATAAACGGATCGATCGAAAGAAGAAACAAGCAAATGGGGGAGGAGATTACCGTCGTTGCTTGTCATTGTTTGAGCAAAGTTTGTTCTGTTTTGCTTAGTAGTGAGACTGTAAAGAAATATACAGGAGTGAGTGTGATTCGTGATCGACTTAAATGAGACAAGAGTAAAGCGCTCGTTCAATTGCTAATTCAGGACGTACCTTCTCAAGTTTTTCTCTGTCATCATCGTAAACTTTCTTGGAGCCCTTGCCCTTGGATTTGGAGCCCTTCCCATCGTCGTCATCGTCTCCATAGCTCTTGGAGCCCTTGCCCTTGGATTTGGAGCCCTTGCCATCATCGTCATCGTCTCCATAGCTCTTGGAGCCCTTGCCCTTGGATTTGGAGCCCTTGCCATCATCGTCATCGTCTCCATAGCTCTTGGAGCCCTTGGATTTGGAGCCCTTGCCATCATCGTCGTCGTCTCCGTAGCTGTACTTGGAGCCCTTGCTTCCCTTAGACTTGGAGCCCTTGCCGTCATCGTCATCGTCTCCGTAGCTATACTTGGAACCCTTGCTTCCCTTAGACTTGGAGCCCTTGCCATCATCGTCATCGTCTCCGTAGCTCTTGGTGCCCTTAGATTTGGAACCCTTGCCATCGTCGTCATCGTCTCCATAGCTCTTGGAGCCCTTGGAGCCCTTAGACTTAGAGCCCTTGCCGTCATCGTCATCGTCTCCGTAGCTCTTGGAGCCCTTGCCCTTGGATTTGGAGCCCTTGCCATCATCGTCATCGTCTCCATAGCTCTTGGAGCCCTTGGAGCCCTTGGATTTGGAGCCCTTGCCATCGTCGTCATCGTCTCCATAGCTCTTCGAGCCCTTGGATTTGGAGCCCTTGCCATCATCGTCATCGTCTCCATAGCTCTTGGAGCCCTTGCCCTTGGATTTGGAGCCCTTGCCATCATCGTCATCGTCTCCATAGCTCTTGGAGCCCTTGCCCTTGGATTTGGAGCCCTTGCCATCATCGTCATCGTCTCCATAGCTCTTAGAGCTCTTTGCCCCCTTGGCGCCTCGTGTCAAGCTACCGATAGTTCCTCCAAGAAGTCGCTCGAAGTCCGCGTCGGCCTCAATTAGGTCAAGGTTGACGACTTGTTCCGTGGACGCACTGCTTACAGCGGCAACAGCAAGTGAAGCTGCAAACAATGAGAATTTACTGAATTGAACCATTTTATTGTGTTTAGAATAAGATTTGTGTTGTTACAATCAAATGGAGTAATGTTGAATTTGTGAGCGATTTGTGCAGTGGATGTAAATCGGTATGCAAAAAAGCATTTTTGCGAGAAACTTGTTTCGGATCTTGTGAGTTTGAAGGGACTAGAGACTCCACACGTTACTGTGACTTTCAAAAACGGAGAAGCCGGGCTGGTGCACTATTTAAACTTTGATTGTATTGCGTTGAGCGCGTGCACATCCCTCGATTTCTGACACTATTAATGCCAAACGAGTTTGTAAGATTCAAATTTCCGACCGTTCAAACACATCACACATTAATGTACCAGGTAAGCATCGATACAACGGTCAATAAAAATCTACCCACAATCCATACTCTTCCGTTGTTTAAATTTCTAGCATGTGAAAATACCCCGGTAAGTACGAAGTATCTTTGAAAACTTAAAAAATTAATGTGTTCACTTTTTACTACACACCAATGAGTACTCGTACTCGTACCAGTATGGCCAAAATAGGTAATTTTTCTGTTTCTACCACCCTCCCCCCTGCCCGTCCGATAGTAGCCTGCGCGTGCAACACTGTTGGAAATACGACTACGACTACTAGGAGTAGCGTACGGTACTTGTACTCATACTCGTGTTCCCCCCCGTCCGGAAAACTATTCAAAACATCCCATACGGAACGTAGTACGTACTCGTACCGGTAGCTTCTTCAAAAACTCGGAAATGCCTTCTCACCTTCGACAAAGTAACAAGGTTAGGTTCACGTAATACGGTAACTTACGCAGACCGGTGAGCGGTGAGTATCCATACGTACCGGTACCGCTAAGAGCGGCTACGAGGACGGACTAAAAGAATCATCTCTCAACAGAAGAAGGGATTGCGATTGTCCTTGTCGGACAAAACCTTACGTAAGATCCGTATGCTGGTAAAACAACGGATACGCTACGATTAAAGAATCATCGTGGAGAACGCAAGGAATCATAAAAGTGAATCACCTTTTCACCTACTCCTTCCAATGGCAAAACTCCCTCCATTTTTCTGTTCTTTGAAAGTCAATTGATTATATCATTCTGTTAGAATTGAATCTAAAGTAGCTGGACGCTCCAGTACAATCATTCGTTGAATATGAAAATTTCAACTGAGTCTTTCGGATAATGATAAACTCAGGACATGCAAAGAATAGCATATAGTTTGTCAGCCATTTACAATTCCTTAACATATTTGAGCGCATTAAAAGGCTAGTGTCTGATAAGCAAGATATTGTTTTGGTTTTCCAAAACAACTTTATCTCCATGAAGCTTTTTCCTATTGCAATTGTGTGTTGCTCAATCATTTGTTACTGCGTAGGTTCCAATGACACATTCATGGTTGGTGCAGGTGTCACAGGCTGACAATGAAACTTGTGGGATATCTTCTCTTTGTCTGCAACAGTATGAGTAGACTTCTTACCCACCTTTTCTCCTCTGCAGAGAGGCTGGCAATTCTATTTTTTCATGAGCAAAAATTATTTTTGTGCATGGAAAGAAGTTTGTACGAGTATTACATATTACTCATACACATGAAAAAGTATTTTGATTTTACTTTTGTTCACCCCTTAAAAATAAAGGGGCATTACGATGATGTGGATGGGTTCGTGAAATTATTTTTAGTTGGTTCTAGTATTTATTGTTCGTTCTCAAAGCTTCGTGGAATGTTGCAAATTTTCACAAACTTCTGCAGCCTACATATAAATATGGGATTACTAAATCCTGTGAACGCACTGAAGTCCGTGAGCGTACTAAGATCCGTGAGCTACCAGATAGGTATGTAAGTGCCTTGCGCATTAATTAATAATGCACGCACAAAGTCAAGATCTAAGGACCATAAGTAAAACATTATTACTTATGTACCCCAGGAGAACATATGGTATATGTGTAATAGGAATTACACATAAGCCAAAGATAAAAGAATTAAATACAAGTGCAAAAGGGGCAATTATACCAGTTAATTATGGTGAATATCAGTACGCAACTATGGTACAAATAACACGGTAAGAGGTTCCCCCACATAAAACTATTATGATTCAGGAATTGTTAGATATGGTCCAACAAGTGATACTCAGCTCATAATCTTGGCAATAACTCTCTTTAGACTTTGAAAAATAAGCAACAAAATAAGACAGTAAAGTAACTAAGTATGATTTCAGTTCTATTAGTAAATGGCCGGCTCAAGATATTCAACGTCTTGAATGCTTCCCTTTATCATACAGAAGGAAGACACATGGATAGAATGGAAAACATGGGATGTGTTTTGCGGTTGTTGCTGCTGTTACTCAGTTGAAACTGGAACATGGAGGTGGAATGTATGAAATTGATTACTTGAAAAACCATCGGGAAACCATTGGTATCCTTTAACAAAAGCATACAGGGTGATGCCCGATAAAGAAAAACAATTTGCAGTTTTTCTATTATCATTATTGATCCTATAATCATTGACCCTTTCACAACAGGATGCTTCTGGGGATTTAAAAATGAGAAATAATCATTGGCTTATTTCTGTTGATTAAATTGATGGAAATTGGGAATGAAAATGGTTCAAAATTGAATGAAACATCTAGGGTGGCGGAGGTAGAGTAGACAGTGTCAATATTGTAGATGGTTGACATTCTTGTCATGTGGTGTTCATAACCTGTGCGAGTGACTCTCTAAGATGTAATCTGAAAATGGAAAGTGAGACAATGAAGCATCTTACTGATGTCCATCAAACTAAGCTAAATGTGTGTGCCATCAAGGAATGTAGTGTTCCATCAAGAAACGAAGTGTTCCAGTGAGAAGGAACCTATAGTGCTGGTGGTATGCATGATATGTATGCATGTGTCGTACGGATGAAGATAGTGTGTGCGACAACAATTTTATTGGCAAAAGCCTCTATTTAATTAAAATTTTGAGAGCTCCAACTACAATTTTTCAATCCCCTGTATTAGTGTACCAACCAGACCAAGCTCTTTGTCAGATTCAATTGACTCGTCAAGAGAAGTACAAGTTGCTACCGATTGTGAAGGGATGTAGTCAGTTTCCAATTTTTTACCTAGGATTATCAAGAAGAGAAAGGTGAGTTCTGGATCTTTTTTGGCATTCTTCTGTTGTATCCATGTCACTACAGTCTGTGATGGCCACTAT
The DNA here is from genome assembly GCA_037355745.1 of Pseudo-nitzschia multiseries. Lineage (NCBI taxonomy): Eukaryota > Bacillariophyta > Bacillariophyceae > Bacillariales > Bacillariaceae > Pseudo-nitzschia > Pseudo-nitzschia multiseries. Next base: position 4,650,857 of record CM074784.1, on the reverse strand, counting down.
TGCAGCAGCAGTAGAGTGAGCGTCAAATATTGCTAGTTGCTGCTGATTGCGCTGCTGGTGTTCCTCCTGAAGGCGCTGCTGTTTGATTTGCTACTGTTCCTCCAGAAGTTGCTGCTGCTGCTGCTGCTGCTGCTGTTCATTGTCCTGGTTGCCCTGCTGGTCAATACGCCTTCCATCTGGCTTCTTACCTAAAGTAGGTAGTCCTTCGATCACTGACATGGATGCGTTGGTTCAAATTTCTCTTGTCGGTAAGCTCAGCTTCAGCAATGATTTGAAGTACTTTGATTACTCCCTGCAGTGGAAGTTCCTTGTCGGTATTCTTATCAAGGTCATAATTTGTCACAGAAACATTAACCACTTCCATTTCAACAGAATGCTTGTTCCTATTTGTTGCTGTTGTAAACTTGATGATGATGGTGTCCTCACTAATCTTCTTCTTTAAAGTTTGACCATTTTCATCCTTCTTGCTTGTAGATTTCCTTGAGGTAACGTCTCGTGGTTCAAAGAAGGCCGTTGCCATTGTGAATAGAAAACAAGGCTGACTTACTCTTGCACAATTTTGGAATCCACTAGCACTGGGCCAATTCTTGTGGATTACCTTGAAGTGATGTCAATGCTCTCTGCAACTAGATTTGGATGTTTCCCAACTTTTGCTCCTCCTGGAGTTGATATAGGACAACTAGTAGTAGTGATTATAAAAGACAAGTTGCTCAATGTGATGCTTGCAAAGATTGGTCTTCCTTGGTCTTTCTTAATCCTACTGTTGGATCCAAATATCAATTTCAATCACAGAAAAATCTATGCATGATATAACCATGAGAGAAAACCTACCACCATGAAGAATTTATATTAGTGAAGACGCAATTACAGAAGGACATTGGTCAGAATTGAAATATTATAGCCAGTAAAAACCAAAACAAACACAAGAAATACAATTCTTTTAAAAATTTAATTGAACATTAAAAAATATTTTAGAAAATTAAAAAGTTCCTTGATCTTAAAAAACTGTATTAATGAAATTAAAAAGGTCTATTATCGGCAAAATAGAAATTAATTAATCTCTTGGTCTGCCTCCCCCCAAAGTAGATACTTCTATAATAGAATGAGACCCCAAAGTAGAAACAATTTTCAGCGTTATGTTTTGTTTGTGCAGCGCATGAGCTCAATCCAAGGCCCTGCGGGGCAGGAGGGGAGGTGTTGTAATGGAAAAGAAGGGTGTGATTTTTTTGTTTCGGGGAAAATATTTGATAGAACTGTCCTTTTATGTAGTTTATCATATTATTATACTATATATGCTTGTATGGTATGATAACGTATTTGTTACTTTTGATGCAGTGAAATAGGTACAATACTCCAAAGTATCAGGACAAGGCCATGAATAATTTTTTCATAACTCATCTGATGCATATTGGGAACAACATTGACACACAGAATGCTGGACATGTTGTGGTTTGTTTCTCCAAATGGCACACAAGAGATCATTTTTGGTGCAAGAAATCCAGGGCACAAAATGATTGATTTGGTAATGACTCCCAAAGCATCAGGTTAAGGCCATCAATAATTTTTTCATTGCTCATCTCATACATATTGGGAACAACATTGCCACTCAGAATGCTAAAAATGTTGTGGTTTGTCTCTCCAAATGGCACACAAGAAATTCTTTTTGGTGCAAATCAAGGGCACAAAATGAATCATTGTGTAATGACTCCCAAAGTATTCTTAGGTCAAGACCATGAATAATTTTTTCAAGACTTTTCATGACTCATCTGATGCATATTGGGAACAACATTGCCACACACAATGAGACCATAGATAATTGTTTCATGACTCATCTGATGCATATTGGGAACAACATTTGCACACACAATGCAGAAAATGTTGTGGTTTGTCTCTCTAAATGGCACACAAGAGAATATTTATGGTGCAACAAATCAAGGGCACAAAATGACTTAGTGGGTAATCACTCCCAAAGTATTAGGTAAAGGCCATAAATATTTTTTTCATGACTCATCTAATGCATCTTGGGAACAACATTGTCACACAGAATGATGAAAATGTTGTGGTTTGTCTCTCTAAATGGCACACAAGAGATTATTTTGGGTTCAAATTCAGGGCACAAACTGACTTATTGGGTAATCACTCCCAAAGTATTAGGTAAAGGCACAAATAATTTTTTCATGACTCATCTGATGCATATTGGGAACAACATTGCCACTCAAAATGCTGGAAATGATGTGGCTTGACTCTCTAAATGGCACAAAAGAAAATATTTATAGTGCAAATCCAGGGTAAAAACTGGCTTATTGGGTAATCACTCCCAAAGTATTAGGTAAAGGTCACAAATAATTTGTTCATGACTCATCTGATGCATATTGGGAACAACATTGCAACACAGAATGACAAAAATGTTGTGGTTTGTCTCTCTAAATGGCACACAAGAGATTATTTTGGGTGCAAGAAATCCAGGGCATAAACTGACTTATTGGGTAGTCACTCAAAAAGTATTAGGTCAAGACACAAATAATTTTTTCATGACTCATCTCATGTATATTGGGAACAACATTGTCACTCAAAATGCTGGAAATGATGTGGTTTGACTCTCCAAATGGAGAATATTTATGGTGCAGATCCAGGGCAAAAACTGGCTTATTGGGTAAGCACTCCCAAAGTATTAGGTAAAGGCCACACATAATTTGTTCATGACTCATCTGATGCATGTTGGCAACAACATTGCAACACACAATGGTAATAATGTTGTGGTTTGTATCTCTAAATGGCACACAAGAGAATATTTTGGGTGCAAATTCAGGGCACAAAATGATGTATTGGGTAGTCACTCCCAAAGTATTAGGTAAAGGCACAAATAAATGTTTCATGACTCATCTTATGCATATTGGGAACAACATTGCCACTCAAAATGCTGGAAATGATGTGGTTTGTCTCTCTAAATGGCACAAAAGAAAATATTTATAGTGCAAATCCAGGGCACAAACTGACTTATTGGGTAATCACTCCCAAAGCATTAGGTAAAGGTCACAAATAATTTGTTCATGACTCATCTGATGCATATTGGGAACAATATTGCAACACAGAATGATGAAAATGTTGTGGTTTGTCTCTCTAAATGGCACACAAGAGATTATTTTGGGTGCAAGAAATCCAGGGCATAAACTGACTTATTGGGTAGTCACTCAAAAAGTATTAGATAAAGGCCACAAATATTTTTTTCATGACTCGTCTGATGCATATTGGGAACAACATTGCCACTCAAAATGCTGGAAATTTTGTGGTTTGTCTCTCCAAATGGCACAAAAGAGGTAATTTTTTGTGCAAGAAATCGAGGGCATAAACTGACTTATTGGGTAATCACTCCCAAAGTATTAGGTAAAGGCCACAAAAAATCTTTTCATGACTCATCTGAAACATATTGGCAACAACATTGCCACACACAATGCTAATGATGATGTGGTTTGTATCTCTAAATGACACACAAGAGATTATTTTTTGTGCAAATCCAGGGCACAAAATGACTTATTGGGTAATCACTCCCAAAGTATTAGGCCCAGGCACAAATAAATGTTTCATGACTCATCTGATACACATTGGCAACAACATTGCCACTCAAAATGCTGGAAATGATGTGGTTTGTCTCTCTAAATGGCACAAAAGAGAATATTTATAGTGCAAACCAGGGCAAAAACTGACTTATTGGGTAATGACTCCCAAAATATTAGGTACAGGCCACAAATAATTTGTTCATGACGCATCTGATGCATATTGGGAACAACATTGCAACACAGAATGATGAAAATGTTGTGGTTTGTCTCTCTAAATGGCACACAAGAGAATATTTTGGGTGCAAAACCAGGGCACAAAATGACTGATTGGGTAATGACTCCCAAAGTATTAGGTCAAGACCATGAATAATTTTTTCATGATTTATCTGATGCATATTGGGAACAACATTGCCACACACAATGATGAAAATGGTGTGGTGCTGCAACCATGTTCTCCAACTCGGCCTTGGTGTAGTTGCTGATCCCGGGTTCCCTGCCTTCTTCATTCAAGGGCATGTTGTTGATTGTTATGATTGATGGTATTGGTGGTGTTTATTTTTGTTTCTTGTGCTAGCAGTTGCTGAATCAAATTGATTCATCTGACAAATTGTCCTCTAGTGACAGATTGCCTACTAGTATTGTAGCAAGAGCGACAAGAGCAGCAACAGTAGTGTAGGAGGATATTGGTGGTTTTCTGGAGAGACAAGTCATACTGTTGTTGCGTTTCTTCCGTTTGCAATTTTTCAGCTCAGAAAAATTAGCGATGATCACCAAAAAAACATGCCTACAAAGAAGGTGCAAGAGGTGCACACGGTTGATTCATGCGTTGGGTGACTGAAATATTTGATTTTAGTATAATTTTAAGATTCTGTTGGAGTTTATTCGGTTTTTATTCAGTTAATAAAATCTGGCAGACAAGACAGTATCAACTGCTGTCGGTCAAAAATACGCGTACTGTACTTACGTATGTTCTACAGGAATTATATCCATTCTACACTTGAAAAGTTACTTATACTCCTACAGAGATAAAATGACTTCAAATATCAAGATATCTACGTCACATCATGTGTTCTCTGTCTTATGACGAATTACACATGATCGACGACCGGTTTAGACATCCCTACATACAACACTAACACAGGGATACCGGTTGAATACAGTAAAATACACAGTAACAGAGCAATCTCATGATATGCTCACATCTCTTTAAATTTCAATTATCCTATACCTTTTGGTCGATTTTTAGAGTAACAACAGGTTATAGAGCCCTTATAACTTACACTTGTGTCCCACAAGAGCACCAGTGTTTACCTTAAGCTACCTATCTCCGGCCGTTCAGCACCTCCACTGTCGGTTACATCCAGAGGAAATTGTGTGCTTAGCTCCCTGTGCGGCACATTCTCGGCCTCCCCCCATCTCATTCTTCTTTCTCTTCACCTCCCTGCTCGTGAATCAGGGGGTGTCATACCGATCCTTCTGCAAGAATCTTCTTCTGTAATTCACGACCAAGCACTGGTTAACACAAGGACCGTTCCGGACATCTGTGACCGGCCCGCACGGTTAATTATCATCAACGACGTTTGATTGTTTCCCCGGCGAACGTTCTGGACACAGCCGTCTCTAATGAAAGCACATTGCAACGGACACGCCGATTGCAATAATCCATATCTTCTTCCGTGTCTATCATCCGTTCCAAGGACCATCGACGCCCATTTGATTGTGCCAAGCACTTCTCCCCACACACACCGGTTGCGTATTTAATAATCACCGCAATTCCAACCGAGATTCCTTCGGTTATCTCTGCACCTCCGCGGATCGTTCCGACGATCACTCGATAATCCATACTTCGATCTACTCCGATTGTTCCTCCGCCAATCGGTTCTCTCTTTGTCAGCTCTTTCTCTCGCCGACAACTACAGTAACATCTACCCCGGCGTTTACCTCCACGACCTACTAAACAACTCCTACGCCAATTGCCCTGCACAACGCCCTGCAATTGCGATCCAATCTTTCATTATCTCCCCTACTCCGAATATTTTTCTACCGGAATCTCTTTCACCAACCCAACGGATTAATTGTATCGCACCGATCAAACGCTACAATTAACAGCCGCCGGCACAACGAAGACGACGCGCCGGCCAAGTACAGCCTCGACCATGCCGACTCCATTTGACTGGACTCCAATCTTTGGGATCGAATTCTGATTTGCAAGTGCTAGCAACCCTACTGCAGCCGCGTCCCTCAACAAAGCCTACTCTGAAATCATTGGTAAAGATGACCTCTCAGAATTCTTTGTGACCCTCGAAGAAGAAGGACCACTAGAAATAGCGCCGGATCCGCAACTCCACATTCTAAATTGCATTGCCAAAGCAATTGCTATCAATCTAATAGACCCCGATGCAGTCACACAAGGCCACATTGCCAACCTTCTCAGCAAATGTGTTATCAAACATGTTAGAAACAATGGGTCTCGCAAGCAAATGCGATACCAAACAGAATTTGATGCAGCAGCCAAGCATGCGATTCGAACCAACACTGATGAAGAACCTATCGTCTTATTTGAACTCACTATCACCCATTGGCGATTCAAAAACAAATGGCACCCTGACCTCTTCATGCAAGCCTACACCGGAGACCCACCATCTGCCACCGCATCCAGGGTCCAATTTGCCAATTTACTACAGCGACAATATACCACACCGAAGGCCGCTTCCCCGGACGCTCCCATCTTAGCCCCTATCACACCCGCTGAAGCCAAGAAAGTCAACGCGACTATACCTTCTGATACTACCAAAATGGAAGCCACGAATGTCAACGCGACTATTCCTTCTGATACTACCAAAATGGTTGATTCCAATGCTGTCGCGACCCCTGTCACAGCTCTCTCAGGGACGCCAGCCAACTTCCGACGGACATTTACTCTTCAGAGTCAATCTGTGGTGTTCCACCGATTGCCAAAACCCGTTTCGCGAATCACCAAACGACATCGTGATGCCCTGAAGATAAAGATGTATCACTTGTATGCTAACATCTTGTCAATGAATTGGTTTTACGATACTTTTGACTGAACATCGCGATCTAATCTACGATTTGTGTTTGATCATGCCCAACAGTTTTGTATCATTTACAACCATGGAATTCTATTGAACCATGGAATTTTCTTCTTTAAGTGTGAATCAAGGGGTGTGTACCTGAATCGAAGGGTGTGCATCCGAATCCAGGGATACCATTGGATGACTGCATGGCGCTCAATTTGGACGTGCACGTGCCCAAATTCCAGAATTTTTCTTGATACACTTAAAGAAATTTACTTATACGTCTCCGGGCATTTACGTACCGTGCTCCAAGGCTACAAGCGATTTCTAGTATTGAGATCTCACTGAAAACACATCACTGAACCGCCTGATAATTCACCACTCCTCCATCAAGTGTCGAATCAAGGGGTGTGTTGCCCGTTCCGACGAATTCACGGAACTTACTTAAGACAAAGCAATGATCCAAAGCTTAATTAACATGGGAGCTAGATGAGATCTCATACAGAAGGAATCTGCTAGTCGGCTGGTGTGATCATACCTAATGCTTGATTCAAGCAGTTGCAATCGTTTCTGAACCATCCGATTCGATTCTACGATCAAATTGATTCCTACAATCTCCAGCGTTTTCATCATAAGCCTCCACCACTTTACTTATGCTCAATCCCACTGAAACCAATTCCATGAACCGACAAATAATTCAACACTCCCTCCCTCCATGTTGAATCAAGGGGTGTGTCACCGGTTCATGTAACCCCACCACAAGCAGATTCCAGAAATTTACTTGATATCCAGGATCGTCTCCCTACAACAATCCACACGACTTAATTTGACGATTCTGATTCTCCAATCTACCATTCGCTCCACCGACCGAATGATACATCTGATCCTGCATCTACAGCTATGAGTTCTCCTGTTCAAAGACATTCCTTTTGTCTCTACGGCGCCACGTATAATTGTTCTACTACGCTCTGATATACGACCATATTGATCCCTACAATCTGGGGCATGATTTGATCATGTCTCTCCCCTACGTTGAGATCCTGTCAATCGATTCGCCTCATCCCTAACCGGCTTTAGTCGTTTCGGCGATTAAATTGCACTATGGTCAATCCCTCCGCCACCGACCATCGTCTTCAACACTTAATTGATATACAAGAGTTCAACCCATCCATATCCATCACTTCCCAATCTACGGTTCTCTCCGTTGACATTCAATCTCTACGCGTATCTACAATCCTTCGCTGACAAGTTTGATATTCCCTCTTGTTTCATCCCTACAAAGATCCTATTCTATGGCTTGAAGCAATTGATCCTCAACAACTTGATCTGTCTCGTCCCTAATCAATTGTCCCCTTCGTCGACGCTCAATTCTATTCGACGTCTACAATTCCGATTCGATTCTCATCGATTACGGTTGGTAATTCCTCCACGATCAATCAATCATCTTCAATGCCGTTCGCTCGACTCCTACCATTTGGTTAGATCTCTACTTATCGAGTTTCTATGCGTCGATTCAAATTCTCCGATTCCCCAGGTCAATCCCTCTGTCGACTGTTGATCCTTTTTTCTACTCCACATTTGAATCAATTATCGATGTTCCATTTCTTCCTAAAGATCAGTACCAACATTTGATTCTATGGTACAATTGTGAACGACGATTCAGTTCCTCCTCACCGACGACCCTTGGTCATCCCCTCCGTGATACCAAGCATTGTCCAATCCATTCTCTCCATCGACGTCTATTCTATTCTACAATCCCTTGATTATGATTGGTAACTCTCCCACGATCAATCAATTGTCTTTGATGCTGCTCACTCCCATTCTACGATCAAGTTTATACAAGATGACTCTGATTCCCCAAGCAATCCTAGCCGTTTGATCCCTACTACATTCTCAACGCAACCTATCCACATCCGTTCTGTTTTATCTCTAACAATTTGCTTCAACGATTTGATTTGACTCTATCCAATGTGTGGCATTGATAGATTTCAACATACCTCCCCTCTGTTGACGCTTGATTTTACGGCATGCCCCTTTGTGTTTCTTCTACGAGTCGATCCTAATTCTTCAATTATATCAATTTCTACGATCATTCACTCCTCATCAAATCAATGCTCATGGGAATATTCTACGCTTTATTCTCCAGTCTTCTTCCTGTGATGAACGGTTCCTTCCGTTCGATTCCGCTCTCATCGATTTACGATTGGTTCGATTCTACGATTACAATCATCCGATTTGATATCCAAGCCCATACTTAAGTTTTTAGAGTTCTACAAGATGGAGAACCGACTTGTAATTCAACACTCCTTCACTAAGTGCTGAATCAAGGGGTGTGCTGTCGGTCAAAAATACGCGTACTGTACTTACGTATGTTCTACAGGAATTATATCCATTCTACACTTGAAAAGTTACTTATACTCCTACAGAGATAAAATGACTTCAAATATCAAGATATCTACGTCACATCATGTGTTCTCTGTCTTATGACGAATTACACATGATCGACGACCGGTTTAGACATCCCTACATACAACACTAACACAGGGATACCGGTTGAATACAGTAAAATACACAGTAACAGAGCAATCTCATGATATGCTCACATCTCTTTAAATTTCAATTATCCTATACCTTTCGGTCGATTTTTAGAGTAACAACATCAACTGCCAAATTATATTCCATACTTAATGAATCTATGTACTATGTGAATAGATTTATTACTTTGGTCGCAAACTTTTATTACTTTATCACTGCTGGGAATCACTCGTTTACTTACTTAATTTTATGTACCAACTCGCAACCAACACCTCTTGGTCCGTACTTGGTGGTCTGTCCTTGATGGTCTGTCCTTTTTCCGTTTTATGGTCTGTCCTTTTTCCGTTTCTGTTTTATGGCACAAAAGTTTTTTGGGGTGCTTGGGGTGTTAATCAACAGTTAATTTACTTAGGTTCGAAAGAAAGGGTTCTCCATATTTTTCAGAGCATAATATACTCTATGTGCCAACTCGCAACCAACACCTCATTTTTGTATTTAAAACAAAAATATTAAAATATGGCTTGATATTTTCAAATCTAAGGCATATTTTTCCTTAAGTACAGAAATATTACGCTGTTTTCAACGTAGAGACACTACCAGAGCCCATGACTAAAACCCAAAAATCTTTTATTTTTAGTGTTTTCCACCCCCTAGAACCCCCAGCTCACACAGTTTGGACAAGGGGAAGTTGTAGCAACAACTCCCCCGATTATTTTTGTTCCGGCTACCAAAACATTCTCAGTCCCGGATTTTTAAAATCTGTCAGGTTTTAGGGTTTCCCATACCCCCTTTTATTTCCCCTCCCTCGCGCGCGTGTACCAAAAAAGAAGAAGAAACTGCTGTAGTGTGGGGCTCTCCTGGTCACTAACTTTCATGTCAATGTTACACTAGAGCTTTTTGGTTTCTTTGAGGCAAGTTCGTTACAATGTAACCCGTGTCATCAGCACCTGTACTATCACACTAAGGTAGAGTTTTCAAGTAGGAGTGATAATTATGGTAAGTTAATTCTTCGTACTTTATTAAATGAGAATGGAAACTTGACAGGTAAATATTTTAGCAATCAAGCTTGGACTTGTCATGCTCAATTGGCCATTAATATTTGAATATTCACATGTGCATACCATTCACATCTATCAATATGCATGCATAATGAGATACGTAACAATGGTTACCTAGGAATTCAGCAGTTTCTTATTGGTATTCAATTGTGTGTATCATTTGATAGTAGTTTATTTGATACGAGTAGTACATTTGCTATGTAGATTGGTGGTGGTACATAGCATCAATAGGTTACAGCATCATCATTGTCGACATTAATTTCTGCGCCAGCTTTTTCTTTTAAGATTTTTTAAATGTTCAAGGAATACTAATCAAAATGTGGTAGTGACATAAATATAAAAAGATTTTGGTTGTGGTTGGATATTTGCTGTGTTCTTTGGCTCATCTCTTTTTTAGTCAAGAATCAAATCTCAATTAAACTTAACAGGGTTTTGTTTGTAGTTGATTATCAGCAAAAATGGGGGATTATTAAGGCTAAAGGTAAGTTGGAGTTTACAATTTATGTAGCTACAGGCTAATAAGTCAAATGGCTTTATTTGGTGAGGTGTGAAAGAAAACCAAAAATGAATGTTTTGAAGCTGAAAGAATTAGGAATGATACTTTCATTAAAGGTGATGGAAACTTGACAAAATATTTCATACCATGAAATCTGAGGTACCCTAGTTGCGGCTTCCTCTGTATGAAAATAACTTGCCATTCTTAAGCATGTATGAACGTGATGAAGCTATCCCTTAATAGTTCTGGAGAAATATGCGTATGCGTGCACTTTCTTTTTCCGTTTTTTTTGTACCTGTTGGCATCATGATCGCAGACACGATTGTCCACAGAGTTCTTACTAGTGGAGTCAATCAAAGGGCATCAATATCAACTAAAGTCACAATACTATATCACTCATACTACTGGTGCTAAATAACACAGAGAAGGTTTTTTATTATTAACTGGGGTGTTTTTGACTATTTTGAGCAGAAATTGGACGGTTTTTGAACATCAGACCATCATCAGACGTTTTGCCTCTTGCAATTACTCCTGCATTCCCCATCGTCATCCGCCCGGGCTTAGAAAACAACAAAGACTGCAACAAAAACCCATGATGTCCTTCCCACAGAAACAGCAAGGGCTGGTGAATTTGAAGCAATACTTCCCGTTGTTGAGGCCAAGCAGGTCGTCAAACGGGACCGCAACAACAATGCTGTCTTTCGTCTTTTGTCTTTCGCAATTTTTGCACTCCCGCAATCCCTGCCATCTGCCTGGACCTAGAAAACAACAAAGACTGCAGCAAAATCTCACGTCCTTCCCACACAAATAGCAAGGGGTATTGAATTTGAAGCAATACTTCCCATTGTTGAGGCTGAGGTCATCAAACGGGAACACAGTGCTATTTTTTGTCGTTGTCGACAACAACAACAACAACAACATGGACAGCGCCAATGCCAACAAAGCTACTTTATCTATTTTTGTTTCTTTGCTTTGCGGCGGCAGTTGTTTGTCAGCATCACCTTCTCGGAGAGCAGGTCAGTTGACTGATGGAAAGCTCCATAACAATTGATGCACAAGAAGATGTTGCATGTTAAACATTTCAGCTGCGCTCATTCCTTTCTAATTCCAAGCCAACTGTGCATAACACACTTAGTCCCTTTCCTTTGTTTCAAAGGACGAAAACGGTCCAACTTCATGTTCAACCTGCAGCTCAGTGCTCCACCACTCACAAATGCGCTATTATTCACTGTAAAAGCCCTGCTACACAACCCCTCATCATCCTTGGTCATTGAAACTGCGGTGGATGGGTCTGTAAAACAAGGAGAGGACACACCATCATAGTGTCCTCTTACACTGGTTGTTATGTTGAACATCATGGTGTCAGCTTCATTTACAACCAAATCAGGATCTACCCATTATTCCCCAATTGCTCTCGTGAAGTTGTACTGAGCAGCATACTTAGGCTTGGCAAAGCCTTCCTCTTTACACACACTCAAGTACAGTTTGTAGGCGTTTGACGGGAGAACTCCTATTGCCCAGAACATAACAGACCATCACCACTTCCAATTTTGCACCCACCTATCTAGCCTGTACACTTCTCTAAGCTGATCGGTAATGTCCACACACCCCATTCCATTGTTGTAGGTGTCTAGTTGGTTCAATTGTAAGAATTTCATCTTTTCCTTTTGCTCCAGCATGCCAACATTGTAAACTATCTTCTCTTTCTCCACCCATTCAATCACACTAGTAACCATACTCAACTAATGGACTGGTTTGGTATCGTACACACTGGAAGCAACAAGGAAGCCACACTCAGAATCCCCTCCAAGGCAGCAGCCTTCACTATCCCGCGGGCTTCTTGTTGTTCAGCATGGATAGTCTTCAGTTCCTGTTAAAATACACAGTCAGGGATCCCCTGATTGGCTTTGTGGGCTACTCCATGACAAAGGATACACTTTAAGTGCATAAAAGCAGCATTGTAGAACAGTGCTGAGTTGTAGAGGTTTGTACATTCCAACATGGTGATGCTCATCCTTCAGGGAGTCAAATAAGAACACGGTGCGCAAATCATGAGCTTGGAAGTCGTCCCCCTCCTTCTTGTATGTGATCCAGTGTTTATCAATGTGTCGTCCCTTGAAGCCCATAGTCATTTCATCCACAGCAACACTTTGGGATAGCAACCAAACGCAAGAAGGGCACTGCAAATTTGTCCACTTAATCAACGGCCATATCTTCCAGTTTGGATACTCCTTCCTTGAGGGGGTAGGGACACGGGGATCATGTTAGGCAAGGAATGCCTTGAAGTGCTTGTGCTTGTGCTTGTGCCATTTGTAAGGGTTCTTGCTCCCCCCCCCCCCACGCCCTGGTGAAAGCTTGATGGACAAAATCATTCCCTGCAAGCCTGTCAGAGGTTGTACTCCTAAGCTTGTACTTGATGTGAGCTGAAGGGCAAAGACCATGCAACATGAACAGCCCAATAAACTGACAAATTTCCCTTGTTGAAAATGGCTTCTTGAATTCAGGATATAGCTTCTCCCCGGCACCAGCTAGCAAGGCCTTGGTATTGGTTCAATTCTGCATGTTTTGGAAGGAGAATTCCATTTCATTCGCATCATCAGCATAAAAGGGAAGGAATACCTCAGCAAAATCCCATGGACAGGAACTAGCTGATAGCCCAAGCTTCTTCCTGAACTCAGGATCAATACCCCCCACGTCCCTTGGAGCCAGCTTAGTAACTGGCTCCCTGTTAGCTTCTGTCTTAGGGAATTCATAGTGAGTCTGCACACCCGTGAACTCAGGGATATCAAATAGTTCAGTGAAGTTGCATTTCTTTCATGGGGTAGCAAGCCTAGCATCACTTTTGGAGACAGTGGGAGCTCTTGCAATTCAAAGTGATGGATTTGTTGGATCTTCAAAAACAAGTGTGCCTGGATGCAGCTCTCGCCAGTAGATAGTATCAGGGAACAGTTGCACGGTGTTTCTTACTGATTGTAACAATTGTTTATGTGCTGGACTCGCCTTGCTCAGCTCATCATGTTGAGTGAAACACAAGAGATCTCAGCGGTACTGAATCTTGGGCTTGGGTTGTATGTTGAAGTTAGAGCTCTATTATTTGTTTCTAACATGGAAAACATTTAATGGGTCAAGGTAAAAAGAGAACCTTTAGGTTTGGGGTTTGAAGTTGAAGTGTGCAACCATTTGGTTCTAAGCTTAGGCTACTAGTTGAACGTTGCCCCTTGCAGATGATAGAAAGGTACATTTAAAAAATATCTTAGAGATCCCCCGTGAAAAACTGAATTTTTGTCTGCTCCAGAAATTTGGTTTGTATTTTCTACCAAACAACACTCCTCAAAAGTACAGACAAGTTGGAAACAAAAGAATTCTGATTTCTACATTGTATCGCCTTCCCCGCTACATGATGGTGGTAGTTAGATAATCGGTGATATATTCAAGTTGTTTCTAAAATTGTGAGCATTAGGATTAAAGTGATATCCGGACCGCGACTCTGCCGGTCTCTCTCTTTACAAGTCATATGTGTGTTGGAAATGAATTGTATAAACGGTATTAACTTTGGCGGTTGCCACGATCCATTTAGTCTGTCCTACGTAACTGTCCGCCCATACATCCTAACCGCGTGATTTCTAGAGTCCTTGTGTCTTTGTGGTAGTATCATACTAGTAGAAGATACCTATCCCGCGGATCTCATTTTTCTTTCTTGTCAACACCATCGCGCCACATACACCTCATAGCTAGTGTGATTAGCCTAGCTCCACTCATTAGCTTAGTGAGCAAATCAGCAATATTTGACTTGCCTGGCTCTTTTGCAATCCGGATACTTCCTGCTGCTATAGTACACTCCCTTGCCTTATGATAAGCAACTCTATTATGCTTCTTTTTACAAGGGCTTTCTGGTCTCGTAGTATTCTTTACCACCAAAATTTGTTGTCACAGTAGATATTGGTAGGGCCTTCTATAGGTACACTCATCATCCGGAGCTTATATCGTAGCCCCTCTACCATTTTGATTGCTATCCTGAGTGCAACGATTTCTGAGCCAAATGTCGATGTCTTGACTGTTGTCTGCCTCTTAGAGAACCACAAAATAGGTGCCCTGTTAATAATAATAATAATTCCTGTATGAGATCTTCTGGTAGCCTTGCAACCGGCGAGGTCTGTATCCACAAAGCATGTAGTAATGACAGCCTTTCCATGTGGCTCAGGCATATCTGGAGGTAATAGCTCTTTTGCTTTTGGATAAAATTTGCTCTAGTCACATGTTTGAAAGATAGATTCATTGACCTCGGGCATAGAAGCATCAAACACCAACTTTGATTGCTGTAATTCTTGAAATATGCAAACAAATGAAACAATTGGTTGAGATGACCCTCTCTTGCTTGAGCAAGATATCGAGACATATGCGACACAGGCATAATAACATGCAGTTGGCCGAGTTCGCATATCCAATGAAGAATGCCAATCAAACCTTGATAGTAGTTTCATTTCTCCGGATCAAGTTCTGGAGACACATCTATCTCAGGCCTATATTCAGCGCTGAGAGGGGATCTTGCAGTCTTCAGTAATACCTTAAACACGTATTTCCCGGTTAATAGTTCTTCTTCAACTGACTCGATAGCCTTCGAAGTGTACTTGGAGGAAGCCATGGACCAATATTGAGTACCATTGATGTAGGTCCTTCCAATATCAGCACCAAGGTAGAAAGAATGTTCTTCAACGGTCCCATCCTTCAGTTTGAATTGCTTTTGATTGCATCGGTTTGGAATTTTGGGTCCATCACACATACAAGTATATCATCAACATATGCCACGCAATACTCATAGTACGCTGTACCATCCTTCTTAAAATCCAATCAGAGGTGCACATCAGGGTCGGATTTGCAAGATACATAACCAACTTCCTTTAAATGACTCGCCAAGTGGGATCAGCATGATGCCCCCACAACTGGGAGCCCATATAAAGCAATTACAATCTTGCAGGGCCTTCCGCATAACTCAGGAGAGAAGCCCTGTGCCTCTGTAGCAATCGTGAAGTACTTTTCCTTAATAGGAGCTGTCAAGTAGGTGTTCTGTATATTTGCACTGAGGACATCCAGGTTGTTAAGTGCCACTAGCTACTAGGAAGAACAACCGAACCAAATCCCTGCTGTGTACACTTGAGTAGATATATTCCTTGGAGATTTATGGGGCTTTGTGACCATTGCCAACCAGTCGGGCTTTCCGAGTCAAATCTATCTTGACATCAAAGACCATGTGCATAGTAATCTTAGTATGCCCAACCGCTATCTTATCCTCCTCATTGAATTTGAAGGCAATAGAACTGTTCTTCATATCTTTTGCAATAGCCTGAGCCCAATGATCGGTCCCTGTTTCACGATTCATCATCTTTGCTTCCGCAATTGACTTAGGAAGACAGACACCGTACTTATGGGACTTGGTTCAATATCTGGTTTTAGCGCCAGATATTATCGGATTCCTCTTTCAGGAGTATTTGATAGGCCCACCACTTGAACGCTGGCTCATTAATGATGCCATGCTCGCGGTCGTAGATAGCTGTTTCAACAGGAAAGCGCTCCTTCATATCCCTCAGCTTTATTGAATTACTAAACTGCGCATAAGGACCACACGTACGTCATTACGAGACATATACGACAACTACACACGTCGTATATATACGGCAAATACACACGACAAGTATGTGCTAACGGGAGCGAATATACCGTACGGTACACCAATCAGGAGGAGGCCAAGTGGATACACTTCAATGGTACGACTCAGGGTCAGGGTCCGCACATTAAGTGGGTGATTCCTGAAATACTTTTATGTACTACATAAACCGGAAATTTTCTACTTGACCAGTCTTTTTGTTACAAATCATAGTCGACGTGAGCTCACGTTGACTATGATTTGTAACGTTACACTTTTTTATAACGGAATTCCTGACTGAAATTTTTCTCGGTCCCTAATAGGACCCCAACGGACTAATCACACATCCAACGGATCAGATCGCCAATTTTGGCTGATTACAGTAGTACGAGTACGAAGTACTAGTACAAAATATTGTCCAACGTACCACAACAACCAAATCGTATCACTAATAATGGTTTATCTGCTGCTGTTGCTGCTATGTGACAACAACAAGATACATCTTCAGCTCCGGACATAATTTTTATATTGTAATACAGCAGCGATGGTGAAGACAGGAAAAAGGTTGGGGAAAAAAACTACAGCAGAAGTGAAGTCTTGGAACTTCTATACACCCTCAAAGCAATCCTTCCTGTTGGTCCCGAGGATTGGGCACAAGTCGGCCAAATCCATAATGACAACTTCCCTGATACCAATCAAAGTGTTGAGAACCTCCGTAGGAAATACAACGGTCTATATCATAAACAAATTCCTACTGGGGATCCAAATTGCCCCAAGGAGGTAAAGTTGGCGAAGAGGCAGGGTTAAGTATTTGATTAAGTGCAAGGAAGGAGTTGGTGATGGACAAGAGCCATACGGAATGGAAGAAGGATACCAGACCAACAGGGAAGACGAAGAATACATAGTAAGTAGTGGTGAGGAGGAGGAGGAGGATGACGACTCTGATGATGACAACATTCCTTCGATACCACTTGGTCAACCTTCGCAAACAATGAATCCTCAGCCAACCCAACAGTCAATGGAGCCAACCCAGCCAATGGAGCCAACCCAACAGTCAACGGAGCCAACCCAGCCAACACAACCGCCGCTTTGTCAACTTTCCCAACCAACCCAAGAAGAACCAGAACTCAATACACCAACTGCCATAAACAATACACCAACAACTTCCATAAACGTACCACCAAGAATTGTTGTTCCGCGCTCTCGGTCTTGGTCGGCTTCCTCTTCTTCTTCATCTCAACGGTTTCCTGCCGCGCGTGCTTCCCCTTCTCCCACCAGCACTCCACGATCCAAGAGACAGTACCGCAGGAACGCCAACACCAGCACCACCGCCAGCACCACCACCAACAACACAACCAACGGACGCCAGGAAATTCTTGATTTCTTGATGGCGAATTCCGAGCGTGAGAGGGAACAAAGACTAGAGTATCAACGGCTTGAAAGGGAACAAAGAATAGAGTATCAACGTCTTGAAAGGGAACAAAGAGAGGCTGCCTTGGAATTCGCTGAAGGCTGCCATAGTAGATGTTGCCACCATATTCCTAAACAGGCTTTGTCCCAACTCAAATCCCAACTCCAACTCCAACTTGAATCCCCCCCAGCCCGGCAATCCCAACAACTCCAACTCCAACTTGGTTCCCCCCCCCCGGTCCGGCGATGCCGGCGATTCCACTTAAGGGTCTGGCGGTTCCTGTTTAATAGCAGGAAGATCCGGTATAGGTTCAGCAGGAAGATCAGGAAAAATAGCAGGAAGATCCGGTGTAGGTTCAGAAAAATTGGAATCGGAATCAGAATCACCAAACAAATCATTATCATTAGATGGGTTGGGAAAGGCGACTCCATTAATAACGACTGGTGGTGGATTGCTGGTTCCATTTGGAACAACTGGATTGGTCCGTGGAAGATTGGTGTGTGCAAGAAGCTTACAAATATCTTGAATCTCTTGTTGGTGTTGACCAAGCTCTCGCTGGTGATAAAGAATCAGTTCCCTGTATTCTCGTTGGGTTGTGGCTCGGTCTTCTCTTTTTGCTTTGGCTAAAAGAGACCAAAAAAGATATGTCTTTTTTTCTTTGGAAAGTACCACCACCATTGTCGATTGGAAGATTACGATTAGTAGTAAGCTCAGATGAGTAGATTAGTTAGTAGTGGTAACAAGTTGCTTTTGGTTTTGGAAGAAAACCAATTATGAGCTTTGCAACTTGCCAAGAAAATGAAATAATGAATTACTTGTAAAAATAATGAATTACTAGCAACTACTAGCAACTACTAGTAATATCTCATGCAATCATAAAGTTGGTAGGAGTACATGAAAGTCTCAAATCAGTCGGAATCAAATCGATAGGAGTCAACGATTCCCACGTCGATTCCCATTTCGATTCCCATTTCCATGTATGGAAGAACTGATGGGATTAAGCCGTCCGGCGCTGTGTTGAACCCCTCTTAAGGAGTTGAACCCCTCTTGAGGAGTCGTGCGGTTTTTACAAACCCAAACACCAAAAGCAAAACTACTCCGGATTGATCGAAACTACTCCAGATCGTAACACTACTTGTATAAACTACTCGTATCGTTCTAGCAAGCTCTAAGCTCATAATTCCAAAATTACAGCGAAAGCTATGTCCAAATATAACTAACAAATGTAATCGATCATTAGAGATTAATCTTTATCTACACTTTGCAATCTAATCAACCATCATGGTCGATGGTCGATGGTTGATAATCAATCAATCGACCATGGTGGAGAACCGACAATCCACTTTGGACCGATTGACCGTATTGACCATGGTCAATCGATACTTGGAATCGACAATCTACTCAACCACGCAAAGCGAAATTTGAAGGCAAACTGCTCAACGGCTCAACGGTCGAAGAGGCCAGGTGGCATCTTCCGGTAGGTTGTTGTCGTAAGAGAAGCATCCTTCGTTCTTATGCACAAAAACATTCAGGATCTGGTTGTGACCAATGGTACTTGTTTGGTAATTGTACAGAAGCATCATTGAGTTCAAAATGACCTTCCTATTGCCAAATGTCTCCAATAGGAGCCTGTCTTTCAATCGCGGAAACTGCCCCTGGATAATTTGCATCCCCCACTCTGATAACTGTCAAAGGGATGTTGCTTCTCTGTTCAACAGAATAGCCTCTAGGGTATCCGGATCATTCTGGGAACTTTGGACAAGGCATTGGTGTCTCCCTGTGGCAACCCTAAACGCAGAGTCAACACAAACCATTGCTTGGAACTTGACGAAACACTTCTTCTATTTTATCATAAACACCATGATTGGCAATCGTGCTGTCATGCCAGGTACCGGGGCAGCTGTAACAGCAAATACAAATTCTCCCATCGGCAGCAAAGACAAAGACACTGTTGACATACGTGTCACAGACCCAGCTGTTGTAATACCAACTCTGAATCAACCAATTGGAAGACTGCTGAATTTTGACTTTGAGTCCATCGGCCGCACTCCAGACACGGCGTTCTTTTAATCTGGGATATTTGGCACCAATCGCGCTGATGTATTCCTCCAATTCTTCTTCAGTTGGAGGTCTAATCATTGCCTTTGGGTGATACTGCAATACAAACAAAAGAACCTTTCTGGAGAACTTCAACCATTTGTACATAACAGTAGAGATGAGTCCAAACGCCATAGATACAGATCTTGCAACAGATCCTCGTGTTCTAAACCAATGAAGTACTAGACCAAGACAGCAAGTTGCGTTTGCCTCATGCTTTCTTCCACTCCATACTCCATTAGCGTTAAACTTCCTCTTCCGAACAGCGTCGGTGTATCTATCAACTGTGTAACTATCAAATGTTGGTTCAAATAGACCAAGAAGCTCTCTAAAGACTGTGTGGTCCACACCACAGCAGTTGAGAAGAGCCTGTTCATTGCCAGAGTTGAATATATAAAGAAAGGGAGACTCGGAATGACGGCGTAGGGCTTTTCTTGGTGTTCTCCTATCTCTTCAACGCCTTTCTTCCGCAGCGTCATTCGTCATCATCATCCTCCTCATCTTCTAGAAGATACAAGCAAACAAGCAACTCGAGTGACATAGTCAACGGATGGGCAACTATTTATGTTGTCGGTTGAGTACTACCTATGGTTGGTTGAGTACCTATTGTTGGTTGAGTCGAAACGTTGAGTCGCTGAAATGGTGAGTAGGTGAAAATGAAAAATTTGATCGTGAAGTCGCTGAAAAATCTGAACGTCACTGAAAAATCTGAACGGATTAAACCCACATGTTTAATCGTATGAAGAAGACAAATTTGGCTAATATTATTGTCCATGTCATCAGATTTCAGATTTCAGATTCCAAAATGAGATTGATGCACTTTCCCGCCAAAAAAGTATGTACAAAATTTTCATTCCCGAAATACTAAAAACAGAAATGTATGTACGTTATAAAAAATTATTTCGGGAATCACCCAGTAATAATGAAGGGCGCATCTGCTGGTGAAATAGGACCATAAGTATTTATCCACTATTGGCCTTGTTGTGAGAAGAATACGAATATGTGGAGTAGACGCGTATCACACATGAGCTCCGGTTAATACAGTACGATACTTAGAGTACTTAACAAAGGTGCAATACAAATATCAGAGTAAAATGTAATAATGCAATGAGTGATTCCCACCAATAATAAAGTAATAAAAGACCAAAGTAATAAAAAAATATTTGCAAGTGAATAGATTGAATAGATGTTTGGCGCACCCAACGGATGAATAGATTTTATTAACTATGCACACCGAGTGGATTTGGAATTCGGAATCCCTAAGTACAAAACAGTAACTGTCTGTTTAATCACTAACCGCGCCACCTACCCAACTATTTTGGCAAGCAAGCCTGTTAAGTATTCAAGGATGGCCGGCAGTTGAAAATTTCAGAATTTTCTATGTACCGTATCGATTGGCTCTGCTGATATGAATAACTACTAGTAGAAATCCTTGCTAAAACACTCACATTGCTCTCCAGCAAGAAACCACACTCTTTTGCTCTCCAGCAAGCAACAACAAACACTCTTTTGCGAAGAAACACTCTTTCTTTCGCGGAACACAATTGACAATCACCATGGCCCTGGAGTTAGTAGAAGTGCTTAAAGACTACGATAACTACTTAATCCCCGATTATAACAATCCACTGCTTGGGGAGGATGATAAGAAAAGAAGGGATCGTAGAACTCCTAGGATTGCAATTAAGAGATACAGTCAATCTGCTTTCATGTATCTCTATCAATCAGGCAATGATCAAGCCCATCTCAATTGCTGTGGAGTCGACCACAAAATATTCAGGGAGCTTCTAGATATATTTGAGCCATGCTTCAATTCATACACCATTGATAAGAGCACCGGATTGATTCGGAAGTTCAAGGAATACAAGAAACACAATTATATTTGTCGTCCAGAGTTTGATGCAACTGGATCATGTCTTGCTCTTATCTTATTCTGGTTCCGAACCAGAGGATCATCAGCAAGAGCAGTTGCTATAGCGTTTGGTTTAACAGCTTCTCCTATGTACAGATGGCTGAAATTTTGTCGCAAGGTCCTTCTTACTCCATTACAAGACCATCCTGCTGCAAAAGTTTGTTTGCCAAATGAACAAGAGACTCAACAATACATCAATGCTATTGCTGCAAAATATCCAACTCTTCGTCCACACAGAGTGTGGGGTGCTTGCAACGGGCTTAAACTGCATCTCCAGCAGTCTGGCGACTGGACCAAACAGAACCAATCCTCCAATGGTTGGACTAGTGGTACATATGTGAATAGTAGTGTCTTCCTTTTCTGCCCTGATGGAAGGATCCGCGCTTGTGTCTTGAATGCTCCTGGTTCTTGGCATGATAGTACTCAGGCCGACTATGGGTTGTATGAAAAGATGGAGCTTATTTATGAGCTGTATAAGGCAAAGGTTGTTGTCGATTCGGCGTTTAAATTATCTACAAATGACTACCTTCTTAGAAGTAGTCAATATGACCCTCTGACAGCTCCTGTAGAAATACCTGAGGGTACGTCTATTGAAGAGGCCAAGGCAATGAAAAGACGGGCTGTTCACAAGGCTATTGCAGTGAACAGAGACGCGACTAGCGTTAGACAGATGTTGGAATGGGGAATGAGACAGATCCAAGGTGGGTTCCCTAGACTCAAAGATAACATGTTGATGGAAGAAACGGGAGACAGGAGGATCATCCTGAAGCTTGTCGTGTTGCTGTATAACTTCCAGACAGCTAAGGTTGGAATCAACACCATACTCAGCATCTACATGAGCCAGACTGAAGGTTTCTTCTCCTACGGTTTGGTACCAACTGAAACGGCAAACGATGTATTTTAAATTAGATAATCGATAGTAGTTACCATAAGTCGCATAGGTTTTTGATCAACGATCGATTAGTCGTATTTAGAGCAGTCGAGATTGATTACTCACGTCCGATTGATTTGATCGATTACTTGCGTCCGATCAATTTGATCGATCGATTACGAGCAGTCGACAACACGTCCGAATAATTTTGCTCCAGCGCACCTCTAGTGGTTTTGGATCCCTCTTTTAAGGGGTTGCAATAGATTTTTTCTATGGTCTTTCTTGTAGCCTTGTAGCCTAAGTTTCTGTCTGGAGCAACGATGGTGTTGCTGTTGAGTTTCTTAACTAATAATCGATTCCTTTATTTTAACTAACTAACTAACTAATCGATCGATTCGATTCTACTATCGATTCGATTCACGCAGTATCGATTCGATTCAGCAACTAATCGATCAAATCGATTGATCGATTCAGCAACTAATCGATTGATTTGATTTGATCCTAACTAATTGATTCCTAACAAGTCGTCACTGCTGCTGTCACTGATGTCATCACTGCTGTAGTCGGGATGCTGGAGACTGTTCACTTTTCTTTTGAGCTTCCCGCCCAGTAACATTAGTAACTTGGGGAGTAGTAAGAATCTGTGGAGTAATACTAGGACCACAACCACCACCGGCGCCAACACTACTAGGAGTAGATGTTGTAATACGATCAACAACGCCGCCGGCGACGGCGGTGCCGGCAACGGCGCCACTACCACCAGTTGCAAGGAGTGTCTGCATCAACACCTTCCTCTCTTCATCTGCCTTTCTCTGATATTGTTGCTGTTGTTCCTGATATCGTTGCTGTTGTTCCAATGCCTGCTGCTGAAGCTTTATTACTTGAGCAATTGTATTCATCATCTTCAATTCCTCTCCTTTACGATTGTTGTAATGTCTCTTCCTGCTAGTGCTCAAGGTACTAACTTCTTTGAGCTGTGTAACTTCTTGAGTTGGTTGAGTTAGTTGAGTTGGTTGGCCAAGTAGAAGTGGTACCGGTTGAGTTGAAGCATCAGGAGGAGGAGGAGGAGGAGGAGGAGGAGTAAACTCATTTCTTTCAACCTCATACCTATCTTCTCCATCAATGATGCATGCCTTGTCGCCTATCATTTGGAAGAGTTCCTTTGTCGCCTTAATGTCCTATCTCGTGGTTGGATTGCCTGTTGGCGCCTTCTTCTGGTACAATCGATTGAATTTGTTGCAAATGGAATCAGTATCCCTTCCAGAATTTTTTTAGCATGTAGGTCTGCAACATCTTCCCAGTCATCTCCTCCACATGGTAGGATAGCTCTAATGGCAGCAAACATGTTCTCCAACTCGGCCTTGGTGTAGTTGCCGATGCCGGCTTTCCTGCCTCCAGTTGAGGGCATGTTGTTGATTGTTACAATTGATGGTATTCTTGTTGTTTCTTCTTTTTTATGTGCCGAGCAGCTGAATTGAATTGAAATTGATTCATTGTCCAATTCGTCTAGTAATAATCTAGCAAGGATGACAAGAGCAGCAGTGCTGGTGTAGGAGGACATTGGTGGTGCCGCCGTGTCTCATGCTGTGCTGGAGAGACAAGTCATACTGTTGTTGCTGTTTCTTTCTGGACTTTCTTTCCGTATTTTTGTACTGTTTGCAATTTTTCAGCTCAGCAAAATTGGCGATGATCACCAAAAATAGCATGCAAGCATGCCCGGCAAAAGAGGTGCAAGAGGTGCACATGACTGGTGACTCGTGCGTTGGGGGACTGGGTGACTGAAATATTTGATTTTCGTGATTCCGTTCGAGTTTATTCGGTTTTATTCAGTAAATAAAGTTTTGAAGGTAGAGACAGGAGTCACAACTGCTAAATTCTATTCAATAGTTAATAAATCTATGAACTGTGTGAATAGATTTATTACTTTGGTTGCAAACTTTTATTACTTTATTATTGGTGGGAATCACTCAATACCCCCACAAATTAAGACCACAGATTAGCAATTGGGAGATATGGTCCAAGAACAATCCGATTGATCATAGTCTTATCAATAACTCTTTCCGACAACGTAAATGTAATAAGAATAAGATAATGACAGAATAAGATAACAATTTACGGATTCGGTTCTATTAAGCTTGGCTCAGGATGTAGTGCCATCTTTCCAACTGATAAGCAACCGGCTTGGTCCTAGTAGTTTGTCCAGACTTGGTTATATAAGTAGCCTGTTCGATGGATAAGGCTTCCTTTTCCTTCTCAAAGTCAATGATCTCATCCAATAGACAGTACATTCGCCCCTCATCATCCATGGAGGAATAGATACTTTCGGCAAGCATACTATTTGCTGTGTAGATCTCAATAGAACCATCTGGCATAGTGACCTTGTAAGACCTTGAATCTAGGAGTGGATTGTTGTTCTTTCCACTGATCAGCACCCCATTTGCACCCCTCCACCAATTCTTAATGAGTCCCTGGATCCTTTGGTCCCCTATTTGGAGTAACACTTCACTTCCAAGATATTCATCAAGATCTTTGTCGGTTAAATTGTCAACATCCCGAGATGAAGCCTCGGCCTCAGCCATAAGTACTTCATCCTTGCCCTCATATTTGCCATCAAATAGGCCCAAGGGTGGTTAACCAAGTTTGTTTTCCAGATAAGTATCAGAAGGTTCAACCTCATCACCTATTCTTGCATTGATTGCTTTGTTATGTTCTTCCAACTGGGCTATGATATTTGGATGTCTCCATTCGTCCTCTGATATAGCCCTGGTGCTGTTTGTCATGTGAACCTTGCCAGTCTTAAACAATATAGTGGCAGTCACTGCCACCAAAAGTATCTCCGCAGGGGCCCAGCCACCGGCCCAACCAACTGGTTTTCCAATTCAGATCATACCACCAAATGAAATCATACCAGTTGTGGATCACGTAGAGGATGATATCTGGAGTGTATCCGTGTACCAACTCAAAACTTGTTCTCCCCATTGAAGAAGGGTCACTTGATGCCATACGATTCATCCGGCTGGCTGCTAGCATGCCACAAAAAGCCCAGCACCTTCTGGGGCTGCCCTTCTTAGAAGTCATCCAACGGATTGCCCTTCTTAGGTCCCCTGCGCTGCGCTCTGCTGTGTTTTGCCACCAACAGTGAGGCTGGATGCATGTTTGTCAAATCCGATACTCTGACCGAAGCTTGTCCCAACCGGTCTTATGGGTCTCATGGTTGCCTTGGGCCTTTGCTCCATTGGTAACAAGATGTTCTGGGATTCCCACTTTGTTGATAAAGTAAGATAAACCATCATGGCATTGAACATCTCCCCTGACAGGATAGAAAGCCGCATAGCCTTTTTCATTTGCAAACACTTGAGCTGCCGTATCATTTTGGATGATGCTTGGTACCTTGAACTTCATAGTATCAGCATACCATTTGCCCTTGAGCATCCTTCTGTTCCTCCACTTTGTGTTTTCAGTCGCTGAGTGATAGATTAAGACAGGTGTCGTATGTCATCTTGTGAGGTCACTTTGATGGTAGCCTTGGCTCTCTTCTCGCTGATATTCCACATCTTAGCAATGGCCTTGGAATCATATCTGTCGACCTTGTCAGGGATTCTTATAGGAGGTCCCCATTGTCCCCTCCGAATGAAAGACTTCTTGTCCAAAGACATTTCTTGGTCAAGGACATCTTGCTGCCACCCTAATAGCTTCCTCTTCTTGGTCCTAGCCTTGGCTTCCTGTTGAATGGCAAGCTCGGCTTCAGATAATGAGGATGGGTTGTCCGATGAAGACAATGAAGGTGAATTTTCTAAATTTGGAAGATTTTCTTGGTCCCTGGTGGTTCCAGCAAGGGCTGAAATCAGTCGTGTGGAGACATTCGTTGGAGTATAGCCTGTCTGTTGAGTTCGGCTTGTGAAAACGGAGGCCAGGTGGAGTAGACAATGTTTGTCATATCCAACGCCAAGTGGCTCTGGGTGAATTGTGGATGAGTAAGTGATCAGAGTCCCACAAGCCGGCAAGCATCGTGAGAGGGCTGCAACTTTGTGTGGGAAAGAAGCATTTGTTGCATCTTCTTCCTCAGCAAAGTGTGAAGCATATGGATCCCATGTATGTGTGTCCGTAGCCAACACATGCTCACAGGTCATTAACTCCTTCTTGGTGGGCTTGCAGGAGTCAAAGTAGGAGATGACTCCATCCACTTGGAGGGGAATAAAGAGCTCTGTGGCATCCGACTGCAGAGTAATCCCATGTGTTGAGGAAGGATCATACCGTCAGGGAGTATCCTCAACCTTGTTGGAGTTGCAATCCCAAACTTGATTTGGACAGATTAAACTGTGCTGGAGCTTGTCCCCAAAGTAGAGAACCTGCCCAAACACCAAAATATATGTGACCTCATCCATTGGATGGGTCCATGCTGTAGCACAACAGGCAATAGGGACATTCTTAAGGGGGGAGTAGGTTTCTGAAAATGGCGCAACATCCACATGCGTCAAAATGGAGTCCAACAGATCAAGTAATACCATATTGGACCCTGCAGCTGTTGTGTCAGCATGACTGTCCAACTTGCACCGGTTAGTAGCAGAGGATGGCGTACCCAAGCTCTTGATATAGACAATTGGCCGGCCTATCCGGACTTTGATCAACAGGCCCCGGCCGGCAAATCAATCCTGCTGATTCTTCCCCTTTTTCTTGTGGGTGTGGCTTCCAAACTGATCCCCGGCTGGCCCTTTGGCTGGGTCCCCACCCTGAGAGGTGATGGAGGAGACGTTGACGTTGCCAGAATTTTTTTGGTCAAAAGCATAGACTTGACTTGCGCCTTCTGGGCTGCAGACATAGTAATCCAGATTTCCCAAGGGTAACGTTTTCCTTTGAGGGATCCTGTATAGGTTGGAGTATGTGCAGCCTTCTGTTTCTTGTTGCTATTGTTGCCATTGTTGTTGCCAGAGGGAGAGATACCGGTGTTGTTGCGTTTGTGGCCGCCTTTGCCCTTAAAAGAGGAGACATTCCTTTGGCCCCCCTTCCGGCTAGCCTGTATTTTTTTTTTACCCCGAGTGTTTGGGTGAAGTGGGCTACTGCCTTGTTGAAATTGTTGTACATACCCCCTCCTTCATTCAGGACTAACTGGATTGCGATGTCCAGCCTTGGGTTGGAGATGGAGTGGCAGAAATCTGTGATAAATTGGTCTTCACGTGGGAATGAATTCTGTATCTGCAGGGACTCCTTAGGGTCGTACCACTTTTTTTTGTGCTTGTCAAAGTTATAGTACTTGGTGTCACTGCTGTACGTGGATGTTTGTAGGAAGGCCCTTTTTTCCTCTATGAGGAGGCAAACATTTGTAGATTCATAAGCCTGCAAATACAAGGCAAAGTAGGCTTTTCGCCTGTCGCCTCAGGCCCCCTCTGAGCCAAAACCCTGGATGTAGGACCACCATGGGCCGGCTCCAACCAATTTAAATAGGATTCCCCAAAGCGTATTGTTGTCTTTGATCCAGTGGGACCCAGTTTGTGTCGTGCAATGGATAGAATATTTGGTCCAGTCTGCATACATGTTGGACTGGCTGGACCCAGCGGTTCCATTCCTCTCATTGTCAGTGACCAAAGAGTCTGTGCAGATTGTGTAGAGGAAGGAGGTCTTAGTAACCCCGCGCTTATGCTGGAGATATTCATGAAAACACTCATCAAACTCCTTGAATTTAGTCATAGTTGTGAGTGTACCAGGGAGTGTTAGGTCCCCTGGGGCGGTATTGCTGTCGTCTTCTTTTACAGATCGGAGCCTTTCCCTGGTCTTGTCTTCTGCTTCCGGGTCAGCCATCCAATCTAGTGGGGTAGCCTTGGTGCCTATGAGTGGCTGGAACTCAATCCAAGCCACAAAAAGCTTGAGCCGGTCGGCAAAGACCCTGCCAACGTAGACTTTGCTTGGATCTGCTCAGAAGTTGTGCTTGTTCTTGTTGAGTTCATTTACCAGCAACTTGATGGAAGATTGCTCCAAATCCCTGAGAGACTTGGTGTCGGAACACGGAGTACCCATTTCGAAACATCTCATCAGCAGTAGCCTGATTGAGCCCAAGCGACTGTAAGATACCCCTGAAGATTTCCTCTGTAGCTGTCAGGGTTCTTTCCCCGGCATAGCCGTTCCACCATTGTCAGTGGCTCGGGTGATAGCCTCTTGTACTTCAGTTGCAACTGTGGGAGCCCTACTTCTTTCCATCATGATCTGGATGAATTCCATTTGCGCTCTTGTGAGGCCCATGTCGCCTCGGGATACGTCATCAGCGTCCAAATCCTCATTGTCAGTATCCTCTGACCGTAGCCTTGGTCCTTCCTCTTGGTTTCAGCATAGTGATTTAAAGTAGTTCTGGAAGTGTTTACTTGCTTGTGTGCTTTTTTAGAAGAAGTTATAAATGAATTTTGTGAGAAGTGATTTTATTTCGGAATATCCCCATCTACTTGCTTTTGCTAGTAGTGGGTGATTTCCAAGCAAATTAGTAAGCATTCCGAGCCTTCAAAAACATGGATCCCACAGTTTTTCTATACTTAAGCAAGCTGTTTGGGTTCAAGCCATTGAAATTGGCTTGTGTGATTTGGTTTGCGGCTGTTGAATAAAACAAATTAATTCCTGTGGGAATCAGGCGGCCGTTGACATCGGCGAGTCCCCTGATCCTTATATAAATCAAATCAGTTGAGCTGTATTTGGTTCATGTAGTAGAACCAAGCAACCGTTGTAACCACCCGTCTCTGGTTCTCGTAGGAATCGATCCATTAGACTGTTTCCCCATTATTTGGCGGCTACAAGTCTTGCAAATTTTGTGTATTTGGGGGGCGTTGAAACTGCTCTAGAATAGTTCAACGGTTCCCTCCTAGGTGGTTTGGTACAGCTAATACACATGTCTGTGAGCTGTCATACCACATTCCCTTTCTTACAGCAGGCAATTTGCTATTTTCACTGTAGAAGTACATAGCTACTATGAGCCATTTTTGCTACTATGAGCTATTTGGACCGCTAGCTTGCTGGTTTTATGTGCGCTTATGTGCGTTATCAGTTCTGTTGCGTTGCTTGAGGTGCCACGTGGAACCTCATCCAGTTTGAATTGGAACGCGTTTACCTTTGAATGTAAAGACTGCATCAGCTGCTTTGGTCCATGATGCGATACTCATTTGATTGACTTACTCAGTCCGATACTACTGTATCGGGGACATTTGGTACTACTGCCCCATGATATGCCATTCAGTTGAAGCAAGTGGTATTAGCTCATGCCCGGCTGCACCAGTGTCATGACGCATCTGAGTGCCTGAGTATTCTCATATCATGGAGGGTATTTAGCATCCAACCAGGGGCCAAGACGTTGGTTAACCAGTGATCAGTTGGTAACCGATCCAAGATAGTTGTTGAGTACCGAACTGGGTCTGATAAACTCTGATTTCTAGTACATTGTATCGCCTTCCCCACTACATGATGGTGGTAGTAAGATAATCGGTGATATATTCAAGTAGTTTCTAAAATTGTGAGCATTAGGATTAAAGTGATATCCGGACCGCACCTCTGTTGGTTTCTCTCTATAAGTTGTATGTGCATTGGAAATGAATCATAAACGATTATTAACTTTGGCGGTTGCCACAATCCATTTAGTCTGTCAGTCGTACATAACCATCCGCCCATGCATCCTAACCGCGTGATTTCTAGAGAATCTAACAACTTGATTTCCTACCAATCGTCTTCGCACATTGCGAGCCCGAGATGCAAAGTTTGGGGTAAAATAATCTACTACAAATTTATTCGTATTCTCAATCGGACTTAATTCTTGTTCTGCGGAGATACAATACCAGTACTAGAACGACGAGGAGGCCTTTTCCCCAAGCTATTCAACATCGTATTAAATGATCATGTGAGTGACTAGACTGACTTGATCTTCTCACGACTCCCTGTGCAATTTTGAGAACAGACTTCTGGAACAGCAAGACCTCTATTACTATCCATCACGGGCCCCGGTACCACCAGTTAGAAGGACAGGAATGTGCAAGAATATCAACAGGCGCAGACCAACTTCATCACCATTGCTGTCTTCCTCTGTCAAAGAACTCGTATCCACCCACCTTGGAAAGATGTTCTAAAAGTCATCAAATAACAATGGACTAGTAGTCTCAAAGTTGGATGCCTTCCCAAATGGCCGCATCTTGCCTTGACGTAGACAAATCTCCTCCAGGATCCACTTAAACCACATCAAGCTACTACTAGTAAGCAAGCATAGCACTATCTTCTTCTAATGCAAGCAATGTAAGCAGTAGACTGTCATAACTTGCTGACTGTTGTTATAGATGCTAAATGAAATCCAAAATCTAGGACAAGCCTGCAGATAAACTATGCCAATGCAACTCTTTCACTGCTCAGCACCTACAAGCCATCAAAAGAAGGGAAGGTAGAGATTCCATCAGAGAGCAAGCAAGCGAGGCCAACCCCTCTAACTTGTTCCATAGCAACAGGATAAGCGTACAAAGAACAGCCTTTCACAACCGAATCGAGTCAAAAAAATATGTAGATAACGATCAAAAACAACTACAGTATCTCCCTCTCATTTAGCAACAGCTTTGCTGATAGCTTTGCTGATCTTCGTCACTCTCTCATTGGCTTGACTTCCAAGAATTCTTAATAATTTGACGTTTCAACACTGTGTCTTAAGTCTTTGTTAATTCATTCCAACCTATATTTTAATCCCGAAGAAAATTTGCATATGATTGAAGCCAAGAAGTGGGACCGTTGTGGTTGAGCGTGTCTTACCGCAACGGTACATGTACGTACCGGTAGACACTGCAAACGAATCAGATTCGATCATTTCGAGCTCTGCGTCATCATTTTTTCGGAAGGCTTTCTAAAATACTGCTTTGAATCTCGTCGAGAAGCTCTCTTCGAATTTCTTGCTCCGTCCGCTGCCTCTTATCCTTCAACGCTGTCTTCATTTGGGCCAAAAGGGTTCCCATCTCAGCATAACGTTGTCCCATTTCATTATACTGCGCCTCGAACCGCGACATCAACTCGTGCAGCGATGGACGCGCTTCGCTTGATTGCGGGCGACGGTTGTGTCGTGAAGACACCGATGATATCGTAGATTCTTCGTCTATATTTCCTTCCTTCTTTTGAAATCCCGGCTGCTGTAGTGGCGGCGAAGCCTCAATCGTTGCAGCGTTCGAGAAAGACCCCTGTTGTCGTTGTATTAGCTGATGCTTGACATTTTTCGGCGGTCTGCCCCTTTTTCGTTTCACAACAGATTCGTAACTCTGGTTCAAGTTGTACGCGGTTTTCGATTTCTTTCCCGGTACAGACGGTTGAGAGGAGACCGAGGCAGAGATCGAGGGGGAAGTCGAAAAAACAGCATCCGGAGTTGGCATTTTCCTCTTCTTATCAACTGTAGTGGTGGCAGTGACAGGGGTAGTTATTCCAGCAGCACCGGTAGTATGTCTGCTGTAGTTCGGCACTAACGAATCAACTAAATGGGATTCCATGATGTCCAGACACGCAGTTATTTTTCGAAACATTCCGGTTTCGAGCTCTCTTTTTCCCAAGGCGACAAAACAGCTGTGTGCTCTGGCCACAAAAACAGCACTTTTGAAACAATCGCGTTTGTTTGTCTTGAATTTATAATTCTTTTTGGTCGCCCGTAACTACGGTACGTTTGTTTGTGGGATACCGATAGGAAACCAATCAAAGACGAAAATGATGCAACAGACCATGGCAGCAGTAAAAGTTTAAAAAAACGAGATGCAGTATTTTAAGTTGAGCAAATTTGGACAAACGCATTTCGAACCATTTGTACACTATGATACAGAATCCAGTACGCACGTACCACCCTGTATTTCTGACTCAGTCCCCATTCATCTAGCGCCCTATTAACAGACGCATAAACCTCCAAATCACGGCACATTCCCGAAAGCAAAAGCTCGTTGGCCTTGACGACGCGGTTTGGTACCAAGACCAGCAGCAACAAGTGGTTTGGTATTATCCCAACGGGATCCCCACGAATAGTTCCCTTGGTCCAGTTTTGGCTGTAGAGCATCCCGGATTTGTCAATCAGCGCGCTAGCCTTTT
The DNA here is from genome assembly GCA_037355745.1 of Pseudo-nitzschia multiseries. Taxonomy (NCBI): domain Eukaryota; phylum Bacillariophyta; class Bacillariophyceae; order Bacillariales; family Bacillariaceae; genus Pseudo-nitzschia; species Pseudo-nitzschia multiseries. The sequence goes on along the minus strand of CM074784.1, from coordinate 4,618,185 downwards.
TCAAACACTCGGCGTTGCTCGCACCGAACATCTGGACGATTTGAGGGTTCATTTGTATGTCTTCCAGCAACAATCTTTTCATTTCCCGAAAGATGGGTTCGCCCCTTTCTGCACACCCCTCGGGTTCGTAGGGCGATTTTGTAATCGTTTGCATGAATTTGCCAACCGATAAGTCTTCGTCGTCAAAAGCATCTCCTACGGTAGTTGCTCCGTCACTGAAATAGTCGCCGTCGTCGCCGTCGCCGCCGTCGTCGTGAATGCCTCTCGCCTGATGACTGTTCCTCTGTCGATCGGACCTGAGAGAACTACGGGACGCAGAAGGATCGGCATCTGATCGCCTGGTCGATTTCGTTGTCCTACCGGTGGTAGAACTTTCGCTCTGAATCTGAATCTGATTTTTGGTCTTTAGAATTCCCTGGACCTGGACAGGAACCGACTTTACTTGGACACTTGCCAAATGAGAAACTTTGACAAATTCGTTGTCCCCGCCCTTTTCTACCACCGGTGCCGGACTCGATGAAAATCGTTGGTTTGTTGCTACGTAATCAAAGGATGGACTTTGGTAGTCAATCGATCTGCTGTCGCCGTTCATGTTACCGTCGTTGTTGTCGGGATGCAATTGTTGTAATGAATGCTCCAAATCTCTGCAACGGTCCTCACTTTGGGATTCTTCGTAGTGTTTGTGATTCACTCTTTCCCCCTCCTTCTCCCTTCGGTACTCCTCCAGTTCTCTGCCGCTTTCACCTAGTGGACTCATATGCATGGAAGTGAATGATTCAATGAAACGGATAGCAACTGAAGTACGGTAGCCGTATTTAGTGATTGTGCAGAGTATGAATACAAATACAAATACAAATACCGGTACCTTTATCGTATCATGCTTCCAAACTTTTGTTTGCTCGACAAATTTCCAAGTATTTCTGCCTTCTGTCAGCTTTCAGGAACGAAGAACAAAAAATAAAAATAAAATAAAAATACAAAGTAATGCCGTACGATACGAAGTAATAATAATAAGAAGCAATAAGCCTAACAATAAAATAAGCAATGATTGCACCCTGTCAAACTTCAAACTCCACGAGTTGAAAAAATAATCCTTGTAATAAGAGAGCAGCTTTACGGTACTCGTACTCGTACCGTATGGGAAATTGGACCGCCCCTTCAATTCGTACCGGTACGTGTGCCGGTATGTAAAGTTTACTCGCAAAATGTCGATGGCAACCCAGGGCAGGTGCGAAAAGCTGAAAGTACGGTACAATCAAGAATCGGAACGCATCAAATAAAGGTCCAGTAAGATTTGATCGTACGCGTACGTATTCAACACCTGTACTATCGGGTTCGTACGAGTACGAGTAAGATCTTACTCGTACCGTACGGTAGGTAAATATTACTGAACACTTCTGGCATTGACATGACTGTCTACGGTTCGTACCGTATTACTCCGTACGAAGTAGTTTTTCAGACAGATGATCTTACTAGTTTCCAACTGCGATCACGCACAGTAACTTACAGTACGAGTATTCATACCGAATACGGAGTAGTACGATTACTCGTACCACCGAGTAGGTACGAGTACTCGTACGGTAACATACTCGTACTGTAAGCAAACACGTGGAATGAAAAAATCTGTTGACAGTCGTGACATCATTCTTATTGGTGCTTTCAAAAGTAGTTCGGTGAATTTCCGAATCGGAAAGGAACATCCTCGAACAATTATTGAAGGATCAATTGTACAAGTACCGGTACGTACCGGTACGTACTGGTACTTATTATCGGTAGTTCAAAACACAAGATTTACGGGGCCCAGTAACATCTTCTCTTCTGACAGAGTCGAGCTTGACACGTTCCGCTCCTTTAGCTCTTTTGGATCTTTTTTGTTTCTTGGATCCGTTTCATTTCTCGACTCGCGACCACGATTCATCTACTCGTATTCGTATCGGTACGATGTCGGTACGGTATTAGTAATGATACGGTAGGTACCGTACCGTAATCTTCCAGGTCCAAACTACGAGTATCCTACCGGTACGGTATTCCCAATTCCTCTTCATAATGATTGCAGAAATAAATTGATTGATTCGATCATTTTTTTAATCTCAATGATTCGATCTCCCACTTTTCGAGCGCAGCCTACTACAATATCCGTACCGCTCTAATTACCGTCTAGCTACCGTACGTCGGAAAACTAATAAATATCCAAGGATGATAGCCGAGCGTCGGTTGAAAGAACTTTGCAAGGATGTTCTTCAGAATCAGTCTCCAAAGACTCTGGCTTATTTCAGGTTGTCCAATTCGGAAATTATGAAGGCTCTGCAAGACTTTGCCACTGCTCCTGCTCCAGCTCCAGCTCCTGCTTGTGATGGAAATAGCGATAGCGACAGCTATGGCGAGCCAAAACCATTGCTGGCACAGGTCCTAGACCTTTTTCAGCACCTGAACCGACACATGGCCGAACAAGAACAAACGTGTCCCGCGTGGGGCGACTTTTTTGAAGCGGCGTCTAAGGATCCGTCTTCTCCACCATCTCCTAGTCGCAACGAAATCTCGGTTGTATTTGGAGGAAAGTATTCGAAGCAGCCGGCAAGCATATCCGAAAAACTCGTTTCGAGGCTTGTTCCGCGATCGAAAATGGTCTACACCGTCTCTAGGAGTACCTGCCCGGCAAGTGAGCTTCCGACTAACGTTACACACATTGCGAAACAATATCTCGACGCAGGAGGTGGAGGCGGTGGTGGAGGCGGTGGTGGCGGTGGAGGCGGTGGTGACGAGTGCTCCTCGGATCTTTCTGCTGCTTCTATTGGTACCGACGAATTTTATGACGTCATGTCCGTAGCCCGAGAGGAATGGTTGCGAACACCACCGCCAACGACAATAGTCTTCTATTTCACCCTAGGCCAGCACAAGGGGACAAACCCCTTTGTCCGAAATTTGAATGCTGCGGTAAATTTTCACCGAGCCCTGCAGAAATTTTCACCGTCCTTGTCCGCGGCTAACGGTCTCGCCGATAACAATACACGAAACAACACCGGTCGAAGCTGGAGAGTTGTCCTTACCGGAACCGATGCGACGCTACCAAGCACCCATCCACCTTCTAAGATGGCAATGCCAACAACAGAGAACGGAGTAGAATTGCTTACGGTTCCAACGTACAAAATTGCGAGCAACAACTATGTGTACGCCATGTCGAAATTGGGCCAATACTATAGAATTGCCAATTCAGTCGCTCGAGTTCTACTCCGACAAAACACCGAACCGAACAACAACAATGACCACCTACGAAGTAAGTACGAAGACATTGTTCGTGAGACAGAAGAAGTCTTTCAGAGGATCGAGAAACACGTGACCGGTGCCGGAGAAGACGGTGCCTATCACGGTGACGAAACAACCGGAACGTCAGACACCGTAACGGACCACGACAGAATTTCGATGGAGGAACTCAACAAAATTTCCAGAACAGTGTCATCAAGCATTCAAGAAGAACTTAGGGATCATTATAGCATTGCCAAACAAATTTCCATCTGTTACACTCCCTTGCACGCGAAGCCGTGGACGGAAGATGCTATGAAACACACCAATTCCGAGACCGATCGTCTAGCACAAAAAATGTCACCTTCGGCACAATCGTCTGTAAGAAAGGCCTTCATCTTAGAACAAGTAGTGAAGCGGTTGAAAAACGCTATATCGATCGAGAGCGCTGCATCGTCTCACTTTTCACGATAATGGGACTACTAATAATTACGAAGTACTTCTATTAATTTGAATACACGCACTGCCTTGTCTTCCGAAATGATCGAGTAAAAGAGAAGAATTTGCTGGTACCAATAAGCTGAAGTCGACAGGCCCAGTAGATGCTCGTCATTGTTACAGGGAAGAGTGAAAGTCTCACATGAGATAATCGTGGCAATCACGCTCAGTCGAGAGAATCATAGATACTACAAAGCTAACACATTTTTGAAGATTTATTGTTTGCAACGATCACTTTTCGAAGAAAATGTTTCACTATGAACAGGGATTTTTCGTTTGGTTCAGCTATTTACAACTTGTTTGTGTCTCTCGTGACGGTCCTGCAAGAAATCACCACTGCCCCATCAATTCTTGTTGGTATATTGAGAAGGCACCTATTCACCTAGACCAAATAAATTCCGAACTACTACTCTTCACAAAATTTTGAATTACATTTCATTTTGCTGCAAGCCTACTAGATATCCTTGGAAGTACTACTACTTTTGAAGTAGCAGCTGAATTTCGCTATCCATGAGTAAGCTTGGAAATTCTAATGCATTTTCAAAACATACCGTAGGGTATTGATGCCCTGACAATAGAAGCTCACAAGAAAAGCTGGTAGATTTCTCTGGAGATGAAGGACTTGTTATTGTAGCTAGTTCTCATCACAGGAAGCAATGAGAGACACTGCTGATATAACGGCAATCAACAACCGTCAATTCACCACTATGGCAGCTATGAAAATTCCTATATGAACACAGCTTTCAGTCACAGGATCAAAGCAATCAACACTTCTACTACTGACCATGACAGGCTAAGGCGCCCGATAAGCCCAATAAGGGGGAGCACATCATGATAGTGTACTATAATAACAATAAAGAAATCAAATTTATGGCTCCTGTTCTGGATGAAATCAATCAATCAAATGCATTGGTGCATCGATCAATCAGTGCAACACCCATAGTTACAGAGGATATCACCAAGGAGTTCATTGTTCTGCCCAATGATGAAAGAAGCCGAAGACTTGTCTCTATCATATTAATGAAAACCAAATCTATTCAAGGGATCTCCTCAGAGAGACCATTAGTAACACTATGTGACTTAGGAAGCTCTACAACGATTACCAATGACAGCACTCTACCGTATGGATTGCAACCAGCATATCACGTATACTAAGTTTGGAAGAAGCTCACAACAACAGCGAACAGCACCTTTGACTTCTTATCCGTGACAGTATGGTTGGATATCACCCAACTCCTGGAGTTTGTGAATAGTCAATGCTGTATCAAAGGAGCCCAAGCACCATCGTTTCCTCCCCCAATGTTGCTACGATATCATCCTCAATCGCGACGTCTTATAAGCCACAGGAATCATGCAGTCTATCAAAGAGAGGAACTGCCTGTTCTGAAAGGAATTAGCGAACGTGATGTAAGATGGTGTGTTAGAGCCATGTGGTCCATCCGGCTGGACGTTCCCAACATTCATAGTTCCAAAGAAAGACAACATGGTTTGCTGGGTATTAAACATCAGGGAACTCAACAAGTTCATTTAAAAGGAAGCCTTTCCCGCTCCCTCGTATCCAGGATACTTTGAACCAAACAAGAGGACAGTAGACCTACATTGCTAAGATTGACTTATCCATGCAATAATACTGCTTTGAATTTGGCATGGAGAGCCAGCGCCTTTGTACCATTTCCACTCTATATGTATTCTATTGATACAGCCAGATGATTCTTGCCAATGGGCGTTAAGGTTAGGAGCTACGTGGCTCAGCATATTATGGCAGATATGATTGAGGGATTACTAGACTTACACGGTATTATATCAATGGCGTTGGGATCTGGACAAGTGGCAGCTTTGACAAACATATTCAGTTGCTTGACAAGGTACTGACAACATTTGGAGCCAATGGCATGAAATGCAACCCCCCCCCCCCCCCCCCTCGAGTGTGACTGGTTAGTCAAGAAGGAGACTGGTTTTCTTGGACATTGGATGACACCAACGTTCATTAAACCATTGAAGAAAAGATCAAGGCCTTCTTTGAAAGGACAGACTTCAAAACATAACATATGTTTGCTTGCTTATTGGTGCAGCCAGCCACTACAAATCCTTCTGGCCATGCCGCGCACACATACTTACATTAACATCACTTTCTAAGTTAACAGTAAGAGCACATTTTGGGACCAACGGTGGCAAGCAGCCTTTGAAGAAATGAAAGCCGTTTGAGCGGCAGCAGTCACATTGGGTGCTTATTCCCATTACAGCAATTTCTTTGGCATTTACACTGGCGCTTCCAACTGCCAGAATTTCATTTTTAAAAAAATCTTTAATATTTTGGGTATTGGGCCTAAAATTCTAGTTCCTATAGGATTACCTTGCTTATTAATAAGGGTTACGTAATTCTCATTTAAAGTAAACGGAGATTCATCTTTTTTTCAGTATTGAGTTTTTGTTCTAACAACTGATGCTCAAAATACTCCTCCTTTCCAGCTGGGAGCGGCAATTGTCCAAGATGGCGGTTTGGTTGCACATTACAGCTAGAAACTCGAAAATTCCAGCAGTAGATTGCTTGGCATTATCTTAACCCTTAAGGAGTATCAAAAGCTCCTCCTGTAAGACATGGTTATCAACGTGACCATAAGAATCTCACCTTCAACACCTTCTTAGCCCAACACATCCTGATATGGAGACTGTTTATCAACAAGTTTGACAAAACATTGCGCTATGGTGAAGGCAAAAATAATACCCTTGTCATCTTCAATGATCTGTTTGGTCAATGAACCCACCAATCCAGCAGAATGAACAATTGCCATCCCTCTATCACTTATTTGGCAAATTGTGAGATGGTATCATGTTACTCTGGGCCATTGTGGGATTCAGATATTTTTTACAACATCATCTCCACTTGGTTTTTACCCCTAAAACTCCACCACCTCTGTGACCGATTTGTTTTTCAGGACCACTGCCAACAATTCAAGGGAGGTGGAAAAGGGTATGACCATTTTTTGGCACAAAATACACAAGCAACCCCATGGAATAAGGTCTGTGTGAATCTTATTGAACCATGGAAGTGCTGTCGGTCAAAAATACACGTACTCTACTTACGTACATTCCACAGGAATTATATCCAATCTACACTTGAAAAGTTACTTATACTCCTCCAGAGATAAAAATGACTTCAAGTATCCAGACATTTAGGTCATATCATGTGTTCTTTGTCTTATGACGAATTACACATGATCGACAACCGGTTTAGACATCCCTACATACAACACTAACACAGGGATACCGGTCAAATACAGTAAAATACACAGTAACAGAGCAATCTCATGATATGCTCACATCTCTTTAAATTTCAATTACCCAATACCTTACGGTCGATTTTTAGAGTTACAACAGGAAGATTAACATCATTGGACAAAAGGTTGGATTCAAAGCGCCAATGGCAATTGATTCGTCAGTTACCAACCAAACAGCGTTATTTCAAATCCAGGACAAATCAAGCACATATGTACACTCCAACAATTTTCCAACTGCCAGTTATCAAGATAGCCCATCCAAATACGTGCCTACATGATAATGGAGGCAAATTTATTGGGAATGAACGTCAAGATCTTCTTTAACAAAATGGAATCAAATCACTACGATACTATGATGTCTATGACCCTACGATTCCTTGATATCCAACGAATCCGTTCCCAGCCTGGTTCCACTCATCAATTCAAACCAACAATTGATTCTATTCGTCAATTTGGTTTACCTCCCTCCAGTTGGTACTATCGATCGACGATTTGTGGTGTATGATCAATCAATTCTATGATTGGACTGTGTTTGATTAAGTCAATCATTTGCATCTACGACTTTGATGAAGTAAACATTCGCATCTACAACTCCCTTTGCTTGTACACCCATGGAACTTGAGAGAACCATGGAATTCGCCCTACGGTTTTGTATCATTCACAACCATAGCATCCGATTGCACCATGGAATTCAATTCCATAAGTGTTGAATCGAGGAGTGTGCCTCTGAATCAAGGGGTGTGCCTTGGATAACCGCATGACGCTTAATTTTGGACGCGTCTACCTTAGAGATGTTTTTCTCATAAGCCTCCACCCATTTACTTATGCTCCCCAAACGCGCCAAGGATCCCACTGAAACAAATCACTGAACTGACAAATAATTCAACACTCCTTCACTACGTGTTGAATCAAGGGGTGTGTAGCCAGTTTGTGTAACCCAACACAAGCACATTTACAAAACCTACTTAACGTGCTACAAATGATGCGTGCTCAAAGTTAAATGAGCGTTCACGTATCATAACACAAATACATTTCATACCATCCCTACAAGCGCATCAACGGCTTTACGCAGTCACTCCACAATAACTCGATCTATCTCTACGTATGATCCATTGTTCTTGTTTGTTATCCCATCCACACTCTCCAACAAACATTCTTCTTTCCCCCAAACAGTCAATCATCGACGTTTGATTCCGCACCTACTACTTGCCGTTGGTCCGCCTTCCTCTTCTCCAAGGACACGTCTCCTTGTATACCTACGGCATCCAAGAATTCCATATTTCCCTTGTCCTCATTGACCTCCCCTCCGTTGAGATCCTCAATGATCAACAACTCCAGTTCAAACAATCCACCTCAGCATCAGTAATCGACTCGTTTGATTCTATTCGTCAATTGAATTGAATCTAAGACTACACCCGATTGAATTCTCTCCTACGCTTGGTATGGCATGATCGTTTGACCGAATGCTGTTCTACAATCGATCAACTTCTACGATTCGTTTTCTACAATACGATCCTTTGAGCCTTCCACTCCACTCCATAATCAATCAATCGTCTTCCAAATTCTATGATTGACAGAGTCATCAATGTCCTTCCCCATGATCTCTTCACCGATTCTTTGACAGAGTTACGATCCAAACCACATCAATCCGGCGATTCGATCCTGATTCTCCAACCTCCGCCGATATTCGCTCTCTACTGATCAAGTTTCCCTGAGTTGATTCAAATTCCCCAATCTCCTTTCCAGGATACGCATCAATACTCTGTCTTGTCTCCAATTTAATTTGACTAGTTTCGTTTGGTTTATCCTATGGTGGTTGATCCTTCTGTCAACTGTCGATCACATTGTCTCCACGTTTGATTCGATTCTTTAACCTTCTCACAAACGTTCGATTTCTCTCCTTCCCCACGATTTACGATTGATCGACACTCAACGTGTTTCAAACCTGGTTCTAAGACCAATCTCCAATTAACCTTTGACCACTACATACTCAAGCACCTCACCTCCCTCATTGATGTCTCCTGCTTCTCCGTTACGCAATATCCATCTTTCGATTCTACGATTACAATCTATTGATTTGATATCCAAGCTCATACTTAAGTTCTTTTCAAAGTTCTACAAGATGGAGAACCGGCTTGTAATTCAACACTCCTTCACTAAGTGTTGAATCAAGGGGTGTGTCGTCGGTCAAAAATACATGTATCCTACTTACGTACGTTCTACAGGAATTATATCCATTCTACACTTGAAAAGTTACTTATACTCCTCCTGAGATGAAAATGACTTCAAGTATCAAGATATCTACGTCACATCATGTGTTCTCTGTCTTATGACGAATTGCACATGATCTACGTCCGGTTTAGACATCCCTACATACAACACGAATAACACAGGGATACCGGTCAAATACAGTAAAATACACAGTAAAAATAAGAGCCTCTCTCCGAGCTCACATCTCTTTAAGTTACAATTATCCTATACCTTTCGATCGATTTTTAGAGTAACAACAATCACACAAAATATCCGATTTTCTATTTTCTAATTGCAAGTTAGTGTGTATTTTTCCTCCAAATCCAGGACCCAAATGCACTTATTAGGTGGTGACACACAAACTATGATTGATAACTCAATTCTGCTTCTTTCATCATTCAACTTATCCATAACAGGAACAATATTCATGGACTAATCACACAAAATATCAGATTTTCTATTTTCTAATTGCAAATTTGTGTGTATTTTCCCTCCAAATCCAGGACCCAAATGCACTTATTAGGTGGTGACACACAAACTATGACAGATAACTCACTTCTGTTTCTTTCATCATTCAACTTATCCATAACAGGAACAATATCCATGGTTCAATCACACAAAATATCTGATTTTCTAATTTCTAATTGCAAATTAGTGTGTATTTTTCCTCCAAATCCAGGACCCAAATGCACTTATTAGGTGGTGACAAACTACTAACTATGACAGATAAGTCACTTCTGTTTCTTTCATGATTCAACTTATCCATAACAGGAACAATGTTCATGGACTAATCACACAAAATATCTGATTTTCTAATTTCTAATTGCAAATTTGTGTGTATTTTCCCTCCAAATCCAGTACCCAAATGCACTAATTAGGTGGTGACACACAAACTATGACAGATAAGTCACTTCTGTTTCTTTCATCATTCAACTTATCCATAACAGGAACAATGTTCATGGTTCAATCACACAGAATATCTGATTTTCTAATTTTTGATTGCAAATTAGTGTGTATTTTTCCTCCAAATCCAGTACCCAAATGCACTACTTAGGTGGTGACACACAAACCATGACAGATAACTGACTTCTGTTTCTTTCATTATTCAACTTATCCATAACAGGAACAATATTCATGGACTAATCACACAAAATATCTGATTTTCTAATTTTTAATTGCAAATTTGTGTGTATTTTCCCTCCAAATCCAGTACCCAAATGCAGTAATTAGGTGGTGACACACAAACTATGACAGATAACTCACTTCTGTTTCTTTCATCATTCAACTTATCCATAACAGGAACAATATTCATGGTTCAATCACACAAAATATCTGATTTTCTAATTTTTGATTGCAAATTAGTGTGTATTTTTCCTCCAAATCCAGGACCCAAATGCACTACTTAGGTGGTGACACACAAACCATGACAGATAACTGACTTCTGTTTCTTTCATCATTCAACTTATCCATAACAGGAACAATGTTCATGGACTAATCACACAAAATAACAGATTTTCTAATTTCTAATTGCAAGTTAGTGTGTATTTTTCCTCCAAATCCAGGACCCAAATGCACTAATTAGGTGGTGACACACAAACCATGACAGATAACTCACTTCTGTTTCTTTCATCATTCAACTTATCCCTAACAGGAACAATGTTCATCATTCAATCACACAAAATATTGGATTTTCTATTTTCTAATTGCAAGTTAGTGTGTATTTTTCCTCCAAATCCAGGACCCAAATGCACTTAGTAGGTGGTGACACACAAACCATGACAGATAAGTCACTTCTGTTTCTTTCATCATTCAACTTATCCATAACAGGAACAATATTCATGGACTAATCACACAAAATATCTGATTTTCTAATTTTTAATTGCAAATTAGTAGTGTGTATTTTTCCCCCAAATCCAGGACCCAAATGCACTTATTAGGTGGTGACACACAAACTATGACAGATAAGTCACTTCTGTTTCTTTCATGATTCAACTTATCCATAACAGGAACAATATTCATGGTTCAATCACACAAAATATCAGATTTTCTATTTTCTAATTGCAAGTTAGTGTGTATTTTTCCTCCAAATCCAGGACCCAAATGCACTACTTAGGTGGTGACACACAAACTATGACAGATAACTCACTTCTGTTTCTTTCATCATTCAACTTATCCATAACAGGAACAATGTTCATGGACTAATCACACAAAATATCTGATTTTCTAATTTCTAATTGCAAATTTGTGTGTATTTTCCCTCCAAATCCAGGACCCAAATGCACTTATTAGGTGGTGACACACAAACCATGACAGATAACTCACTTCTGTTTCTTTCGTCATTCAACTTATCCATAACAGGAACAATATTCATGGTTCAATCACACAAAATATCTGATTTTCTAATTTCTAATTGCAAATTAGTGTGTATTTTTCCTCCAAATCCAGCACCCAAATGCACTTATTAGGTGGTGACAAACTACTAACTATGACAGATAAGTCACTTCTGTTTCTTTCATGATTCAACTTATCCATAACAGGAACAATGTTCATGGACTAATCACACAAAATAACAGATTTTCTAATTTCTAATTGCAAATTTGTGTGTATTTTCCCTCCAAATCCAGGACCCAAATGCACTTATTAGGTGGTGACACACAAACCATGACAGATAACTGACTTCTGTTTCTTTCATCATTCAACTTATCCATAACAGGAACAATGTTCATGGTTCAATCACACAAAATATCTGATTTTCTAATTTCTAATTGCAAATTAGTGTGTATTTTCCCTCCAAATCCAGTACCCAAATGCAGTAATTAGGTGGTGACACACAAACTGTTGTAACTCTAAAAATCGACCAAAGGTATATGATATTAACATTTAAAGAGATGTGAGCTCAGAGAGAGGCTCTTATTTTTACTAGGTATTTTCACTGTGTATCGGGGCTCTCTGCTGTATTTTGTGTGTTAGAGATCTTCCCCGGTTACTTGGTCTTCATCGGATCGATACTGGTTCTGCTGCTTCTGTATTAGCGGCGTGTATTGGTCTTACTGTATCGGTCATTCGATGGTATTGGTCATTTTGTCATATACGAGGTTAAGTGTTTTATCCGATGGGGCATATGCTTGTTCGTGGTATTTGAGATGGATGAGGCCCATTCGGAATCGGTATGGATTTTCTTGATTGCAATAAGTAATTTCCTCACGGGATATCAAGTACATTCTTAGGAGTATACTTAAGCATTCCAAGTGTTTACTTATTGGTCAGGTCTTTGGATATGTCTTGTTTCTAACCGATTATCCTCTTTTCTTTGTAGGCTCAGGTGATATCATTTTTACCACTTAAGGATTCCAAGTAGTGGAGGTGCATTTGATTCTAAGACCCGATCATTGAAATAATCGTATCTCTGTTGTTACTCCGTGTTGATATTCCGCACCTCGGTCGTCGTTTCATTTCGTCGGTTTTTTCGATCAAATTTGATGCCGACAAGAAGTTTGTATTTTTTGCGTTGGATTACAGTCGGTGTATGATATTTCCATGGCGTTGAAACCATTGGGCCGATCCGATTCAAAGTCGATTGTCTAACCTGGAATCGAACCAAAATGATTGTAATATGGGATTGAATCAATCATAACAATCGTCAAAGCGCAGTACTGTTGAATGATTTAACCTGGGTAGTGTCCCATGATGTATCTTGCATGGCGGGCGTGCAAGATCCATCCTAATGGTTTGGTTAGATCATCAGCAGGGTTGATAACGCCAGGGATATGGATCATCTTGATTTCACCATTTTCTTTCCATGCTTGAATTGCAAAGAACCTGATTTCAATATGCCTTGTTCTTTCAGTTGGCTTCTGGGCGTTTATGATTTCAATTGCTGATGCATTGTCCTCATAGATCGAAGTTGGACCAACTTGAATGAAGCCTAGTTCCTTGAGTATGGATCTGAGATATCTTGCTGTTTTGGCCGCTGTGACTGCGGCAATGAACTCGGCTTCCGTAGATCTCTGAGCAGTAGGTGACTGAGCTTTGGATCTGTAAACAACTGCTCCACCAGCATAAGTGAAGACGTATCCTGTGGTGGACCTATGTTTTGGATCATTTCCATATGCGGCATCAACAAAACACATCAGTTTGGCTTGCTTGATATCTTCAGGGTATTTGGGGAGTGAGGTATCTTGGACTGCATTGTTGTATGGTTCCCCTGGAGGCAGGGATGGCTCTGCATTTGGTCTGTAGAACCTAATACCCCAGGATCTGGTTGTTCTGAGGTAGCGAGCTATGTTCTTTAGGCTGGAATAGTGGAAAGCAGTGGGATTGGAGCTGTATTTTGACATCAGGGTCAGTGCATAGCCAATGTCTGGCCGGCAGCTCACATATGCAAACATCATTTCACCTAAGAGTGTCCTATAGGAGAATCCAGATGTGGATTGCAATTCAGCATGTTCCTTGGTGCCTTCTAATGGCCCATCCGTATGTGATTGAAGTTGACTCAGTACTTCAGTTGATTATGGCGCCGATGGCTTGGAATGAGGTTTCATCTTGGAATCAGTTTCCCAACCATGGGATGTCATAATCCTGTCAATGTAATTTGCACAGGACAGTTCAATGTAGTCAGCTGTCTGTTTGACATCAATTCCATTGAAGTCTTCAAGCAATCCCATTTTTGTGAAGGGGATTACATCTTCCTTAGGTAGCTTGAGTTTTGCGCCAATGATGCCATAGATCTTGTCAGATATGGGTTCTGATGTGCAAGCCAGTGCGAAATCATCGACTTGTCTCAGCATGTAGACCGTTTCACCCTCAAAGACTGTCATATAGATTGTTCTGTCATGAGTGGTGGTCTTGAAGTTGAGATCAGGACCTTTCAAGATCTTGTTGATGTGCGTCTCCCAGAGTCTACCTGATTCCAGATGGCCTTGAAGTGCTCGAAGGACAGGAAGCACCAATCTTCTGTCTATGTCTTTGCCATGCTTGTGTCTGTACCAGTCTGCATATGCATCATCTATAGTCATGAAGGTTGGGATTTCAGGTCCAGGACTGTGGCCAAAGGCGTCTTGGGCATCTGCCCCATAGACTTTGAGATTGAGGCTTGCTGCAATGGCAAAGAACAATCTTTGGATAGGATGCTCAACACATGATGAGTATGACATTGCAATGGCATGCAGGGTTGGAGCTGCATATTTGCTTCCATTGCAGCACTGTCTTGCGCGGTGGACACCATTCCTTTTGACACTGTATTGCCAATGGGGTCTGAGAATAATGGATCCTGGATCCTTTGGATATGGAATTGGTGATCCAAACATTTCTAAGTCTTCAAACTGATCAAGTTGTTTGCATTCTCCAGCTTCCCATTCAGTCCATGTGGATAATGACTTGAGGTTTCTGCGAGTGAAGTGCCCTAGTGTTTGTTCTTCTGGTGTAAGTTGCTTTTGAATTGATGGCCTTGATTAAGAGTTCAATTTGTTCAGTTGGTAGTGAATCTGCATCTAGTGGTAGTGCATGATTGCCTGGTTTATGAAGCTTGGTGATGGCTCGTAGTGATGCAATATCAATAGTGGGAATGACTGACATCCATGTCATCCTCAGTTGGTGCCAAGTGTCTTTGGATGGAGGCATGGAGTGCTTCAGTGTTGTCAACTTGGTTGATTCTGGATTGGATGATATTCTTGTATTTGGTGCCAATTTTCTTGATAGTCTTGATGGATGAAATCCGGTCCAAAAAAGGTGGATCTTCTTCATCAGTGGGTTCCTTCCAAGAAGTATTGGGGTATGGGGGCAAATAAACCATATTCATTCGAGTGTTTCCTGACTTCTTTCATAGACAATTTCTCTTCAAGTGCAAAGGTAATGGGTGTATCTATTGAAGAATCCCTCACCCCTTGAGCGTGTGATTCATGCAAGGCTGTGGTAACATCAGCAGCAGTAAACACACGGTTGTGATTGATAGATACAATATAAGCTCCGCGGAGCTTGGAAAGAGATTTCTTATGAGAAGAATAAAGCTGGGAGGCAGGACTTTTGGGAAGGATATCTGTGACATAGGCTCTGCCAAGTAGTGAATCATTTGCATATCTGAGACCAAATGCTTGATCAGCACACGAACGTGAAACAGTGAGCCTGAGGTTGGTGAGATCGGCAAAAGGTGAGATGGAGAATTGAAAATCACTGGATGACACCTCATTGGGTTCCACGGGAAGTTGAATGTTGTCATCAGTCCTGAGCAAGTGCTTGACATTTGTAGGAAGGTCAGTAAGTGGTAAGTCATTCATGCCTTCATCAAACCGGACATGGGTGGCTACCTTGACTCGGTGCGTCTCAGTATCATACCGAAGAATGTTTCTGGTAGTGTATGGGACAAAACCCAGGAATATGCCCTTGCCCGCATTGGGTTTGAGCTTGATTGATCTCTTGCCTGGAGGTCTAACCCAAACTCTGCAACCAAAGGTTCGGAAGTCAGCAAGATTTTCCTTATGTCCAGTTGCCAATTCCAATGGTGAATGGTGCTGGGTGCCTTCAGGGAATGCATTTGACAACCGCAGGGCATGATAGAACGCAAAGGGCCAGAACTTGATGGGCAAATTTGCACCAGTGAGCATGGCTCTCATTGAGTTAGCTAGAGTTTGGTAGGCTCTTTCAACTGTACCATTTTGATGGGAAGCATCAGCGCCAGTTGGGAAAATGGAGTATCCAAAAGCAGAAAAGAGGTTTCTGATATCAGGATTGTGATAGAGTTCTCCACCTTGGTCAACCGAGATGTACTTGTTGGCACAAGCTGGGTTGTGCTGGGAGAAGAAATGTTCTAGCCAATGGAGGGGTGCTGCCTTGGAGATTTGGGTATCACCATACTTCATACCAGTGTAATGATCTGTGATGAGGATCCAAGCTGTTTCACCATGGATGCCTTCGTACTCACGCTTCCGTTTACTGTTGGAGGATCTGGCGCCTGAAAAAGCAAAGTCAATAGACAAGCCCTGAAACGGTTGTGTGGCCTTTGTTGTGGAATGGGATCCACCAGGGGTCTTGGTTTGCTTACATTGAATACAAGTTGGACATTGGTCAAGGATACTGGTTTGGCGTTGGAACTTTGGTACTCCAAGAATGTGTTTATGAGCTTGGTATAAGAAGTCATCACATGGGTGTCCCAGTCGCTGATGCCAGAGAAGTTTTGATGTCTTGGCTTTGATGGCTTGAATGGGGATGTTTTTGTCCACAAGCTTGGTGAAAAACAATTTTGCATCAAACTTTGGGGTGTTGCTGGTCTCAGACTGAGCTCTCGTTGCTTCAGTGCATTTTTGCAGTGTCACAAGGTTAGTGTATATATCGTACCTGTAGTTACTAATGGCTTCTTTGGAGGCCAGTTTGCAAGCTTTCTTGAACTCCATGTCGGTGGCTAAAGCATAGGCTGAAGATGTTGCACAATTGGCATATGGTGATGCAAAATCAACATCTGGTATCAAGACTGGATGCGTGAAGCACTGACCATCAATGATGCTTCCATGTAGGACAATGCTTTTGGCGGTGCTCTGCTTGTGATGACAAATAATGGTGAGGTTGCCATTCTGTTGAACAGATGAGTCATGGGTGTCAGTAAAGGCTTTATGTATGGACTGTCCACTGAACTGATGTCTCACTCGAGATGTCGTTCCACAGAGGTCATTCTCACTCAGTAATGTTGTCGACAGGGAGGGAGAATAATAGAAGAAGACTTTGAGATACCCTATGTGATTGGGTGCTGGAATATGCAAGTAGCCAGATCCTTCTGGAATGCAGGTGGCCGCCTTTCCGCCTATTGCTGCTGTGAGCCTGACCGGACATTTTCTCAGCTTGGTGTAAGGTTTGTAACCATGCAGGATATGTTTTAGGTTTGTGCAGGAGACCTTTGGCACCCATATCAATCTGCGCTCTGACACCTTGTTGGAAATATGCTGCAGCTGCAATAGGATCTGAAGGGACAAGATTCTTGACATGGTTGGTGACATCTGGGATAGGATTGTCTCGATCGAAGTTGGGATCTCCATTGGTCTCCAGGTGTGATTCCAATACAGGGGTTGTAACTTCAAGTGATTCCATATCACAGTAGACATCAATTGGGATTGAAGGCTGGAGGCTATCCCTAGGAAGGAGATAGACAGCACCAATCTGGAAAGATTCGTAGGAGCTGACACTGCTGGAGTCCAATGAGGGGCATAAGCTGTTCACCTGAGGGGCTGTGGCATTGTCAAATCCTTGAGGTTCATCTTGAGGTGATCTCATATGGCTGCAAGAAAGACTGTCTAATCTTGGCCTTGGCAAAAAAGTTGGTCCTCTGGTTCATCATCTGGGGAGGTTTCATCCGGATCCTCATCTTCAATGTGGATTTGGGAGATGCGTTGAGTAGAATCCAAGAGCTTTTTGGTTTCTCTCATGTTTTTGCTGATGTAAACTGGCAGTGGCAATCCTATGTTTCCTGAGTGACTCAACGTCTTGCAGGGCAGGGCAGTTGTCAAAGTTGTGTCCAGAGGTATGACAAACAATACATTGCCTGGAGGTGTCAAAGAGACTGGGTTCTTTGTCCAATGCAGTGATGGCATTGCAATATGCTTGATGGAGGAAGGGATTGTCAGATTCTTCATCCATCTCAGGGTACCCAAGTGATTCAATCAGGCTGATTGAGTGAGAAGTCAAAGTAGAAGGTGTTCTAACAGTGTTGTTACCAGCGCGTTTTTGGAACCTATCACTTCGGCGAGGGCCTGGTCTGGTTCCTGTGTTTGGTAAGTGCTTGGGCAGATTTGGTTTGGAGGTTTTGTCCTTGTACTTCTTCTCAGCTTTGATCTCTTGCTCATATGTTTGCAGAGTCTGTAGGAGCCTGCCTGCTTTGTATTTGTCTCGCTTGAATTGGTCATCTGAATCACGTTCATCTTCTGTTTTCTCAAATAGTTCATATGAGAGAGTGGTTTCTTCAATGAGGTTACTGACTTCTTCTGTTGAACTGATGGTGCTGGGTTGATTCTGGAGGAAGACTCTAAGTCGCAAGTAATCCTTGTACCGGAAGTAGTATTCTTCAAGTGATTCATTTGCATCTTGATTGGGAGGATTCCGAACCATTCTACCTGCATTGGATGGCATTTTGGAGTTGGGATGTGTCTGAGCAATGACTGTGTACAGAGCTTTGTAACCTTGTCCCCCTTCAAAGCTTTGAATGGTGGACTTCATTCTTCCACATGAGTCAGGGATGATCTTATCAGTTCTGAGTGCAGTGTAGACGAGATTACCCCATTCGTGAATTGCCAATTCATATCTTGCAGGTAGATCATGTGGGAGGCCATCTCCAATGGTAAATCCTCTGAGATGGTCAGCTTCACGCCTGTAGAGGTAGTAAGGGTGGATGTAGATGTGGTGTTGTTGTATATGAGCAGTGATTTCTCTGTACCATTTTCTAACCTGAGGGTGGGTTGAATCCTTTAGTTGTGGAAATCCTGAGAGAAATAGTTTGTCTCTAGCTGCTTCCTTGGACTTGTCAGAGGCTCTGGTTAGATCAAAACAGTCACCACTTCTAGTGATCAGGCGCTGGTCATTTCTACCACTGCCTAGGTTGTGTAGGTAGTAGTTTTGCCTGACAATTGTTTCATTTCCGGATGAGTCTGTGTAGGTGATTGGAAAGTCTTTCATATCATCTCTGGTGAGGAATTCATCTTGTCTATAGTATCTCTCCTTAACTGGTGGTGCATCTTTGTCGTTGTCATTTGTTTCAGGGAAGCTGTAGATTTTCGTGTCATAGACCTCATCAAAGTGTACTGCATCCCAATTTGGTTTGAAGCCCCAGTGTGTTGCCCTGATTTCTATGAAGAGGGTGTCTTGTCCTTGTTCGATGGCTAGTGCTCCTGCCTTGTCCATTGAGTGTTTGTTTCGGATTCTCTTTGGCGTTTTGTCTGGAGCAACATACCAGAGACAAGCGTCTGCAAAAAGGGTGGATATGTGTCCCTTATTGATCTCAGTTTGTTCCTTGGGGGGGATGATATCGATGATTGCATTTACAATAATTTCCTTGAGCATGGTAACGGGATCTGGAGCCAGCGTCTTGGGTCCTTTGGTGTTGGCGTCGTCGTCTGTGAGGAACAGGCCAGCAGTGTCTTCTAGATCATGGTGGAATGAGTCGTTGAGGGCCTCATGTTTGTGGGCATTGCATTTGGTATTGAATGTCCCAAATTGGATTGCAATTTCCTGGATTTGATTCCAGTCGAATGGAGGTGCAGGCGGCATTGTCGTCGGCGTCGTTGGCGTGCGATGGTGCGTTCTTGGGATGGCGTCATTAATGTGTCAATCGTTTGATCGTAGTAGGAACAAAGAGAATTAATTAACCTTTGGAATGATCGTTGAAGAAACAATCGTTGTCGGGGTTATTGTTCTGTTCCGGCGTTCGGTCTTGGGATGGAATTAACCGGCGATGTCGTGTGGATTGAAATGCCGATGTGTATTACAGAAGGAGATGTAATCATAATCGTAATCGTAATCGTTTGATCGATCGTCGTCCTTATATGTGTATTACAGAAGGAGATTCTTGGTGGAATGTTCTGTAGATACGCCCTTGGATACGGATGCTTGGTCGTGTATTACAGAAGAAGATTCTTGGTAGAAGGATCTGTATACACCCCTTGATACGTGAGTAAGGAGGAGAAGAAAGAAGGAAAGAGAGGCAGGGGGGAGGTCTATTGATACAGCCCGGCGATGCGAGTCCCGTACCAAGTATACTCTGGCTGTAACCGACAGTGGAGGTGCTGTACGGGGCAGAGATAGGTAGCTTAAGGTATCCACTTGTTAGTGGAAGGTATAAGGGCTCTATAACCTGTTGTAACTCTAAAAATCGACCAAAGGTATATGATATTAACATTTAAAGAGATGTGAGCTCAGAGAGAGGCTCTTATTTTTACTAGGTATTTTCACTGTGTATCGGGGCTCTCTGCTGTATTTTGTGTGTTAGAGATCTTCCCCGGTTACTTGGTCTTCATCGGATCGATACTGGTTCTGCTGCTTCTGTATTAGCGGCGTGTATTGGTCTTACTGTATCGGTCATTCGATGGTATTGGTCATTTTGTCATATACGAGGTTAAGTGTTTTATCCGATGGGGCATATGCTTGTTCGTGGTATTTGAGATGGATGAGGCCCATTCGGAATCGGTATGGATTTTCTTGATTGCAATAAGTAATTTCCTCACGGGATATCAAGTACATTCTTAGGAGTATACTTAAGCATTCCAAGTGTTTACTTATTGGTCAGGTCTTTGGATATGTCTTGTTTCTAACCGATTATCCTCTTTTCTTTGTAGGCTTAGGTGATATCGTTTTTACCACTTAAGGATTCCAAGTAGTGGAGGTGCATTTGATTCTAAGACCCGATCATTGAAATAATCGTATCTCTGTTGTTACTCCGTGTTGATATTCCGCACCTCGGTCGTCGTTTCATTTCGTCGGTTTTTTTGATCAAATTTGATGCCGACAAGAAGTTCGTATTTTTCGCCGACAACACAAACCATGACAGATAACTCACTTCTGTTTCTTTCATGATTCATCTCATCCATAACAGGAACAATATTCATGGTTCAATCACACAAAATATCTGATTTTCTAATTTTTAATTGCAAATTAGTGTGTACTGTTTATGTGGTACTTGTATTACTACTGGTAGTACGGTAGTACCAGTAGTAGTACTTGTACTACTTGGTATGTACTTGATGGTCTGTCCTTTTTCCGTTTTGATGGTCTGTCCTTTTTGCGTTTTGATGGTCTGTCCTTTCTCCTTTTTTATGGTCTATCCTTTTTCCGTTATCATGGTCTGTCCTTTTTCCGATTTTTTTGGTCCGTCCTTTACCCCTTTTCTGTTTTTATGTTCTGTCCCTTATCCGCTTCTGGCAGGCATGCGCGTGCGCGCGCAGGCATAGCCAGAAGAATCAGGTAAAAAGCTGTTATTTTAATGAAAATTAAAAACATCCGGTTCTCCAAAGTTTTTTTGGGGGTGTTTAGATAAGCCTCTTTTTTTTGCAGGAGTTGATCTCGAGAACCAGACATTGCATGGTCATTCTGAAGCAAACTTGTAACAATAGAGACTTTCAGCTGTTTGGGGATATTTTCAGAATTACCAGGCGGTGTCTGGTTCTTGAGATCAACTCCTGCAAAAATTGCCATTCGCGAAACGGAGGGAACCTAAGTGAAATTGAGGTACGTACGGTACGAGTACTCTTACCGGTGCAATGACAAAAATTGGTTTTCTTTTCTGTCACACGTGCGCCAACTGGCGCTCTGTCTCATCGCTACTTAGAAAATAAGTCCCGTTGAGTCGCGCTGGGAGGGCCAGTTGTTTTTTTCCGTACCAAATGCGCAATGCGCGATAGCCCGTCGTTTGAACGATGTATCATGCGTAATCTTACCAGTAAGTGCAAAGTTTTTTTTGTTTCGGGTATTAATGGCGGTAGTTACCGTACGGTATTATTAACTTGTACTTCGTAAAAAATAATACTGTAAACAATTATCGAGTATAACATTAAGCACAATTACAGTATTTTGTTTTCGACGATGTGAGAAGATGATTTTTTTTAAGTTATCATTACGTATTGTTACTACTTCCTGAAAACCGAACCGAAGCAAAACAATTCCCTCAATTATTTAGCAATAGTTCGGAAATCATAGGAAGAATTAGAACATTATTTCGTACTCAATTCGAATCATCGTCCGAAAACACAAATTGATCTTCTTTTCGTTCCGTGAAATCTTTCGGACTTTTCAATCCAAATTCCAGTCATTTCGTCAATCATAAATCGTTGCGAGCCTCGGAGAAAATATCAAGATAATATAATGTTTCTAGGGGGCTCCCGCATTCTCGATCACATCAGTCTCAGCCAATGCTGCAAAATGTTCGAGCACGAATATGTACATAAGTGGCTGACTCTAAAACTTAGGGCGCTCATTGCGCTGGGAAAGTCACAACTTTCTCAGCGAATGTACCGGTAGAGAAGAATCGTAAGTACAGATACATAAATAACCAACACAATCAGACTGGACATGGGATTTCCACCACTAGTTGAAAACGATTGATTAATACTTCTCGATTCGCAAGAAACGTTTGTAACTTTTCATTCTCACTGCTCGCCAGGTAATGGTAGCCGAAGAGAGAAGGTGTCAACAAATTGTCGGAAACCATTCCTTGCCCTTTGTACGAGTACTCGTGCTCAGGTACACGACTTAAGGGATGGGCATAATCATTTTTTGAACCGGAATCGGGTTCTGTATGCAATCTTGTACCAGTACACATTGGATACTGATGCCCTGTCTAGGGTAGGAACATCTCCACGTCCGAGAAGGCATGTTCTGTATTAAATCTGCGTAGTTTCCGACAGGGCCAGCAACAAAAGAAAATTCACGTCGTATCCGACATTCACCAAACATTCAATGTTGTGTCATAAAATCAGATCTGTAACAATTTTCAACTGTTGCTTCTTGATTGCAAAAAGGGAACGCACATTTTTTCTTCTCTCCAACATCTTCTTCCACCATGAGTGAAGTGAGTAATCTCGTCGATCTTGCCGACAGGAATAACTTTATTCCACCCTTCCTTGAGTATGAAGGCCAAACCAGCTTCTTCCCCGAGGGAGAGGCTCCCCTGCCCAAATGGGTTGGTTATACTGTTGTCGTCGGATTCGGATTGCTTTTCAGCGTCATTACCACGATGCTTGTTTACATCAATAAGTACTTTGGTTCCAAGGGAGAAATCACAAGCGAACATTTCAAGTAAGTTAATTGAACAGCAGCACGACATTCACGTTGATCCACATGTTTTTGAGCAAGTGATTGCTCGCTGCCGTGACACTTTTGGAAAACGTGCTTGAGGTGTTGTCGCGATTCCTTCTGACATCCAAATTTTAAATCGAGTCTCACACAACTTCACTCACTCTATCTCTCTCTCATTACAATGGACACTCTTGTCCCATCGCATCATATTTTCTTGGACATCAGCACCGCCGGACGTATGATCAAGACAGGTTTAACTGCCTCTGTCATCGTCAGTCAATGGACCTGGGCTGCCACTCTTCTTCAATCTTCCAACGTTGCCTGGCAGTATGGAGTCTCTGGACCCTTCTGGTATGCATCCGGTGCCACAATTCAGGTGTTGTTGTTCGGAGTTCTCGCCATCAACCTTAAGAAAGTCGCACCTTCTGCGCACACTGTGTGCGAAATCGTCAAGGCCAGATGGGGAAAGGGCGCCCACTTGACCTTCCTTTTCTTTTGCTTTGCAGCGAACATCATTGTTACTTCAATGCTTTTGCTAGGTGGTGCTGCTACCGTCGAAGCATTGACTGGTGTCGATTACCGTCTTGCTTCCTTTCTGATCCCATGGGGTGTCATTCTGTACACTGCTTCGGGTGGACTTCAAGCCACCTTCTTGGCTAGTTACATCCACACTGTTATTATTTTCATTGTCCTGATCCTCATGGTTTTCATCGTGTACGTGAAGGTATACTCCTCTGACCAGATCTTTGACTACCTCGCCCAAACCGTGTCGTACACCGAAGAGGAATGTCAACAGATTTACTCCACTGATAACTCAGTCGAAAGCACTTTCTACGACGCATCGAAGTATGCCTGCGGTGAGGTCGCTGCCAACCGCGATGGTTCATACCTCACAATGCTCTCTGGAGGCGGTCTCATGTTCGGCATCATTAATATTGTCGGTAACTTTGGTACTGTTTTCGTCGACCAATCCTACTGGCAATCCGCCATTGCAGCACGCCCTGAATCTGCTGCAAAGGGTTACCTATTGGGAGGGTAAGTCGCCATCGCAGCAGGTTTCGTTCAACGTGTTCTGTGCTGTGTGGGACATCCGTGTAAAAAGGCCCAATATATCTGTCGTTCATACCATGTACTCAAGTTCTTTTCGCACCAAAACTCGTACAGAATTTGCTGGTTCGCAATCCCTTTCTCCCTCGCCACATCCCTTGGTTTGACTTCCACAGCATTGATGCTTCCTATCACTGCCGATGAAGCCGGTTCGGGTTTGGTTCCACCTGCCGTCGCAACACACTTGCTTGGAGATGCCGGTTCTGCGCTGATTTTGATCATGTTGTTCATGGCCATTGTCTCTACTGGGTCCGCCGAGTCTATTGCCGTGTCCTCTCTTGTTTCGTATGACATTTACCGTGAATACATGAACCCCGAAGCCACCGGAGACCAAATTTTGTTCGTATCTCGCGTTGTGATTGTCGTTTACGGTTTGTTCATGGGTGCCCTCGCCATTCTTCTTGATTTCATGGGTAAGTAATGAATTCTGAGTTCACATGATTGGAAATAAGACATCCGTATCACTCAATAACCCATTTTTGTTCCCTGGATCAACTCGAAATTGACAGGCCTGAATCTTGGATGGGTCTACCTTTTCATGGGAATCATGATCGGATCCGCTGTCATTCCTTTGTGGAACTTGATGACGTGGGACAAGGCATCTGGTACTGGTGCCATCATCGCTGCTTGGTCTGGTTTGATCTTGGCTTTGATCGGATGGATTGTCGGAGCCCACGTCCAATCTGGATCCGTCTCTGTTTCTACACTTGGTACCAACGAGGTCATGCTTTCTGGTAATCTTATTGCCATCTTGTCCTCGGGTGCAATCCATTACATTTATTCCAAGTTCATCGATCCTCAAGATTTCGATTTTGCCACCTTGGATGAGAAGATCACTTTGGTCGAAGAAGATAAGCGTGGCTTGAGCGACGAAGAACTTGACAAGGTCATGCTCCGTCGTGCGGAGCGCTGGATCAAGCGTCGTGGATACGTCTTGACCCTTGTCTTGATTATCATCTGGCCTCTCCTTTCGGTTCCCGCCGGTGTATTCACCCGTGACTACTTTGCCTTCTGGGTCTTGGTTGCCATTGCATGGGGATTCGGTGCTGCCATCATCATTACTTTCTTGCCCTTGATCGAAAGTGCAGAAGAAATCAACACTGCTCTCTCTGGAATCTGGTACATGAT
This sequence comes from Pseudo-nitzschia multiseries, assembly GCA_037355745.1. Taxonomy (NCBI): domain Eukaryota; phylum Bacillariophyta; class Bacillariophyceae; order Bacillariales; family Bacillariaceae; genus Pseudo-nitzschia; species Pseudo-nitzschia multiseries. The sequence continues at coordinate 4,592,923 of CM074784.1, read as the reverse complement.
CACCTGCCGTGAGGCTCCACAAGCCGAAGATCCCAACCTCGAAGAACAGGAGGCCAAGGAGTTGGCTGAAGACTCCGATGGTGGTGAGGCCCCCGCTGAAACCGCCGAAGCCGCTGCTTAAGACTTACAAGCGAGACCTGGAATTCAACGATCCGCAACGAGCCTTCGCTTTTGTTGGCCCGTAGGGATTGCTGTTCCGGTGATCATCTTGCCTTGCACTCGGTTCAATTTGTGTTGCACAATTATATAGTTCAGTATTTTGGATATCTTGATTCACCATTCCTTTGGGTGGCATTCGAGCGTGGAAGGAGACGTAACAGTGCACGTTATCAATATTGTCCGGTGGTATGAGATGGGTGTTGTCTCTTATTATGTGAGCCTCTCAGACTTGTTCACCCGTATTGAATAGGTGTCGTGTTCGTAAAATAAATATATGTTAAGAATGACTATTGTGAAAAAAACGTTGACCTTGGCAATACCGCAGTCTGTTCTTGGCTTCTGCATTCGTATTCGAACGCTATCTTCGCCACCGGCCTTTCGAGATGAAAAGAATAGAAGAATTTTGGTTTATCCACAGCCTTCAGAACGTGAGTGGATCGAGTTGGAATGTTGAAGTCCTAAAAGTCATCCTGTGCTTCTCATCGCTTACCTCATTCCTCCTTTGAGTGCAAGACGCTGTCCGGATGAAAACAATAGAAGAATTTGGTTTACGCACAACTTTAGGAACGTGAGTGGATCAAGGCTTGAATGTAGAAATTAATCTGTGTTTCTCATCCCATACCTGATCATCATAGGCTCCGCATGCACGGAATCGGCAACCGCCCAACCAACACCGCTGTACTCAATGCACTAACCTCATTCGTCCTTTGAGTGCGAGACGATGTTTACTCGAGCATACATTCGCAGGAGATGGAAACACTGTTTTCTGGTAACGTTATTTTTTATGCATCTTGCACATCGACTTTGCCAACGAGTTGGCACTTCCAATTAAGTTACTCTTCCTGACGTGTACCGTACCAGATTCGCATAGTCTAACAGCCGATACTAGCCATCATCGGCCCAAAGAACCCCCCACCCCCCATGCGTTTGGGGTGACCGAGGTACCGTACCACGGTTCGAGTTTCCCGACTTCTAGGGTCTACTGAATGTTACAGCGTAACAGACGCATGCAAAAAGGAGAGTGTAGTTGCATCGCAGTTGTCCAATCGATAATGCTTCAACAACGAACGCCTGCAAAAGTGCTGAGGACACGGAGTATAGTAACATGCGTGCGTTGAGTTGTGGTGGATACTAGCACCTGTTGTCGATGCAAATCACATATTCAAACACGCCGATGTGAAGATAGCGGCCTACGTACCTGGTGCCTCTACTTCTTTCTGCCAGATGAAAATCCTCCAGTGCAAATCGAATGATTGATTGTGATTCTATCTACCGGTACGCTCCAAACGACTGGAGATTGACGTTTTCGGTCGCTGCGATTGGCTTTCAACAACATCTTATCCACTTCTGATCAATACTTCGGGTACTTCCGAGGAGTATCGGCACTTGTTTTCATCCTTTCCTCGTAACATTTTTTTATGATTCGGGAATCTTCCTGTACTTTCAGCGCTAGTAGCGGAACTGAGTGGTGAATCATCTCTCATGTTAGAAGTAAAATCGTGGATTTACGGGTACAGGCATGAAAATAAGTATTTCGTTTCGGTTCTGTCTGCCGGAGCTTCTTCGCCCCATTGCCGCGCCCTCCACTGTTCTTTCCTACTGGCACCGTATATTCAAAAAAAGTTTGAGTTTTCTTCCGCAGAAACGTGTGTAACTTCCGGGGAGCAATTCCGCTCAAGAAGGCTTTCAATGGATGCCTTATCTCTTACGAGAGGCTTAGTACAAATAGCGAATGCGTGTTCGAAGTTTCACGATTAATATGGTACATAGCAAATATGAACCAATGGGTATACGATTTCCGACAAGGTACGTCTTCTATGGCGTTATGTCTGAATTTAAGGCCCAAAATATGCCCGCAGTTACGAGAGGCTTAGTACAAATAGCGAATGCGTCTTCGAACTTTCATAATTAATATGGTACTTATTGCAAATATGTTACACTGGAAGGCATATGTTATTGTCCATGTTTGAAGGCTTCTTGTGCTGATAACTGCTTGTCAGTTTTACAAGCAACAGCGACACGGACGTTAGAATTCACTTAAGATGAGATTACTACCGTACAAGTACCTGGCCGGTATCGTCGAGAATACAGCAAGATTTACTTAACGGTACGATTTACGAGACTCGTATAGTTATGGTTTCTACCAGTTTCTGCCAGGGCCATCCGACAGTTTTCATTATTACTTCGTACTTCGTATTTTAGACCGATTTAGGTACCGGTACACGCACTTGGTTTTCAAAATGTCCCTTTGAGTCTTTTCAAAATCCATATACGTTAATGGGTGATTCCCGAAATACCTGAAGACAAGTAAATCGGAAAAGGCCTAAAAAGGCTATTCCTTAGGACTTTTTGACCTAAAAACCGGTTTGCACCTAGATAGCAAACCACTACTTAGGACTTTGACCTAAATGTCATTGGAATGCAGGATTGGACTTTTTTCATTCCCTTTTACCCACCCAACAGACTAGTCCCACACCCAATGGATTGCCAATTATGGCTGATAACACTACAAACTCCGCTCCGGACATACTAATGTTTATATCATCACCGTTAGCATGCCCCCCCCCCCCCCCGGCCAACAAAGGAGGAGGACGTAAGTCCGGTGCCAGCAACTATAGCCGAGCCAAACTTATCCAACTGCTCAACACTATCTGTGACGAGAGAACTCCTTCCCATTAGTCCCAATGAATGGCGGGCTCTATCGTAGACAAATCCCTACTGACAATCCAAATTGCCCCAAGGAGGTGAAGTTGGCAAGGAAGATCAAAAAGTTGATTGATGCTCCCAAATTATTGACAGGTTGTTCCCCTCGCTGATCATGTGCCAAAAAAGACTATGGATCGCATTTCCAATCCAAAAGCAGCACCTCATTTTGGGTGCTATTGAAGAATAGGAAGGTAAGGCAAACATAATCTATGATGAAAAGAAAGGGCAAGTGGTCATCAAATTCAAAAAGAATGAGCATATCCATAAAGAGTTGACTCTCAAATATGGCAGTGCTCAAGGCAAACCAGGTCCAAGGACAGTGGGCCAGCCAACAGCCCCAGGGCACGTATATCCCCCAACGGAAGCAATGCAAATGGTACTGTCACTTCTGTGGTGTCAACTCGCCCACAACGGGAGCTGGTGCACCAGGCGTAAAACCAGCCACAAACAACAGGCCACATACAAAAACCAACAAGGAGGGTCAACCCAGTGCATGGAGCACTGGATGAGATGGAGTCACCCAGTCACCACCAGGCATGTGCACGTCAGACCCTCATGAAGGTGTGGGGAGGAGCATATTGTACCTAAACATAGTAGTAAGGAGTCAACAGAACACTTAGGTATAGAACATGCATGCCCCTACAAATACCCCCCCCCCCCAAAAAAAAAAAAAAAAAAAAATCAGTTTTGCACTGAGCACAATGTCATCCCTAGGATTTAGTGCATTAGACTCGGCTGTGACAGACAACTTTCTCCCAATCCATTATCAAGATGGGCATTTGCTTGGTTACAGGAATATTGAACAAAACAGCATGTTTGCTGATGATTCATTCAATCTGTCAATCATCAACAGCAGCAGCAAGCCAAAGGTAAGCTTCCAACCCACTGCAGACCAGGAAAGTTTGTAAATGCATCCACCCCAGGAAGGACCTCTTTCTACAAGACTTTAGAAGGACCAAATATCTTGAGCACCTAGCAACAACATGGCACCAAGCAACAGCACAACAACAGGCAAACCAAGCAGCAACATAACACCAAACAGTATGTAACACATCAGTAGCACCATACTAGCACCAAGCAGCAGCAGAGTCCTGAGCAACAGAGTTCCAACCAACAGAGCATCTCTAGCATCAAGCAAATTGATTACAGAAAATAGTGCAATGACTTTAGTTTAATTTGACATGGTTTACTTTGTTGTCCATGATACCATGATACGCTCCACAAAGTGCTTCACAACACATTTCACAATGTGTCAACATGCACTGGTGGTCTTTGGTGGGATTAAGGCTGTTGGTGTTGGTTTTGAATGACGTTGAGTATCTGAAGGTGCAGGAGGGGCTAAGACAACTTGACAAAAGTAGACTTTTGAGCCAACCTTAGGAAATCCTTTTTCATGCAAGAAGAAATTGAGTATTTTGGATAATCCCTGACCAAAGATGATAAGTTGAGGCCATGCAACAAACCCCTTTACCAATAAACAAGAAGTAACTCAAACACTTCACGGGCATGATCAATTCTTACCAGGATGCGGGTACAAGATAGATCATGATCTTAGCTTCGGCCCACTCAATGAGTTATCTGGCATACAGAAGAAGAGTGAGTGGTGTTTCGAACCCAAATGTCAGAAAGTATTTAAAGAAGCCAACAAAACAATGGTAGCATTGGAAGTCATTTTGCAATACCCCAACTTCTCGCTCTCAGCCTTTTGAAGTACATTCCAATGTAAGCACAAATCAACTGGGAGCAGTCATCTATCAGAACAACATGCCTCTAGCATTTGATCACAAAGACAAATCCTGCTGAAGGCAAGTTAACAGTAGGTAAATTGGTGCTATTTGGGTGTTGTTGAAGTCCTTAAAGCCTTTGAGAATATCCTGGTTGGTCAGCTTTGGTGTTATAAACTATCATAAACTCCCATCAACACAGATGATCTGTTGGAGACAACTGCTTGAAGAGTTCACCTCCAAAGTTTGTCACATCAAGGGAGATCACAACATCATTGTTTGTCAGGCAGGACAGGGGGAGCTTAGTGCATTTGATACCATTCAGTTGTTTGAAGATCCCTGACCCAGACCAAACTATGTCCAGCTTCTGTACCCAATGAACTGAGGAAGTTCAAGAACAAGGATTTCCAACGGAACCCTTGATTCTTGGCAATTACCAGCAAGCTGCTGGAAGCACCAATCTGGACAAACAGGGTAAGAACCTCAAACAGAAACTCATAATCAAACACATTGAAGAAGTTGTGCCTCTGGTAGTACACTACAACAACAAGATTCTGGTATCCAAGCCTCTCACCAAATGCAGTGTTGATTGGTACCATACTCAACTTGTTCACCCTGGAACAAACCGGTTGGAATTAGCCATCAGAGATAATTGTTTCTATTGGAAGAACCTTAGATAGGAACCAAGACAACAACATCAAGTTGACGGAAGTGGTGGATCTGATGGAGTTATATTAATCCTTGGTTGAGGAATGGGCAATGGAATCTCACTGCTGGGAAAGAAAAACGTGAAGCTGAGAGCAAAAGAAGCTGCAACCGTTCTGAGGGAGTTGTTCAAAGGAATGACAAGTCTCCTAGAAGTAGTAGTACAACTATCCCTTAATCGTTCTGGAAAAATACGTCGTAGCGCGTACGAACTTTTTTCGAATTTTTTGGTTTTTTTTGGTACTACCCGATGACACAATCGTTGTCCAATTTCTTGCAAGTGGAGTCAATAAAAGGGCATCATTCTCAACTAAAGTAACAATCTATCACTCATACTAGTGTGAAATAACACAGAGAAGGGGTTTTTATTACTTAAGTTGGGTATTTTTGGGTAATTTTGTCAGAAATCGGCTGATTTTCATACATCGGGTCCAGTTCGTCGTCGTTGTCATCGTCGCCCCCACCTAGAAAACACAAAAGACTCCAACAATACCCCACACCGTTTCCACACAATTAACAAGGAGTGGTGAATTTGAAGCAATATTTGCTGTCGTCGAGGTCAAGGCAGGTTGTTGCAGCAATTGAATCATGATTTTTGAACATAGAAAATTTTGCAATCGTTGTCGTCGTAACCCTCACCTAGAAAACACCAAAGGGTCCAACAAAATCCCACGCTGTTTCCACACAAATAGAAAGGAGTGGTGAATTTGAAGCAATAGTTGCTGTCGTTGAGGTCAAGGTTTTGTTCACAAACCGCATCCGCATTGACCGTCGGATGGCAAGAACAAAAACAACAGCAGCAACAACAACAACAACAACAACAGCAAAGACGACTGATGATAACAGCAACACCACCAGCAGCTACTTGTTCTTCTTTTGTTTCTTTGCTTCCTTTTTGTAGTTGTTCTTCAGCATCACCTTCTGTGATAATAGATCAGCAGACCGGTGGAAAGGACCATAGCAATCAAGACACAAATGGACATTGCAAGTAGCACACTTCAACAGTGGCCCATCCTTTCTAAGTCCAAGCCATTTATGCATAGCACACTGCGTCTGCTTCTTCACCTTGAAAGGAAAGTGGTCTAAGTTCCTCTGCAATCTATATCCCAAAGCCCCTCCATCTATGAGTGTTGCATCATTCACCCTAGCAGACTTGTTTTGACTGGTGGTATCGTCATCGCTTGTTGATGTTGCTGTTGCTGTTGCTGTTGTTGCTGTCAATGGAGATACATCAAACTGATCAGCAGTGGAGGAGATAAAGAACATTTGGGCTTCTGCTTCCACGTCAACTGTTTCAGGATCTACCCAGTACTCGCCAATAGCTCTTCTGAAGTTGTAATGAGCTTTATAATGGGGGTTCTTAACACCTTCTTGTTTGCACACACTCAAGTACAGCTTGTAGGCATTTGTAAGGAGTACTCCAATAGCCCAAAACATAACAGACCACCACCACTTTCAATTCCGGACCCATCTATCCAACCTGTACACTCCTCTAAGCTGATCAGAAATATCGACGTCCCCCATTCCATTATTGTAGGTGTCAAGTTGGTTCAATCGTAAGAATTTCATCTTTTCCTTCTTATCGGTCTCCAGGTTGTAAACTACTTTTTCTTTCTCCATCCACTCGATCACACTAGTCACCATACTCAAATAGTGAACAGGCTTTGGTATCATACACACTGGAAGCAATGAGAAATGAACACTCTGGATCACCTTCAAGGACAGCAGCTTTCACAGTACCGCGCACTGCCCGCTGAGCGCGTATATTCTTCAGCTCCTGTTGGAAAACACAGTTAGGGATGCCATGATTTGCTTTGCGCGTTAGTACTCCATGACACAGGACTCGTTTTGAATGCCTAAAGGCAGCCTTGCAGAACATAACTGAGTTGTAGAGGTTGTCCATTCCAACATGATGATGCTTATCCTTGAGGGAGTCAAACAGCCACATGGTACGAAAATGAAGAGGTGAAAGCCCCATGTCAACATACTTCTTTGGAGCAGGATCATTCCTCATGTACACTTGGTAGCAGTAGCCATTATCACACAAAGCGTCCGCCTGAAAGCCATCACCCTCCCTCTTGTATGTGATTCAACATTTATCAATGTGTTGACCCTTAAAGCGCATAGTCATTTCATCCACTGCAATGCTTCGGGATAGCATCCAAGCGCGCGGGCACTGCAAATTCATTCACTTAATCAATGGACGGATCTTCCAGTTTGGATAATCCTTCCTTGGAGGAGTAGGGACACGCGGATCTTGGCAGGCAAGGAAGGCCTTGAAGTGCTTGTGTCTCTTCATTGGATTGCCTACTCTGTTTGAGGAGGCACTGGTATCACCTGGTTTCCTTGGCTTCGTGAAGGTGTTGTGAATGAAATTGTTGCCAGCAATACAATCACTTGTTGTAGATCGGAGCTTGTATTCAACGCAAGATGTGGGGCAGAGACCATGCAAGACATACAGCCCAAAGAATTGCCTAAATTCTTTACTTTCAAATGGTTCAAACTCCTTGTAGATCTTCTCCCCTGCACCTGCAAGGGATGCTTTCCAATTTGTCCAGTTCTTCATATCTTCAAACAAAAAGGAATTCTTCTTGTACCAGATCCAGTTGTTCAAACTGAACAATTGAAGCTGTCATTCACAACCACCAGCAACATGACAGCAAAGTAGTGAGACAGTGGTCTCTGACACTGGGAAATTCATGCATCTGAAATGGCGGATTTCTTGCTTGGATAAATAGTAAATAATGTGAATGGCAATGATTATTGGTAACACCCGCTAGAAGCTGTTGAAACTTCAAAATAACAGATATTATACCAATTCTGGATACAAGGATGAGGCAGACATAGTAGGTGGCATGGCTACACATCTATTGCAACAGCTGCTTCCAATTCAATTGCCGGCATGGCTGGCCGCCCAAACTGTACTTTCTGCTACTTCCAATTATTTTGTGTGAGTAGAAACGACGTACTATTACGTCACGTAAACGATGCTCATGCTTTCGTCAAATTCGTGCGATGTTTTAAAAAATTCCGAAACATTTTGTTGCTTGCACAATAAATAATTCTCTACCTATTTTTGCACGCAACAATTACAAGTAGGTCTATTTTTGCCACCGTTTTTTTCAGCCCTCGTACCATGCTTGCTTCAGAATCTTTCTATTCTAAATTTTTTTTTCATGCTTACCCCGATAATAATTATTCCCCATTCAATTTTTGTTTTTTCCACACGAAACTCATGTTTTGTAATAATATCCTCTATGTACACTGATATTGCTGTAGCGTTGATACAAATTTCTTCACAAATATACGAGCTTCTTCATAACCAGCAATGTATTCTGTTACATCGCTTTCACAATACTCATACTACATTTATCGAATATCAAAAGCCAACAACCATATTTTTGTACTAATAAGAAAGTATTTTATCTGCATTTGCAATAATCTCCGACATTTCACAATATTCACGCTACACATATCAAATACCGAAATACAACAAACATATTTTGTAACAAATATGAAAGTATTTTATCAGCTTTTGCAATTACCTTGTTTATTGTATTCTATTTGAACAGAAGACCCAGAACGATATTGTGCAAACCATAAAATAATAATGAACTAGCCGTGCTACTCTAATGATGTTGTTATCACCAATTACTCTGGTTCATTTTTCATGTATTTGAGGTATAATTTGTATTCCTCGGTATCCTCGCCGAGAATCTAAAGCAAGCTACGTTTTCTCTTCCGTCTTTTTCCCTTTTTACTTTCTTCATCCTCCTCCTTATCTTGTTGTTTATGGATTGCCATTTTGCTTTTGGTACATTTTAAGTAGTTCCGTCTCTAATTCTTTCGACTGTTGTTCCTCCCTTTGGTCTTCTAATTCACTTACTAGGTATTGAAGATCTTGTCCCTCGTTACTCCACCCCTCCTTATTTCCTGACTTACCGTCAGTGAATTTTTTTCTCAACCTCGTGCCCTTTGATGTGTTTAGCCACAAGTCGTAGTCAGTTGTAAAGGAAAAGCAATGCAAAAGCTTCATCGCTTGGGGTGAAAATGTTACTGACTGTCATTCTGACTGATTTCTTTTGAAGTCTGTCTGTTTTGGTGACACCGCTCCAAGAATTCCTTTTTATGAAGTATTTGAATTCTGGTGAACTTTTCCGTCGATAGTCTTCGTGCAATTGGTACCTATTTTCTGAGTTCACGTCTTGGGTGTCCGTGATTAGAACCGTTCCTGGGAAACTATCTGGTATCTGGTTGTTCCTTTTATCGTCTACGTATCAGTGTTAATATGACCAAAATGTTAGAAAGGATTATGAAAGAGTGCATGCCGGCAATCATTTTATTGTTGGCTGCTTACCTTTGTAGTTTTTCCTGGCAAAAGTTTAAGCATTGTGCCTGCATGTAGTGACTGCTTGGCAATAAATTCCACTCCACTTTTGGTCCTTTATAGCGATCGTATTTGGTATTTCATTGTTATTCGTTAGTTTTGTAATGTTGAATATCGTTGCCTTCACAAATGTATTCTCTGGCGGGAATTTAAATTTCCTGAACGCTGTTTCTTTGACGTGTTTGACAATGTTGTTTTCCAAGTTATCGCTATTGGATTCTGTTGTTGTCTGTAGAATATTTCTGTTGCTACTGTTGGTGATTCTATATGTTTGGCTATCATTTGTGTTTGTTCAGTCACTTCCTGATACACTGCTGTTTGGGCTGTTTGTGTTATTGGTAACAATGGTTTTACCTGTCACCGGACTGCAACTACTAAGTTCTACCATTATTTCTTTGTTGAATTGTGCATCTCAACTTACCATTTTTTCCTTTGATTGATTTGCTGCGCTAGTTTTATGATAATAATGTTGTTTGTGGAAAGCGTTTGGCATGTTTTTTTCATTCATACTGTACGCGCTGTAAGTGTTTGATTTACTGCCTCCCGGGAAGTGCTGTATTACTATTAACTGTACTACCTGTGAGTGTTGTTTTACTGGCGCCTGCCTATCTTTTTTTGGAGTGTGCCGTGATATTCTGGAATGTGGTGTCCTGAAAATTTTGGCGCGGACCCGAACATTTTGATGTTCCCTACCCTACTGTACTGTACCAGTATCATTCCGCATATTCTTGTATTTATTGTTTTTCCATTTTCTGCAACGACGTTGCAGGAAATGCCTTTTTGTTGTTTTTGGGAACTCGTGCAATGTGGTTGAAACTACCCCCTTAATTAATTTTTGCGCAGACCATAATCCGTAGGTTCCACCAAGGATAATCATACGTAGCCCAAGCATTGATTCTTGTACCTATTGTTTTTTCATTTTCTGCAACGGTGTTGCAGGAAAAGCCCTTTTTGTTGTTTTGTTATTTTCTACGGAGTACATTTTTTGAATGTACCGGCGTCTTTTTGTAGTCCATCAAAAACAGACTGACTTTAAGTAGTGTAACTTTCCTTGTCAGGATAGGATTGGTTCTTGATATTGATGTCATTGTGCCCAGTGGATCGAGTCATCCGTTGAACCGTGTACACATGGTAGTTTCCGTATTTTTTTTAGTATTTCTTGATTTTTGGATTAAGTAACCAAAATAGTGTTTCTCGGTTACTTTTTGAGTGCAAAAGTGTGTCATTGGCTGCAATTTCAGGATGAATGTTGCTCATACTATGGATGGGGTAGACAATGAAACAATATGGACAAGAATCAGGCTAATACTTTAGTCATTATGAATTTTAGAATAATGTTTGTCCCTGGACATGCATGTACCAAAATAGTGAGTGCTAGTCAGTTTTTGAGTGCAAATGTGTGTCATAGGCTGCAATTTCAGGATGAATACTGCTCATACTATGGATGGGGTAGACAATGAAACAATATTGACAAGTCTCAGGCTGATACTTTAGTCATTATGAATTTTAGAATAATGTTTGTCCCTTGACATGCATGTACCAAAATAGTGAGTGCTAGTCAGTTTTTGAGTGCAAATGTGTGTCATAGGCTGCAATTTCAGGATGAATACTGCTCATACTATGGATGGGGTAGACAATGAAACAATATTGACAAGTCTCAGGAGGTTGATACTTCAGCCAGTATGAATTTTAGAATAATGTTTGTCCCTTGACATGCATGTGCCAAAATAGTGAGTCCTAGTCAGTTTTTGACTGCAAATGTGTGTCATTGACTGTAATTTCAGGATGAAAATTGCTTATACTATGGATGGGGTAGACAATGAAACAATATTGACAAGTCTCAGGCTGATACTTTAGTCAGTATGAGTTTTAGAATAATGTTTGTCCCTTGACATGCATGTACCAAAATAGTGAGTCCTAGTCAGTTTTTGAGTGCAAATGTGTGTCATTGACTGCAATTTCAGGATGAATATTGCTCATACTATGAATGGGGTAGACAATGAAACAATATTGGCAAGTCTCAGGCTGATACTTTAGTCAGTATGAAGTTTTAGAATAATGTTTGTCCCTTGACATGCATGTACCAAAATAGTGAGTCCTAGTCAGTTTTTGAGTGCAAATGTGTGTCATTCAGGCTGCAATTTCAGGATGAATATTGCTCATACTATGGATGAGGTAGACTATGAAACAATATTGACAAGTCTCAGGCTGATACTTTAGTCAGTATGAGTTTTAGAATAATGTTTGTCCCTGGACATGCATGTACCAAAATAGTGAGTGCTAGTCAGTTTTTGAGTGCAAATGTGTGTCATAGGCTGCAATTTCAGGATGAATATTGCTCATACTATGGATGGGGTAGACTATGAAACAATATTGACAAGTCTCAGGCTGATACTTTAGTCATTATGAATTTTAGAATAATGTTTGTCCCTTGACATGCATGTACCAAAATAGTGAGTGCCTAGTCCGTTTTTGAGTGCAAATGTGTGTTATTGGCTGCAATTTCAGGATGAATATTGCTCATACTATGGAATGGGGTAGACTATGAAACAATATTGACAAGTCTCAGGCTGATACTTTAGTCATTATGAACTTTAGAATAATGTTTGTCCCTTGACATGCATGTACCAAAATAGTGAGTGCTAGTCCGTTTTTGAGTGCAAATGTGTGTCATAGGCTGCAATTTCAGGATGAATATTGCTCATACTATGGATGAGGTAGACTATGAAACAATAGGGACAAGAATCAGGCTGATACTTTAGTCATTACTGAATTTTAGAATAATGTTTGTCCCTGGACATGCATGTACCAAAATAGTGAGTGCTAGTCAGTTTTTGAGTGCAAATGTGTGTCATTGGCTGCAATTTCAGGATGAATATTGCTCATACTATGGATGAGGTAGACTATGAAACAATATTGACAAGTCTCAGGCTGATACTTTAGTCAGTATGAGTTTTAGAATAATGTTTGTCCCTTGACATGCATGTACTAAAATAGTGAGTGCTAGTCAGTTTTTGAGTGCAAATGTGTGTCATTGGCTGCAATTTCAGGATGAATATTGCTCATACTATGGATGAGGTAGACTATGAAACAATAAGGACAAGAATCAGGCTGATACTTTAGTCATTATGAATTTTAGAATAATGTTTGTCCCTGGACATGCATGTACCAAAATAGTGAGTGCTAGTCAGTTTTTGAGTGCAAATGTGTGTCATTGGCTGCAATATCAGGATGAATGTTGCTCATACTATGGATGGGGTAGACAATGAAACAATATTGGCAAGTCTCAGGCTGATACTTTAGTCAGTATGAGTTTTAGAATAATGTTTGTCCCTTGACATGCATGTACCAAAATAGTGAGTCCTAGTCAGTTTTTGAGTGCAAATGTGTGTCATAGGCTGCAATTTCAGGATGAATATTGCTCATACTATGAATGGGGTAGACAATGAAACAATATTGGCAAGTCTCAGGCTGATACTTTAGTCATTATGAATTTTAGAATAATGTTTGTCCCTTGACATGCATGTACCAAAATAGTGAGTCCTAGTCAGTTTTTGAGTGCAAATGTGTGTCATAGGCTGCAATATCAGGATGGATGTTGCTCATACTATGGATGGGGTAGACTATGAAACAATATTGACAAGTCTCAGGCTGACACTTTAGTCAGTATGAATTTTAGAATAATGTTTGTCCCTTGACATGCATGTACCAAAATAGTGAGTCCTAGTCAGTTTTTGAGTGCAAATGTGTGTCATAGGCTGCAATATCAGGATGAATGTTGCTCATACTATGGATGGGGTAGACTATGAAACAATATTGACAAGTCTCAGGCTGATACTTTAGTCAGTATGAATTTTAGAATAATGTTTGTCCCTGGACATGCATGTACCAAAATAGTGAGTGCTAGTCAGTTTTTGAGTGCAAATGTGTGTCATAGGCTGCAATTTCAGGATGAATATTGCTCATACTATGGATGGGGTAGACTATGAAACAATATTGACAAGTCTCAGGCTGATACTTTAGTCAGTATGAGTTTTAGAATAATGTTTGTCCCTTGACATGCATGTACCAAAATAAGTGAGTCCTAGTCAGTTTTTGAGTGCAAATGTGTGTCATAGGCTGCAATTTCAGGATGAATATTGCTCATACTATGGATGAGGTAGACTCTGAAACAATATTGACAAGAAACAGCAGCAGGCTGATACACATTTTGGGCATTCTGTTGGGCAAAGTTGTTTCCAATATGCATTTGATGAGTTGTGAGAAATGTATTCATGGCCCGGACCGGATACTTTGTGAGTCATTACCCAATAAGTTAGTTTGTGCCCTGGAATTTCACCCAAAATACCCTCATGTTTGCCATTTGGAGAGTCAAACCACCACATTTCCAGCATTCTGTGGGGCTAAGTTGTTCCCAATATGCATTTGATGAGTCATGATAAATGTATTCATGGCCCGGACCAGATACTTTTGGAGTCATTACCCAATAAGTCAGTTTGTGTCCTGGAATTTCACCCAAAATCCCCTCATGTTTGCAATTCGGAGAGACAAACCACAACATTTCCAGCATTCTGTGGGGCAAAGTTGTTCCTAATATGCATTTGATGAGTCATGAGATATATATTCATGGCTTGGACTGGATGGTGGTTTGGGAGTCATTACCCACTAAGTCAGTTTGTGCCCTGGATTTACACCAAAAATAGTCTCTTTCTTGCCATTTGGATACTGCTGTAGATTTCTACGCAAATTTGTTACCAGAAATTATCTAGTATGAAAATTGTGTAGAAAGCTACTGCTCTAGATTGCTACGCAAATACATTACCAGTAATTATCTAGTACGAAAATCGTGTAGAAAGCTACTGTTGTAGATTTCTACGCAAATACATTACCAGTAATTATCTCGTACAAAAATTGTGTAGAAAGCTACTGTTGTAGATTTCTACGCACATACATTACCAGTAATTATATAGCACAAAAATCGTGTAGAAAGCCACTGCTGTAGAATTCTACACAAATGCAATACCAGTAATTATCTAGTATGAAAATCGTGTAGAAAGCTACGGGTGTAGAATGCTACGCAAATGCATTGCCAGTAATTATCTTGTACGAAAATTGTGTAGAAAGCTACTGCTGTAGATTTCTACGCAAATTCATTACCAGTAATTATCTCGTACGAGAATTGTGTAGAAAGCTATTGCTGTAGAATGCTACGCAAATTCATTACCAGTAATTATCTCCTACCAAAACTGTGTAGAAAACTACTGCTGTAGAATGCTACGCAAATTCATTACCAGTAAAAACACCGTCACACATGTGGTACGTACCACCAGTACATGAAAGATCTCATTGTATTACAAGTTGAGAACATTGACTAAAAAATAAGGGCATTATTCTTTATTATTCTAATTCAAAACGCGTGCGCTGCGCAATATTATTTACTTAACGTTCTTAACCTAAATAAGAAAATAAAATTATTCTTTATTATTCTATATTCAGTGAATTTGATCTCATCGGTTAAGTATCAATTTTTTTTTCCGAACACACACACACACACACACACAGAGAATTTGATCTCATACCAGTAGGTTAAGTATCGATTTTTTTTTCCATCACACACACACACACACACACACACAGCGAAAAGTATTTTTTTTTCTACCTCGATGTCACGACCCCAAAAAAAAAATACTCTTTCCCTTCATAATCTTACATCCAACTTATCTGAGTAAAGTGTTGTTTCTTGCAACACTTCGTCCGAGAACGTGGGATCCGACCCTCTTCGTCACATGTGACGTGTTAGTAGCACAACGGACCATTCTGAGATATTTCAGTCCAAAATAACAGCCTTGTACTGCATGACAATAGAAAGCATTGGAGGAGAGATTAATTTGCTGGAAAGAGACGTCTCGAAAGCACAAAATCTGCATCCCTTGCCTCTATATCAACAGGAACAAGGTACTGTTTTTTGTGACATAGGAGTAAGAAGGCTGCAAATCTACAGCGGCAGCAACAACAACAATTTCATCGGGACAATTGTCGGAACAACGATTGTCGGAACAACGATTGTTGGAACAATGTATCGGCAACAACGATTCAACTTGAAGGCAACACCGAGTGGAAGGCAACAACGTGAGATAGATAGACATTGATGCCCGCCTGTTGCATTGCTGATGATGTTGTATTTCCTCACTTCTATTTTTTCTTCTTATTTTCATAGGTACAGATCGGAACAACTATTGTCTGAAAAAAGATAGTCGCCCAAACAACAATCGTCAGAACACCGAATCGAAGGCAACATCCCGAATCGAAGGCAACATCCCGAATCGAAGGCAACATCCCGAATCGAAGGCAACATCGACCCAAACGAACATTGACCCAAAGGAACACCAAATTCAAGGCAACACCAAATCGAAGGCAACAACAACGGCAGCAACACGGCCACCCACACCAAAGCGAAGGCAACACGGCAGGTTAGCATGTAAATTATATTATTCTGTTGTTATTATTTACTCTACATCAATAGATACTCACCCAATTTTGTTCAATTATTATATATTGTTATAGATCCGCAACAGCAACAACCTGCTCCGCTCCAAACGCCGATGCATGCTGCTGGCTTCCTGCTGCTCCTCCAAAACGCCACTCTGCTAGTCGCTGTTGCTGTTGCTCTCGCTAGTTGCTGTTGCTGTTGCTGTTGCTGTTGCTGTTGCTCCTCTTGCTAGTTGCTGTTGCTCTCGCTAGTCGCTGTTGCTGTTGCTGTTGAGGCAGGGAATTTTGAAAATATGGTAGGGAATTTTGAAAATACCACGCAAGAGCCCGCGGGAGGTAGAGAAACAGTTCTCGGACACGGTGCAAGAAGAAATTGGATTTCAGTTCCAATAAGGGGACATTCTGAAACGCAATTGCACCATTTTGAAGAAAACCGGAATTGGATGACTGTACCCTCAAAAATACGGAAGAAGGCCATTCCGTGCAACGCCGTTGCAGAAAATGGAAGAACGCAAAATACACATGAAAAGGGGGTTGCATCAAAAACCATAAATACACAACTTTACAAAAAACAATTTACAAGTACTCCCCCCAAAACAAAAAAAGCAATTTCTGCAACGGCGTTGCAGAATAGTGGAAAAATGAAAAATATGCAAATCAATTTAAGTCCAAATATCACTGATAATAAACTTGTTCGTTCAATTCATGTGCTGTTTTCACCATCTCGTACTATTGATTCTAAATTTTTCTTTTCCAATGCAGCCATTGTCTCATGGAAATTAAACAACCATAGCTCACGATTTCCCAGCACAAAATATTGGTCAGGACTACCATGGTTTCTAACAACGGCAGCTTCGGACTCAATGGCGTTGCAGTCAAACAAATACAATTTGTTCCGCAACTCACCTTGCTTTACCAACACATGCTGGTGTTTTTTTCTTTTATCCCTCTTGCTCGGTATGGGGTCTGCAGAAACAAAGCAACGAGCAATGGCGTAATAACCATTGTGCACTAATTCGAAACCACTAACGGAGCTTCCTACGGGGAAAGGACCTTCAAGGTAAAGCAGGCACATAATTTGACATGGATAAACTTGCAGTCCACGCCCATCGAGGAGGTCGAGTTGAAAATTAGCCCAGTCGTACCATACATTGGACAATTGTCCAGAATCAGACTTAAACGATGGATAGGCACAAAATAGTAATTTCATCTCACAATATTTGTCACACCTCTTGTGCTCCGTGGTTCCAAAAAGTGTGCTGGCGCCCACAGCCGGAAGGACCACCACGTCCCAACAAAATTTGAGAACATCCGATGGAAACAGGGTACACTTGCTTTTTTTTCATCCCACTTCATGTAAGGGAGACCATTCATCACACCAATCCAAAACAAAGACCCAGCTGACCAACCACCCTCCTTAGGATGATTTGGTCCGGTTATGGATCTATGTTCGAACAAATCAAATTCACGGTCAAGCCGATCAATAGTAGTTCGATACTCCATCACTCGGTTGCAAGTTTGCTTGATTAGTGTGGGCTTGTTTCGTTGAGTTCTCTTAGCAGGAGCCTTCACTTCAGTTTTATGATTGCTCTCACTCGCAGCAGAGTCCCATCCAGTTGGAGGACCAAATAATCTCATGTACTGTGATGCATGAAAATACATGTGATTCTTCACCAGATTGTTACCCTCTCCCTTACTTCGTTGCAGATTGTTGTTACTTATACAGTTGATGAAAAGAACAACCAATTTGGCAAGATTCAAAACACCTTTCTTGTCTTGTTGGAAAACCTCGTCAAACGTTCCAGCGTACTTTAGGAACTCTTCCATACCCAACAACAACTCAATGGCGTAAATATGTCGGTCAATTTTGTCTTCACACTTTCTGCTCTTGTTTTCAAGATTGGATGGCGCCTTTCGAGACAACAACAATTGACGACCTCCAGCAGACAGAAGTGACAACATCTGAATATAAAGCATTTCAATGTACTGGTTACCCTCCTTCTTTGCTGTATGTATCAATTCTGAAAAATTGGTTTGTGGGAAGTCACGATCGGATTGCCTCTGAACAGCACCACTGTAGTAACTGGCTAACCTTTCCATCTCACCAAGAAGCCGCTGGTTATTGCCTAAAAAGTCCTCGCGGAACGTCTCTGCTGCACGCTTGGCACAACCAAGTTGGTGCATATGGAGTCTCTCTCCGGGCGATGCTAGATGAATATTATGTGGGCTTTCCCCAAAATCAAGATTATAAAAAGCGTTGCCGTTATGTACACCGTGGTGAGAGATGTTTTTGAAATACTGTTCAACATCCACTCCTCTGTCAACCGTTGGAGCAGTAAAATCAGATATATTCCAGAGCCAAATGGATTGATACTCGTCCCCATTTTGGTGCTTAGACACCTGCATGTTACCACTTTTAACTGGAACGGGAACGTTCAAAACATTCACACGAGTGTTAATACCAAGTGCTCTGGGACAATTGCAATGCCTACAGATCATCTTTGAATTCGACGTTTGATAATGCCCACAAAGTTGGTCGTGCTGGGGAGTATCACCTATGAAATAAGCGACCGCAAATTTCATTCGAACAGACCATTTCTTCTTGTTCCATGGCAAATTAGATCATTCAATACCATCTGTTTGGTTGCAGGCATCTTTCAAAGATGAAAGAGCCAAATGAAGACCAGAGTGAAGATTGTTCACATTGTCAATTGATTCGGCACCTTTATCACCTGGACATGTTGGGTGATAATATATAGCCTCCCAGGCATCCAGGCCGGGAGTTTCCGAGTTAGGGTGTTGAATATGCCAAGAGTCATGTTCAGTGGGGTAAGAGTGGTTTGACCACTATTGTCAATTGCAATTCCATCCATGTAGAGAATGATAGGAACCAGAATTTCATTCGATTTGGATTTGCATCTCTTCTGCTCCCAAGTGTTGATCCACCATTCACCGTGATGGAGTTCGTCAATATCAATATTACCTTGAAGTTCTGGATAACGGACTGGTAAGGTTGGGTCTTCAGCATGGAGGAAAGACAGATTGTCTTCCTTCACCAAAGTCACATTTGTTAATAGGGAATGAAGTGCTTTTTGGAACGACCGGACGTAGATTTGTTTACAACCTGGAAATGTCAGCACTTTTTGATTTCTTAGAACACCAAGTCAATAAGATGAGGTTCAAACCCATTGCCTTTTATTTCAGGCACGACAGTTGCGGAAATCTCCGTCATGACACTTGCCCTGGTCTTTATGAGATTGCCTTTAGTCCATGAAAATAAATTAAGCCGCTCGGATTTGAATAGCCCATTCATACAATTCCTTCTCTGCAACTAATGGTATGTTACTATGATTCCGCATGATTTTCATTAACTTGATCTTGACCTTCAGTTCGTCAGATATGCTCCTTCCTACATTGGGTGCTGGTAATTGTCGTGTTTGAATCATGATGGGAATCGTCAACATCAATGTTGTTGCCTTCTTCATCATTGACACTCAAAGAGTGGGGGGCCTCTGTGCTCTCACTTCCTTCTTCCTCATCGTCATCGTTAGGAAAGAACAAATTGTCATCGGAAACAGAATCATTGTCATCCTCTATGTTTGTTAATTCCTGACCAATCAAGGCACGCCCAATTGGTTCGACAGAAGGGTCGTACCTAACTTGATTGTCAAGCACCTCTGGTAATGCGCCTGTCACTACTCTGTGGACCGTTACGGGTGTTCGTTAGACCTAATTGTTGTGTAGCATCCTCGAGCTTCTTCTTCGATTTTCTAATGAATATGCAAGATGCAAAATCTACTAGCCCCGAAGATCGCTTGAGATAAGAATAGCATGATGCGTCATTCAAAATATGGTCCCGAAGACCGGGAGAAACAACTACTCCCTTATTCTTTCTTAGTCGCGCTGTAAACAAGGGGGGTTTCTGCTTCTTGGTAACCTTGCTAGCACAGATAAGAATGGAGATGTTTCTGGTCAATATATTATCTTCGCGTCGTACGAAGGACAGCTGTTAGTAGTAGTACTACTAGTAGTAGTATAAGTAGGACGAATTCCATAGATACGGCGGTGCGACGAGTACGAGTACTACTAGCACCACAATCAAAATCTTCGATTCATGCTCACACAGCGCATGGTATGACGATGACCGAGCCCTGCTGCTGGTGGTGGTCGTGCTCTTGCCCTCCCCAAACTTTTCATGTGACTAGTATTTGTACCGTACGGTAAGGTACAATTCAACCTGGTCGTCGTTTGTTACTATTGCCGAGAGAGGATGATCATACAGCCTAGTACTAGTCTTACCGGATACTAAGCAAGTAATCTTACTCCTTGTTGTTGTACGGTAGGAGTTTTTTAAACTCTTATTCTTGATACTCGTATCAAAAACAATACTTCGGGGTAAGTCTTACGGTACTCGTACGTAATTACTTAGATACAACTTTGTATGTGCTTGACGCCCAATTATTCCCGGACAGGGGAAGTAAGAATATCTTACTGCGTATCGGTAGTTACGGTGCTCGCCTCCCTCGGGAAAAACTATCACATGCCGACACCAATCTAATTGGTATGGATACACCATCGTGTCCCAAGACTCGGAAATAAGCCCCATGTTAAAACTAGTATGTAAATTCCTTCGTAACGATTGATTCGTGATAACTGCGGAGTATTCGTACGGTACGTACCGTACGTATTGTGGTGGAACGGATGGAAAGAAGAAAATGGTTCCGGTTCACACTTCTTCTCTAGATTGAAGGTATTCAATACGGTACTCCGTATTAGAAGTACATCTAAAGCTATTATGTAATCAGAACCATACGAGTACGTAATCTTACCGGTAGCTAGGGATGAAACAAAAACAAAATCAAAATAAAAAGATAGACTTACCACCCGACCAATCTAGTTCCTGCAATAGTATTGCATCTCGTCGCAATCGTTCGAAAACACAACAGCTCGAACAATGACGAACCGGTCTGCAAGAAGTCGATGGAAGGGAAAACGATATTTGTCCACCGCTGCTGTTCTCGCCTTAACATTAACGGTACTAATAGTGATGCTAGTGGTCTCCTCGACGAATCATTTCGTTGCCGGAACGCCCATGCGCGAAAATGAAAATGGAACAGACGATAACGGTAGTAGTTTCGTATCATTGGGCGGAATGAAAATGGCTGTATCAAAAAACGGAGCAGCAGGTTCGATTCGCGCTACCGGCGTATCGTCATCATTATCGTCGTTTTCGTTTTCGTCGACGTCGACGACGATGGCCAATGATTGCGTGGACAATCTTGATTTCTTTTACGAAGGAAAACAGGCTTGCGCGTGGATTAAAAAGAGAAGACGAGCGAAACGATGCAAGATTTTGTACGAGAGTAGCCCGCTTGCCGAGCGATGCCGAGAGACCTGTGACTACAACGACTGCAAAACGATCCTCGAACAGAAGAATCGACTCTTGATCGGTGCATATTACTATCCCTGGTGGGGCAACGATTTCCACCGTGGGAATCCCGACAATCCCCATTCCTACGTTCGGAGGCTACTGACGAGTCCGCAACAATTCCCGGCGCTCCTCGAATACGACGATACCCTACCGGAGGTTATTGAGCAGCACCTGAAATGGAGTCGACAGGGCAACATCCAACTGTGGGTCACCAGCTGGTGGGGAGAAGGCCGACGGGAAGATCTCACCATAAAGAATCACATTTTGACCCATCCGAAGCTGAAGGACCACAAAATTGCTGTATTCTACGAAACCACCGGCCGGATCCGTGAGAAACTCGATTATAGCCTGGAAAACGTGCGTCCCGATCTAGAATACCTCTGCAAAGAATACTTCCACCATTCCAATTACTACCAGAAAGTCGACGAGAACGATGGGACGAAACGACCGGTCTTGTTTGTCTATCTGACTCGAAAGCTCGAACAGCTCGGTTTGTTGGAGCAGGTAGTGTCCTTGATGCGAGAGGGTGCCAAGGATGGCGGTTGCGACGATATTTTCATCGTCGGCGACCAGGTCTTTCAGGGGCCGCCCTCCCAAAACAACGAAGCGAAACTCATCCCATTTGAGATTTTGGACGCCGTCACCACCTACGACTCGTACGGATCGATGCGGGGAAGGGACGCCGATGGCTACATTGGCAGCAAGGAGCGGGTCCACGAATACTACCAGAGTGAGCAACAGGAATGGAAAACCATTGCCCAGAGCAAGGGCTGCGCCTTTATTCCCTCCGCGACTCCCGGTTTTAACGATCGGGGGGTCCGCCCCGAAGCCGGCCACGTTCCGCTTTCACGAAGGCTCTCCCCGGAGGACGAGGAGGGATCCCTCTTCCAGACCGCCCTGAGGGAATGCAGGCCCCTCGTGGACTGGGCCGCGGACAACCTCATCATGATCAATTCGTTCAATGAATGGCACGAAGACACCCAAATCGAGCCGGTCGTGGCCTTTAACGGCGCCAAGGACCAGAACAGCTGGACCAAACTACCCGAGAACCTTACGCACGGCATCGAGTACGAGGCATACGGAGATAAATACCTCCGGATTTTGAACGAGGAGACAAAGACATGGAACGTCGTATTGGCGAATTCCGCTTCCGTTTCTTCGGTGGTAACCATTTCGACCGTCGCGGCGAGGGTCCATTCGAACGATGTCGACAGCAGTAGCAGTAGCAGTAGCAGTAGCAACGACATTTACAGCGAAGAAGAAGACGATCTTCAGAGCGTTACGACCGACGCGGCGAGGGTACATTCGAATGATGTCGACACCAGTAGCAGTCGGAGTAGCAGTAGCAACGACGGTTACAGCGAAGAAGAAGAAGACGACGACGATCTTCAGACCATTAGCGACTTGATTGGTTTGGAATTGGAGTGAAAGCTTGAATCATACTATCGAACGGCGTCGGACACAAATATTTTTAGCAAGAACGAGAAACACACAACTGTATTGATTTTCATCATTCATTTCTATTGCTCTTGGGCAAGAGGGGTGAATAATGGATATCCTCATTTTCGGCAGTACCGGCGTCCGTCAATCACCACAAGGACGTATTTAAATAAGTTCAACCAGAATTGCAGTCCGAATTAAGAATTTGTGTTGTATTATTATATTACTATCTTCACAACATTGTACCGTGCAACGGCAATGGCGAACGGACCCCCGGCTTGGTTTTTGCTGCCAATCGTTCCACCCCCTTGATTACCCTTGCTCTTGAAATCCCGGAGCACCTCGACTGCGAAGACGTATCCGGCATCTCTGCAAAGATTGGCTGTTGCAGCTTCCGTCAGGATCGGTGGCCCGAACGAGTCGGAGCCTTCGGTAGTGCCAGGGTCGCCCTCGGATTGATCCCCCGGGGTTCTTGCTCTCGTTGCTGCTGTTGTTGTCGCTGCTGCCTGCCGCTGCTGTTGCTTTTTCGAGTTGCGCCCTGGACCATATTTTCGTCGTGGCATCGTGTTTGCCTCCGGTCGTCACCAGATCTCCATTTGGGAGCGGCAGTATGCATTGGACTACGTCCTTGTGGCCAGCTAGAGAAAACAACAAAGCGGAATCCGGCCTCGACGATCGCCGAAGGTTTTCGTTCAGCACCTGCATCCACGTCGATCGAGTGCACCGCTTGGGACGACGATGGCGATGGCGATGTCGGAATAGGAATGAACGTCAACGCAACATTCGATGTCGCGTGGGATGATGTCCCGAATGGAACCGTCGGTGATGCGGAAACTAGTGGAGTGGGTGGAATCTCTTTCGTCGATACCCACAGCTGTTTCGTGTCCGCTGCAAATCTTAGACAGGCTATAGCCGAACGCGACTGGGAATGATTTTCCACCGATACAAACTGAATCCGTCCTAGATCTCGAATGCGAAACGAGCTGCTGCTATTGCTGTTGCTATTGCTGCTACTCCCACTAGTGTTACCCGTGGATGGCTCCGCTACTGTGATTTTCTGTAGCAGAATTCCCCCCATAGCATCCCCCAGGGCCAGAATCGCATCGTCGCCTTGTTTCCACGATGCCAATGCCGTGACGGCAGCCGGTGCGGTCGAAACAAACGTCTCGAGTCTTCTCGCTGCACCGCTCGTTCCACCACTGCCACTGCCACTGCCACTGCCAATGTCCGCCAGAAAAATCTGCACCGTCTTGGACAGCGTCGTCAGCGTTGCGTCCACCTCTGCCTCGCCGGCATCGATCTCCGCGAGTCGCCGGCGACCCGCTTCGTCCTGCGGTACCAACCTCGGTCGGCGAGACTCCGGGCGGGCGATCCGAAACCTGGCCGCCAGGCACACTACGGCATTGCCATTGCCATTGCCATTGCCATTGATCCATTGATATTGGCATTGGCGCCACCATTGCCATCGTGGTGGTTCGGTGTTGTCGGAATTCGCACCAGACCCGTCGGGCTCGCGAGAGGGAACGGCGAACGAATGGCTCCCAGCAGGGCCTCCCCGTCGCCGTCCCAGACCCGGAGGCAACCCCTCCCCGCCGTGCAAAAGGCAGCAGAGGGCGACGATGAATTACCGTTGCCGTTGCCGTTGTCGTTCAGGGCCAGAACACTGTCAACGCCGGTAAATGCATCGGACACCCCGAATCCAGCGGGCTGGTGAACCACGTCGCACACCCGGTGGCAGTGCTTCCACATCTGGACGTGACCGTCGTCCAATCCACTGACCAGAGTTCCGTCTGCCAAGACGGCCAGATCGTTGACGTAGGCGCGCTGGAGTTCCAAGCCCATGGTCATCACGGGCCGTCCCAGCAACCGGGGGATCGAGAGAGGCATGCTCTCGGCCATTGCCATTGCCGCTGCCGTTCGCTGCTGCTGCTGCTGCTGTTGTTGTTGTTGTTGCTGCTCCCGAAGAAGGGCATCGATGCGGAGCTGGGAATATCCGTGCACCAGTCGATCGTAGGCACGGGTTTCCTCGAATTCGCTCACAATCGTCGGCAGTAGTGGCTGCAAATGCAGCACGGATTGTGATCCATCCTTGAAGACACCACCGCCGCCATCGTCCACTGCGTTCGCTCTCGCCGGGGGCTGTCGCTCCAGGGGTGGGACCTGGAGTGCCGGAATCATTGCCGTCACGTTGGCCATGGAGTTCCTCCATTCTCGTTCTTCCGCTTCTTTCTGTTCGGAGGGAGTCATGTCTTCGATGAATACCGTTTTCTGTTTGTCGCTTTTGGATTCCAACACCTCGGCCGTTCCCATGAGCGTTGCCCTCAATTCGATCCTTGTCGCATCGAATTGATCGCTGGCGACCGCCGGAGTTGTTGTTGTTGTTGTTGTTGTTGTTGTTGCCGCTGCCGCTGCAATCGCGGACGCAAAATCAAAGTCGTCCGACAGGATGCCCTTCCACCATTGTATCTTGGCATCGCTGCGTGTAGCTGTCGTCTTCGTCTTCGTCGTTGTCTTTGTCTTTGTCTTTGTCGACTTGGATTTTGTTGTCTTGCCCTTGACGACGACAATCTTTTGCCGACCGACCGGAACCTTTGTGAGGGAATGAACGGTGTCCTTGAAGTCTCTCCCGGTGGCGGCATTCGTAGTGTTGGTGCTCGGTACTTCCACTTCAAACTCGAATTCTATTACCTTCTTCGACCACTTGAGGACTACATCAACTACATGGATCGTTGCCATCGGAACATCGTGGTCATCGGTGGAAATTCTGCTATCCATTGTTTGGGAAGCCGGAGATGATGTGATGTGATGTGATGTGATGTGCTGCTTGTATTGTATTGTATTGTATTGTATTGTTTGAGCGTTTTATGCACTACGTGATACGGTCAACGGTTGGATTATTTTCGTTTTTGGAAATGAACAAAAAATGAGGGGAGCCCTCGTTTTCGATTTGCATCTATCGAATTCGAGAAGCATGTGATGGATGTTGTCTGAACAAACAAATCGAAACCCAGCCGCGTCGGCGTACAAAAAATCACCGAGGCCCCCTACGGTACGTACCCGGTACCTAAATGGTACGGTACACGCACGACTGAAACGCAGAACCCGCGAACTGCCCGCGACATCGTGTTCTCGACGAGCAATCAACCCACCAATCCCACACAGCCAACAGGATTCTTGTTCTTTTTCGCTTTTTTCGCGCGTTGTCTGTCGTCTGATCTCTTCTCGTTTTTGCTCCGTTCGAGCGTTTGGTTCGTGTCAACGACGTCGACGAAAAGCCGTTCCCAGCTAGTACCGTACAGCTTCCCCGTTGGGACAGCAAATAATAATAATAATACAAAGTAATACGAAGTAATTCCTTCGGTCAAATCCATTGGAGAAACAAGTATTTCAATCATTTCCTCATCATAGTTTGGGATTACTAGTATCCAAGGTCTCTGAATAAGCAGCGATGTATGATTTTCGGTGGTGAATTACAAGTAGTATTCGACGAAATGAACTCAGCATCCCGACGAAGACGCCAGGTACTAGACAAGTGCTGCAACAGCTACCCTGGTGTCAACACCGATACATAATTACCCTTTTGCTAGATTTCTAGTCGATTAGATGTAGAGCGATGAGTGTTATGAAATTATGGTCGTTACACTTTTTAAAATACATGGGGTTGAATACTATTCCTTCCCCAGCTACTGGACATTTTCTTTCTTTCAAGGGGGGGGGGGGGGGACACTCGGAGATCGAGATTCCTAGAAAAAAATTGTAATGCCATCGATCAGAAAACCAAAACCGTTCTGTCGACTGATTGGCAACAACAAAGGATCACACACGGATGCCATCTAAATTTGCCGTGCCTCCGTCCTCCTTCCTTCCTTGTTCCGTTCCTTCGTCTCCTTTCGCCGCGCCCGCGGGATTCCCATCCTGCTGTTTCCCTAAAACCTCTTGCTTTGCGCTTATTATCGAATCGAATCGAATCGAATCGAATCGCGTAGCATTACATCGCATCGCATCGCATCGCATTAGCAGTAGACAGCGTGTCGAATGGCGAGTGACCGTGTATCCATAGTCTTGGTGACACCTGTACCGGATGGGAGTCTCCCGGCTTTGTTGTTTCGAGCTTCGATCTGCTTGAGCATTCGTTCTTGTTGGGCGATGAATTCAGGCGTGAAACTACTGACGAAGGCTTGGTCGGCGCTGTTCTTGCTGTTGTTGATGCTGCAGTTGTTGGGCGACATTATAGGAATGTTGTTGTTGTTGTTGTTATTGTTATTGTTATTGTTATTGCAGTGAAATAGAAAGAAAACAAAGTTCTTATCGTTCACTATCGAGTAAAATGAATTTATGACATCTGCGATGATGTGGGTGATGTTTTGTTCTCTCAAGAAAAAAACAAGAATTAGAAAAGAATTTGGAGGGGAACACTCACGGGATTAGCAAGAGCGTTCGTCACACCTACGTAGTACTCATACGGTATCCCAGAAGAGGCATGGCGCACCAGGCGCACCCTACCGGTACTCGTACTCGTACCCTGCTTGCACTACCGAACATTATTACCGGTACTTAGATGAATTCTGACGCATACAGTAATCTTCGTGCAAACCACGAAACAGATGGGGAAGACCCAAGTTGTTCGGGAATAAGCGAATTAGCTCGAGAAGTTTCCGACTCCATCTGTCACACGTGACTAAAGGGCATATATGATTTGGTTCGTACTGGTGTGTATTATTAATTTTCAGCTCTGTACCGATAAGACTTACTCTGGGGTATGAAGTATTATTAATAATAGAAGTAATAATTTTATCGTAAGCAATTTTGAGGGCTCAAGAGGTCTTGGCTGTTCTTATTCTGGTCGTGGGTTTTTCTTGAAGTTCTTGCCATTTTGATGCTTGCGCAGCCAAGTCTGAACAAAGTTTGCAAGTTTCCGACTTTTCCCCCCCTTCTGAATTGAAAAAATCACACCGGTAGTCGTAGTCCTATTCAAAAACTACAACACATGCGGTACCCAAGAATTGGGTGACATCTTTGCTTTGTTTACTACTAGACCTAACCAGAGGACAATGTACCTAAAACCCATTTACAGATAGTACCGGAGAACAGGAATTGACCAGCAGCGGTTTCATTGGAGGGTCTCTGCAGCCAGTGCTAGTCGTGTCTGAAGTCAAACAAAGAGTAACAAGAATAGGCAGAAATTGGACGTATTTTTCGCTTACACGGTCACCGTACTGCCTCCTGTAGCCCCAAAAGAAAACGAAAAGAATGTCAAATGCCTTCTTCAAAGTCCATACATGGGATTTTGATGTCTCAATTATCTTCTTCTAACTCCATACAGAACCAAAGGTATACCCTCACCAAGAATTTGCCTAATGAGCAAACAGGTTTTTATTGATAATGATCAATGATAAATATTCATGTAACCCTTTTTCTTTCATTCCGTTTTGCACGGTCGTTTGAGGTAGAAAGGAGTTGCATCAGGTTCACGAGAAAGGAAAGCATCCAGTTCTGAAATTCCGGTCCTTCTGAATGGCATAATGGATTATTTTTTCAGAGTCATTGTTTTTATTTACCGGGGATCAACATACTAGTGTTCCCTCCGCACTTCATTTCTCCTGAAGGGATGAAAGATGTGCCAATATCCAGGCATCAGTGTCGTTCGCAATTCTACACTATAAATATGCTGAATATGTTGATAAGATAAAATTGGAATCTCGCCTTATACAATGAAGAAAGATGTCGAAGGGAAACAAGAGGGATCTAAGTTATACAATACTCAATCCGTTTCTATATCACTAATCAATGAGATCCACAACACTAGTGTCATGGATCTTTTCTGAGGATGTATTTGTCCCTTCTCCGCCCGGATGATTGACATTGCCACTTTGACGCTCATCGTCGCTGTCTGTGATTTCAATCAAATTCTCGGTTGCCGTCCGTACGGTTCCCGCTTCAGTGGTCAGTTCCCCCCCATCTCCCGTTGGATCGCTCTTATTACGGTTGTCGTTGCCAATGGAATCAGAAGTATCCACGATGACTACTGTTGCTGCCGGTTTTTGATCCGTGCGCTCCATCTCGTCCCCGTCATCGTTGTCGTCGCTGTCAATCAGGTCAATCACTTCAGTATAGTTGCTTCCGCTTCGCGCTCTGGAATCTGTGAAGATCGTATTCATGGAGTTCTTCAGAGCCCTTTGCAAGTCCTGTTCGTCGTCATCGTCATCGTCATCCAACAGAATCGAGCCATCCTTCGTCGTGAACGAGAGGGAAACCGGCATCGTGGCAATGGTCGAGGTTACCTTGCGCGTCGTTCTGGATCGCTTCGATAGAGATGCCGAAAGTACACGTTGTTGTTGCTGCTCCTCGAGCTGGTCGGAAACCGTAACGAATTCTGAATGCAAAGGTAACAAACCCTTGTCTTCCTGCAACCATTGATTGAGTTGCTTCCGTATCACTTGCTTCTTCAGTCGAAAATGTTCCTCGACGACCTCTTTGAACTCAGCAAAGTAGCATTGTTGATTTGAAGAACCCTTGGAGATTTTTCGCTTTTCCTTCGGCGAGGCCGGGGTAGATTTAGAATCCGGTCCGACCGTGCAAGTCTTTCCACCTGAATTGACTGAGGCATTTTCGTCGAGCTGGTTCTGCAAAAAAGGCAGTATGGCCACCCCCAACGTGTGTCGTCGAATATTTTTGTTGTAAGCCTTCGACTGTAGATCTCCAAAGATTGTGCCTTCATTACTCTCGTAACCCGGCTCGTTAAAGAAAGGATTGGTAACACCTAGAATTAGGCTCTGAAGAGACACTAGGACCTGCAGGAGGGTGGATTCATTGGGCGTCCAGCTGGGACCATTCCAGGTCCCCAGTAAGCTTAAACACACCTTACCATCCGCGTACAGATTTGGATTGAAACGAACTCGATTGTTTTGTCGACTGTTGGGATGGAAGGAGGAGGTTGTCAAGAATCGTACGTGTGGAGGTTTGTTCGGATAGTCGTTCCCCATCGTCACGTCAAAAAGAAAGCACCCATTCGCATAAGGAGTATCTTCCGGCCCAATGATCAATACTCGGAGTTTGTCCAATGCAGATTCCATGGCTCGAACAAAAATGGAGCTCCCGTATTCGATGGGGAGGGCTGTTGGATAGGTCGATAATTCTTTCCACAAGACTGTCGACGACGCTCGGATGATGCTCTGGTTGTTTTTACCGGTTTTCTTGTTGCCTTCAGGTTCAACTCCAAAAGTGGCGTGCTTGGGATTTTCGAAGCATTCCCCTTCGATCACGGCAAATGCAAGCGGGCGTAATTTCTGACAGTAGTAATCTTGTATTCCCATCATGCTGCATTCTGGTTGTTCGAGGAACGCCTTAGACGCAGCTAATGCTTTGTCTTTCAGTTGAATGACAGCTTTCGGCAGCAGCATCTCCTTGTCATTTGTGTTTTGTTTACTGATCTTTTCTGTCTGATTTTTGATCAAGTCGTACGCGTTTGTGGTCTCGATGTCGTTGCTATTGTTACGTTTCGCAACTGCATGATCTACTTTGGATGAAGCCAATACAGAAGAAACCAAGATCTTGGACGTTTCTGCGAGTTCTTCTAGTGCTACAATTGCCGATTCCGTGTCTTCGGGATCTCCCCAGGCTTTAGGATACTGCTCAGTGATAACGATTGACACCTTCAGGGCCAACAGGTACATTCCTCGCTGCTGTCCTTTCCACCACCAATCTGGGGCCTGGCACCGCAAGACTTGTTTCAGTGTGTTCAAAACGGGAAGGTCGTCCTCTCTATTAGAAGATTGGCCCGATGCAGCAATAGTGGCCCCACGATTTTGGTGTTTCGACATAAAGTCCCTCAGCTCCTTCTGCCACTCCGACCAGGTCCCCTTTTCGCGCCGGAGGGCTTCCTTCTTGCCTTTCAAACGCTGTTTCTTATCGATCACACTTCCACCGAAGCCGGATCCGGTGCTTTTCCCTCTCTCGGCCATGTTTCAGCTTTTACGTTGCGTTTCGGACTAAACTCCGGCAATCGATGTCTCTGATTGCTGTATGGATATTGAGTACAGGATTGCACAATGGTTCTCGAATGATGGATTGGCAAGCGAAAGGGAGAATGTATCATACTACGCGGAAAAAGTATGAAGAGTTCGGATTTCAGAAAATCAATTTTGACTCTCGAAGATAGCATGCAGTACCGGTACGTACCTAGTACAGAACAACAATACAGTACTCGTACTAGGTGAATCATGGTGGATTTGAATGACGGAATGAATCAATCACAGCAAATCAAGCAAAATTCGTTTGGGTAAATCTTACTCGTGCTTCGGTGTACTACGGTACGAAGTAATTCGATCGTGAGCACTCCCACTCAATGTCTCTTCGTTGTTCGTAATCTATTTTCATACCGGTACGAGTTCGTACGTACGTATGATAGCGGTACGACACGAAGAAATACCTAAAATTCACTTGGGTCCCCTCCGTACCGTACTCGTACCTACGTTAGGTACGTACTCATACCGGCACGAGTTTATGTTATTTCTTCGTATGTTGGTACGTACCGGTACGAGAACGAGTACTGAAAGTAAGATATTTACTACTCCGTATCTGTAGTCGGGTCCTCCTGTTCAACTCAATGAGTGATTCCCACCTAAGGAAAACGAATATAATTAATAAAAAAACACATAAAAAGTATGTGTTTTCTATATAGATGTATTCACTTCTTAATAAAATTTGTCAGTCGAGGGGCTCTCGACTGAAAGTTTTTATTTACTTAACTAACACTGAATAGATTTCAACGGAATCTTAAAATCAAACATTGCACCTCTTGCACCTATTTTGCCGGGCATGCTTTTTTTGTTTTTTGTTAAATGGCAATAACGGTCCCACTCTACACCATGAATAAACAGGTTAAAAGGTACGAACCAAGATATCATTTAAAAACAGATCGATAAGTAAACACTGAAAAGACCCTATGTGTATTGAAAAGAATAAATGTAATTGCCCGTGAGGAAACTACTTATAAAGATCATGAAAAGCAATGCCAGTTTGGAATGGACCTCATTATTTCTTATATCACAATCAAACAAAAGGCCCATTGAATAAACTACTTAACCTCCCCGGCCAGCCTTGCTTGCCAAAATAGGCGGGTACTACTCTTTCTTCTTTAGGGATTCCAAATTCCAAATTTGTCACTTAATAAAAGTATTCGTCCGTTGGGGGTGATAAAAAAATATTCATTCTATTCACTTCCGAATACTTTTTATTAACTTTCGATTCTATTCACTTTCCTTAGGTGGGAATCACTCAATGGGTCATTCCCGAAATACATAGGTACTACCGAGATTTTTGTTTTTAGTATTTCGGGAATGAAAATTAACAGACCCAGATTTTTGACGGGTCAGTGTCCAAAATCTCATTTTGGAACTGGAATTCTTCAAATTTGTCCTCTATGCACAAATCACAGCATGTATCCGTTTAAATATTTAACATGTGCGCGCATTATTTGACATCATGCGGTTGAGTTGGATTCCAAAAAAAATCTGGGTAGTACCCATTTTCTGGTCAATGTGAGCTCACGTTGACCAGAATCTGTGTCCAAAAAGACTGGTCAAGAAAAAATATCTGGTCTGGGTAGTACCCAGAAGTATTTGGGGAATGACCCAAGAATGAGATCTCAGAACTCGGGTTCCAAGTTCGTACGAGTACAGATTATGCCATACTGGTAATAGGTAACACCCCGTCCTCCTGTTTTGGTTGGCGCGTGTTCCCCCTACGGTATCTATTGAAAAATATTGAAAAATACGAGGCGCGCGTGTGCCAAGTACTAGTGCTTTGCAGGGGCCCTGTGGAGTTGTTGAGTAAGTAGTTTCCTTACATATTTGTAGTATTCTATGATTCCATTCAATGATTCTAGACTATGATTCAATTCAATGATTCCATTCTTTTCTTCCGTTATACGCTTCAAATCTATGAATGAAATCAATGATTCTAGTCCTCTACAATTCAAAATGAAGATACAATTCTATGGTTCGACTCTAATATTCAATTCAATGATTCAATTCAATGATTCAATTCAGTGATTCAATTCAATGATTCAATTCAATGATTCAAATCTATGGTAAAAGTCTACGATTCAATTCCATGATTCAATTGTACAATTCAATTCAACGATTCTAGTCCATGATTCAATTCTAAGATTCAATTCAATCATCAAATTCTATAATTCTAGTAGTCTAATATTCAATTCTATGATTCAATCTTATGATTCCATTCTACAATTCAAATCAATGTTTCTAGAATATTATTCGATTCTGTGATTCAAGTCAATGATTCTAGTCTATGATTCTAGTCTATGATTCAAGTCGATGACTCAATTCTAGAATTAAATTCTAGGATTCAATTCTATGACTCAATTCTAGAATTAAATTCTAGGATTCAATTCTTTGATTCAATTCCATGCTTCAATTGAATCATTCAATTCCATTATTTCATTCTATGATTCAAGTCTATGCTACAGATGAATGATTCAAACCTAAGATTCAATTCTATGAAGTAAGTCTACAATTCAAGTCAACAATTCAAGTATATGATTCAATTCAATGATTCTAGTCTATGATTCAATTCTATGATACATGTCTATGACTCAATTCAATGATTCAATTCTGTAATAAATACTATGATTCAATTCTACAATTCAATCCTATGATTCCATTCTATTATTCCATTCTATGATTCCAATCAATGGTTCTAGTGTATGATTCAATTCTATGATTTCAGAGTATGATTCAAGTCTAAAATTGAACTCTATGATTCTAGTATGCAATGCTTTAAGTCTATGATTCTATTCCATGATTCCAGTCTGTGATTCAATTCTATGATTCACTTTTGATTCAAGGCTACTATGATTCTAGGCTATGATTCAATTATGATTCGATTCTATGAAACACTTCAATGATTCACTTCAAGGATTTAATTCTATTCCAATAAATTCATAATCCAATTCCATGATTAAATTCTATGATTAAATTCTATGATTAAATTCAATGATTAAATTCAATGATTCAAGTCTATGATTCAATTCCATAATTCAAGTTTATGATTCAATTCCATGATTCAAGCTTATAATTCAAGTCTATGGTTCACTTCACAATTTTTGCCTCGCGCAATTTTTGTCTGACGTTCCAAATTTCCAATGTTCCAGTACTAAGAACACGTAGATTTCTACACAAATTTCCCCTGCCATATCTTGCTCACTTCTACACCACCACAAACAATGCCAGGACCTACACATACTAACCAAGACCTGGCCTTTTCGATTCTTCTATCAGCTTGGTCATTTGGTGCCTTCATTGGCCCCTGTGGTCTCCTATTTCACCATTGTTGGTCGTTGTCAGTTGGCCGGTGGTCGTTGAGCTTGCAAACCAACACTAAATTCCTTCTACACTGAATCCAGTATCACTTCTACCTACACTGAATCCTGTAGACCAGTACTAAACCCAATAAGCTACTTCTTTGCTCTGTTTTTGCGAAGCGCGAACACTTCGATCTGTTTCCAAACTTCTCCCCCAAGGCCCTTAAGTCTCTTTACTTAAACGCTCTATCCTGTTACACTCAACGTTCTTCATTCCTCAAGGTTCTTTTGAACTGTTTCCAAGCCCCCTAAGTGCTTTTCACTTAACGTTTTGGTTTCCTTAAGTCTTTTCAAGTTGAAGTTGACAAACATACACATATCCCTCCCTTCTAGAAGATGCCTCAAGTCCTGACCCTTAAGTATTTACAAGTTGATGTTGCAGCATACTTTATATAACCCTCTGGTTCTTCAAGTCTCTTTCCCTGCAAGATAAGAGAGGTCTCACAGGTTGAACTTCAAGTTACCGGCGTTCCTCCCCTGTCCTTTCAGTGTGAATTCACTTAGAGCCCCTGGTCCCTAAGTCTTCTGCATAAAGCCCTCCTTCCTACATATACCTTTCAGGTGTGCCCTACAGCTGGCATCTGGTTTCACACCTACATCCCCTTGGTTCCTAAGTGGTTCTGATTAGAGCCCGTTTCTACATAGGACCCCTCTAGTGTATCACCCTGTTCTTCAAGTCCCTGTAAGATAAGAGAGGTCTCACAGGTGAACTTCAAGTTGGTTTCTAAGTGGTTTCGATTAGAGCCCGTTTCTACATAGAACCCTTCCAGTGTATCACCCGGTTCTTCAAGTCCCTGCGAGATAAGAGAGGTCTCACGGGTTGAACTTCAAGTTACCCACGTTCCTCCCCTGACATTTAAGTGTGAATTCACTAATGGCCCCTGGTCCCTAAGTGTTTCTGCTTAAGGCCCTCCTTCCCACATATACCTTTCTGGTGTGCCCTACAGCTGGCATCTGTTTTCACACCTACATCCCCCTTTCTAAGTGGTTTCAATTAGAGGCCAATTCTACATAGGACCCTTCCAGTGTACCACCCGGTTCTTCAAGTCTCTTGCGAGATAAGAGAGGTCTTGCAGGTCAAACTTCAAGTTCCCTTCTGTCCCTCCCCCCTCCAGTGCATTTTATGGTTCCCATCCTCCATAGGACCCATCCAGTGTACAGCCTGCCTTGTTCTTCTTCCTCCAAGACCATGGCCCCTGTGCCCCCCACTAACTGAATTCCACTTAGGGGCTTCCATTTACTTCCCTTAGGATCTCAGTGTACCGCCCGCTTGCTTCTTCCACCAAGCAGTGCAGCGCTATGCCCTTCCTATGTGTATCCCTTCCTTGGCGGCAAATTTGATCGAAAAACTTGACGATGACCTTGTCGGCGGCAAATTCAATCGAAAAACTTGGACCTTGTCGGCGGCAAATTCGATAAAAAAACTCGACGACGACCGAGGTGCAGAAGACTGCAGATCAAACGCACCTCCACTACTCAAACTCCCCCGCCTTGTTCTTCTTCCTCCAAGACCATGGCTCCTGTCTTCTTCCATCCCACATACCGTAGGACCAGCTCACCTGAGTGGAGTCATGCGGCGCTGCTCCTCCTATATGTATCCCCTTCCTAATGTATGTTTGTTGAAGTTGCCTCCTGTTAGGCTTCTGCTTAGGGCATCATTCATCAGTTTGTTCTCTGTACCCTCCCTGCTTGCTTTCAGGATTCGTTTGAAAAAATTGTTGTTCTACAACTTGGGACTTAAACTCTCTTCAATTGAGGCGACTTTAAAGTCTGGATACAGACTGAGTAGTTTAGATCCACCTTCAGTGGTTAAGGTTACTTAAATAAGTATATTAAATTGAATCAAGTCTATGGTTCACTTCCATGATTCAATTCTATTATTCACTTCCATGACTCAAGTCTATGATGAACTTCCATGACTCAAAGCTATCTTTCAAGTCTATCTTTCAAGTCCATGATTCACTTCCATGATTCAAGTCTATAATTCACTCCATGATTCAAATCTATCGTGATTCAATTGTATGATTTAAGTCTATGATTCAAGTCTATGATTCAATTCTTTGACTCAGATCAACGATTCAATTCTATGACTCAATTCTATGACTCAATTCCATAACTCAAGTCTATGATTCAAGTCTATGACTCAAGACTACAATTCAAAGCTATGATTCATTTATATGCCTCGAGTCTATGATTCAATTTAACAATTGAAGTCTATGATGAAGTCCATGAATTCAAGTCTATGATTACATTGTGTGACCCAAAGTTACAATTCAATTCCATGATTCAATTTTATTATTCCATTATTTGACTCAAATCTACCATTCAATTCAATGATTCAATTCTATAACTAAGGTCCATGATTAAATTCTTTGACTCAAATCTACGATTCAATTTGATACAATTCCGTGATTCAATTCCATGATTCAAGGCTATGATTCAAGGCTATGATTCAATTCTATAATTCAAGCCTATGATTCAATTTGATGATTCACTTCCATGATTCAAGTCTATGATTTCATTCCATGACTCAAATCTATGATTCAATTATATGACTCAATTCCATGATTCAAGTTTATGATTCCATCTTTTGACTCCAATCTATGATGATTCAAGTCTATGATTCAATTCTATAACTAAAGTCTATGATTCCATTCTTTGACTCAAATCTGCTACTCTGGTATTCAATTTGTTACAATTCCATGATGTATAATTCAAGTCAATGACTTACGTCAATGATTCAAGTCTATCATTCAATTCTGTAGGTCAAGTCTATGATTCAAGTCTATGATTGTTAAAAATGATTAACTTCAATGATTCAATTCTAGGATTCACCTCAA
The DNA here is from genome assembly GCA_037355745.1 of Pseudo-nitzschia multiseries. Lineage (NCBI taxonomy): Eukaryota > Bacillariophyta > Bacillariophyceae > Bacillariales > Bacillariaceae > Pseudo-nitzschia > Pseudo-nitzschia multiseries. The sequence goes on along the minus strand of CM074784.1, from coordinate 4,555,659 downwards.
GTGATGAAGCAGTGATTCAATTCTATGATTCAAATCTGTGTCTCAATTATATGATTTAAGTCTATGATTCAATTCTATGATTCAATTTTATAATTCAAGTCTATGATTCAATCCTTTGACTCCATGCCCAGTCAATGATTCAATTCAATGATTCAAGTCTATGATTCAAGTTTATGATTCCATTTTTTGACTCAAACCTACGATTCAATTCTATGATTAATTTTTATGATTCCATTCTACTTCGTATTACTTATCGTTCTATGACTCAATTCTATGATTCAACTCGTTGACTCACTTCCATGACTCAATTCCATTATTCAATTCCATGATTCAATTCCATGATTCAATTCTAAGATTCAAATCTATGATTCAAGTCTATGATTCAATTGCATGATTCAATTCTTTGACTCAAGTCTATGGTTCAGTTTCATGATTCAATTGTATGACTCAATTTCATGATTCAAGTCTATGATTCAAGTCTATGATTCAAGTCAATGACTCGAGTCTACAATTCAAGTCTATGATTCACTTCCATGATTCAAGTCTATGATTCCAGTCCATGACTCAAATCTAACAGTTTAATTCTATGACTCGACTCCACGATTCAAGTCTATGATTCGACTCTTTGACTTAAATCTACAATTAAAAACCATGATTCAATTCTATGACTCAGTTCTATGATTCATTTCTATGATATAAGTCTATGACTCAATTCAATGATTCAATTCTATGAGGATTCAAGTCTATGATTCAATTCTGTGGCTCAAGTCTATGATTGAAGTCTATGATTCAAGTGTATGATTCATTTCAACGATTCAAGTCTATGATTCCCTTCACGGATTCATGATTCAATTCCATGATTCAAGTATATGACTCAATTCTATGATTCAAGTATATGATTCAAGTCTTTGACTCACATCAATGATTCAATTCTGTGATTCAAGTCTATGATTCTATTCTGTGGCTCAAGTCTATGATTCAAGTCTATGATTCAAGTGTAGGATTCCTTTCAATGATTCAATTCTATTATTCACTTCAAGGATTCATGATTCAATTCCATGATTCAATTCCATGACTCAATTATATGATTCAAAGTGTATGATCAAAGTCTATGATTCAGTTCCATGACTCAAGTTGATGATTCAATTCCATGATTCAATTTTGTGATTCAAGTTTATCATTCAATTCTGTGGTTCAAGTATTTGATTCCATTCTTGAACTCAAACCTACAATTCAATTCCGTGATTCAATTCTTTGACTAAACTCACAATTCTATGACTCAATTCTATTGTTCAATTCAATGATTCAAATCTATGATTCAATTATGTGACTCAAGTCTATGATTCAATTCATTGATTCACTTCAATGATTCACTTCAATGATCGAAGTCTATGATTCAATTCTAACATTCAATTCTATGATTCAAGTCCACTACAACTCAAGTCTATGATTCATTCCAATGATTCAATTCCATGATTCACTTCAAGCATTCAATTCTATGATTCAATTCCATGATTCAAATCTATGATTCCATTCTTTGACTCAAATCTATGATTCAATTCCATGATTCAATTCAATGACTCAAGTCTATGATTCAATTCAATGATTCAATTCTTTGACTGCAGGCAATGATTCAAGTCTATGACTGCAGGCAATGATTCAAGTCTATGATCCAAGTCTATGATTTCATTCGTTGATTCAAATCTATGATTCAATGCAATGATTCAATTCAATGATTTTTTAAGTCTATGATTCAAGTCTATAATTTAAGTCTATGATTCAAGTCTATGATTCAAGTCTATGATTCAAGTCTATGATTCCAAGTCTATGATTCAAGTCTATGATTCAAGTCTATGATTCAAGTCTATGATTCATTTCTATGATTCATTTCTATGATTCATTTCTATGATTCAAGTATATGATTTCATTCTTTGACTCAAATCCACGATTCAATGCTATGATTCAATCGAATCATTCAAGTCTATGATTCAATTCTTTGACTGGAGCCAATGATTCAATTCTATGATTCAAGTTTACTATCGTGATTCAAGTCTATGATTTCATTCTACATACCATATAGATCCAGTCTAGAAATCACGCGGTTACAAGTACGGACAGACTGTAACGTACTGACTGGCTGGACCTAAATGGGTCCACTCGTTTAACCGGCCAGAGATAATAACTGTTTATACGATTCATTTAAGAATCAACATACATGCCCAATACTACTAATAAAGAGAGGAGGAATAGAGGGGTGATTCGAATACCACTCCTATTCCTACTGCTCACAATTTTAGAATCTACTGAGAATATCACCAATCTACCTACTACCAATAACACGCAAACGGGCAATTAATACGATGTAGAAAATAAAGTTTATCAGACCCAAGAACTCACCCGAGCTGGGGTCTAGTTGACAATTGACTACCGCTTCCAATGGACAAATAGAGACTTAGCGACTCACGCAGCAATGGAAGGGGTGGAATTGATTGCCGACTGATCACCGGTTAATCAAACATCCTCCAGAAGGCTATGTCAGTATCTGAGCACTTAGAAGGGTAACGGCACTAGTAGTGCAGCTGGGCTTGAGCTAATACCTCTCACTTCTCTGTTAAGACATAACGGCCTAGGAGAAACGTAAACGCCAAAGATGCAAGGTATCTTATCCGGGGAGACCAAAGCAGCTGCAGTCTTAACATTCAAACATAAGCGTCTTCCAATTCAAGGATGGAGAGGGCCACATGGCACCTCACGCAACACTGGTAGGACTGGCAACACACCTAGGTGTGCATAGAAACAGGCAATAAGCTTCCGTCCCCAATAGCTTGCGGTATCGGGGTAGTACAGTCAAGGACTGAATACTGCTCCATAGCTCGTAGCAGCTTAAGGTGCAGTCAAGGACTGAGTACGCGCCAAACAGCTACCCCAAAAAGGGACGTACGTCCTCTGTACGGGGGTAAAGAAACAATCATATGGCAGGACAGCGCACAGACATGTGCACTAAGCTGAGCCTAGCCGGTACTTGGAGAGGGCAGTTGAATTATTCTAGAGCAGTTTCAACTCCCACTCATTAGACGGATGCAGTTGAACTTGTAACCGTAAAATAACAGGAAAACGGTCCAACGGTCCCAACGGCCTGCAGGAATAGGGAGCAAGCCGACTGAAACTGGCCACCCAATCCCACACGAATAAATTCAACGGCAGGAAAGAAATGTAATTCCTACAGGAATCAATCCAAAGGCTAGAAAAAGAAGTCATAAGCCAAATCAACGGCCCCGACTCAGATCAGAACCCAAACAGTTTGCTTAAGAAGTATCGAATAACTGTGAGATCTGTGTTCGGAACCGAAACGCTTGCAAAATTCACGTGGAGAAAGTTGTTAGAAAATCCCCACTACTAGTGATATCGCATGGGGAGGGATTATTAGAAAATACTAATCACTCTTCAGGAAATCATTTAGTAAACCATTTTCAAAGCAAACAAACAGATACTCCAAGAGCAAACTACTAACCATGGCAAGAAGAAGACCAACCTGACAGAACCAACGCAACAACAACGCAGCCGTTCCAGCAGCTGAACCAGCCAACAATGGGCCCAGGGCTCCAGCCAACAACGGACCTGAAGTCCCTGCCAATCTTGGTTTCACTGCGGCACAGATGGAATTCAATACAACCATGATGGACACCAATTGGACCCCGGCACTCACACAGGAGGTCCAAGACGCAATCAAGAGGGCCAAGCAGCTAGAAGGGATCCCTGGATATACAAGGGAGTGGTCTCTAACCCCAACTGAGGTCGTATTCAGGGAAATTCTTGAGTCCTTTGGATTGAACCGCATCACTGCAGACAAACTATTTTGGACCGGTTACAGCAGCACCGGCTCCCTCCACAGCCTGGAGGATTCATCTATCAAGTCTCTTGTGAGTGGGGTCAATAAGACCAAACACAACTTTTTCCTGGATCCCAAGCAGGTATACATCGAAAGGGTCTTTGGCAACTGGCTCAAGTTATTTGTGGCTTGGATCGAATTCCAACCTCTCATCGGGGCTACTGCTACCCCAGTAAACTGGATGTCCAATCTGGAGGCAGAGGCCAAACCTTGGGCGCAGGCTCAAGTCCCTGAAAGAAGATGACAGCAATACTGCCGATGGGGACCTGACTCTTCCTGAGCCACTTACAGCAATGTCAAAATTTAAGGAGCTTGATGAGAGATTCTGGGAGTATCTTTGACATAAAAAGGGGTGTCACTAAGACATCTTTACTCTACATGATCCAGAAGGACTCTATGGTAACCGATACTGAGAGGGATGGGACAGTCGGGGCCGAATCGGCAGACATGTATGCCGATTGGACTGAATATTCTATCGGGTGCACAATCCACTCCGGGTCCCACTGGTTCAAAGACAACAATACACTCTGGGGGATCCTGTTCAAGTTAGTAGGGGGCAGGTCCCGGTTGGTCTTATATCCAAGGACTTGGCTTGGAAGAAGGTGTCCAAGGAGACGGAAGGAAGGCATACTTCACATTATATGCCCAGGCATATGAATCAACAAACATTCAGCTTCTAGTAGAAGAGAAGAGGGCTTTCCTACAGAGCTCCACCTACTCTGGGGACACAAAGAACTACAGTTTTGTAAGCACAAAAGGAGATGGTATGATGCGAAGGAGTTCCTGTTGCGACACAAGGTTTTCCTACCTGAAGATCAGTTTGTCACTGATTTCTGTCACTCCATATCGGACCCAAGGCTCGAAATAGCAGTCCAACTGGTCCTAAATGAAGAAGGGAATATGTACAACAACTCCGGCAAAGCAATCGCTCACTTCACTCAAACACTTGGGATTAAGAAGATCCAGGCCAGTCAGAAAGGCGGTAGGAGGAATATCTCTTCCTTCAGAGGAAAAAGGGGCAACAAACGCCACAATATAGTAGGCAACTCCTCCTCCAACAAGAAATCTGGCAACAAGAGACAGAAAACTTCTGGAGGCGGCTCTACCTACAATGGACCTCTCGAGGGCAAGATCTATGCAAAAAAGTCTGGATCACTATGTCCACGGCTCAGAAGAACCAGGTCCGGGCCCTTCGACCCGCGCTCAATTCTCCAGGGAACTCTGTAAAGGTCTGTCTTGTTGAGGCTAAGGGTGACGTTACTACTACAAAAGGGACGGCCAGTGATAAATTTTGGTAGCCATACCCACAAGAAGAAGAACCAAGACTGATTCGCCGGCTGGGGCCTGTCAATTGTATCCCAGGGCAGGCTGGCCTATTGTTCATATCAAGAGTTTGGGCTCACCAACCTCCAGTACTGGTCGGTGCGAGTTGAACAGCCATGCTGACACCACTGCTGCAGGATCCAATATGGTATTACTTGATCCGTTGGACTCCATTTTTTCGTATGTGGACGTTGCACCATTTTCCGACACCTACTCACCCCTTAAGAATGTCCCAATTGCCCGTTGTGCCACAACTTGGACCAATCCAACAAATGGGGTCACATATATTTTGGTATTTGGGCAGGCTCTGTTCTTTGGTGACAAGTTACAACACAGCTTGATCTGTCCCAATCAAGTCCGGGATTGCAACTTCAACAAGGTTGAAGATACTCCCAGAAGGTATGATTCTGTAGGCTGTAAGGCTACCTGAAGATCTCATACAGGAATCATTGCCTTCGTTAATAGGGCATCTATTTTGTGGTTCTCTAAGAGGCAAACTACTGTCGAGACATCTACATTTGGCTCAGAAATAGTTGCGCTTAGAATAGCGATCAAAATGGTAGAGGGGCTAAGATATAAACTACAGATGATGGGCATACCTATAGAAGGTCCTACCAATATCTATTGCGACAATGAGTCGGTCATGAAGAACACTACATGACCAGAAAGTCCTTGTAAGAAGAAGCATAACAGTATTGCTTATCATAAGGCAAGGGAGTGCATAGCAGCAGGAAGTATCCGGATTGCAAAGGAGCCGGGCGAGTCAAATATTGCTGACTTGCTCACTAAACTAATGAGTGGAACTAGGCTAATTGAGCTAGCCATGAGGTGCATGTGGAGAGATGGTGTCGATGAGAAAGAGAAAATGAGATCCGCGGGATAGGTATCTTCTACTAGTATTATGGTACTACCACGAAGACACGGGGACTATAGAAATCACGCGGTTACAAGTACGGACAGACTGTAACGTACGACTGGCGGACCTAAATGGGTCACTCATTTAACCGGCCAGAGATAATAACTGTTTATATGATTCATTTAAGAATCAACATACATGCCCAATACTACTAATAAAGAGAGGAGGAATAGAGGTGCAATTCGAATACCACTCCTATTCCTACTGCTCACAATTTTAGAATCTACTGAGTATATCACCAATCTATCTACTACCAATAACACGCAAACGGGTAATCGATACGATGTAGAAAATAGACCATTTCATACTCATCCTTCATATGTACCATGCTTGAGTCATACTTCATTTTTTTGAGGGGGTGAAAGAAACTATTTTTCTTAATTTTTATTTCGTAGTTTTTCAAAAGATTTGTTCTAAGATCCAGTACATACTCATACTACATGCGAGTACCGTGCTTGAGTCATACTTAATTTTTGAGGGGGTGAAAGAAACTTTTTTTTTAATTTTTAGTGAACGTTGATTTCAAAATTATGAATTGCGGATAGTAAAATTCCACGCTGCTGCTGTTAATCCCGCGGCATTAGTTCCCTCTTCCATAATCTGTGGTATTCCAAACCCTCACGATTGAAATTACCCGCGATTCAAGAAAATCTGAAAAGCAATGCCACGCAAGCTGGTCTTCAATATTGAACACTGGATGAAGAACATGTCCAAATTCTCTATGTGCAATGTACGTTGAATTTTAATTCAACAGGCTTTTTACTGTTACAAGCTTTCCAACGCCTCCTCGGAGTAGTTGGCAGAGCTAGCTCACAATCTTAGTTTTTAACCAATATATAAGCATTAATTTAGTACCTTCATTTAGAGGCATACGACACTGTTTAAACAGTCAAAAACGGCTTCGACCTACTACTACTTCAACTACTTGAGTAAACACTACTATTGCTAACAAACAACCGGCTGGTCCTACCGATTGTCCAGTAAGAAGAGGAAGACAATTTCTAGCTACTATTCCATCATCCCTTTCAAGTTTGACTTTGATCAAGAGTCTATTGACAAAGTGGAATTCAAGAACACACAAGAATTCAACGGAATGCCTGAAACCACCAAGCTCAAGATTCCTTTGATTACTGCATCAGGATCAACCAAATTACAAATCCTTTTCACCATCAATGAATTTATGCTGTCCAAGAAGACACTCAACTTAACTACAGGTCCAAGACTATATGACAAGTTTGTAGATCTCCTCAGAGATTACACCGACAAGAGTTGGTGGAATGACTACCTTGCAAACAATGTTCCTCAAAGAACTGTTGACAACTTCTCCACAACTGTGCAAGGATTTGTCAACTACAAGTTTGACAACAACCTCAATGCATACCAAAACCACCAAAGATTCCTCACTAATATCAAGAAAACAACCACCATGACAGTACACCAATTCATTTCCCAAGTCAACTTCTACAACCATGTTATTCTTCCACTGCTTCCAGGACACCCACCAGAGGATGCAGAGATCAAGGAGAGAGAGTTCAAGAATCTAATCTTCGAATCCATGCCCGACGATTGGAAGAACACCTATCAGCAACACCACTCTCCCCACAGAAATCCCCTTTCTGAAATGATGATGAGATTTGAGCGATATCAATATGCACAGAATAGAAAAAAGAAATCAGATAATTCATCCCAAAATAGCAATAACAACAACAACAATGGCAACAACAATCGAAACAACAATAACCGCCGCAATCGTAACAACCTAAACAACAATGGAAATAACCAAAACCGACAATGCAACAACAACAACAACAACAACAACCAACGCAACAACAACCAAGGCAACAGCAAAGAACCAACCAGAATATCCAACGTCTTACCATGCCCCATCCATCCTGACACCAACCACACTTGGGGCCAATGCTACATCAATAAATATGGAAACAACTCCAATCAGTCCAACAACAACAACAGGGACAATGCGGACTCGCATGTGAATGATCGCAGTTCCAACAGCAATCAATCCACCAACTCCTCTTCCCATGGCAGCAACCCTCATGAGCCAGAGCAACACATGTGTATCTTCATCAATGAACCGGCAGAAGAAACCATTCCATCAGCCCCTTGGCCGGATCTCTTCCATGTAGATATGGATGTCGATGAAGAATATTACAATTCAGATCTTCAGAGATTTCCCACCAAAACCCTTGATTCCGACAACAACAATCAAGATGTTGCTCCTGGCAACAGCACGGACGTCAACTTTGCTCCAACCACAGTAAGTGTCTGCAACTCCATCAATGAATATCTTGGCAAGTACTACTTGAAAACTCTTTGATTCCGGATCCACCGACAATCTCATTGTGGAATCAGCAATTCCTTCTGGAATCAAGAAACACCTACTCGACCAACTGATTCAAATGCAAACAACAAATGGCAAAACCACTTGCAACCACTACGTAACCTTGGAGAATACCATGTTTCTAGAACTATCTTACTCCATGAAGGTCCTGAAAATCAAGTGCTTTGTGGTCACCCAGAATATCCACTATCATCTCCTCATTGACTGAAGAACCATGAGAGACCTTGGAATGAAGATGGACTTCAAAACCTGCACCATCAAATGGTATGAAAAGACAATGGACTTCCATCCTCAGAATTACTTTGATAACAAGACCTTGCTCCACAAGGTCATGTCTGCGGAACCACATGCTGTAGCAGAGAGCTACTCCAACCAAGCCATCCAACAATCATATGTAGTAGATGGCACCTCCAAGTATGAGAAAACAGATCTCCACAAGGTGGTCACAGAACAAACCCATCTCTCCAACGATGAGAAACAAGCCTTATTACCAATCTTACTCCAAAATGAAGAACTTTTTTGAAGGCTTGAATGATAAGGAATTAGGCATTTTCCCTAATCAAGAGTTCCACATTGAGCTCCAGCAAGATGTAACTCCATTTCATGTAAAACAACAATATCCCATTCCGCTCCACCGACAGGAGGCCGTGAAGAAAGAAATTGAACAACAAGTGAAGCTGGGTATCCTAGAATGGTGATACGCCACAGAATGGGGAATGCCAACCTTTGTAGTGCCAAAACCAGATGGCTCCTGTCAACTTATCAGTGACTTCAGAGAACTCAACAAAGTAACCAAAAAGCTTCACTATCCTCTTCCAAAACTCAAAGACATCTTCCACAGAAGAAGAGGGTTCAAATATGTGACCCTTATCGATGTCAGCATGCAGTTCCATACCATCAAACTTGACAAAGCCTGCACCTGACTTTGTGACCTTGTTACTCAATTTGAAATTTTTTGACTTCTTTGATTGCCAATGGGCTTTCTCAACTCTCCAAGTTGGGCCCAAGGCTCTACGGAACAGATGCCCCTCCACCTCAAGGATATCGAAGTATATATCAATGATTTTGGAATCTTCTCTGACACCCTCGATTCCCATTGCAAGTTGGTCTCCTCTGTCCTCTCCTTACTCAAGGCCCACAACTTCTCGGTCAAGCCCTCCAAGTGCCACTGGTTTCAATTGCAAGCACCTTGACTTGGCCACATTATCTCCAGAGATGACATCCAACCAAACCCCAACAAGGTATCTCCTATCCTGAACCTATCCTTTCCCTCAACAACAACCCAACTTCAATCCTTTGTTGGGATGATCAACTTCTATCGCAACTTCTACCCAAAGCGCGCACAGGTCCTTGCACCACTCGCCAACCTCTCCTGACGAGCCAAGGGCAAGATATCTCCAATGCCTGCTCTCATTGAAGCCTTCAACAAAGCAAAGACCCTTATTGCAAAAGACATTTTGCTTGCCTTTCCAGACCCCAACAAGCCCTTTCATGTCTATACTGATGCGTCTGACTATCAATTTGGAGCTGTAATTATGCAGGAAGGCCACATCATTCTCTGCTTCTCCCAAAAACTCAACACCGCTCAACGGAAGTACCCAACAGCCGATAAAGAGATGCTCTGTGTTGTAGAAGTCTTCAAGGAACTCCGCACCATTCTTTGGGGTGCTGAAATTGTTGTGTATACTGACCACATCAATCTTACTTGCCAAAACCTCACAAGCCATTGCATTACGACTTGGAGAATGCTCCTTGAAGAATTTTCCCCAGTATTCAAATATGTCAAAGGCAAAGACATTGTCATTGCTGACGCGTTCTCCCGACTCCCTCTCCAGCAAGACACTCCGGAGGAAAAGAAGAAATCCCCAACGCCAACTCCCGATCCAACGGACAATCCTTGGCATTCGGATATTGCTCCATACTCAACTCCAACTCCTAATCCAACGGACAATGTTCTCTCTCTTTCCGAATTGTTTCTTAATTACCCAGAAGATATCCCAATGTACCCCTTAGCCTTTGACCAACCCACCCAAGACCAAGCTACCAATGTAGATATCTCTATCAATCCAAGGTACACAACTGAAAACTGTAACGGCATCAACTTGCGAGTTGTTGAATCCAACGGTTGCCAAAAGATTGTACTCCCTCCAAACCGCGTGCATGCCACGATCAAAAATTACCACCATGTGCTTGGACACGCCGGCGCTAAAAAATTCTATTGAGCCATTAACCAATTCATATACGCAGCAAACTTGAAAGACCAAGTCAACTCCTTCTGTAGACCCTGTGACGCGTGTCAACGATACAAGAATAGCCACCAGAACCATGGACAACTCCCAACCAAAGAACACCAGTACGTTCCTTGGGATACTATCGCAATCAATGGAGTTGGTCCCTGGAAAATCAAGATCCCTGGCCATGGAACTGTTTCCTTCAATGGCTTCACCATCATGGATATGTGCACCAATCTCCTCGAGATAATCCGAGCCCCACAAGTAAACCCAACCAGCCTCATGGCAGTCCATGCCCTCAACAATGGCTGGCTCTCTTGATATCCCAAACCAGTAAATTGCATCATCGATCAAGGAACCAACTTCATGAGCAATGACTTCCAACTCCACCTCACCAACCTGGGAATCAAAGCCAAGGTTTGCTCTGTCCGCAACCCTCAATCGAATGCAGTACTTGAAAGGGTCCATGACACCATGAAATCAGCAATGCAAACTGAGCTCAATACCAATCCTCCACAGACTCTTCAGGAAGCCACTGGCATCATCGATAGTGTCTTTGCTTCTGCTCAGTTTGCTGTTAGATCAACCATCAACAAAATGTTTGGAATAACCCCAGGCGCCCTTGTCTTCCATCAAGATATGTTTCTACCAATCCCCGTAATCAGCAACTTGGCCATGGTCAGAAACAAAAGACAAGCCCAAATCAACAAGAATGCTATGAAAGAAAATAGTCACAGAAAGCTTCATGATTATCGTGTAGGAGATCAAATTATGATGAAAAATGAAAAGCTTATTCCTGGAGCTTTCGAAGCAAGAAGCAAAGGCCCTTACACTATCCAGCAAATCCACACAAATGGTACAGTTTCCTTTCTCTTAGGAAACCATGTTATTCAACGGATGAATATTTGGAACCTAAAACCATATCACACCAATGAAAAATTTCTTATCTGAAGAATACTGGTTGCACATGATTAACAAATTCTGTGCGACCAATTGAAACTTTTATGAGAAGGAGAAGAGTGTGGTATTCCAGCAAACCCTCAGGATTGAAATTACCCACTATTCAAGAAAATCTGAAAAGCAATGCCACGCAAGCCGGTCTTCAATATTGAACACTGGATGAAGAACATATCCAAATTCTCTATGTGCAGTGTACGTTGAATTTTAATTCAACAGCTTTTTACTGTTACAAGCTTTCCAACGCCTCCTCGGAGTAGTTGGCAGAGCTAGCTCACAATCTTAGTTTTTAACCAATATATAAGCATTAATTTAGTACCTTCATTTAGAGGCATACGACATAATCTGTTATACAATTGAATCGGAATTGGAAATTCAATCACATGATCCAATTTCACATCACTTTGTATATGAGTTGTATGAGAAGCTTCTCCCAATCCAAATACGATTGAATACAAAACTATCCAAAAACATGTTTCCTCTCTTCAGATTTATTATCTCGCAATTCTAAACAATTACTAGTTCAAATTATCATACATGTTACCGAAGTATCTCTTTTTAGAGGCATAGTACGGCACTGTTTAAACAGTCAAATAAAAGCTTCTATTCAATATTCACCTTTTACTTGAGTATTATTCAACGTTTTCCTTCACTTTCTAACTTATCCAACTCTTCTTTCCCATACTAACTTCAAGATTGTCCACAATGACTGACTATTCCATACATCATTCCCTTCAAGTTTGACTTTGATCTCAATACCATTGAAAAGATCGAGTACAAACACTCACAAGTTGTTGATGATATCACGGAAACTACCAAAATGAAAGTCCCTGTCATGATTACAGCCACATCTACTCATATGCAAATTCTACATTCCGTCCACGAATTGAAAAATGCCAGACAAATCCTCAATTGGGATACTGGACCTAAACTCTTCAACAAGTTCCCAGACGTCCTCCATGATTACTCTGACCAGTCCTGGTTCACTGAACAAATTGAAGATATCAAGGACACTGAAGATAACTTCAACATTGTCCTCGCAGAATTCATTCAATACAAGTTCTCCAATAACTTTGATTCTTATCCCAATCACAAACAATTCATCCTTAACATCAAGAAAACCTCCAACATGACCGTCCACAAGTTTGTTTTAATGGTATCTTACCACAACAACACCATTTTCCCGCTGCTTCCCGGTGCTCCTGCTGAAGCCGCAAACAACATTATCAATGGTGAAGATTTCAAGAGTCTAATATACAAATCCATGCCACCTGAATGGAAGCACACATATGAAGAACACAATTCTCCCTACAACAACAAAAATTCTTTAAAAAATCAAACAATAACAGTAGCAAGAACAACAACAACAATAACAATAGTAAATGAAACAACAATTTGAACAACAACAACTGTTGCAACAACAATTCCAACAATAAAAGTTGTAATAACAACAATGGCAATCAAAACAACACTTCGAACAACAACAATAATTGTCACAACAACGATAACAACAATAACAATAACAATAACAACAATGCAAACAACAACAACAAAACCAATGACCAAATCCTAGATATGGATCCTTGTCCAATTCATCCCAATGCAAATCCCAAGTGGGGACAATGTTTCCACAATGTGAACAATCCCAACAAAAACAATCGCAACAACAATGACACCTATGTCAACAATCGTTCCAAGAATAATACAAACGATCCAGCTCGTCTTACGGCACCTGATACAGAACAACATATGTGTGTTGTTATTGACAACCTCTCCTCTCCGAGTCTCCAAAAGAAATTTGGCATGATCTCTTTCATGTTGATATTGAAGCCAACTGTGAACACTACTATGACAGTGACCTTCAACGGTTCCCGTCATACAGCAACAACAACTCTCTTGTTGAGATCCCAACTGAAGAAACTATCTACATTGACAACAAGTCCAATAAAAATACATTCAACAACTCTCATGTCATTTCTCCAAGCCCGCCTACCGGTTACACCAAAAATATCACAGCTCTCACAAAACCAAAAGAACCTCAAGATCTTGCTCCTACTACAATTAATACATGCAACAAAGTCAACAAGCAAAAAGGAAAATTCTACTTCAAAGCCCTATTTGGCTCTGGATTGACTGACAATCTCATTCTCCAATCCTTGATTCCTCCAACAGTCACTCTTCATGATATTGAAACTCCTGTCAACATGATCACCACCAATGACAAGGCTACCTCTTCCAAGTATGCCATGCTCTACAACCTCATGCTTCTAGAACTATCCTTCTCTCTCATGATCCACCACGTCAAATATTTCGTGGTTGATGCCAAAATGAACTATTGTTTCATCCTTGGCTGAAAGACCATGAAAGATACCGGTATCAAAATGGGTTTTTAACACTCAACTGTAACTTGGTTTGAGAAGATGATGCCATTCCATCCCCCTGGTTACTTTCACAACAAGACCATCATTCAAAGAGTCATGTCTATTGAACCATACATTGTTGCTGAATGCTACATGAACCAAGCTAATGAACAAGCCTATGTTGATAGCGCAACAAAATACAAAAAAAGTGATCTAACCAAGCTAGTCTCTGAACAAACCCATCTATCTTCAGATGAACAAGCTCATCTCCGCACGACCCTTTGTCCTCACAAGAAACTATTTGAAGGCCTCGCCAACCGTGAACTTGGAATCTTCCCTGACAAGGAATTCCACATCAATCTTCAACCTAATGCAAACCCTTATCATATCAAACAATCATATTCCATTCCCATCGGTCAGCAACAAGCAGTCCAAATTGAACTCCTTTGACAAGTCAATCTTGGCATCCTTGAAAGCTAGGATGCCACCAAATGGGGAATGCATACCTTTGTAGTACCCAAACTAGACAGGTCCTGTCATCTTATCAGCGTTTTTTTGTGAACTCAACAAACAAGTCACCAAGAAACTTCACAATCCACTACCAAAGATCCAATACATCTTTCGCCAACGCCACAGTTTCAAATACCTAACGCTCATTGATGCATGCAGTTCCACACTTTCAAACTTGATGAAGAATCCAGTTGGAAGTGGATCCTTGTCACTCCTTTTGGAAAATATTGTCTACTTTGGCTGCCCATGGGTTTCCTTAACTCTCCATGTTGGGCCCAGGGCTGCATGGAACAAATGTTCCTTCACCTCAATCAAGTTGAAGTTTACATTGACAACATCAGTATCTTTTCCGATGAACTTAATTCTCATTGCAAAACAGTCAATGAAGTTCTTTATCTACTAACAAAGGCTCATAACTTTTCAGTCACACCAGCTAAATGTCCCTGGTTTCAAAGCTTTGCACCCTGGCTAAGACACATCATATCCTCCAACAGTATCAGATCATATCCTATCAAAATTGATCCCATCCTAAAGCTTATCTTCCCCAAGACAATTACCCAACTATGATCCTTCATTGGTGGTATGGTTAATTTATATTGCAACTTCTGGCGCAGACATGCTGAAATCCTTGCTCCGCTCACAGCTCTCTCTGGCAAACCCAAGGGCAAGCTTGAACCCAAGTCAGAACTTCTTGCAGCTTTCAATTGTGCAAAAGCAATGATAGCCAAAGAAATCCTCCTCAGCTATCCTGACCCTCATAAGCCATTCCATGCCTATACTGATGCTTCTGATTATCCGTTGGGCGCTGTAATTGTCCAAGACAATTGCATCATAGTCAGTTTCTGTCAAAAACTAACCAAGGCTCAAGTCAAGTATCCTACAATTGATAAAGAAATGCTCTGTGTTGTCAAAGTCTTAAATGAATTTTGACCTATCCTCTGGGGCGCAGAAATCATTGTATGGACTGATCATATCAACATCACTTGCCAAACCATCACTTCTAATTGCATCATGACCTGGCGCATGCTTCTCAAAGAATTTTCTCCTGTCTTCAAGTATATCAAATGCAAAGAAAATGCCATTGCAGATGGACTCTCTTGTCTCCCTATCCAAGATGACGGCAATGATCCAGCTGACACAGTCCCTGAAGACTCAAACTCTATTACCAATCCCCCTGCTCTCATAGTATCGGATCTCTTTATCAACTATCCTGAAGCTATTCCCTATTATCTACTATCCTTTCCTCAACTAGCGCTTGCACAACTTGCTGACAAAAGTGTTACCCAAAACAAAAAGCTTACAATTAATTCCAATGGAATTGATCTCGCCCTATTTACTAACCGCAATAACAAAACCAAAATTGTTCTTCCCAATAATCTCTTACCTAACACCATCAAATGGTATCACCATGTCTTTGGACACGCTGGCGCCGAGCGTCTCACTAGCACCATTGGTCGGTTCATCTCTGCTCCTGGCCTCAAAGATGCAGTTCTTCAATTTTGCCAAACCTGCAATGCTTGTCAACGATACAAAACAGCTCCCCATCACCATGAACATCTAGCCACTTGCCAAGAAAATCATATCCCTTGAGATACCATAGCCATTGACACAATTGGCCCATAGTCCATCAAACTCCCTGGTCACCCTCAACCTGTCCAATTCAACAGTTTCACCATAATGGACATGTCTACCAACCTACTTGAAATCATTTGATCTCCACAAGTCAACCCTACAAGTCTAATGGCTTTCCATGCCCTCAACAATGCCTGGTTATCTTGTTATCCTCAACCCAATTATTGCCAATGCAATAGGGGGTCCTTGCTTCACAGGCAATGACTTCCAATTCCACCTCAGCTATCTAGGAATCAAGTCCAAGATCTCCACAGTCAAGAACCCACAGTCAAATGCTGTTCTTGAACGAGCCCATGACACCATCAAAACAGCCATGCGCATTGAACCTAACATCAATCCTCCTCAAGGCCTACAACAAGAACATGATCTCATTGACAATATATTCTCATCTGCTCAATTTGCAATGTGTTGCACTGTCCACAAAACATTTGGCATCACTCCTGCTGGTGCTCTCATGTTTCATCAAGATATATTCCTCCCCATCCTCATCATCACTGATATCAATTTCATCCGGATCAAACGCCAAAATGTAATCAACAAAGATGCACTTCTTGAAAATTCTCATTGGAAACAACATGACTATGCTGTCAACAACCAAATCATGATCACTAAACCAAACAAAGATGATCTTGTTGCCAAAAGTATTGGTCCCTTCACCATTGATCAAGTATTCACCAACCGCACAGTTTCTTACTGGAAAACTGCACATCTCAAAGAAAGAATCAACATTTGTTGCATCAAGCCTTATCATCCAACTCTCTGACTCCTTTTACAAGAAGGAGAAGAGTGTCATATCCTGTCACTCTGCCGTCCGGTACACGTCTATTCATCGTCCGTTATATGATTTAATCGGAATCAGAATTTCAATCACATGATCCAATCATTCCGAGAACACGTCACTTTTGTATACGAGAAGCTTCTCCCAATCCAAATACGATTGAATACAAAAGTATCCAAAAACATGTCTCCTCTCTTCAGATTTATTATCTCACAATCCTAAACAATTACTAGTTCAAATTACCATATTTAGGTACATGTTCTTATCTCTTTTTAGAGGCATACCGTACGACAGCATGAATACGGTACCTACGGGTATGAACACGTGAACGCGTTGAAAAATTAATTACTTAACGAGTGGTAAACGTAAAGCAACGGTAGCTAGCAAGGACCTCCTCCGTTGCGCTCGGCCTTGGAACCATGGGATTACCAGGTCAACACCCCTTTCCTCCTTGTGCTCCTCCTCGTAGTATCATTGAGGAGCGGGGGTGTTACTTGGTCCCACTCTAGCTGCTTGTTAGAGTAGTACCAAGTGACACCCCTCCTCGCGCCTTTAGTATTATTCATTAGATAGGGGGGACAAGTGCCAACCTAAACAGGAGGACGGGTTGTTACCTACCTAGTACCGGTCAGACATAAAACTTACACGTAAGACGTAAGGTTAGAGATCATATTGGAATAAGTCATTGGTATGACAAGTACCGGTAATATTTACGGAATGAATTGAATATGTAAAATTTATTATGCAATCGCTACAACAAACACTAAGCTTTGCGATATGAAGCAATCATCCAAAATTTTCTATGCCTGCATTCCAAATAGCAAAAGCCTTCTGCAACGATCAGTCGATATGATTGAAATGAAAAAAGAGCCACCACAATTACATCCTTCCCCTTTCCCTCCTCATCAAAGGAAAACTAGCCGGAAGTAACACCGTATTCGACCCACATGGACTCGAGTTCTTCGACCTGGAAAGGTTTGCCAAGGACACCGTCAGCACCACAGAACTTGAAGTGTTCAACGTCTTGTGGAAGGACATTTCCGGTGATTCCCACAATGAAAGAATCGCAACCTTCCATTCGGATTTGTTGCGTGGCGGTTGGTCCATCCATTACGGGCATTTGGAAGTCCATCAGAATTGTGTCGTAGCGCCTTCCTTCCTTCATCTCTTCCTTGACCCTTTCGTAGGCCTGCATACCATCCTCGGCCATGTCGACGTGGTGCCCGCGCTTCAACAAAAGGCGCGTGAGGAGCTTGCGGTTCATGGGAGCATCGTCGACCACCAGTATGCGATAGCAAAGGTCGTTCTTGTTCTGGTTATCCAGCCAGGTGGAGGAAACCCGTTCCGTGATGGTCTCGTCGCGAGGAGCAACAGGAATGTTATCGAATCCCCGTTCTTTTGGCTTGCAAAAGAGGGGGAGCTTGCAAAGGAAAGAAGATCCCTTGTCGAGACCATCCGAATGGACCGTCAGCGTTCCGTTGTGTTGGTCGACTATTCCCTTGGCAATGAACAGTCCCAGGCCACTTCCTCCTCCTTTTTGGTTTTTATTCGCATTGAATTGGACACCGCTCTCGAAGACTGTGGCCAGCTGTTCTTCGGTCATTCCAGGCCCGGTGTCGGTGACTTCGAGTTGGATCCATCCGGTTTGGTGAAGGTCTTCGGCTCGCCCATCCTGCAAGTTGATGCTTGTGGACTCACCAACCGTGGCTACCATCCATGTCGTCTTGACCGTGATCGAACCCTTCTTGGGAGTAAATTTGATGGCGTTGGAGATTATGTTTCGGACTACTTGAGAAAGACGAGCCCTGTCTCCGACCACTACTTGATCTTCCAAAAGTTCGGATTCGATTTCATCGATGCGATCAATTTCCGGTTTCATGATGCTGTTCTTGACCTTGCTCGTAGAGCTGTTGTTGTTACCGGGAGTGGCTTCCGCCGCCTCGACTTTCTCTTGAAGGAGCAAGAAATGAATGGATTTCTCTTGTGCGGGCAAGACAAATTCCTTCGAGATCTCGCTGACCAGAGATTGGATGGGAATGACAGACAACTCAAGGCTGAGCTGCCTCGATTCGATCTTGTCATAATTCAGAAAGTCGTTGAGAACGTTGGTGGCCGATTGGGCACTGATGTGAACGTCCCGACTCAGATTCAACCACGACGTTGCTTCCTCGATGGTGATGGATGCATTTTTGCTGCCATCGAGATCGGTGGAACCGAGTTTCGATTGAATTTCTTCCTGCATCAGATTGAGCCCCATGCAAACGGAGTTGAGGGGGGTTCGGACCTCGTGACTCACGTAACGCATGAAGTGGCGCTTGGCCTTGAGGAGTTCGGCCTTGGCACTGAATTCTCTTCGCACGAGGAAATCATAAGCCAAGAACATGAGAACCGTGAAGAACATCACGCAAATGGCACCAATTGTGGCAAACTTTGGGTTCTTCGTACGGTACATCTCGTAGACCGTATCGCTTGGATAGAGAGTAATCGTGTACGGAACGGATTGAGGAGCGAAGAGGCCGGGGATAGTGACGTTGCCTACTTTTTTCGCGTACTCATACTTTGGGTCGTGGTGATCACCGGATCCGATGAATGTGACGTTGCCCTTGATGACCTGATAGGACACATCTTCGGTAGGAGTCGAAATGACAATGTAGACTCCGTCGATGTTTGCGGCAAAGACGTCGACCATGTTTTCACTCCACACAATGGATGTCACCAAAACCCCAACCATCTACAAAGCGAGAAAGAAAGATCAATCAATAGATTGGTGATGGGCGTGAGAATCGCAGGGGGAGAAACAATAGAAAAAAATGATGTTTCGAACTTTTTGCTAGTACGGAATGGTACCGTACGGCATACGGTATTTGTTAGAATTCCGAAACAAATCTTGTCTACTACGAGTACCGGTACGAGTACGAGTACGAGTACAACAATCACGTACCTCGGTGGAGTCTCTCGCCGGGAAAATAGGCTGCATCATATTGGCACCGGGGCCCGTTGGCTCTCCTTGGACAAAACTGGTCTTGTTGTGGGCAATGTTGGTAACCATGGTGCAATCTTTGAGGGAAGGAGCGGGAGGGGGCACCTCCGCTTCCCCGTCGTCTTCCGTCAACAGCAGGTCGCTATACTTTCGCTCGTGCTCGAGAATCAATTCTTTCGTTTCCTCCGCACACGTCATCATTTCTTCGATCGTGCCTCCCAGCAAGGGAGACGAGTGCATGTTGAACATGAGCTTCTTCGAGGCCCCGGTGACGTGTTGGAAGCATGGGAACAACGATGCGCCGCTTGGAATCCCAGGCGGTGACTCCGGAAACATCGTGAAAGGGCGCACCGTCTTTCATTCCCCACACACCCACCTGGTCGTGGACCTTGATTCCCGTCCCGTCGGGGAAGGGCTCTGGTATTCGAGACTTTTGATACCAGTCCGCCGCAAAGAATTCGAACGATGGAACCTGTGTGGGTGTCAGGATGGGCCCGTAGGCTATGTAGCAACCTTTGCTCACATCAATGACGTTTTGGACAGTGGATTCGTAATCGTTCAGGGCAACGTACGGCCATTGGGTTTGGTCGTATCCAGTGGATCCTATCGATAGATATAGATAGCCAGAGTCCGCGAGACCGAGGAGAGTGGAAATACACACACACACAGAAATACACAGAGAAACACACACACACACACACACACACACATAGAAACACACATAGAAACACACATAGAAACACACACAGAAACACACGGAACAGATCAGAAGGTGCACGTATAGATCATTCTACAGAACACCGAAACATAGCATAGCCTAAAACACAAACAAAGCCACCAGCCACCAGCCACCAGCCACCAGCCAGTCACAGACACAGTCACAGTCAATACGCACCGATCATACTCGCTAGAGTGTCCATTCCCAGCTTCTTCTTCTTCTGATTGCCACTGATGACCTTGATTGCGTTTTCGGCTACCTTTTCAAAGACACAATCCGCCAACTTCGTCTCGTTGGCCGATAGATGATCGTAGGTCATATATCCTAGAGTAATAGCCACCAGACACAGGAGTGTGAAGAATAGCCACCGACCGTACCATATGGGCCGTGGAGTCGCCTTCGCATGGGGCGTGTACAAACTACTGCTTCCGGAAGATCCTCCCGAGGAATGAGTGGATCGAGATCGGAAGGACCAGCTCCCGGTGAGCCCACTATGGCTTCCCGTGCTGTGGTTTGTGCTGCCGGATGATTTGGATTTGCGCTTTTCGTTGTTTCGCTGTTTCAGAATGGAGGTTCCCTGAATCCTGCCCAAACCGCCGCCTCCATTGGCGATGCTGCTGTTGACGCTAAAATCGGAAGAGTATTTGGGTCGTTCTTTATCGTCGGGCAGGGGACCCACGATGGATATTTTGTTCTGGACCGATCCGGATTGAACCATTCCCTCGTTTCCAGTGTCGTCGTTGTGGTTCGAGTTGCCCGCCTCGGGGTCTTCGAAAAAGACCACTCGGTTGGTGCAGCAGCTCCCTTCTTTGCCGACTTGTTCTTGCTCAAGTCCCATCATCACTATTCCGACACAATAACTTCGTGGTTCACAAGTTCGATCCTTATTTCTAGAGACTTCTACTAGTTTGACTGCTAGTTGACACAACTTCTTGAATACGTACCGTACGGTACCGGTACGAGTACGAGTACGAGTACGAGTACTCGTATTCCTGTTCTGTTTTAATCGATAGGGAACGGTACTGGGGCTTTGGAGTATTCCCGGGTGAAAGAAAAAAAAAACAAATAAATACTCGTAATAATAATAGGAATACGGTACTCGTACGTACCGTACGGTACTACGAGTACGAGTACTCGTACTGGTACAAACGGGAAGGGGTTCTGTACGGTACTCGTTTCTTATTCGTACAGTAAATACGGTATTTTTCCGCACATAAAGGATGTGTCTCTACCGTAATTATTGTACTACCGTACGGACTCATTTCTTGGTCCTTCTTCACGCTACGGGTACGGTACTGTATTGGATGAGAGACATCCACGCAAAAAATACTTCAATAGAAGTACCGGTACTTAACATAGTCAGACGGCTAAGTGTAACATTGAAGTGTTCTTCCGTAAATCGAGTCCATGAGTGCATTACGGTAGTACATTTCTATTTTTTGTTTTTGTGTCATCCTTAGAACGGAGCTTAATCAATGTAACAATGTTGGTAGTCGTGGTATCGTACCGTACGGTACCGTATGTCTCGAGTAAAGACCGGTTTTAGTGAAAGTATCTCTAGCTCGTACATTTTTTCGGGAAATCCGTAGGTACCGGTACCGGTACCGGTACGTAGGAGATGTACGAAGAACGAGACAGGTGTAGTACATTCTTGTACTGATAGACGGATTTTCATATTCCGGTAAATTGTTCTTTGTTTACTGGTGTGGTCAAATAAATAATGAACAACAATGTTGAAGTAGAAAAAGTTGATAAGGTTAATTAAGTAACCTCTGTAAGAATGAGCAAACCACAAACCACGATTATTGGGTGACGGTACGGTATCGTACGTACGTACGGTGCGTGACGTTTCAAATCGTGAGCAAGCCAACCTGTTCGTACCGGTACGAGTACCGTAAGATTACGACCTAAGTTACCGGTACTGAAACGATTGTTTCTTGGGCTCGTTGGAACACATTTCATTACCGGAGTATTATTTTTAGCGCAAACCAGTGTTTGTGAGTTCCATCACTTCTTAAGAGGTTGATGACTTGCGTGCGAGGATGAAGAATTCTGTTGGGCAAGACACGACAGCAGGACAAGCCAAAGCAGGATGTGTGGGGAGCAGGCATCTGCCTACAGTCATGCTGTTCGCCACCAGCATGATGGTAGTACTAGGTATGGAACAGAGACACGCACCGGACAGGCAGAGCCTCCTCCTGCTGCCCAGCCCAGCAGCAGCAGCAGCAGCAGCAGCAGCAGTACCACGACCCTGCCAAGAGACCCCCTCCTGCTGTATTATTTTCCTTCTGAATCCGATCTGTTGAGAGTCTGATTCAAAGGCTTCTGAAGAACAGCAACACTGTGTTAGTGTGTTAGTAGACGAACGATTGTACTCTACGCGTGGCAATTGTGGTTGGATACTTTCGACAACGGATAACCGGACTACAGGCAAGACTATGGAAACGCCGGATCTCTTCTTACTGTGAACTTGTTCAGATACAGTGAGATAGACCTTAGTAATGTAGATTACAGGTAGTTGGTTGGTAGCAACTAGTGTGAATTTTGGGATATAAATCAGTTGAATGTTAAAAGTATGAGATAAAGTGAAATCCTTGCTGAAACGCAAGATATCTCTTTTATTGAGATGAATACGTTGCAACTGCTGTTGCGTAATGATGAGATTACTCGCTGATTATTTCCGTACATGCATTGGTCGTTGACCGTATATATCTGTATATATATATATATATATATGTATATTGTGTGAGAATCACACACCAACGGTTTTCTTCTATTGTTCCGTTAGTAGGAAGACCCCATGATATGTTTATCATTAAGATCAGGAATTGCTCCCGTAGCTCGTGTGATACTTTATAAAATCAGAGTTTGCTCACCGAAGAACAAGGGCAATAATATAAAACAGAGATTGCTCACCGTCAATGCGCGATGGGAATCGATGCTCCGTGGGAATTGATATGCCGTGAGAATCGATTACTTTGGTTGATACGGACTCATTGATTCGTAGGAATAGGATATCTACCGTAGGGTAGCTTTGGTACTTCTGGTCACGAAAGGAATTTAATACTCCCCATGTTTTCTTGTGAAAGGTCATCACGTTTTACATGATGCTTCCATCGTCTTGGAGGAGGTCTCCGGTATTCCCGCAGAAGTGGAAGATGGGCTTGAGCAGTGGATACACAACTGAGTGTCCCCATTGCTTGGTGAGAATATCTGCACAGTTATCCTTACCAGGGATGTGTAGCATTAGAATGAAGCCTCTCGCTATCATGCTTTGTACGTAGTGAAACGATAGGATGTTGTGACGCTTATGCAACCTTGCGTAGGTTGATGTTTGAATCATCTTCTCGTTGTCTCCCCATGAATAGGAGATGTCATGGACTCGTGTTCCGAGGTATCGGAATGAGTGACATAAATCAACGATTTGCTCGATGCAAGTTCTTCCTGCAACGAATTCAGCTCCAAAGGTGGCTGTCTCCGTAGTAGCTTGTTTCTTTGAGAACCACATCATAGGAGTCTTGTTCGCAAAGTGAAGGATGTCGGTTACAGCCTTACCACTGAGAATATCATGCATGAGATTTGCATCATAGAAGTGTGTTAACACTACTGTCTTCCCAAGTGGTGCAGGAGCGTCGTCGGGTAGCTCTTCAGAATGCTCCCCAGTAGACGGTGTTGGACCTAATTGATGGTGTCCGGTTTAGTCAGTATAAAATCTGGGGGTTCCACACGGAACCTGATTTTAAAATGTCTAAACTTGGAGATATATCCGTAGATATGTTTGGCACGATCAAGGTGTCCGTCTCGTGGCTGAGCTCTGAAAGTCGAGAGTGTCATCATGGCTGTTTGGACATCAAATCGTCCAATGGCGATGATCCACTGGAGTGAACCGATCATGCTTTGGTATTTCTGTATACCAGTTTCCTCCAGAAAAGCCGAGGAGTCCAATTCGGGATGGTCGTTTTCGGCAATGGGTGACTGGAACCTGGTGCTAGGTTTGCATCCGAACATTTGTTCATAAGATACTTCCATCTTTTCGATGAACTTGATGGGATTCATACAAAGAACACCATGCGCGTCGCGCTCAAATCCACAGCCCAGATGAAAGTTCATAGGTCCGGATCCCTTCAGTTTGAAGTTGTATGGATCTGCCTGTAAGATTTTCAGGAACGAATTGGGATCTGCCATACAAAGACATAAATCATTGACATATGTGCATATGAGTTCATATACACGTTCCCCATGCTTGTTCATTCCAGGCTTGAGAAAGATTTCTGGTTTAGCACGGGATCTTTCGAAGCCGAGAGCTCGATGAGGCAAGCTGCTAGTAGATCACCGAAGCACTTGCCCGATGATCTGAGTCCATATAAGGCCTTGTAGATGATCAATAGATGACCTTCTAGTGATCCAAATTCTGGACCTGCTTTGATGCAGACTTTCTCGCAGGTAACGGCTTCAAGGTAAGCATTACCTATATCGGTACCCCATGCTTCTAGACTGTTCAGTTCAGCTAGGAACAGACACATACGTAGACTGCGAAGTGATACGACACCGGCATAGACACTGTGTACAGGGGCTTCAGTGAGATTGCCGTTTGCAACAAGACGAGTCTTATGTCTACCATCATGCTTGACAGCATATATCATGTGTACCTTGATCTGTTGAAACCCATTTGGGATGGAGCTTGCCTTGTACATGCCTTTGTTGATAAAGGTATTGTATTCCTTGAGCTGTTCCATTTCAAGAGTGGTGGCGTCTTCCCACTTGTGGTTTCCGTTGGCTTGATCAAATTGGAGGGCTTCTTCGTGGTTACGAGGTACCTTGAATCCATAGTGGTACTGTGGGGTGGTACAGAAAGACCGAAGTTTGGCTTGATGCACGATTCGATCAAGTTTCTTGGTTCGTCATGCTAGGTTGGTGATTTGTTTGAGACGTTTCCAACCTGGGAAGTCAAGCAAGTTGTTGTCTTTCCCATATTTGGCAACGGTAACAGGATCATTAGCCGCTATGTTGGCTAATGGTTCATATGTCTGTTCCATGTTTTCCCATTCAATCCAAAGGTTATACTTGGAGCCTTTTTATTGAGGGTGTTTGTTATCCAATGGGCCTTGGTGTCCCAGTATGCGGCGAAACGACCAAAGTTTTCCATCTTCTTGGGTCAAATCACGGTGGATGTAGTTCATAACATCATTGTATGCAATGATATCGTCAAGTTCGTCATCAGAGTGTTTGCACTTGAATTTGATGAAGTCGTTATTGCGTTCAAGACTGTCCTCTACATCGACAATGGTAAGACGCTTTCGAGTACCATATGGGTTGGGGACAAGAAAAGATCTTCCTTGTAGATCGGCAATTGGGATCGTCAGAATGGTAAGAGGTTTACCATCACGGTCAAATTGTGCATTACCTTCTTCATCGGTAACAAATACCTGTGATGGGTCTACTGAAGGAGTAGCGGGGTTGGTGTGTGGAGTTGTGACGTCACTAACATCAAAGTATGCTAGCTCCAGTGGATCAAAATCATCTTCAGTAAGGAGAACGCCATCGGATGTCTTGCTGAAGATGTGTGTTGTAGGAGGACCATCAAAACTCTCCCCATAGTTGTTAGGGAGTGGAGAAGGGGACCAGCTTGGGCTGTCATCAACCTTCTTATATAGAAAGCTCGGTAACTAGGGGTGGGCGGGTGGTTTGATAAGAACCTGATTACCAGATGCTGGAGTTTTACTATGGTCGGGTATCTGAACAGGAGGTGCTGTACGTTGTTGCTCGGTAGGTACAGACGGCGTGGGGTCGTCATGTGCCGCAGGAGTGTTGAGGCGTCGATCTGTGTTGGAGTCTGTAGTTGATATACCAAGAGGAGGAGTAGTAGGGATGTCCTGTGTTTTGGGATCTGCATTGGGACTATCCGTAGTGGTATGCTCCCCATGGAGTGTAGGAGCGTCACCAGTGGCGTACAATCAAGGTAAGGAATCCTTGGCCTTACGCCATTTGATGAAGCCATCATCTGTAAAGAGGCCAGCTCAGTTTGTTGCGTGACTCAGGTGTAAGAGCAGAACGTACACCAGAACGGTCAAGCAATTTGTTGGTGACTGGATCCCAGATGCGGAAACAAAGTCCATTGCCAACATATTTGGCAATGTCTACAAAATGACCTAGGCGTTCAGTAGACAGGGTACCGAAAGGGGAGTCATTGGTCTTGAAATAAACAGGTTCAAACCAGAAGAAACTGGTATACACACTTATATCGCCAAGTGTACCGGTAGCAATGAAGATTGGTTATTTGTCTGACAGAGTAGGATCAGAAATAACATTGAGGAGTCCGGCGACGTATGTCATGCACAACAACCAGAGATGTGGTGGTGTGCCTGTACGGTGCATGACGTGATTGACGATACGCTTAAACGTTTGATATCGCCGTTCAAATTGGTTCTGGTGTTGGTGATAGGGTTCACTTTGCCAGAGTCCAATCCATAACATTTTGAGATAATCGATGACCCTCTTACTAGATTGGTAGTTCCCATGATCACATAAGAGGCGAAGAGGCCTGCCCCATTTTCAAACAAAATTCTGAAAGCATGATAGAAAGTCGCCGGTGGTGCGCATCTCTTCAACATGTATGATATGAGACTTTCGACCAAAGAAAATCTGGGCAAGTTTGAAACCGCCATCAATTGCTGGGACATCAGGAATAAACAGTGTCAGATAAGACGTCGTCGTTGAACGGTTGAACGTTCATTGCCGGCTGGGGGGAATGAAAACGTTTGAAGATGTTACCATCAGGGCTAACCGGCTAACAAACCATATTGCGTTGAATTGTCAAAGGTAGCTTTGATGTGATCTGTAGAAACCCAACAAAAGAAAGGTTTCAGAGATAAGTAATCATGTTCGTTGGGATAGCGTTCACGGGGTGTAGTTGTGATACGTGTAGCATCACTAACAGTACAATCTGTGGGAAAAGCAGTGACCGCCTCAGAGATTGGAGGGGAAATGCAGCATGTGAGTTGCTCCTGATGAGCATAGTCAGTAGTTGTAAGCCAGAAGGAGCGGGCGTTGGTTCCATGATCATCGATAGGGAGAAAGGGTGATCAAGTACAATGACTGGAGTAGGAACTGAGAGACGTAACCGTAGAGGATCCAGGAGATACAGAGATATCTAATCCCTCAAGACAACATGGATTTCCGTATTCATTGTATTCGGGATATGGAAGTTGTTGCGACTGAGGGGGATATTTCTGAAGAAAGGTTTCATCTTTAGCGCTGATTGTGGTATCGAGAACGGATGGGTCCCAGTGTTTATCGGATGTCATGATAACATGTGGGAGCATGTGTTGAATTGGATAGCCGTATACTTTTGCATGGCAAGGTATGGTAAACCATGTCGAATGCTGAGAGGCAGTGCATATCCGTCGGAAGTGGTGATTACCTGCCCACCGCCCGCTTTGATGGATGTGTCATCGACATTGGAGAAATATGCTTCCATCTGGCCGGATGATAAAATAGAGGGGTGTCATCCCATGTAAGCACATTCATTGAAAATGAGGATGATGGGACCTCTATTGGAAATGGAATAGGCGCCGCATGTTGCAATGGGAATATTCTGCACTTGGTGATTGTTGATGCCTGTGACATTGACATATCGGGGCGGAATATCTTTGGAGATGATGCATGCATCATTACCGATGATACAGCCATTAGCACCGCGGTCGACCATAGCGAAGCCGGGATTGGTGACCGTTGCTTTGTGAGCACGATAGGTGTACGATGGTATGTGATTATCATGTGGGAATGTCAGATCGTCGTCAGGATTATACCACTGATGAAAGTTGATGGAATAGGAGGATTTTCCCACAGGTATCTGAGTATCACCGTCCTTTTTGTATCGGATGTCAGGATTCTCAGAGAGGAATCTTGCGGGATGTGCAGGCGGCACGGAAGACTTGAGGAGTCGTTGATCCTTGAGGGAAGAGGTCTGAGACTTGTATACTCCAAGAGATGCATGGAAGATGCATCTACGGTCATTTTCCACAGCCGGATGGAGGTCTTCTGAGGCATTGGCATGTGTATCACCGTTCGAGGTATCATCTTCAAGGAATGTGACGGAATGCCCATGTGTATATGCCTTCCGAGTGATGGGTTTAACGGCATTGGGATCCGGTTGACCATCTGGGAGCAATTCGCGTCGCAATGATGCGACCACTATTTTCTTGCCTTCAGGGGAAAAATTCAGCCAACTCTTCATGTCTTGACATGATAGGGCCTTCCATATGCCAGTGGGCAAGCGTGTGGTAGGGTCAGGTGAACGTCCAGCCTTGAATACCGCATAGTCTTGGTAGTCTCCTTTGAATTCGATAGGGAGAGCATAGTCGTCAGAGTTTTGACCTTGTTCAGGTGAGAAGTCATGTACATGTGCCCGTATTGTGGACTTTGGAGCCAACATTGCTGCCTGAGAATTGAGTTGAGTCGCTTCGAGTAGGAGCGTGATCTTGAGTTTGTGGATAGCAGCTGCCTCGGTGACGGCATCTGTCACGGTACTATTTGTGACGCCTGGGTCCTTGACTTTAGCAGCTGTTCACTTAGCTGAAAGCTGGAATAGCATGCCTGACATAATGCTGATTTTGCGGTATGGTACTCAAGGGGCTTGTTGGGAGGACGGAGCTTGTTGAGGTGATTTAATTCTTCAAACCAATGTGTGATAAACTTCACCTTAGATTCTTTCCAGTTGCTGAGATTTGACTTCAGCAAAGCTTGCAATTGAGTCAAGTTGTCATACACTTTGGCTTTTGATTCGCTGTGGAGGTTCACAAAATCAAAATATGCTTGACGTCCATTGCGTGTGAGGGAATGGCTGTGAACGCATGACGCGGATAAGTCACTTTTGAAGACTTCCAACATAAGAACCCAGAAGAAGGCACGCTGTTTGACAAAGAGGTCACGTGTATAGCCTTGTAGTGCAGCAGGAGGCCAAGTTTCATCGAGGAATGTTTCGGTGTCAATGTCGTATGCCTCGAGTTTAGCCTTGAAACCCACGAGCCAATGTTCAAATCTTGAGTCATTCGTGAGGGGCGTGAAAGACTTCTCATCCGTGATTTTCGGCACCAAGATTCGTACTTCACTTGCTGAGGTGACTTTTTATTGGTTCCCGGGGGAGGCGCTGGAGGGTTCAGGAAAGATTCATTCTGAAGGCGCAGCGCGCGTGCCATACGGAAGGTTCTGAAGCCGTTGTACGTATATGACGTTACATCCTTCCGAATTCTTTTTCGTCCTTGCGCAGATCATTTGAGAATTCCGCAAGTACTTCTATGGTCCGCTGGATGGACCGGTGGAGCTGGGTTGGTAGTCCACTGGTAGTTTCCATGTAGGTAAGCTCGCGGGCAAAACCAGGCTCGATGAGTGCATTGAGAAAGATTGGCCACTCGCGCAATCCTCCCTCTCGGAGAGCCTCACACAGATAGCTATTTTCTTCCTTTGCGAGACGGAATATGGTTATGAGTATCAACTTCATATGGGAATCAAAACTAGGGAAGCTGGTCGTGGTAGTGGCGGTGCCATCTCCAGTGCTGTTCCCACCACCAAATGGATTGGCAGGCATGTTCGGTCTTGGTGATGATTCCGATTCGTCAGGAGGAATCGTGTGGTGAAAGGAAACTGCTCCGTAGACGATTTGCGATTGGCATATGCCAGCATAGGGATTGTGTTCAATTTCGTCCCTGTTCTTTGTGTGCAAGCCACCTTGGAGCTTGCGACTGTTAATCTATTATTTTCCTTCTGAATCTGATCTGTTGAGAGTCTGATTCAAAGGCTTCTGAAGAACAGCAACGCTGTGTTAGTGTGTTAGTAGACGAACGATTGTACTCTACGTGTGGCAATTGTGGTTGGATACTTTCGACAACGGATAATCGGACTACAGGCGAGACTATGGAAACGTCAGATCTCTTCTTACTGTGAACTTGTTCAGATACAGTGAGACAGACCTTAGTAATGTAGATTACAGATAGTTGGTAGCAACTAGTGTGAATTTTGGGATATAAATCAGTTGAATGTTAAAAGTATGAGATAAAGTGAAATCTTGCTGAAACGCAAGATATCTCTTTCATTGAGATGAATACGTTGCAACTGCTGTTGCGTAATGATGAGATTACTCGCTGATTATTTCTATTAAATTCCTTTCGTGACCAGAAATACCAAAGCTCCCAGATGGTAGATATCCTACTCGTACGAATCAATGAGTCCCGTATCAACCAAAGTAATCGATTCCCACGACATATCGATTCCCACGGTGCATCGATTCCCATCGCGCATCGACGGCGAGCAATCTCTGTTTTATAATATTGCCATTGTTCTTCGGTGAGAAAATTCTGATTTCATAAAATATCACACGAGCTACGGGAGCAATTCCTGATCTTAATGATAAACATATCATGAAGTCTTCCTAATGGAACAAGAGAAGAAAACCGTTGGCGTGTGATTCTCACACAATATATATATATGCATACAGATATATACGGTCAACGACCAATGCATGTACGGAAATAATCAGCGAGTAATCTCATCATTACGCAACAGCAGTTGCAACGTATTCATCTCAATAAAAGAGATACCTTGCATTTTGGCAGGATTTCACTTTATCTCATACTTTTAACATTCAACTGATTTATATCCCAAAATTCACACTAGTTGCTACCAACTACTTGTAATCTACATACTAAGGTCTGTCTCACTGTATCTGAACAAGTTCACAGTAAGAAGAGATCTGGCGTTTCCATAGTCTCGCCTGTAGTCCGATTATCCGTTGCCGAAAGTATCCAACCACAATTGTCACGCGTAGAGTACAATCGTTTGTCTACTAACACACTAACACAGCGTTGCTGTTCTTCAGAAGCCTTTGAATCAGACCCTCAACGGACCGGATTCAGAAGGAAAATAATAGATTAACAGTCGCAAGCTCCAAGGTGGCTTGCACACAAAGAACAGGAACGGAATTGAATACAATCCCTATGCTGGCATATGCCAATTGCACATCGTCTACGAAGCAGTTCTCATTCACCGCGTGATTCCTTCGAAGGATCGGAATCACCACAAATGCCGAACATGCCTGCCAATCTATTCAGAGGCTAGAACAGCACGGGTGAGGCCAAAGCCGCTGCTGTCAACCATTTCCCTAGTTTTGATACTGATATGAAGCTGATACTTATATCTCTATTCCGCGTAACAAGAGAAGCAAATAACACCCTGTGTTTAGCTCTCAATGAAGGAGGATTATGCGAGTGGTCGGCATTTCTCGACGCACTTATCGAACCAAATTTTGCCCGCGAGATTACCTACACTGAAGGAGGACTACCAACACATCTCCATCGATCCATCCAACGGATCATAGAAGCACTTGCGGAGTTCTCTATCAAACTACAAGAAGACGAGAAGGACTGGAAAGATGTAAAGTCATATCCGTATGAAGAATTCAGAAAATTCCGTTTGGAACGTGCCATCCGTATGCAAACCAAATCTGCTCTGAACCCTCCACCTCCTCCGCCAGGAAGTAATAAAAAGTCACCTCAGCAAGTAAAGTACGAATCTTGGTGCCAAAAAGCACGGGATGAAAAGTCCTTTACGCCCCTCACGAATGACTCAAGATTCGAACATTGGCTCGTAGGTTTCAAAGCTAAACGCGAGGCATACGACATCGACACAGAAACATTCCTTGATGAAACATGGCCTCCAGCTGCGCTTCAAGGTTATACACGTGATCTTTTCGTCAAACAGTGTGCCTTCTTCTGGGTACTAATGTTGGAAGTCTTCAAAAGCGATCTATCCGCGTCGTGTGTACACAGTCATTCTACCACACGTAATGGACGTCAAGCATACTTTGATTTCGTAAACCTTCACAGCGAATCGAAAGCCAAGGTATATGACAATTCGACTCAACTACAAGCGTTGCTGAAGTTGAATCTCAGCAATTGGAAAGAATCCAAAGTGAAATTTATCACACATTGGTTTGATGAATTAAATCACATCAACAAGCTCCGTCCTCCCAACAAGCCCCTTGAGTACCATACTGCAAAATCAGCACTATGTCAGGCATGCTATTCCAGCTTCCAGCTAAGTGAACAGTTTGCCAAAGTCAAGGACCCAGGTGGGACAAATAGCACCGTGACAGATGTAGTCGCTGAAGCAGCTGCTATTCACAAACTTAAAATCACACTCCTACTCAAAGCAACTCGACTCGGTTCTCAGTCCGCAATGTCGGCTCCTAAGTCAACTGTACGTGCACATGTTCACAACTTCTCATCTGGACAAAGTCAAAACCATGACGGCTATGCTCTCCCTATCGAATTTGAGGGTGACTATCAAGACTATGCGGTATTCAAGGCTGGTCGTACACCTGACCCTACCACACGCCTGCCCACAAACATATGGAAGGCCCTATCACGTCAGGACATGAAGAGTTGGCTAAACTTTTCTCCGGAAGGCAAGAAAATCGTGGCCGCATCGTTACGACACGATTTGCTCTCAAAGGATCAATCTGACCCTAACAATGTCAAGCCCATCACCCGGAAAGCATACCAACATGGACATTCTGTCTCATTCCTAGAAGATGATACTTCGAACAAAGATGAACATGCCAATTCCGTATCAGATCTACATCCCGCTGTAGAAAATGACCGTAGAGGTGTTTTCCATGCATCATTAGGTGTATACAAGTCTAAAACCTCTTCCTCCAAGGACCAAAGACCCCTCAAGTCTTCTGTGTCACCCGCGCATCCCGCTCGATTCCTCTCCGAAAACCCTGACATTTGGTACAAAAAGGACGGTGATACCCAAATACCTGTAGGAACATCCTCTTATTCCGCCAATTTTCACCAGTGGTATAATCCCGACGATGATCTGACCTTTTCACACGATAGTCAAGTAACATCGTACACATATCGTGAACACAAAGCTACGATCACTAATCCCGGTTTCGCCATGGTCAATCGCGGTGCAAATGGTTGCATCATGGGCAATGATACATGCCTCATCTCCAAGGATATCCCACCACGATATGACAATGTCACAGGCATTAACAATCATCAGGTACAAAATATTCCCATTGCTACATGCGGAGCTTATCCTATATCGAATAGAGGTCCCGTCATCCTCATTTTCAATGAATGTGCATATACGGGACGACACCCTTCTATCTTGTCCTCCGGCCAGATGGAAGCATATTTTTCCACTGTCGATGACACATCCATCAAAACAGGCGGTGGACAGGTAATCACCACCTCCGATGGATATGCACTGCCCCTTAGCATCCGGCATGGTTTACCATACCTTGCGATGCAAAAGTGCACGACTATTGAGTTTGACACGCTCCCACATGTTATCATAACATCAGATAAGCATTGGGACCCATCTGTTCTCAATACAACAATCAGTGCAAAAGATGAACAATTTCTCCAGAAATATCCCCCTCAGCCGCAGCAACTCCCATATGCCGATTACGACGAATACAGAAATCCACGTTGCCTTGAAGGATTGGATATCTCTTTGTCCCCTGGCTCTTCCACGGTCACGTCTCTCAGTTGGTATTCCAGCCATTCCACTCGGTCTCCCTTTCTCTCTATTGATGATCATGGAACCAGCAATCGCTCATTCTAGCTTACTTCTACCGACTACATTCACCAGGAACGCCTCGCATGCTGCACTTCTCCTCAAATCTCTGGGACAGTCACTGCATTTCCAACGGACTGTACTGCTAGTGATACTACACGTATTGCAGCTACGCCCCGTGAGCGATACCCCAGCGAACATGACTACTTATCCCTGAAACCTTTCTTTTGTTGGGTTTCCACAGATCGCATCAAAGCTACGTTTGAAAACTCAACGCAATATGGTTCAATAGCGGTTAGTCCTGATGGAAACATTTTCAAACGTTTCCATTCCCCCCAACCGGCTATGAACGTTCGACCCTTCAATGACAATGTTATGTCCGATGCTGTTTATTCGGATGTCCCAGCAATTGATGACGGCTCCAAGATTGCTCAGATCTTCTTCGGCCGAAAGTCACATATCATACATGTTGAGGAAATGCGTACCACCGGCGATTTTCTATCATGTTTCCAGAACTTTGTTCAAAAATGGGGCAGGCCCATTCGCCTCCTTTGCGACCACGGTAACTACCAATCTAGTAAGAGGGTCACCGATTATCTCAAAATGTTATGGATTGGACTCTGGCAAAGTGAACCTTACCACCAACACCAGAACCAATTTGAACGACAATATCAAACGTTCAAACGCATTGTCAATCGCGTCATGGATCGTACAGGAAAATAATAATTTCCGTACATGCATTGGTCGTTGACCGTATATGTCTGTATGTATATATATATATTGTGTGAGAATCACACACCAACGGTTTTCTTCTATTGTTCCGTTAGGAAGACCCCATGATATGTTTATCATTAAGATCAGGAATTGCTCCCGTAGCTCGTGTGATACTTTATAAAATCAGAGTTTGCTCACCGAAGAACAAGGGCAATAATATAAAACAGAGATTGCTCACCGTCAATGCGCGATGGGAATCGATGCTCCGTGGGAATCGATATGCCGTGGGAATCAATTACTTTGGTTGATACGGGACTCATTGATTCATACAAATAGGATATCTACCGTAGGGTAGCTTTGGTACTTCTGGATATGAAAGGAATTTAATATGCTAGCCAGCCTCCAGCCGAGCACAGCATCGCAAGGCTGCCCTCCTCCTAAAGTTCACTGCATTGTCCGAAGAAGGCCCAACAGCTCTACTAGCCAAAGACAATGAGGATGATGTACCCCCCCCCCCCCCCCCCCCCCCCCCCCCCCCCCGGAGCAAAATGACTGATGTAGATTTTGATGGCGATCAAGGAGTTGTAGCATTAGGCCACTCTGTTGTTGCTGCTAGTGATTTTACTGTGTAGCATCCAATGTGTTTGGATATTGTTTTTGCTTATGTGCTGCTGGCTGGTTCAAGTAGTATGTACTGGATTGGTTCTTGGGGCTGGTCCACATGCTCCTTGGTAACAAGCCCTGTCCCAGGTGAGTCTGAGGGGGGGGGGGGGGCATTTAGTGTTGAGTGACGAGTCTTGTGGTGTTGGTATCCGCAAATTGAAAATGGTAAACGGTACATTCTGCAGGGGCTTGATAGGCAGGACTGGGACCAACAAGATGCTTATCCTTCCAGTCAAGAGTTGCAGAACATCATCACACACTTGCTAAACCAGAGATTTCAGTGATGGGAGCCACAGGAGGAGGGCACATACAGTTCTGTGTTTTCATTGATGAAAAGTCAGGCAAGACCATCCTGACCACCAATGTTGTTCTCACAGATGTCCTCCCTCAGGAGGCACTGTTCTATTCTGAGAAATTTTTGTCCCTTCCCCCCACAGCTCAGGGATATTTCTTCCACACCCTAGGGACGAGCAAAGGTAACAAGGATGTGTTGCCTTCATACTATATTGATGTCATGATGAAATCTCAGGCAGAATTCATGGGATTCCCATCCAAGAAGCAGAAGACTGATCAATCTGAGGAAATCATGGACATTGAAAAAGGCATCCCAGTAACTGTGGAATTAAAGGTTACTCACCTGGCCAATCGCACTGGTAGCTACTTGCAAAGCTGTGAGTTTGGAACCTATCCTGGCTCAACTTGGAAGGCTATCCAGTCTGTTAGAGGAAGGGAACGCTTACTCCCTTGTAGAGGATGAGAAATGGGCACTTCAAAAAAACAATGACCTCTGCCAAATGTATGGTGATGATGTAGCCATGCCTGTTAAATGACAAGCTTCTACACCTGGATATATCTCTGATTGACCTGCAGCAACGTGTGGTCCCATCAAGCCCATCTGTCACACCTGTACAATGAGCTCTCCTGGCATTCAGCAAGTTTGGGGCATTCCAATCATATGAAGCCCCCACAATGGGAAATCAAGCAACTCCCTACTTCTCACTTGGATCACCAACTGCAATCCCAAGTGGACAGGAACTAGGAACAGCTAGCCAGTGACCACATCTCCATTGGTGGGGAACCCTTCCTAGCTCAGACTAGAGTTCAACAAGACCTGGATGATCCAATTAGAAGCTTGCAGAACGGCAGAGGAAGCCTTGTGGTGGAACCTGCTGGGCCAGGGCTGTTATATTGTTGGGGGTTCGATGCGCAGTACTGCATGTTGTATGTGGAAAATAATACTCAAGCATTTTTTTGAATTCAACGCACAAAATTGTGCATTGAACCTGTTTTCAAGTATTTTGTGGAGAGTTTCACACACAACTTTGAGTATTGAACCTATTTTCAGTATTTTTTGGAGAAGTTTCACACACAACCTCATGTGTTGAACCTGTTTTCAAGTAGTGTTGAGCAATTCTTACTCACAAAGAGGGAACTAACTCGTGGGATTACGTAGCAGCAGCAGCAGCAGCAGCAGCAGGGACTTGATTTCATCCCTTGACACCTTCTGTGTAGGATCTAGTAGAATCCCTATGGCAACCTAGGTTTTTTGCGGTTTTACCTGGTTCTAACTCATAATTTTGAAATCAACCACGTTGCAAAAGCAAAAACAGCCCCCTCCCCCCCCAACCATGGGAATAAACCCTTACACTGCTTCCTCTCCTATGACAACAACAAGAAACCCATTCTATCACACTGTAAGTCATTGCAGTCCTTTGTTTGCTTGGGGTGGAAGATGTTCAGCCTGTTTGGTTCAAATGGTTCTTGTCATTGTCGTTGTCATTTGTTTATTCCAATCCCACGACTCTTCCTCTTTTTTGCTTTTGACTATGGGAATAACCCCTTCAAGCAACCATGGTTCGAACTATTCCACCCCAGAAGAGCAAGGCTGCTCCAGCTCCTTGGACTTGGTTTGTTGCTCCAGCTCAAGATCTTTGGTCTCGGACTCAGCCATCAACTGACGCAACAGCATCAACAACAACAACAACCCAACGTCAGTCTGTAGCAGCCAGGAATTCTTCATTGAGCAAGAACCCCTATGACAAGAAGAAGAACCCCCCTTCCCCTCCTTCTGGATCTCCAACTACCACCGCTGGCAAAAGGAAGAAGAAGCACACCCGTTGGTCCCTTCCTCTTTCTGCCCCAGTTGCTTCTTTGGTGCCAGTTGCTCCTTCTGCCCGGGTTGCTCCTTTGGCACTGGATCCGGTTGCTCCTTTGGTGATACCAGATCCGGTTGCTCCTTTGGTGGCGCCGCTTGCTCCTTGAGTGGTACCAGATTCTCCTTCAATGCCGGATCCGGTTGATCCTTCTGTGGTGCCGGGTGCTCCTGAAGACGTCATTGATGATAATAGTGATGAGGATTCTGAAGCTCCATTGGAAGATCTTTCTAGGGACTTGAAAATTCCACTGGAGAAAATTCAGCTATCTGTTGCAGCTACTAATACTATTCCAACTGCTCTTGCTACCAGTGAAGGTCTCACGGGGGACTCCTGTTACTTTGCCTGAAAAATTCACCATGACATCCATCCTTCAGTCTCTGGAGCAGAACCAACAGCATGCTTTGGGCGTTAATACTGCAAGCATCAAGGGCCTTTCCGTCAACACCATGCAATATGAAAGGAGCAAGAGTGTATTTATGCAGGATTTTTTTTAATCAATTGCTGCTCATTCACAGACTGCCCCTCTTGCAGAATTCATTCCAGACCCCCAATGTCCATCAGTTGAAGACTCGCCGTCTCTATATTCAAGTTTGCACGCCACCTTCTCCACTCAAGCTTGCTCTTTTGAACTACTGTATGCTAATCCATTCTTTGAGTGTATACAAGATACAATATCGCAACATGGATCTTTCAAATAACCCCACGCTGTTTGCAGAAGCCCAGTATGAACCCGGATCCATCACCACTTGCTTCAAGAGTTTACTTGCAAATTTCAGTCATGAAGGAATAATTTACAGGAAAGACACAGACTTCAAGTTTCAAGCATACTGGAAAAAGATTTTTGCAATTGGTGAAGAGCACCATGAATCATATGGAAAGGTTCCAAACAAGGCCAAGTTTGATGCTAAGTGGTTTGCAAAGAGGTGGAAGGCTGTAATTGATTCCAAGAATCCACTTGATCTGTTCAACAACATCGAGCGCTATGTCCGGTGTGTAATGAAGTACATTATGACCAAATGGGCTGTTTGTGACTGCAAGGAACCTGTCTTGCTTGTCAAGGAGGATTTTGAAACCAGTATCATTGAAGAGGGGGCATTTGCAGGCATTCCTTTTGTTTGGCCCAAGGATAATTACAGCGACCAGAAAAATGAAACTCTGTCTCTCAGGAATCCTACTACAATGGACAAGGAAAACACTCAAAAGAGAACTCTTCCTTGCCCATACAGTAATGATCCTCTCTCTACCTACCAAACTGCCATCAAGCTGCTTTCAATGGTACTGGATGATTGTGAGATCTTCAATTGTATTTTTTGCAAGCCTGCATCCAAGAGACAAGTCGAGGCAAGTGATCACGTGCATGCACGTGTGTGTGTGTGTGTGTGTGTGTGTCACATCTTTTTCTGTCCTCGATACGAGGATTGTCCTCGCAAACCCTAATACGAGGACCGTCCTCACAAACCTTGATACGAGGATCATTGCGGTCAATAGTACGATCGTCCTCGCAGTTCCAGGCTATGATACGAGCATTATAACTGGTATGAGCCGCTTTACAAAGAGACCCCCCCCCCCCCCCCCACCCCCATGTACTCAGTCTTATGAGCCGAGCGCAAGTCGCGCCCCCCTCAAGACCCCCGTCATGTCTCTTTTGAGGAGCACAAGTCCCCGCCGCGTCAGTCCTACTAGGAGCCACAATACGAGGAGCCCAAGCCCCCACCGCGTCAGTCCTAGTACGAGGAGCCGCAATACGAGGAGCGCAAGCCGCCGCCGCATCCACCTTCTTGTACTACCAGTACTCAGTCCTACTACTACGAGCAGCGCCCCTTTCTTGCTGAAATAGGCTCTCAAGCACGTCCTTCTCCTCAAGACAACCGTCGTGTCTCTTTTGGCGAAAATCACTATCACTGCTATGAAGAGTAGAACAGTGCATGCTAAGCTACCTATCTCCGGCCCATCAGCACCTCCACTGACAGGTAAATCCAGAGGACACTTGTAGTGACGCCCTTCCGTGTGCTACTCGTCGCCCCCCCCCCCCCCCCCCCCCCCCACACACACACACACACACGTCGTCCGATAACTGTCCCGCGACCCTTTTTTTGTCGCAAGGTACTTTCGCAACCCTTGCTTGTGTGTAATTTTTACACGAGCCCCCCCTGTGATTCGTTAGCTTTTCGTACCAAGCCCTGCCCTCGTAACTCTCAATCCCTGGTTCGCGATTATTTTTTTCCTTGGGTCATGAATAATTATTATTAATTTTTAATATAACCTACGTGTACGTTCGTGAATCACACCTACTAAAATTAAATACGCAAGGTCATGACTCACAACCGAGCCCCCCCTGTGATACGGTAGCTTTGTATCATACTCATTTTTCTAACTCTTAACCCCTGGTTTGCGTTTATTTTTTTCCTTGGGTCATGAATCATTATTATTAATTTTTAATATAAGCTGCCAGTACGTTCGCAAATCACACCTACCAAAATTAAATACGCAAGGTCATGACTCACAACCAGTAAAATTGAACATTAGTGCTCGCGGCACATAACCCTTAAAATTTAGCTCCGTTGCTCGTGACACATTACCCCTATAATTTAATAATTGGGCTTGTGACACACTACCCTTTAAAATGTATCTCCTATGCTTGCGACACACAACCAGTACAATTTTGTTGTCGGTCAAAAATACACGTACCCTACTCACGTACATTCTACAGCGGTTATATCCATTCTACACTTGAAAAGTTACTTATACTCCTCCAGAGATAAAAATGACTTCAAGTATCCAGACATTTAGGTCATATCATGTGTTCTCTGTCTTATGACGAATTACACATGATCTACGTCCGGTTTAGACATCCCTACATACAACACAAATAACACAGGGATACCGGTCGAATACAGTAAAATACACAGTAAAAATAAGAGCCTCTCTCTGAGCTCACTTCTCTTTAAATTTCAATTATCTTATACCTTTCGGTCAGTTTTTAGAGTTACAACAGGTTATAGAGCCCTTATAACTCACATGCTGTTGAGCGTATACTTTAAGAGCCTATCTCCGCCCGATCAGGCACCTCCACTGCCCGGTTACAGCCAGAGGACATTGCTGTTGAGCAATAGGCCTTCCCCCCAGCGCAGAGATTGTCGTGAGCCTGCTGTTGAGCGACTCCCTTCCAATCTCCCTCAGATCTACTCAGACCGTCCCTTCGGACTCTTCCGTTGGTCTTTTCTTCGACACGTTACAACAAATTTAACATTAGTGCTTGCGAGACACTACCCTTATAATTTAATATTTGTGCTCGCGACACACGACCCTGAAAATTTAATATCATCGCTTGCGACTACCTACCACTACAGTTGAATTATTCGGGTCAAGAATTTGCCTAGTAGTATCATATGCAAAATATGTATGATTACTCCTTTCCGTACATTTTAATCATTTGTGTCACACAATCTACTATTTGCAACCATGGTATGCAATGTACTATGTAAGATATGTACCTTTTACCCTAATCACTCTCCCTGAAGATTTACCCGTGT
Organism: Pseudo-nitzschia multiseries; assembly: GCA_037355745.1. Taxonomy (NCBI): domain Eukaryota; phylum Bacillariophyta; class Bacillariophyceae; order Bacillariales; family Bacillariaceae; genus Pseudo-nitzschia; species Pseudo-nitzschia multiseries. Next base: position 4,514,356 of record CM074784.1, on the reverse strand, counting down.
CGTACTACCGTAGGTGTGAACCCACTTGCGTCAAATTAGTGAATGGACTGACACAATGAACAGTAACAATTCTGAAAACAATGCCTAAACTTCCTCCATTTCGCCAAGCAATTGCATCAATGCAGGATCAATATAGTTGTCATCCTCATTTTCCTCTTCAGCAAGACTACTGGCAACAGTGCCACCATCTTTCGACACAGTACTGGTAGGATTGTTTTCTGAGTTGAATCTTTCCAGCATCATTTTCTCCAAATTTTTACCTGTTTCGGGATCTTCTCTTAACTGTTTGTACCTTCTTGCACAATTTAGCGAACACTCACCGTCCTTCTTTGTCCCATCCATCTGCACTTCCACTTTTTGAATTGCAATATTTTTTTTTCATGTATTTTTTTGTTCTTTGTGTCGCGTATGTTCCATCAAGTTTCATTTGCTTCTGTTTTTCCCAATTGCTGTACTCGTTGTCAATTATCATTAGGGCAAAAGCCTCATCTGTAACAGTAAAGATGGTACTAATAAGATCCTTTGCCTTCCTCAGCTTAAAGTTTGTCTTTCCCGGATTAACGGCAGACAGGATTCTTGTCACAAAATAATAAAATTCTTCATTATCCGCATTTCCATATCGCCGGTACTCATTGGCCAGAATTTCCACCTGAGTCCGTATTTAGAGCTACAGTACCAGGGAATGATGCCGGCACTTTTGCCATTTCACTATCAGCTGCGGTGATGACAACAAATGGCAGTATGATATCATAGTATGGTGGGGTTAGTTGTACGTTGGTCGTAGGCACATACGGAAGAACGTCAACAGCACCAGAATTTCCGAACGATTCAACCCTTATGCCGACACTTACCAAACCAATTTTTTCTTGCCAATGTTTGATTATTGTGCCTCAATTTTCCCAGGGCTCTAGAATCTCCAACAAATTGCTGTTATTGTCACTCACTAGTGTTTCTCATTGTTTTCTTTCATTGCCGATCCGTTGTTTCCGTGCTTTTCATTTTTTAAAATACCGTGCCAACCAAGAAGGATGTGTTGCTTTTTGTGTGTTTTTGATTTGGGGTATGCACAGTTTTCTGTGTGTATACAGTTTTTTTTGTGTGAACTTTTCTGTTGTTCCATTCTGTCGTTCTATCCCATTGTTCCGTTCCATTGTTTCGTTCTGTTTCATTGGTTCTTGTTCTGTTTTAAGTGCCCTCCTTTCCTTTGTTGGTTCGTTTGATTGTTGTTCTGTTTCAATAAAAACTAAAAATGAAAGAAAGAAAGATCAGAAACAAATAGTATCTCCAACAAATTGCCGTCATTGTCACTCACTGCTGTTGTTCTGTTGTTCCATTCTGTCATTCCTTTTTTTTAAATCCGTTGTTCCATTTTGAGTGCCATTCTTTCCCTCGTTGGTTTGTTTGATTCTTGTTGTTCCGTTTCAATAAAAAGAAAAGAAAGAAACAAGATCAGAAACAAATAGAATCTCCAACGAATTGCTGTTATTGTCACTGACTAGTGTTTCTTCTTTGTTGTTTGGTTGATTGGTTGTTCCATTGTTCCATTGTTCGTGACTGTCGGACAACATTCATTTTCCCTGCTTCAAAAAAAACTGTGCCAACCAAGAAGCATGTGTTGCGTTTTGTGTGGTGGTTCCGTGTGTATACAATTTTTCATGTGTGTGTGGTTTTGTGTGTGTTGTGTGTGTGCTATGCACCCTGACTTCTTCCATGTGCCTGGCTTGTGCACGGCCTTTATTTTCTATATAAGTAAAGCATGTACAAGTGCACACCACCCCTCCCGTGCCATAATTTTTTCAAAGAGGAAATTGTGATTACACAAAGGTTATGTATATAAATCCCCAACCCATCTGTAGAATCTGGTAGCCAGTCAGTGGTTCGAAACTCCCTTGGGTTAGTATGGTACCTATGTACGTACACTTTTTGCACAGTACCCAACTATGTACCTTTTTGCATGCAATATTAGCTACAACTAGTAGTAGTACTGGTAATATCCGCACCCTTTTTTTGTCTGAGAATAATTAAAAAACAGCACCTCCATTTCAATTAAACAACTTATGAATTATTTTCATTTGACACTCATTAAAGTACGTTTTTGGCTATTGGATTATACAAAGTAAATGTGCTTCCTATCATGGACTTGACCTCATACTTTGCCTGTCATTACCCAATAAGTCATTTTGTACCCTGGATTTGCACCAATAATATTCTCTTGTGTGCCATTTGGAGAGACAAACCACAACAGTTTCAGCAATCTGTGGGGCAATAATGTTACCAATATGCATCATAGGAGTCATGAAAAAAATATTCATGACATGGACCGGATACTTTGTAAGTCATTACCCAATAAGTCATTTTGTGCCCTGGATTTGCACCAATAATATTCTCTTGTGTGCCATTTGGAGAGACAAACCACAACATTTTCAGCAATCTGTGGGGCAATATTGTTACCAATATGCATCATAGGAGTCATGAAAAAAATATTCATGACATGGACCGGATACTTTGTAAGTCATTACCCAATAAGTCAGTTTCTGCCCTGGATTTGCAACAATAATATCCCTCTTGTGTGTCATTTGGAGACACAAACCACAACATTTTCAGCATTATGTGTGGCAATGTTGTTCGCAATATGCATCAGATGAGGAGTCATGAGAAATATATTCATGCACGGCACCAACAACTTTCAGAGTCATTACCCAATATTTTTCCTCCAAATCCAGTACCCAAATGCACTCATTAGTTTGTGACACACCAACCATCACATATAACTCACTTCTGTTTCTTTCATGATTCATCTTATCCATAATATGAACAATATTCATTGACCGATCACCCAAAATATGTGATTTTCTAATTTTTAATTGCAAATTAGTGTGTAATTTTCCCTTCAAATCCAGTACCCAAATGCACTCATTAGTTTGTGACACACAAACTATCACACGAAACTCACTTCTGTTTCTTTCATGATTCATCTTATCCATTACAGGAACAATATTCATTGAGTAATCACCCAAAATATCTGATTTTCTAATTTTCAATTGCAAATTAGTGTGTATTTTCCCTCCCATTCCAGTACCCAAATGCACTCATTAGTTTGTGACACACAAACTATCAAAGATAACTAGCTTCTGTTTCTTTCATGATTCATCTTATCCATAACAGGAACAATATTCATGGATTAATCACCCAAATATCAGATTTTCTAATTTTTAATTGCAAATTAGTGTGTATTTTTCCTCCAAATCCAGGACCCAAATGCACACTCATTAGGTGGTGACACACAAACTATCGTCAAAGATAACTCACTTCTGTTTCTTTCATGATTCATCTTATCCATAACATGAACAATATTCATTGACTAATCACAAAAAATATCTGATTTTCTAATTTCCAATTGCAAATTAGTGTATATTTTTCCTCCAAATCCAGTACCACCCCAGAACTACTACGAAAAGGGCTCTATGTTGAGATTTTCCAACCACTTCTTTAACACCCAGTAACATTCATTTTGAGATTTCAAATTTAAACATGCTTCGAACACAAAGCCTGCAACGCCGTTCCGGTTAGAGAATTCTGAAACGCCGTTCCATGATTGTTACCAGAAATTATCTTGTACAAAAATTGTGTACAAATCTACTGCTGTAGATATCTACGCAAATTCGTCACCAGAAGTCATCTAGTACGAAAATTGTGTAGAAAGCTACTGTCGTAGAATGCTGCGGAAATTCGTTACCAGAAATTATCTAGTACGAAAATGGTGTAGAAAGCTACTGTCGTAGAAAGATAGGCAAATTCAATACCAGAAATTATCTATTACGAAAATTGTGTAGAAAGCTACTGTCGTAGGATGCTACACAAATGCGTTACCAGAAATTATCTAGTACGAAAATGGTGTAGAAAGCTACTGTCGTAGAATGCTACACAAATTCATCTCACTATCACCGGTACATGAAAGATCTCACTGTATGACGAGTTGAGAACGATGACTAAAAAATCAGGGCACTATTCTTTATTATTCTATATTCAACACGCGCGCGCTGCACGATATTATTTACTTAAGGTTATCAACTTAATTAAGAAGGTCAAGTCATTCTTCATTGTTCTATATTTAGTGAATTAGATCTCACAGGTTAAGTATCAATTTTTTTTCGAACACGACACACACACACACACGCACACACACAAACGGGAATACTGAAAAAAATTCGAATTTCATGTAGATTCAGTACTAAGAAAAAATTCGAACGGACGGCAAAAAAAAATTGGAATTTCATGTAGATTCAGTACTAAGAAAGTGATCTCACAGGTTAAGTATCGATTTTTTTTTGAACACACAGCGAAAACACTCACACCATACCGCTGATTTTACAGTGTGATTTTACAGTGTGATTTTCTTTTCTTTTTGAGGCAAAAAATAGTCTTTCCCTTCATAATCTTACCGATCATATCTTGAGCAGAGTTGCTTTACCGTACTTGTACGATAAAGCACTCCGTCTGATAACATTGAATCCCACTGAACTGATCAGCAATGATCACTAGGCAGGGAATTCAGGCTTGAGGTATTTTAGTCCATAATAACTGCCTTGGCTGAAAAAAGACAATAGAGAGCTTTGGACGAGAGAGGAATTGCTGGATAGATATTGTTTGAGGGCCCGCAAACATATACATCTTGAAAGCAATAAATCTGCATCCCTTGCGTATTTATATCAACAGGATCAAGATCCAGTTTTTCGTGATATAGGAGTAAGAATTCTTCAAATCAATGGCAGCAACGGATCGAAAACAACATACAATGAACAACAAATCGGATTGGAATAACGGATCGGAACAACGAACAACAAATCCATTGGCAGATGGTACGAATTGGTAAACAGCAACAAGGAATGAATTTGCCAATGAGGTGCGAACAAATTTGAAACATTATTCTAACAGTGCCGTTCTGTTATTATTTCTTTTTTATCACAGTAAAAAGAGGTTAGGGTTCCCTTGAGGTGCGGCATTTTCCCTGGAGGATTGTAACAGTTCAGGCCACAATGGCAACGGATCGGCAGCATCAAATTGATCCGGCACAACAGAGCAAGCAACAAGGCAACACAATGATGTTGGTGTGGGTGTTGGATGGATTGGATGGTGGACTTGATGCTGGTGGACTCGATTTAATCAATTGGATTTTGTGGGGGGGTTCGATTCAATTGATTGGATGGTGGATTTGGTGGGAGAATAGAATGAGCTCTCTCGCTGTTACACTTGCTGTTGCTCTTGCTAGTCACTGTTGCTCTCGCTAGTCGTTGTTGCTTTTGCTCTCGCTAGTCGCTGTTGCTCTCGCTAGTCGCTGTTGCTCTCACTAGTTGCTGTTGCTCTCGCTAGGCACTACTAGTTGTTATTGCTGTTGCTCTTGCTAGGCACTAGTTGTTATTGTTGTTGTTGTTGCTTTCGCTAGTCGCTGTTGCTGTTGCTCTCACTAGTTGCTGTTGCTGTTGCTCTTGCTAGTCGCTGTTGCTCTCGCTAGTCGCTGTTGCGCTCGCTAGTCGCTGTTGCTGTTGCTGGTTGCTGGTTGCTGTTGCTGTTGCTGGTTGCTGTGGCTGTTGGTGTTCGTGTTGCTCTCGCTATTCGCTGTTGGTGTTGCTCTCGTTATTTGCTGTTGGTGTTGCTCTCGCTAACGCTAGATGCTATCACCGCTGCTCGCTGCTGGCTTCCTGCTACTTCAAAATGCTGCTTGGAACGCTGCTGGCTTCCTGCTGTTCCAAAACGCCACTGGAAACGCTGCTGTTCGCTGCTGGCTTCCTGCTGCTCCAAAACGCTGCTGGAAACGTCGCTGCTTGCTGCTGGCTTCCTGCTGCTCCAAAACGCCGCTGGAAACGCCGCTGCTTGCTGCTGGCTTCCTGCTGCTCCAAAACGCCACTCCAAACGCCGCTGCTTGCTGCTGGCTTCCTGTTGCTCCAAAATGCTGCTGCTTGCTGCTGGCTTCCTGCTGCTCCTCCAAAGTGTCGCTCAAAAATGCCGCTTGAAACTGCTGCTCCAAAACGCCACTCCAAACGTCGCTGCTTGCTGCTTGCTTCCTGCTGCTCAAAATGCTGCTCCAAACGCCGCTCCAAAACGCTGCTTGAAACGCCGCTGCTTGCTGTTGATTGCTGGCTTCTAGTGCTGCTCAAAACGTAACCATTTTTATGTTACTCAAGTGGCTTGCTTCTTGTCTCTGCTAGAGGACGACAAAGACAAAGATGAAAGGCGCCAAAGAGATAGGCGTACACAAAGGATATCCCTTCCGTGCTCTCGCTAGTCGCTGTTGCTAGTTGCTGTTGCTCTCGCTAGTCGCTCTCCCTCTTGCTAGCAATCGCTGTCTGCCCTCTTGCCTCAGTCGCTTATTGACTACTCGCTGTTTCTGTTGCTCTCGCCAGTCGCTGTCTGCCCTCTTGCTAGTGGCTATTGTCTGCTAGTTCCGCTCTGCTAGTTTGTGGTGTAGTTGCTGGCGTAGTGCCCCCTATCTCAGCTCCTACGCCCACTGCTTGCTGCTGGCTTCCTGCTCTTTGAAACGGCGGTCCAAAACGCCACTGCTGACTGCTGGCTGGTTCCTTCCTGCTGCTCCAAAACGCCGCTGCTCGCTGCTGGCTTCCTGCTGTTCAAAACGCCAGTCCAAAACGCCACTGCAGCCACTGCAGCCACTGCAGCCACTGCAGGCTGCAGGCTGCAGGCTGCAGGCTGCAGGCTGCAGGCTGCAGGCTGCAGGCTGCAGTGGCTGCAGTGGCTGCAGTGGCTGCAGTGGCTGCAGTGGCTGCAGTGGCTGCAGTGGCTGCAGTGGCTGCAGTGGCTGCAGTGGCTGCAGTGGCTGCAGTGGCTGCAGTGGCTGCAGTGGCTGCAGTGGCTGCAGTGGCTGCAGTGGCTGCAGTCTGCAGTCTGCAGTCTGCAGTCTGGCAGTCTGCAGTCTGCAGTCTGCAGTCTGGCAGTCTGCAGTCTGTCAGTCTGCTGGCTGCTGGCTGCTGGCTGCTGGCTTGCTGGCTGCTGGCTGCTGGCTGCTGGCTGCTGGCTGCTGGGCTGCTGGCTGCTGGCTGCTGGCTGCTGGCTGCTGCTGCTGGCTGGCTGCTGTGCTGCTGGGCTGCTGCTGCTGGCTGCTGGCTGCTGGCTGCTGGCTGCTGGCTGCTGGCTGCTGGCTGCTGGCTGCTGGCTGCTGGCTGCTGGCTGCTGGCTGCTGGCTGCTGGCTGCTGGCTGCTGGCTGCTGGCTGCTTCAAAACGCCGCTGCTCGCTGCTGGCTTCCTGCTGCTCGAAAACGCCGCTCCAAACGCCGCTCCAAAATGCTGCTGGCTGTTGGCTGTTGGCTGTTGGCTGTTGGCTGTTGGCTTCCGACTGGCTTCCTGCTGGCTTCCTGCTGGCTTCCTGCTGCTCCTCCAAAACGCTGCTCCAAAACGCTGCTGCTCGCTGCTGGCTTCCTGCTGCTCCAAACGCCACTTGAAACGCCACTGCTCGCTGCTAACTTCCTGCTGCTCCAAAACGCTGCTGCTCGCTGCTGGCTTCCTGCTGCTCAAACATGCTGCTCAAAACGCCGCTCCAAAACGCCGCTTGATTGCTGTTTGAATACCCTTCCCAATCAAAATCAAAGTAGAGTAACGTGTAGGTATTCGAGTTGGTGTCATTTTGTACTAGTTGTACGGTGGTGAGCCCTCATGGTCTGTTCTACAGTAGGAGAAATAGAATGGTCGTCAAAATGGAAATGGTGGTTGGATCTTCCTAATTTGCCGTTCAATTGCCCTTTGATTGTCATTCCTGGTCAGCAAATCAGTAGAGTAACATGCTGGTGTTCAAACCTGGTAGGATTTGTACATGTCTGCCTCCATTCTCTCCTTTATCCAATTTATCCAAGGGAAAGAGATGGGTTGGAGTAGGGCCCATACTTGTCGTTGTCTTTGCTGTTTGAATACCATTCCCGATCAAAAATGAAGTAGAGTAACGTGTAGGTATTTAAGTTGGTGTCATTTTGTACTATTTGTATGGTGGCGAACCTTCATGGTCTGTTCTAGTGAAGGAGAAACAGAAGGGTTGTTGCAGGGCCTGTCAAAATGGAAGTTAATGACATTGGTAATTTTAATGATCGGAATTCCTGTCAAAAATAAATCATGTCTTTGAGGGTTTTTCTGTTGTGTTTGCAGGGTCTTTTCACTTGTTCTTTTTTTGAAGAGATTTCAGTGTACGGAGCACACACATGTTCATTACCTGTAGACTTGTACATAGGTTTTTGTACTGTGTATTTATTGTGGTATTTTGTACACAGTGTGGAACACAGCAAAGGAGCAAACAAACACTTCTGAAAATAATTTTATTTCATATCTCGGGTTAAGCTTAGAAAGTTTGGTAGCAAGAAATAGATTTTTTAAATCAATTTAGTCAAAATTGAGAGATCAAGGGACATTTTGAGTCCTCGGGGAGAGTTTTTGTCGCAACCTGCGGACGTGAGGGGGTTGAAACTCTTCACCACAAAAAATTGTGAATTTTAAAAATTGCCCTTGCGCATAACAAAGGACAGGGTCGATTTATGAAAATAGGGCTTGCGAGGGGTCGCGTTGGGTCGCGTGACAGTTATCGGACGGTCCTTTTCTTCTCTCTTCTTTCCTTCTTCCTCCCTGCTCCTGAATCAGGGGGTGACTACCGATCCTTCTGCCGGAATCTTCTTTTCAATCCACGACCACAAATAATCTCCTTCTGTAATCTATTTCGCCGTAATAACACCGATGCTGACGCCACATTGAACAGTAGGACGCCAACGCCGCAGTAACAATGGACGCCGCCAATGAACACGGGTTACATATGACACCGATTACTAGTTAACATCAAACAATAACAACACCCACCATGGTTCCTCCACCAGACGAGTATGATTGGTCCAATGTTTATGGGATTGTACTCAGATTCCACAGTGAATCCAACCCTCAATCAGCGACCTCTCTCAGCAACTCCTACTCAGAGACTGTATAGATTTCAGCCCCTGAAATGTCAACCCTCTTCACATCTGACGCAGATGGCCTGAAAGTCCTTGGCCCGGCTCCAGTTACTGCACTCAGAGAAACCATGTAGACTGGGATGCAGGCTTTGGTCTTCTGAAGCTCTAATGAGTCCTTCAAGGTGAGGGAGTTGCCTTCTGTGGAGATCATAGTGCCATAGGCGGCCACATTGGCGGCTGCTTCTTGTTCCCTCTTCAAGGTCTCTGCTGATCCACCTGAGGGGGGGGGGGGAGTGAAGGCTAGAGGGAGTATTCCATCTGCCACATCAAAGGGATCGTCCCATGGAAGTTGCCATTTTGGAACCTCTTGAGTACAGCTGCGGTGACAAAGGGGACTTGGATCCCCAACTTGGAGGCTCTGGCGGCAACTTGGCTCTGAAAGATCATGTGGGTCTTCTCGTGCTTGCTCTTTTGGGTCCAGGCTTAGTAGATGGCAGGGAGGTATGTTTCTTCCTGCTTTCCATAGAGCAGCAGCAAGCGCTTGGTGTACAAGGCGCCCCATGTGGCCCCTACCAATTGTTCGCGCCTCTGGTCTAGGCCCTCACTGAGCCTCAGCTGGTGGTCTGTGAGGGCTGTGACAGCCGCTGTAGGCGCTGGGTCCCCTGGGGGGATGGGGGGCCTATTAAGGCTGGGTAGGTTCCATGCACAGCACCTTGTTCTTCATGTAATTGGTGAGGCCTAGGCTCAATTCAAAAAGGGGGGCCAGGCTGGATGAGTGTTGGGTCCCCCAGCAGGTACTGTGGGGAACATCCTGGCTACTCAGGAGTGTGTCAAATAGAGGGGCGCAGGTCCCCAATAGCCCCTGGTGGTTCAGGTAGGGGTACAGGATCCCCATACTTGGCAGGGTGAAAGGCCCTTGCTTATGAGGAAGGGGACCAACTCAAAGGGGATGAAGAAGGCCTTGTGGGCACTGATCATCTTGGAATGGGCAGCGCCTTCCTGTACAGCAGGGATGCAGGATCGTTGGCGGTGGGCATCCAGTTCAGCAATGTGATGCCCTAGCAAGAGCACCCTTGAGGCTGTGGTCTTGGATAGCATGTCAGAGTTGACTTGAACCAGCTCTCCTAGCCTCCCCTTCAATGTCATCCAAATAGCCAAAGGCGTTGCCTGTGTTGAGACTGTGTTGTGCCAATGGGTCGGGGTACTTCCTGAGGCAATGTACCAACTTGAGGCGTGACTCTCCTACATCTGAAGTAGGCGGTCAACCACAAAGATCCAATGGCGCCCACTGCCTGAGCTTCAAAGAGGTTCAGTAACTGCTCCAGCAGCTGCTGAGGGGTGGCATTGAGCGCAAAGTACCCATAGATGGTGTTGTAGGCTTCGTCTCGCTCAGTTGGTGTGCTCAAATATGTGCTGGCTGTAGCTTGGAAGTACTCAGAGTAGGTCAGCATGCTGGCTTGTCATTGGTGTCAGTCAGGGCATGTTGTTGTAGGCGCTGGGTCATGTCCACGAGTGAGAGGGGAGAGGAGAGCTCCTTGGATTGGAGATGAGCACGGATTGGATTGGAGAGGAGTGGAGAGCCGATTGGATTGGAAGGAGAGGAGCCGAGCTGTAGGTGTCGCGTCGGGGCAGTCGTTCTGTTGGTGTGATGATCCTCATGTTGGGAGGTTCGGGATGCAATAGGATGACTTTTGAACCATGATATGCTTGCACTGGTACAATAGGGATGACTATTGGACCAGGAAATGTTAGCCTTTTACATATTCTGCTACCAATCCGTTTAGGAGCAAACATAGTGAGCTGTAGGCTTGAATTTGCTGGAGGCGTCCTTTGAAGGCTTGTTCTTGTTAGCGCTAGCCTCTATTTTTGACTGTAATTTTTGCAGATTATACAGAAGCCGGTGATTTTGTGATACGGTGATATCTTTGGATACTCAAGGAGGTTCCCTGGTCTGTCCTTCGTACACCTAGTGAGTGCCACGTGGCACTACCATTTCTTTCATCCGGATCGCTACCGTACCGGTACATCAATTGTCGGACTCGTAGTATTGTTACTACGAAGTACCGTACGAAGTCGTACCGTATTATTTTCATGGTGGATTTTTCACTCATTTACGCCCCCTTTTTAATTAATGTTCTCGTTGGATTTCACTCCAGCTGAAAAACCACATGGTGAGTTACTACCGGCACTAAAAAATAAGCAAATCTCTTTGATCTTGGCACCGGTAGAAAACAAAAATTCGTAATTGTTTCACCCTGATCCCAAGGTTGCATTCCTTCGTAAACTTGCGGGATACAGCTACAGATACAGATACAGATACAAGTCGAAAATCGCAGCCAAGGCAACAAGGACGAAGGGACCGGTTGACTCTCTGCCGGCCCACGTCATCTACTCTGTTGCGATGCATCCCAAAAACAAATGCGTCTATGTTCGTGTCGCAAAGGAACGTTATCTGCCGGTGCCTTCCTCCTTGTCGGATCGGGCGAAGAAGAAGGAGTCTGAGGGTACGTTTCGATTGATTCAATCACACTTTTTTGAAGACGGTTCTCTGTCCTTCACGGCACAATTCATTCACGCAATCAAGGGGAAGATGAAAGTCGACGTATCATTCGATAATCTTCGAATGGACGAGCCTGTTGCCTGCGCTAAATACATCCGAGAATACATTGCCGAGGACCGCCGCGGCCTGCGTCCTTTGAATAAATGGGCAGATACCGTCCTGAAGCATATAGACAAGCACGCGCACATCGGTAAGCAAAGGACGGACATTCGTTTTGGCACCATGGTGAGTGCCAAATCTGTGGGGGGCCATCAGTTCTGGCATGTCAGGTACGACGACGGGGACGAAGAAGACTTGGATTCAGAGCAGTTGAAGCAGTCCCTTGATTTGTTCGAACAGTTTAAGGATCTTGACTCTTCTTGGAATGATGGGAATTCCCGTAAAACCGCGGAAGCAAACGAGAGAACCGACGAGGCAAAGAGGGGACCAAGCCGGTTGGATTCAAACGAGGATAAAACCGGGACCGAAAATGTTGATAACGAAACAATGCTTTCCGAATCCCACAAGATGACACGACAGAGTACGGGTAGTAAGAGAGTTAGGGCGCAAAAGGCACAAGCGTTCACAACGCGTCCGGAATCATCCGATATGACACGAATCAATACCCGTAGCAAGAAAACTAGGACTGAGAATGTAGAGACGAAATCAAGTCGCCGGGAATCAAACAAGGGGATACGCACGATCATTACTGATAAGAAAGCTGCGTCTGACAATACAGATGCGGAAACAATTCGTCGGCAATCCCGAATGAGGACACGAACAGGCTACCAGTGGCGAGAAACATACGAATGGCAATGTACAAACCGCCACGAGGCGCCACGAATCTCCAAGGAGTGCCACTTGTAATGTTCCTTTTAGTGTAAGGGCACAAGTTGGTACGAAGAGTTGGGAATGGGATGATGCAAGGAAAAACAGTCCGAATGTCATTGTTTCCAAAAGAAGAAAGTATCATAGATCCATGACATTTCGACGGATTCAAGATCATTGTTGGAAGGATGGACGTTGGTATTTCACATCACAGTATTTCGACCCGTCTCAGAACACCTTCGAGCAGTACGAGATGTCATTCCTCAAGCTGCGAGAGGAAGAACCCTATTGCGTGTGCTAAGTACATTCACGAATATATTTCTGAAAATCGGCGCGGTGAGCGACCCTTGAACACATGGGCCAAATCGATATTAGAAAAGCCAAAGCCAAACGATATTTTTGCATCAAAAGAAACACCATCTTCTGAAAACTTGAAGGACAAATACGTTTCTCGGCGAGTCGCAAAAAAATTTCGGGATGGAATATTAGAATTAGGAATTTTCTTTGGCACAGTGGAAAGTGCCTTCAACGAGGAAGGAAAAGACTGTCGATTGTGGCACATAATTTATGACGATGGGGACGAAGAGGATATGCACTTGGAAGAACTAAAGTATGCACTAGATTTTTATGAACAATGCAAGAAGCTAGATCATAGACAGAAGCTGACAAACACAGATTACCGTAAAAATGCGAGGGTTCTTAGCCGGGGAAATGCAAAAAGTCATAGGTTAAAATCCAAAGTAAGTCATCGAGAGTCACTGAAGAGGACACCGAACACCATTGTCAATTCGCTAAAGATTGCAAACCCCCAGCCTCATGCAAAGATTTCTAGATTACTTGCCGAAAGTAGTTGTCGGACATCGCGTGACAGGACGCTGAAGACTGGTGTCAATTCTCTGAAGGAAAACGGAATGAAAATTCGTTCCACGTTTATTGATCGGCCTATGGAGGTGGAAGGTTTCCGCAATCGACGAATCAATGGTGATACAGGGAAGGAAGAGTATCTTATCAAGTGGATGGGCTTTCCTGAATCGAGAAATACATGGGAAGCATTATGCGATAAGAATGTCCAGCGAGACGCTTCAAAATGGTGGAAACAGGAGACGATCCGGAGAAATTATGCAGTACTTATGTCTTCCGATGACGATAGCGATGACGAAGTATTGGCAAGGAAGGATCCTGCAAAATGGAGGAAGAAACTTGCCAATTACAAATTGGTATCAAGGGAGTCACCCAAAACCTCCAGTGAAGAATGCAGGGAAAGAGACAAGATGCAACAAATCGTAAACGGGAAAACGCCTGTCACATAATGCAGTGTACGAAAAGATGCACAAAAGTACTAAGAATCCCGGATCAAATGCGGCAAAACGTCACCAAGAAGGATCGCGTGAGACAGGGAGCACACTTGTTACCAAGAATTACGACGAGGATCAGGAAGTGGACAAAACGCAACGAATCAAAAATCAGGGGAGCTCGAAGCAGTTGAACGAAAAAGCCGAACTTTCTTGGTCAAATACAAGAAGAATTTGTCCAGAACCATGCGAAGAGACGAGGAGGACCAACTGGAGTAGCCTCGCAATACAAAAGTGTCTCAAATGTCCCAGAATTGCACGGAAAGGTATGTACGCCTGTTTGCAAACATCTGCGTTGTCCTCCCTCTTTCTCAGGGGTAAAATTCCCTTCTATGGATTATTAACGAATCATACTTACGTCGTTCCTTTCGAAAACCCACCTAATGGCACAGACTGCATCGGGTTGCTCTGCATTCGCTGCTGCACCGACAAAACATGTGTAGCTCACGAGGAACAAAGAGCGAAGGCACGATGGAAAGAAGATGTAACATCAGGGACGACGGAAATCCAGCAAGCGGCCAAGGCAAAACGCGCTCTAAAGCTCATTCGGGGGCGATTTAGAGAATCCGAATTCCAATACATAAACGATACGGTCGTGCTGTGGGATTTGAGAACCGTCTTGCAACCGAAACCACCGCAGTCTTTGGCTATTGGAGCAACGACCGACGACCAGAAGCAAAGCAATGCAGGAAGACCATCTCAGTTGTCTACTTCTGGCTGGGGGAAAACAGCAATATCAGTAGCGACGACAAGCGCTAACATTTCATCAGCATCTTCAACATCTCTTACTGCTGAACCCGTTTCGACGACGACCATAGCCGAATACAAGAACGACTTGAAGATCAAAGAAGACATCTTGCGTCGATGTCGAAAAAATTCTTCCTATTTCGCACGGAAACCGGTCAATGCTCGGAGGGATTATTCCAGAACGAAGAAACGTTTTCGGCGCGTGATGGAAGATTTGTATCAGCGAAGCTTCATCTCTTCGGATGAACATTGAAGATTATATTAGATCAGTGTACAAAAACGCTATCATTGTGATGAACGGTTTATATTACTCGAAACCAATCCGATTTGAGAAGTCCAAAAAGCATGATAAATTGCACACCTACTAAAAGATTGCTATGTTACTATTTTTCATGTAGATTTGTATATATTTCGTATTGTACATGAACACTGTACAACAATGGAAACTCGCATTTGATGAATTCGTTGAGAAAGATACGAGACACTCACGTTATGTGTTACAAGAGGGTACGACTCGTATGATCGTGGTTCGATTTCGATTTTCTGAAAAGATATTTGTATTGCGGAAGGACGATGCGCATCGGAACATTACAAATCAGCTTTAACGCATGGGTTTGATAGAGATTGCGCAGAACCGAGTATCCCAAGTGGTCTGTGTATCACTCGTAGATGCTCTTATATTCTGTCACCTCGTATTCACTGGTATCATACGTCATGCAATTATATTCGTTCACCTGGTATCCCTTCTTAACAGGCGTTTCCATTTTGGTAGCGTTTTGCTCTTTGACTTTGAGTTTTTCGGGCAGCAATCTCTCCGTAAACGCTTCCAAGTGGTCGCTCTGCACTTGCAGTCCTTCTTTGTTGCGTTGCTTGGCTCGAGCGTTGGCGGATTTGAAGGAGTTTGCTTCGTGGTAGTCTCGTGGTAAAATCTTGCTCCGGTTCTTGCGAATATACTCCAGTTCTTCTTCCGAACGGATCCTTCCCGTCTGCTCGGCTTTGCTCACGGTCGTTTTGGAGTCGTCCGAGACACCCGCGTAATTGAGCCGATTCCCGTTGTCCGGGATTGCAATGGCTTCCCCGAATTCTTCTTGCTCTCGTTGTTGTCGTTCTAGAGAAATAGCCGCATCGTAGTCGAAGACTTGCGTCGTGGTGGGGATCGTTTCGTTGCCGGGACCGCCTTCCACCACCTCGGTCGCCACGGGTAGGAGAGCTCCTTCCAGTTCGTCCACGTCTCGAACCGCTGTCACCGTTGCCGTTGTTGTTGGTTCCATTTTCGACGTGCTCGATGCAATCAAATCTCCTGTCTTTGTTTGCTTCGTTCTTCTGTTTTTTCACCGTTCTATTGTTCGGTTGTCAGTTTTTTTGTTGTGCCGTGTCTCCACGGTACCGAAATACTTGTAGTCTCTTGTTCGATGGTTAAAGTTATTTTCTGTGCGAAGTAAGATTTTACGATGTTGTTGTATCGTCGCACATGCCTCATTCGTGTTGCGCGAGTCCTCTCCATCTTTTTGCAGACCCAGGATGTCAAACGATCTCGGTGTCTTTCAACACCGGTACGTACGGGTACGAGTACTCGTACCTACAGTAGTACTGCGTTCTATATTATTTTTTGTCTACGACACGATTTATTTCTTTAGTCGTATGAAAATTGCGTCCGTCAGTCATCCCGTACGAAATTACAGGTAATAATTAATTAGTCGTACATAATACAGGTACGATACCGGTACCGGTATTTGAATTCTTATACGAGTAAGTCATAACTTACCGTCGGGACTTTTATTTTTTGATACTACTTCGTACTTTGTATTAAATGACCCGAAGTAGAATTTTTATTTTCGGCATGAATAACGATTTTCCAAAAAGTATCCCTAAATAGAGCACTCTGTTGGCGATGCTGGCTCTGAGGATGCCCATTTCAATTAGGCATATTTGTTTTTACATGGACAGCAGGGGTGCGGTAGGCGCAGGGTTCTACAAGGAAAGGAAGCAGAAACCGAGGAATTACTGCAGGAAAATCAAACACCATTATTTTTCGCAGCTTTTTCAACAACTCGAGAGAAACCAACGCATTCAATTGGTTGTAGCGAATATTCTGACAAATAACCGCCGCCATTATTACGTTATCAACGATACCAAGAGAGCCCTCAAAGAAACCTCTTCTGATTGGATGTCAGCGCCACACCCGTGTCTGTACGAAAGTTTAGCGACGACACTGATCCTTACCGAGCACCGTCTGGTAGAAACGTGTTCTCTTCTCTCGTTCGTGCCTAAACTTTGGTAGACTCCGACACAATTCAACAGGACGTAGATCTATCCGTACATCTATGAAACAATAGTCGTAACCGAAAGGTGTCAAGCAAGTGTTTGAAGGCCAGAAGTTCGGGATGGGGAGACTCGACGAAAGCGTGCTTTCAACGGCGTCGACGTTGATCGATAGCTGTTCTGTGTCGCTCGACGAATATCTGGACAAGAAGCCCATTCGTCACGCTGGTGGTGCAAAAGAGAACAACGGAGTGAACTCGAAGTCAATTATGGGTTGGAAGCAATCCAATTTGAAGAACGCCAAGAGTGGGAAAAACACATCTGCAGCAACCTACAGTAATGCCGCCGCGATGATCGAGGACAGAAATCCAAATATTATCTCTCCCTTTGGATCCCAGTTTGCTATCTCCACCAACCGATTGCTGTTGTTGTCCACAGATCATTCCGTGGGAGGAAGCACGACGTGTACAGAAACGTCCAAACTCGATCTCCTCCGCGCCAAGACACGACTGTTGAGGAAACAAGGCAGCCAGAAGATCGCCGAGAGCCGGGAATCTCTTCGCAAGAGGCGAACGGTCAGTATCGAGTCCCCTCCTCGTGCCTATCGTTCGGCCGGGAGTCAAGAGGAGCTGCCCGCACCAAGTCCAAAACCCAGAAGAACAGCGGCTGCAAGCATCATGAAGGGCACGATGGTCAAGAGACGAGTAGACCTCCCGGTTTTGTTGCGCCGCTCAAACAATGTGATTGACCAATTGACATCGGAAATTGCGACTGCTGGCAATATTATCAACGAGAGCAGTAGCCACGAGGTGGACATGACCATCCGATTGGATACAACCGCCCTCATTAGCGATGAAGTGATCACTCTTCCTCCTCCGATCGTGGAGCCATTCGATGATCAGGAGAGCATAGAGAACGACGACACAAGCCTTCACAACCTTTCTGTTGACGACGACTGGGATCATTCGACGATATCCGCGTCGGCGCCATACACTCCGTCCATCTACGACCCCCTAACCTACTCGAACGATAATGTGACGCCTCCTCCATCTCAATCCGTTAATTGCTCAGGCCTTCCGCCCCCCGAAGTTGTGGTAAAGATAACCGCCCCCAGAAGTCCCAAGCCTCGGACAGCCGCCGAAACGCGTCATCTCAGGCAGCGTCCGCCCTCGCTTTCGCCGCATCGGGGAGATTGCGTCTCCATGTACAACGCCAATCAAAAGTGCGAAAAGCTTGCAATCGAAAACGATTGCCTCAGGCGGCAGCTGGACTTGCTCGAGAGTAGGCACCGCGACTGGGAGACCAAGCTCACAAAGCACATGACTGACAGTCATGAACAAGTACCCGAAGTGATGCGAACTCCGGGCAGTCCCACGATATCCACTACATCAATGTCCAAGGCTGTCAGCTATCGCTCGTACCGTAATCGAAGAAGGAAAAAGAACGATCGCCGGCGCCTTGCGATGGCACTGCTATTGGCCCCGTTTGTGCTTTCCTGGACTCTGTGGTTCTATAGGACCGTTCGCGATGTTGCTATTGCTCGAAGGATGAATCGTCATGGCTTTATTAATAATGGACCACAATCAAATCCATCTTTTGTCCCGAGGAATCAGCATGGTCCGAAGGCTACTCTTTCGAAACCAGCTCTGAATGGTCTTGGCACATTGATGCGCGAGGGAGTGCTGCGGCAAACAGTTTTGGGTCCAATGTTGTTCCGCGACAAGCGGCAATGGAAGGGTGCAAACGGAAGCTACAAGTTTCGAAAGTTTCTTGGATGGCATGGAGGGCATCCTCGATTATACCGACGCACTCCCTGTTCCTACTGCTCCCAAACCCCGAAGAATACAAGGAGCTACGATGAGAGAAAGCAAGAACTCAACTAGGGTGGGAGGAAAAGGCAGCCGGTTTAAACCCTGGTTGGCGAAACGGCTATCGAAGATGAACATTCAAAAAGGGAACGATCCGACCGGAGCTTGGTTGAAGAGGTCACGGCGAATCAAAACCAGGGAATTACACGCAGAGCTTTGAGAGATGCGATGCTCGGAGGGATCGATCGTGGATCCCTGGCTAAGTTTTTGGATCGATTGAAAATCGAATTTCTTGATCACGAATAATGAAAGCTGGTAAGAAAGCCTTGCGGGCAGTTGAGTGACGCTTTTTTTTTTTCGCCCCTGCCTTTTTTTTCGTTGCTGGCTGTGCATTATGTGGTCGACAGGCCTTTCGGAAAGTTCCTTTAAATTAGGTTCTCCCACTGATATACATGGAGGGGTTGGGTCTTGGCAACCTTTGTCCTTCATTGGAGACCTACGGTAACTGGTTTCTTGAAACGAGATTTGCAGAGAATCTTTTATGACCGACAAGTCTCACGTGGGTTGACTTGGAACAAAACACCACTCTGTTTCAATCCTTGAAATTCACCCCAAAGAAACCTTCCCGTTGCACCTTTTCACGGGATTGCAACTTCTGATCATTGTACAGACGTACACTACGAAGTATATTATCCGCCATCGACATCGGAGGGCCGTGCTTCGACGGATCGCCGCAGGCTTACCGGGCTATCTCCCCCGATATTGGAATAAGTATTGAATGTGAAAGCATTGCTGTGCTTGAACAAGTTATCCTTCATGTTCGAAAATATCCGGTGGAGCTCGAGACAGGGGAATACTGCACTTTCAGCGCTGGTCAAAAATGATCAAGACCATTGCAATAGGTGGCTATTGCACATCCTACCTAAGTGTAACGAATTAGAAGTATAATTTTATTTGAATGCTTGAAGGGTTAAGATTACTGGTATTACATTACTATTGTTTATTTCAAAACTTATTGTCTATTAAAACACTGTATTGAATAGTATCAACTCGAATCGTGCAGTCTTCGTTGTTCATCAGTTTGAGGTTTGTTAGCAATAGGAACCGATTGGGCAGTGGAGCGGCCTTGAAGTGGCCTTCGCATAATGCTCCTTCGAGACGCGCTGGACGTGCTCCTCTAATCCAGATAACAACATCCTGCGGTAGTAGCAGATCATTGCGGTGACCAGTTCAAACGTAAAAAAAAGCATGCCGGATTTCTCACGCCAAAACAAAATAATGTGCCAAGCAACTATATCCTGATCGCAGATCATCACGGTGACGCAGCGTCGCCGATCTTTCCATCTTCACAAAACAAAACAAAACAAAACAAAACAAAACGTGTCTCGTGCCACAACAAAATAAGCACGGGTTCTCCGGAGCTAGGAGTCGAGTCGACCAAACAAAGCAAGTCGAAGACGGATTCTACCTACGGTATATGGGAGTTTTGATCTCACACGGAGCGGATGCGACCGAAGGAATGAATGAAGAATCAATCGTCTTGTTCAATTTGTGGGGATCCCAGTCTTGCGTCACTCTCGCAATACCGATCGCATCGCAACCGCAGTATTCTCCACACCGATCGTTACCGCATCACAATGTACTCAGTGTTTGGATCATACTATGATAGTAATTTACGGTACCTGGTACGAAGTATGATGCCTGCCCAAGATTATTACTTCGTACCGGGTATTTGATGAAGGTGAACACCTTGTGAAACAATCTCCTCGGAGTCAATCGAGCCACATCTTTCTTTGATGCACGTTTCCGTTTCGATCACGTCTCACTAAACCTCATCCAAAGCTGATCCAAAGTACTCGTACCGGTATGATACTCCTATCGTAGTTGACCGTAAAAAGGTAATCTTACGTAGACATCTATGGCACAGCACATACCGGTACGTAGTACGAAGTATTTCCATACGTGCAAAAAATGCCCTTTTCTTCACATCATAGTGGAGCAACGCATGTTAAACCGCAGTTTCGACTCGTACGTATCCGTAGTACAAAAAGCGATCGGGTTGATCGACCGGTTTAGCTTGGCTGGCGCGCTTGAAGAAGGTATCATAAATTTTGAGCGATGGCGCGGAAAAATACGGTACTCGTACCCATCAGGGACCTCTCTTTTTCTTTTCTTCTCTTGTCACACATATTCTTTGGTACCGTACTTCGTTTTAGTGCTGTAGACTGTGTGAGAAGATAGTTTTGTTGGTTGACGGAAGCCTATCATCACCTATTACCAAGGAACACGAACCTTCGAATTCCCTATCTTGTTGTAACATGTATACCAGAGGAAGGTGTTTATTTCTCTTGAGCATATTGATTGCTCTTTCTCGGTTAGAACTTGCGGAAGGTGAGTGAGAAAAAAACGAAGATAAACGCGAGTCGCACCATTCCGTTTCTTTCTTGCTTGGTTGATGTTGCGATAGTGATGTCAAATACTCACTCTCTCACTCAATCAATCATCTTGGCGACTTTGGGTGTTTCCTACTTTCAGGCTCAAGGCTAAAACAAGTACGCAGGTCTATCGAAAACTCAAATAATAATGAAGAGGAAGACTCCGAAACAACGGCAGAAACCAAAGGGCCCCCCAGAAGGCGACTGACTCTGGCCGATGACGTTTTCACTACGACGAGCCGAGAATTCGAGGTAACCGGCTATCACCGAAACGTCGGCGAGTTCGTTGTGAATATTGTTCAAAAGTTTACAAACAAATTGGTCTCGCTGTTCAAGTTCACAAACACTCAATGGAGACGAGGGATGAATGCAGGCCTCGGCTGGTTCATTGGTATGCTGCAGTCGGTGCAAAGCAAAAACGAAGCCGCGATTCAGGAAGCAGAAACAGAAACAGCTCCACCACCGACAATTTCTACTATTTACGATTCGCTGTCGAGTGCCATGTCTTCTTCTTCTCGCTCATCATCAGATGCCGAACCGGTCACGCAACCAACCCCTAACAAACAACAACCTACGACAATGTCAACACCAACCAACAATATACCGAAGGCAGGTACCACAAAATCGACCCCACTCCGCAGCAGCAGCAGCAGCAGCAGCAGCAACAACAACAACATCCCAAAAGCCAAACCAACCAATAACAAGAAAAATCCGGCCCGAAACGCAGGTACCGGCGGTTCGTCGTTTGAGGCCCTAAAGTCCGCCGCCGTTTCGGCATCGGAGGAAGAAAATGGTGTGGTCCCAACGACGTCGATGCTTGCCGGTCTGCTGCCCACACTGGTGGCAGGACTCGTTTTTACAACGGCAGGAAGCATGGTAGGATACCTTTGGAACGGCGAATGGGCGGAATCGGCGTCGAGCGTCTACAGCTACTTCTGGGGAGAGGATGCTACCGAACCATCGTCGTCATCCTACGATGAGCCCAATCCGCACTACGGAGGTGAGTATTCCTCCAATGCTATTCCCGTGACACCAGATCGATATTAACGACGAACGTGCTTGTGACACACAACACATTACAGCATAGTGCAACACGACAAAACACGACGCACCGTGATAATGTTCTGATACGGCAAGACTAGAAACCAAAACGAAAAAGCAAAAAAAAACATTTCTTTATTTTTCAAACATTGAATACGAAGGAAAGAAGAAAACCGCGGAAGTATTGAATACATCAATGCATTTTTCATAGAAAAAAGAATCAGCCATGCGGAAAAGGAAAGCCTAGCCAAAGGGACTTCTCCTTCAATCTTTCCTCGGGCTCCAATTTACGATCCAAACGATTTCTGCTCATGTCGGTAATGTACGAGTTAAACAACGGGATACCTGCGCAAGCGTGGAATGGAACAAATTTATTTGCGTTAAAATAATCAGCCATACGAACACGAACAATACAGGGGACACATATCATTCCATCCTTTCGCAGGTTCTAACGTGTACAATAAAATAAATAATTTAAAACAGACATCGAACACGGCAAGGATTTCGACACGAGCTATTTAATTACACATGATATTTTAATTGTTTAGATGAAGAAAAGGTACAATGCAACTCGACGCGTGACGCGTCGAGTGCTGAGGCCAGAATTATAAGCTCGGAATTATTATGTTGCGAATTACGGATAGGAAGCCAAAAATATATCTCAAAAACTTGACTTCCACCGATGCCAAACGCCACCACTAACGGCCACTGAGGAATAGGTGCCCATTCCAAAATACGTGCGGATAAAAGCAACATTTAGTTGCTATTGTACATGCTTGTCTCTACATATAGGCAGCAGTTGAATCCAAATATGCTGTCGCAGTCACATTTCGAAGTACGGGAACTTTTAAGCATTTCGGTTGAGGTGGGATCGAACATTGGTCATCTCACAGAGGGACGCTGGTTTCTGACAAACTCGTTCCCCCATCGTTGCCATTCGTGCCGTTCGTTGGTTTCTTTCGCTTCTTGACCGCTAGAGGCCCAACCTTGAGATGGTGTCCTACCACACCGATTTGCTGGACGATGCTCGCAACCAAGATGCTCCACATGATACCGTCGAGGCGCTTTCCGAGCGGCGTGAAGGTCAAACATCCAAACATGCTCACCTACGTATCCCATGGTAACCATGGCCAGAGCCTTGTAGGCCCCCACTCCCATCATGATTCCCTCTCCAGCCAGAACGGGTCCGTTCACGACGTGAATCAGTGACGCGATCAACGAGGGCATCTTGACGGCCTCTTGGACCTCCGGAAGCGTCGAAAACAGGGGGACCAGCACCGGCAGCAAGAGCGTTTGGCCGATTCCCAGTCCCAATCCGACCAGGGTTGACCAGCCCAGCATGCGATCGGCGGCCTCCCGTGCGTTTTGGTCGCGTTGATCGGGATCGGTGACGTCCTTGGCGCCCCAAAAGGACGGCACAATTGCCGCGGCAGCACTCTGCATGCCCACCAGGGCAATGATTCCGACCGAGTAAATCTGCATTGTGATGCCGTAGGCGGCGCCGCTGACCCCCGAGGCATCCAAGATTTGAGCCCGGCGGGTGGCTACCAAAAAGCTCACGTTGAGGGCCAGCTGCCGCAGGAGCATGGCAGCACCTCCCGTCAACAGGGGCAACAGGGATTTCATGGGGGGTGGCTTGAGCAGCATACCCATCTTGGCCAGATTGCGGCGCAGGAGCAGCCGAATGTAGGTCACGCCACCCAGGGTTTCCGAGGCCGCCGTGGCCACGGCGGCACCGACAAATCCCACTCCCGAGAATCCCCTGGTTCCGAACATCAGGAGGGGATCCAGGAGGAGATTGACTCCGTTCGTCAGGAGGCTCACCTTGAGCGGCGTGACCGTGTTCAGCAATCCGCGGTATGCCGCCGACCCCGTGGCGGCCACTAGGCTCGGAACCATTCCCAGTGCTCTCCATCGGAGGTACGGAGCGGCGTAATCCAGCACAGGACTGTTGGCCGGCAGCAGCAGGGCCGTCAATATCTGCCGTGGAAAGGCCATGAGCGCCACCGTTCCGATGGCTCCCAGCACGTTGCTCAAAAACAGACTCTCGCAGACGCGTGCCCGGGCCTTGCTCCTCGTCGCCGGAGCTGATGGCCGCCGACACCAGCGGCGCCGTCATGTTTGGCAAAAACGCAATCAGGAAGAAGAGGGTAAAACAGGCCTGGTTGGCTGCCGACTGCCCCGCCAGTGCCATGGCCACGCCGAGGCGTCCCACCCAAAAGGTATCGACGGAGTTAACCAGCGGAACCACCATCAGGTTCATGACCGCTGGAACGGACGTCTTGAGGATCATCTTGTCCAGATCGTCCCTCTGAAAGGGCAGGGCTTTCTTGAACCGATCGCGCTTGCGCCTCCGGGCTATGTTCTTTGTGATTTTCGACTCGGTGTTGCCTCCTCCCAGGTCGTGTTTCGCTCCGTTGGTTCCATTGACTCCATTGATTCCATTAACTCCGTTGATTCCATTGATTGTCATCGAGGGATCTTCGGGCGGATTCGTTGCCTCTTCCGTGAAAGTGAACAACGCCGAAGAGGTTCGCCGATCCTTTCTTCCGCTATTGTAATGGATTGCCTGCCTTGTTGTTGTCGACGTCGTCGTCTTCTTCTTCTTCGTCATCGCCACCGCCGTTGGGAAACAGCGTTTACCATCGTTGGATCGCAAACCCGACGCAAACGGATGTTGTTGTTGTTGTTGTTGTTGTTGCCTTGTTGTGGTGGGGAACACAACATAGGCATCCGTTGGCATCGACAACGCCGCGGACAGAACAACCGCAAAGAAGTGCCGCAGATTGTAATTTTTCGTTGCCGTCATTGTTGCTGGGCCTGGTTGTAGCGAGTATCGAATACAAGATTCGGCTGTATTATTCCCTGTCTCCCTTGCTTCGCTGTATCACAGTATTAGAGTGTATTGATTCTAGTGCACCGACTGGAAAATGCCACGGATTGCTGTCGGCGAGGTGGATGAAAATCCTGGTCACCCAACCGAAACGGAAAGTGAAACACGATACCTGCCTGCTGCTGAACCGCGATGAAGGCAGAACAGTTTTCGGTTTGGAGCAAGTAAAGTGACGATGACACTAAGTTGTGTGTCACCTGCAGTTTCTGCTAATCCTACTGCACTTATTTACTGTAATTAATACTTCCTACGGAGTACTCGTACTTCGTACTCCGTAATTCAATCTCGGATGCGTGTGAAGTGACGTAGAATGAGGTATGGTTCCTCTCGGCCGAGTCAGCCAGTCGTGATTTTCTTTTTCAAACGTGCACAAAACGTGATTGGAAGAAGAACCCCCACAGTTTGAACAAAGCAGAGGAAGATCAATGACGTGTGATCTATGATGGTAACAAGCTGCAGGTAATAGTGTTGTATTGGAGGACTCGACTGGTTGTATCCTACCGTAGATTTAAGATTTACACACCCGGTACGATGCGATAGGGTTCATAGTTTTACAACGAAACACGAAACCAAAATCCATTTGTTTTGTTTAACGTTGCTGCTCATAACTACGAAGTACTTCGTACGATGATTGCCGGTGTTGTCTGTCATTGCCTCCACTTGATCAGCACGGTATCGTTCGGCTCGATGGCGTAGTCCCTTCCCTCGGTTCGCACCGAACCAGCTTCCTTGGCCTCCCGAAAGCTATCGAATCGGAGCAGCTCGTCCGCCTTGATCACCTCGGCGCGGACAAAACCCTTTTGGAGGTCTCCGTGGATGCGTCCCCCCAATCCAAAGACGGTCATCGCTCGGGCGTTGCCCGATTCGCCGTCTCCGCCGCCACCGGGTTCGAACTCGGTGTCGCCGGACGAGGAGAACAGATACGATTTCGTGGTTTGGGATCGTTCCGCCGGAACACCCGGTCCGGTATAGCACAGCGAAAGCGACAAGAGCCGGCACACCAGGGTAGGCAGTACCCGGTAGCTCAGAAGATCCTGGTAGTGCTCGTCGAGTTTTGAGGAAGATGACGATGACGCTGTATCAGATGCGTTGCTGCCCTGGTCCGTTCCCATGCTCATCAACTCCACAATATATTCGTCTTGTTCTTCCGGTCCCCCCAACGAGAGTAAGTCCTCTTCCACTTTTGCACTCACCAAAACAAAATCGTCGTCGTCCGATGATGATTCGGTGTTCCCACCTAGTTTGCTGTTTTCCCGTATCTGGGGCATGATCTCGTGTCGAATGGTCCGGGTCACTTCCTCCCGGTCGGCGGTAAAGTCCAACTCGTCGACATTGAAGGCATATACGACCGGTTTGAGGGTCAGCAGACCCATGGACTTGATGGCAAATTCCTCGTCTGGAGAAAGCCCGGCCAGTCGTGCCGGAACGGATTCTTGCAGCACCGCCAGGGCCTTGGCCAGGGCCGTCTTTTCCAGCGTCTCCCCCTTGATGCGTCCCAACCGTCGCTCCACGTGAGCGAGATCGGCCAGGAGCAGTTCGTTGTCGACAATGGCCGCGTCAAATACCGGATCGACCAGCGTGTTGCCATTGCTGTTGCTGTTGTCGCTTACGATCGCAGCGGACTCGTGCCGCATTACGTCGCCGTCCCGAAAATACCTCAGGACGTGCACGATGACCTGGCACTCCCGGATGGCCGCCAGGAACTGGTTGCCGAGTCCCTCTCCACGGGAAGCCCCCTTCACCAAACCGGCAACATCGACTAGCTCGATCCGTGCGGGGCGAACGGTGCCACCGTCCGGAACCACGACAAACCGTTTCGAGAGCTCCTCGAGGTACGGATCCGGGACGGGCACGGGAGATTTTTGGGGATCAATCGTGCAAAAGGGAAAGTTCGCAGCCCGGGCCAAATCGGCGGTCCGAGCTACCGCATTGAATAGGGTTGATTTTCCAACGTTGGGCAATCCGATGAGTCCCACTCGGGGGGTGGCCATGAGAGGGGTAGCGGTAGTACTTCTAGTTGTTTGCCGCTGTAGTCCTATCGTTGTCGCTATTGTCGAAGACGCTTTTTGTGCTTGCCTTTGCTGTCTATTCGGCCGTTTACAGCTACTGTGTGTTTGCGTCGCACCATTCCGATGAAAGGCAAAGACACCGCACGCAGTGATGGTCATGGCGCCAATGGTTCCAGCCAGATAGAGAATGATGCATCCGACGAATTGGCGGGGCGAGGAACTTCCCCAATGACTGCTAGTCTGCACCATTCTTATTTCAAAGCTTTTTCACCTGGCTGAGACAGCTACTGAGTTGTGCGATTTTCTTTGACCAGTTCATTCACTGATTGATTATAGATTCATTGATGCTGCACCCTAAGGTTGAGGAGGTTTTACTTCCCATAACGATGTATGAGAGATCAGATCGAGGGCCATGGGATATCAAATTCCTAACGTGTTTGGATCTGTACACTTTACGTACGTACCGTAAGATCTTACGAGTAGTGTTGAATTAGTAGCGAATCTAGTACTACGAAACCGAGTGCAATCCTATTGGTTAGATACAAGTAATTAAACTATGAGCTCACTTGGGATATCCAAGTATCGGGGGAGCTCTGGTAATTGGTTGGATGCCAATGACAAATATGATGGATGGCCAGTATTGATTGGCCAATGATATTGTGAGGAAATTCCGTATTCCTTCAATCACGACTGCCACCTGGCTTTCATTCCCGCGTCCGCCGGTAAGGTATGTATGTGTTGTTACTCTAAAAATCGACCAAAGGTATATGATGTTAAAATTTAAAGAGATGTGAGCTTAGAGAGAGGCTCTTATTTTTACTGGGTATTTTCACTGTATCGGGGCTCTCTGCTGTATTTTACATGGTAGAGATCTTCCCCGGTTATTTGTTACCATTCTCGTACCGATACTGTTGTTCTTGCTGTATTAGCGTCGTGTCGGTCTTACTGTATCGGTCATTCAATGGTAATGGTCACTTACGAGGTTAAGTGTTTTGTTCGATTGGGCGTATACTTGTTAGGAGAGTAGGTAGATAAATGAGGCCCATTCAGAATCGGTGTTGGTTTTCATGATTGCAATAAGTAGTTTCCTCAGCGGAATATCAAGTATATTCTTTTGAATATACTTAAGGATTCCAAGTGTTCACTTATTGTTCAGGTCTTTGGATATGCCTTGTTTCTAACCGATTATCCTCTTTTGTTTGTAGCCCTAGGTGATATTGTTTTTACCACTTAAGGATTCCAAGTAGTGTAGGTGCTCATTGGAGTATTCGTATCACGTATGCGTATCACATATTCCGCACCTCGGTCGTCGTTTCGTTTTGTTGGCTTTTCCAATCGAATTTGATGCCGACAAAGTCCGTATTTTTTTCGCCGACAACACACCCCTTGATTTAACACTTATTGGTGAAAGGAGTGTTGAATTACAAGTCGGTTCTCTATCTTGTAGAACTCTAAGTACTTAAGTATGAGCTTGGATATTGAATCGGAAGTTTGTAACGATTGGAATTGTAAAACGGAGAAGCATGAGACATCAATGAGGAAGGAGAGGTGCTTGAGTATGTAGTGGTTGGGAAATCGATTAGAAGGTTAATCAGAGTTGGTCTTGACAATCAATTGGAGGACTAACGAGTCGTCAAGTCGTAGGAGACATCGAATACGATTGATAGATCATAGGAATAGATATGATTGTAGAATCAAATCGTAAATCGTAATTGAAGATAAGATTAGATTGAGGAACCATAATCGACGACCATCAAGTTGCTGGAGACAACGATGGATTGTTTTTGTTGTAGAAATCTATAAGTATCTCAGATCGTAGACCTTGCGGAAGCAGAGAAATCAAATAGAAAAGTATCACAGAGTTGGATGCTTTGAGTGTCTCAGGAAAAAACAATGACTGGAATTGTTGATAATCAAATGATTGGAGGATCGATTGACCAAGTTGTATTGAGTATCCAAAGTTGAGGAGATAACTGAAAATCGGACAAACATTGAGGTGTATCGATGTCACATTTAGGATAGAGTCGAGCATAGAGACGGAATGTGACGTATTGGATGAAGTGAGAGATATACATATCTTGGGAGATGAGATTGAGGAATCCGAATCGATTCATAGAAGATCGATCGTAGATTGTCTTAGATTCACTTGTGGAAAGATATCAATGAGAGGAGAGATCTATTACTGCCAAGTGTAGAGAGTCGAAATAATTGATCATGGTGGAATCCAAAATTGGAGAGAAGAAGAGATCGTACAGTTTGAATGAGCAGCATCGAAGGCGATTGATTGATTATGGAGCGGAGTGGAAGGCTCAAAGGATCGTATGATGCAATCAAAGAGGAGAGATTGAAAGATCGTGGAAGAGTTACCAATCAGTAAGCGAGGGATGGTAGAAAGTTAATATCGAATATCAGCAGAGATTGGAGAATCCGGATTGACGCGTAGGACGAGTCGTGGTCATTGATTGAGTGATGGGATATTCGGAATCAATCGAAGAAATTGATCGTGAAACGCATCGTAGGGATCGTATCATGTTAAGCGTAGGAATGAATTCAATCGGAGATTGTGGGAGTCGATCATGCCATATCTAGCAAAGATCGATTGAATGGCTAACAAATCATCAAATCGTAGGAGACATCGAGTACGGTTGATGGATTGTAGGAATCGAGACCGTATCAAACGTGGAGAAGAAGATTGTTTGTGGGATAGACTCGGAACAAATCATGCCGGATTGGATGACGTGGAAGAGATTCATATCTTGGAAGATGGGATTAATTCAATCGAAGATCGCGGGAATCGATATAATCGATTGTGGATCTCAACAGAAGGGAGCCATATCTGCGAAGATGAGATTGGCTTATCATAGAATCTTGGAAATACCGATTAGACGTGGTGCCGTAGTGGCAAAAGGAATGTCTAGAGACGTGTCTTTGGAGAAGAGTTAGCCGTAGATGCAGGAGTGGTTGGAAGGAACCGAATGAGAATATCAAGTCAGGGATTGAAGATCATACCAAAGGGTGGTCGAAAGGCTCCTTCTGTTTGAGATCCTCTGATCTAGCTCGTTTGTCTTGATAGGTAGTCACGAGGATCGTTTGTAGTTCGGTAAGTAAGTTCCGTGAATGTGTCTGAACCGGCAACACACCCCTTGATTCAACACGTGGTGGAGGAGTGTTGAATTATCAGGCGGTTTGGTTGTTAGGGTGTTTAAGTAAATCGGTGGAGGCTTATGAGGAAGACGCCGGAAGTGAAACACGTGCAAATGAAGGGTCATGCAGGTATCTAATGCACACTCCTTGATTTAGATGCAAACCCGTCGATGCCATACGTATGGGATTGAATTGTATGGTCCAAGTGAATTCCATGATTGTGAATGAGACAAAACCGTAGGGCGAATTCCATGGGTCTAGAGTTATCCAATGCACAAGCTCGATTCAAAACAGATGGAATTGAATTGTACGGTTGGGAAAACAAAAAGAGGCGTAGAATTGATAGATTGATATCGAAGATTGGAACCGTAAAGCAAGGAGGGAAGAATCAAGGAGTGAACTGGCGGAACCGACGAAATGACCGAGCGAAGGGGCAGCGGCCGTGTCGAAGGGAGGACCAAAGGAATGGCAAATTGCGCTCCATGATGGGAACAGAAGACGTGCAAGTGGTCGTGAGAACTGTCGCACACAAAAAATGTCACGGCAGGAGGGTCGAAAAAGAAGAATCGGCGTCGGCGTCAGAAGTTTCTTTGGCGTCGGAAGGAGAGCCGGAGGGAACGTCCGTCGGTGGAACCAAAAAACGGTCAAGGCAAACGAAAGAACCGGGGAATTGTCAGGGAAACAATCGTCCGAAAGCAATCGGGCAAAACCGGAAGGGATGTCAAGGAACTAACCGGGTATCGATGCCGAAACGTAGGGATTGATTTAAACAAAACCGTGATTTCGATTTGGAGATTTGTCGCATTGTAATGAAAGCTCGGGGACAATTCCTAAATTGTATAGCGAATCGTAGAAAGTGATGGAGATTGGATCGATGGCGGTGGATGAAGGGGAGAAGGAAATGCCCCTGCAAGAGGTCCGAAAGGTTGAAAGGGGAGCTTGTGCTGTAGCGAGGTATATACCCCCTGAGCCAGAATCGATGACGTTGGTCAGAATGGAGGAGAGGGCTTCCAAGTATTGGAGCAAAATGCGAAGCATCGGTTTTTTTTTTGGTTTTTTTTTGCATAGAACAAGCCATGGAAACAGAAGCCGGTTGATTGTAGAATAGTTGCTAATCGTAAACGATGTGTGGATCACATCCGAGTCCGTAGAGACAAGTTGCATGACAAAGTGCATCACAAAGACGTAGAAATCATTGTGGAAATTGGTTGGACGTATGAAGTAGAATCGATCGGAGCTTGGATCCAATAGGGGGCCATAGAGATCGTTGTATCAAATAGGGCCCCATGATTGGAGAGAGGGATTATATGAGAGGTATTAATCACAATTGAGGATTGGATCGCCGAATTGATCGTGGCTTGAGTATCGATTTGCTGTCACATGTGTGTGGTGGAAAACACTAGGGTCCTTGGTGGGATCAGCGATATTAGTTGAATTGTCCAATCGGGGTAGGAAACCGGTGTCGTAGTTGATTGGGTGCTCGGAGATTTAAACGAGACCATGCAAGTGTCGATGGAAGGAAGGAGAGCGATGGTTTAAGGCAACGAACTATGGATGGGGAAGTTGCAGTCGGTTTCAATTTTCAGTCAACAGTATCATAAAACCAATTCATGGACAAGATGTTAGCATATAAGTGATACATCTTTATCTTCAAGGCATCGCGATGTCGTTTGGAGAGCCATAGGGCAGGCTGTGGTTTGGAGCCAGTCTGGGTGCAGCATGGTGATTGCAATGATCGATTGTATGCCGGAGCGGCGTTTGGAAGGTCAGTGCCCTCAGCAATTGCCTCAGATGGTAGTAGTCGATTGCACATCGGAGGCTGGGGTGAGAGAGCAGATTTTGGCAAGCGCCGGACCGTTGCAATTTCATTCTGAGGGTTGAATGTCCATCCAAAGTTAGTTGGTACAGAAGGTAGAACAGAATGATGACCCAATCTAGTCAATGCAGGTGGCGATACAGATGGTGCGATCACAGTGGAAGGCTTGTCCTGACGTTGAACAGGAGGACTTGAAGAAGTGGCACATAGGAAGGAGTCAGAGTGAATGCGGCGGAAGGAGACCGATTCACTGTTGGGAGAATAAGTCCAGGTCCAGATGTAACGGGGAGTTTTGACTGGAGGGAGTATCGGCAATTGGACCAACTGGCTGGAGGGGACCCAAGCTTGGCAGTCACTGGAGGAACGCTTGTTGTGGTATTGGAAGGATTGGCCACAACATCTGAATCGATCAACCTGATAGTAGGCAAGTCAGTAGTAGCCGAAGACGAGGTCACACAGGATGAAGGAACTTGGATAGCCGTATGGGCCTCAGCTTCGACGGGTTCAATAGGGACAGTCAAGATGGCAGTGTTTGGAGGAACGCTCGGACTGGAGGAATGTGGAGTGGTAACTACGGCACATGTGTTGGTATCGGTGGGGATGTCATTGTTGTATGTATAGATGCTGTTGAAATAATTGGCAGGGTCATCGGTCTTCCAGTTCCTCTTGAATTTCCATCGGTTGATATTAAATAGGACTGTTGCAAGTGGTTCTGGGTCGTTGGTTGCTTCAGCTCGTCTGGCAGCCTCTCTTCCTGCAGAGTCAAAGTCCTGTGGGTTTCTGATCCTTTGGTTTGAGGATCCAGGTTTAACAAATCGTACAGGGCATGAATCAAGGAGCTGGGCTATGTGTCCCTTTGCTAGTTCACCAATGTTGGTCATGTCCAAGGTGATGCTGTTGCAGAAGGCTTCCCTAAGTGCAGTTACTGGGGCCGGACCAAGGGTTCTGGGGCCTTCGTCATTAGCATCCGATGTGAAGAGAGTTGCTATTTCAGGTGCTGTAAGTGGCACAGTCTCTGCATAGGAGCTATTTAGAGAAAGGACTTCTTGGGGGTTGTTGTCACTTTGAAATTTGAATGCAATCCCATAGACATTGGACCAATCGTATGCTTCTGGTGGAGGAACCATGGTGGGTGTCGAATCGGCTTTCGATGTGGCGGCGGTGAGGATTAGACGTCGTTGTCGTCGTTAGCGAGGATTAAGCGTTGTTTTCGAAATAACGAAGGATCGTTGTTGCCGTGGTAATCAATCGTGGGGAATGAGAGGTAGAAGATTCTCGTAGAACAACAAAATGACAGAGCAGAGGTTTTGTTAGTCTCGGTCGGTGCGAGGAATTCGAATTCACAGATGAGCGTTCGTCGTTGTCGAAGTGTAATTAACCGGTGTCCGGAAGTGAAATCCGAACCAAAATGACCGAGTGGAAGTGCGGGTGTCAGTGTAAAAGGGATGAAATAATCAACCGTCGTGGGTAGAAAAGGATTGATTGATCTTCCATCTGCGGTGCGACGGTCGTCGTCTTTTGAATCGTTTCGTCGTCGGCGTTTTTGTATTAAACGGCGTTCTTGCATATGACTGCGTTATCGATCTAATTGTTCTCGCGTCGACTCACCGATGTGGCCCTTGAATGTGTATTATAGAAGGAGATTCTTGGTAGATAGACGAAATGACCGAACGAAGGTGCGGCCTCAAAGAGAAGAAGGGATGACCGAAGGAATGTTCCGAAGAAATATCGACCGTCAGGGAAGGCCGTCAAATATGCAAACGAAGAAGCGAAGGTGCGGAAATAACCAAAAAGACCGTCGGAATGCTTCCCGGGGAAATAATCGTACGGAGAAACCGAAAAGAAAGAACCGGTGTTGTAAGTCGTCGTTGTTTGGATGGACAACCGAAGGAATTAACCAAAGAACGGTCGCGGCGAAGGAAATGACCGGAGGACGTTCGTCGGAGGAAATGACTGGAGGACGTTCATCGGAGGACGGTGTGATACGCGAAGTGACCGAGCGAATGTTCTAAAGAAGGAAGAAGGAGAAAAGCAACTATCGAAGGAGGAGTTGCAGTCTGTTGTATTGTTGTATAAGGAAGTGCTTAGCACAATCAAATGGGCGTCGATGGTCCGTTATAGGGATGATGGACTCGGAAGAAAATATGGTTGAGTGATTGCAATCGGCGTGTCCGGTGCAATGGGCTTTCATTAAAGACGGCGGTGGTCTTTAGTTTGTAATTGTAACTGTAATCCAGAGAGCTGGTTGTGGGTTACAAGGCTTGTGATAGCGAGTACACCCCCTGATCCACAAGCAGGGAACAGAAGGAAGATGTACGTCCAAGGTGCGGCCCGGAGGCGTCGGCGAAGCTTGGAGTGGAGGCCTAAGAGTAGCACATGGATGGGCGTCACTACAAGTGTCCTCTGGAGGTAACCGAACAGTTGAGGTGCTGAATGGGCGGGGATAGATATAGCTTAAGGTATACACGATCCTACGGATGGGCAGCAATTGTGTGAGTTATAAGGGCTCTATAACCTGTTGTTACTCTAAAAATCGACCAAAGGTATATGATGTTAAAATTTAAAGAGATGTGAGCTCAGAGAGAGGCTCTTATTTTTACTGGGTATTTTCACTGTATCGGGGCTCTCTGCTGTATTTTACATGGTAGAGATCTTCCCCGGTTATTTGTTATCATTCTCGTACCGATACTGTTGTTCTTGCTGTATTAGCAGTCGTGTCGGTCTTACTGTATCGGTCATTCAATGGTAATGGTCACTTACGAGGTTAAGTGTTTTGTTCGATTGGGCGTATACTTGTTAGGAGAGTAGGTAGATAAATGAGGCCCATTCAGAATCGGTGTTGGTTTTCATGATTGCAATAAGTAGTTTCCTCACGGAATATCAAGTATATTCTTTTGAATATACTTAAGGATTCCAAGTGTTCACTTATTGTTCAGGTCTTTGGATATGCCTTGTTTCTAACCGATTATCCTCTTTTGTTTGTAGCCCTAGGTGATATTGTTTTTACCACTTAAGGATTCCAAGTAGTGTAGGTGCTCATTGGAGTATTCGTATCACGTATGCGTATCACATATTCCGCACCTCGGTCGTCGTTTCGTTTTGTTGGCTTTTCCAATCGAATTTGATGCCAACAAAGTCCGTATTTTTTTCGCCGACAACAGTATGCATGCCAGGTCGTAAGTACTCTGTTAGTGTCCCCGGCACACTCGCATGCGGTGCATTATCAACACACTCCTTCTACTCACCAATGACAGGAATCTGACATGGGTGAAGAGACACTATGGGATGCGCCGTTTGCAAGCCTCCTCATACTGAAACTTGTATTGGAGATACTCTGTGTCTGTTATGCCCATAATAACATTTCAAAATTTGCGGAACAGCGAACCTTGTAGTGGCTTGGTGAAGTAATCCGCAATCATGTCACCGATTGGGCAATACTCTATGGTGATTTCACCTTTCTTTACCCTGTCAGTAACGAGGAAGTACCGGATATTAATGTGTCTGGTCCGCTTAGTACAGGAGGATTTACCGTTCATCTCCAGCTTCATCGCGCTTGTGTTGTCCTGATTGAGTATGTTGTTGGTGCCAAGCTTGTGGCTGGAATGGCTTGAGGCCGTTCCATGTTCGGTCTGTGCAGCATACCCTTGCCACTGAAGGTAGTAATAACACCATAGGTTGTATGGCATCGAGCCGTCCACACCCACCAATTCGGCTTCGGTAGAACTTTTGGTGTTGAGCTTTTGCTTAGTGGATAGAGCCAGCACAGCTCCTTGTCCAAATGTGAGCACCGCACCTGTGTGACTCTTCATGTCAGAATGTACTGCAAACGATGCATCGACATACCAGTAGGCATTTCCAGTGTTGTCCCACCCCAGCACCAATGGCAAGAAGATGGTATCGCGAATGTATCCCAACACTCTTCGAAGCTTCTTCCAGTCATCCGAATCTGGACTGGACACTCGCGTGCATAGGAATGCAATTGACGTCTGTATGTCAGGCCGGGCTCTCTTGCTGGCAAACAAGAGTTGTGCCACATGTTTGTGAAATATTTCAGCATCAATGAGCTTCAGCTTGTCCCCTTTGGCATTCACCTTGAACAAGTGGTCTGATGCTTGTGTTGGAATCGTTCTTCCTTCAGTAAGCTCTTCTGGGAGGTCATGTATGATTCTTTCAAGGTAGTTGAACATGCTGAACTTAACCTTTCCGGGTTCACTGTAGTCAATACTAGTCATGCCATCATAGTCATGGATCCGACCTCTGGTCACTGTGAGGGGGGTTTCCACCCCAAACACCTTGTCGAGATCATCAAACACTGCGGTCACCACTTCTGAGTCCTTGTGGGATATCTTGAGGTCATCAACATGCCATACAATGGTGCACTGTGATCCATCGATAAGTTTGTTAGCGGTACATGTATCGTAGGGGTTGAGTTCAAAGCCCCATGTGGTCAACTGTCCTGACAGCTTCTCCCAGAATAACAGGGCCGCGCGGAGGGTGCCATAGATAGCCTTGTCAGCTTGGGTGTAGA
This sequence comes from Pseudo-nitzschia multiseries, assembly GCA_037355745.1. Taxonomy (NCBI): domain Eukaryota; phylum Bacillariophyta; class Bacillariophyceae; order Bacillariales; family Bacillariaceae; genus Pseudo-nitzschia; species Pseudo-nitzschia multiseries. The sequence continues at coordinate 4,478,021 of CM074784.1, read as the reverse complement.
GAACTTGCCCACCTCGTCGTCCCTGTAGGATATACTTGTCGTAGAGGGTAGGATCGATGCGGCGGAGCAGCTCTGCCATTGGCCCATCAAACCGGATGTGAACAACCTCCCCTGCTGGCATTGGAGTTTGAAGGAATGCGCCTGGGATGTCTGCAGTGGCAACATCCCGACCTTCGATTGCGTCAATCAGACAAGTTAGCATGAGACCATGGAGGGAGACAGTGGGTGAGTATGTGTCTTCTCGAGAGATAAAGTCACGTTGGGATCGCCCATCAGCACACACCCGCGCTTTGATCTTTCCACAACGTTTCCTTTTCAAGAATATCAAGTATGGGAGGGCGCGTGTGACCTCATCGCGAGTCATGTCCCTGATGTGAACAGGGTGCACCACCTTCCGGGTGTGTAACTGTGCAAGCTCAGCCATGACTGCCTCAACGCCAGCTGTGCCAAACAGCTTCAGCCCGGCCTTAATACCATATTGTTTGGTCACTAGCGAGGTGTCGATATTGTTGTATGTGGCTATGGCATTGGATATGAACATGTACTTATCTTGGTCAGCTTCCAACTTGTCTACAGCCCGTTGGAATCCTCCGTGAAACACGTTCAAGTGGACTGTGGCAAGACTTCGATGATGGACGTTGGGGTGGTATCCTTTGTTTGGCCCATACTTGTTGTGTCCCCGTGTGACGCATGGCCTGAGGGTCATGCAAGGGAAAGTTTCAGGGCCATGGTCCATTCCAACATTGTCAGATGTATCGATATTGGGATTGTTTTCTAGATTATCATCCACTGTGTCAGGGGAGTCGTGAGTGGTGTCACCGGTTGGGTCCTCCATACAATCATCCGGCTCATGATCGGTGCTGCATGCGCTCAACAGGCTGGCCCCGTCAGCATTGTTCTCGAGTTCAGAGGCAAAGTCAGTCGTGTTTTCCGCGCCGGCCGCCTCAACGGACCTGTCATCCTCGCAGGACTTGTTGTTATCCGATGTGCTCAGATCAGCGTCTCCATCATCCACATCACTCACTGCAGGGGTGTTTGAAGTCGATCGAACGAGCGCGCGAATGAACGAATGAGACACGGATGACGCGCGCGACTGAATGAATGAGACACGAATGAGATAAGAGTTGAATCGTCCGATGAGTCTTGCTTCTGCAGGAATGGACCAACATGAATGGAGATGGGAATGGAAGTGGGAATGAGAATTACCGCTTACCGGTTCCGGTTCTCCTTCTTACTAAAAATAGGTCCTTATGTACCGAATCTACTGGGCGCAAGGTAGATCCCTACAGCCCATTGGTACAAGGACACGTGCAGCGCATCGGAGTATTAGCGGGCCGATGCGATTATTAGTGATTTAGTGTGTGCATTGGAGTATTAGCGGGCTGATGCACCAATATGGTGATTTTAGTAAAAGAGCAATTTCTGCTCACAATTTCAAGTAACAATTTCATGTAATAACCAACAAGTTAAAACCAACTACATACCGACTGTTTCACCTCCATTTTTAGAGCCCTCCAAACATTCTTCGAAGAATTACGGAGCGCTCCCGAGGTTGGAACTTGGTCGAAGAAGAGATTTTCTTATTTGCAGCAGGCTGGCTAAACAATCGGAGCCAGCGATTCACCTTTTTCATCCGCGCGTCTTCAGCGGAATATTTCTTTTGTCCACCAGGATTGGACTGCAGGCTGGCTAACAATTGGAGCCCAGCGATTTTCATTTCTTTTCATCCGCGTGTTTTCAGCGGGATATTACTTTGTCCACCAAGATCGAACTGCAGGCTGGCTAACAATCGTAGTCAGCGATTTTCATTTTTGTCCACCAAGATCGGACTGCAGGCTGGCTAACAATCGGAGTCAGCGATTTTCATTTTTGTCCACCAAGATCGGACTGCAGGCTGACTAACAATCGGAGTCAGCGATTTATTACTTTGTCCAAGAACGGACTGCAGGCGGGCTAACAATTGGAGCTCAGCGACATTTTTTTTCAACAGCAGGATTGGTATCGACGGATCGATAGGGCCAATTACATTTTTTTCGTCGGAATAGGAGTACGACAATACGCAACGAAATACGCATCGAATACGGGAATACGCATCGAAATACGCATCGAAATACGCATCGAATACAGAAATACGCATCGAAATACGCATCGGAATCCGCAGTTTACGGAATACGACAATTTACGGAATACGCATCGGAACACGACAATTTACGGAATACGCATCGGAATACGACGACAATTTACGGAATACGCATCGGAATACGACAATTTACGGAATACGCATCGGAATACGCATTGGAATACGCACCGGAATCCGACATTTTACCTATGTGTCTGTTAACAAATGGAGGAGGATCCACCAACCCGGCATCAAGAGATAGAGATCGCCTTCTCTACAGCAACGTCAGAAGAAGAAGAGAGCAGTGTACTATTGAGCTCTGAGAGCAGTTCCGCATCGAGAAGTCGCGCAAGCAGTACAAGCAGCATCGAAGGATCCACAAAGAAGAAATACAAATACAAGATGGTGGAGTATGTGGATAGCCAAGTGCCCAAGTTGGCCAAGGGGGATGCGGGCAAATTTGAAGATTGGTACACTCAGTTTGAAGCATTCACGGATAGTCGGAAATACCGGGATATGTTGTCTACCAAGCCACATAAGGACCTACCACCAGAAGGAGAGCTTACACCTCGAGAGGAGATGAGTACAGCACAGAAAAGGGCTTACAAGTACCACAACAAAGCTCTGAATGATCTGTACAAGGCTTTTGCCGACAACAGGACAGGCCTAGCCATCATGGAGAAGTCCAAGATTGATCGCGGTGCATCAGCTGAAACAAATGAAGAGCTCCGGTCACAGTGGCCTTGAGGTAGGGTACATCGAGTGATTGAAGAACTCATGAAGGAATACAGGAAAGCCAACAAATCTAATGACCAAGAGCAATTGGACATTGATCTGCGAAGTTTGAAGCTGACAATTGGGGCCCATCCACAGGATTTGGTTGAAGACATCTATGACTTGCAAAGGAAATACCACTACAAGTCAGTCAGGCCCACTTTGACACAACTCATCGTGGCATTCAAAGCAGCACTACCGGCCTATCTACTGATGCAGCTTACCCCCCTCATGGATGCGCTGCAAGACGATGGCACCTCTGAATTGGAGTTTTGGGAGGCTATCAACGTCCGAGCCGCAAGTTTGTACAAGTCAGCTCGCAGTATCCAAAGCCGGGGTGGTAAAGCCAAGGAAATGAGTCTGTTTGGTGCTGAAATGACTGATTTTGCTGGTCCGAGGGACAAGTGATCCACCAATGCAGTTTGTTATTGGTGCAAAGAGCAAGGTCACAAAGCTTTCAACTGTCCTAAACGCGCAGCAGGACACCCGCGTGTCGACAACATCGGCACCGGAAATGGCAATAATAGCAACAACGGCAATGGCAACAATGGCAATGACAACAACGGCAACAACGGCAACAACGGCAATGGCAACAACAACGGCAATAATCGCAACAGCAACAATGGCAACAACGGCAATGGTAATTGCAATAACAGGTCCAATGGCCACAGGGGCAGGCGTCGCAAGTGTGGACTCTGTGGTGGCAATCATGGAACAGCTGTCTGTTTTGAAGATGAGAAGAACGCTGCCAGATGACCGGAATGGTTGGAAATCCAAGTTGAAGGACGTCCAGGGAGCAACTATTGACTACGATTTCTGTCTCTCAGCAATGCAACCCTCTACCACGTCCCTGCAACTTCTCAATGCCCAGAAGCGCGCTACCAAAGGAGATGTTGTGCCCGAAGGATTTGATCTGCTGTATGACGACAATGTCTTTGTCTTCGATACAGGCGCCACCAGTCACAGTTCCAACAGTATGAGATGTGCCACCAATTTGAGAGCTAGTGGTGCCACCATTACCACCCAAAGTGGAGACGAATTGAAAGGATGTCAGGTTGGGGATATTCCCTGTCAGAAGATTGACAAGGATGGAAACAAGGAGTTTCAGACGTTGTTGCAGGGTGTGAATTTCAATCCAAATTTTGCATTCAATCTGTTCTCAGCCAACTTGGCTTTACAGAATGGTTGGATAGCCACAGGAAGCGACAAGACCGGATGGTCGCTCAGGAAAGGGATGATCCAAGTGAATTTTGATATTCAAATCCCCACCTACACAAGCTGTGTTTGGGTCGGCTATTTTGATCGCATTGCCAATCCTACCAACAACATTGACATCAATGCAGCAACTGCTACTACTACTACGGATGAAGGGACCAAGATGAACATCAACAAAGCCCACCGGCTCCTGGGACACATGGATGAGAACAGGACGCATCGGACTGCTGAAACGCTTGGCTGGACCATTACTCGAGGTCCACTGCTCCCATGTGCAGATTGTGCCAAGGCCAAAGCGAAAAGGAAAGTGATTCCTACTGACAGTGAGCACATTGCAGCCACCAAGCCTGGCGAAAGACTCTTTGTGGATATGTCCTCAGTGAAGGCACCCAAAGCCGCCAAAAGTAGCAAGCTGACCGCCCCATTTATTACCAAGCCCCATTTTTCGCATGATTGTTGATGAGTACTCCTCATGCCGGTTTGTCAATTTCTTTGCCACCAAGGATGGAATGGTTGAACCAACTTGCGCATTGCTCAACCAATGGAGATCCAAAGGCCAAAATTTGAAGCACATCCGATGTGATAAGGCCGGTGAAAATACAGCACTTGAAGCTCGACTGGCCTCAGCAGCTTGGAAATTTTCCTGCAAGTTTGAGTATACCTCTGTGGATACTCCACAACAGAACAGTGTGGTCGAAACAGCAATCTATCGATCAGTTTGCCGCGCCATGGCTCTTTGCTCTCAAGCCAATGTGCCTCGGGAATACAGGTTTAGATTCTTCCCCCTGGCCATGGGGTGTGGTGTTCAGTTGGATTGGTTGGAGGCTGTCACGGTAAACGGCAACACTTTGCCCAAGATCCAGCATTTCTCTGGCAAGGTCCCTGCTTTCAGCGCCCATCTCAGAACCTTTGGTGAGGCTGCGGTAGTTCGTGTCAAGCGGTCCACAAGTCCAAAACTCAATTATCGAGGCAATCCAGCTTTCTTTGCTGGATATTGCACTGACCGACCAGGAGATTGCTATGTGATGTATGATCCATTGAAGAACACCTTTACAGTTACCCGCGATATCTACTGGTTGAAGCGAATGTATTTTCCCCCAACGGCACCAGTGGGCGAACATCTTAATTTTCATGCTGATTTTCTTGACGGTGGCCACATGGACCTCCCAATCAACGCCACCCCTACACACCCTGTATCCATCTTGCGCACCACCACGAGACCTCGTCGCGTGCAGTTTCAGGATGAAAGTGGGGGAGCCACAGTACCAGCAATTCCCTTCCAACCTGAATCTGAACCCGAATCTGAACACGCAAACGCCAACCCCACTACAGCTATGGATGAGGAGCCAACCGTTTTCGATAGTCACGATGAATACTACTCCGATGATATTGAAGAAACCAAGATTCGAATATGAAAGCGATGAGGACTACGACAGCAATGACGACACTGAAGCAGAGGATCCACATGTTGTAACAACCACCAGATATGGTCGTGTCGTGAGAAACTCTCATCTCAATCCGGGTATTCGCTATGACGATATGGCCAGCTATGCAGCTCAATTAACTGACGCCAAAATCCAGTTCCACAAGGCAATGACTGAGCTGAAAGAATTCAATCTTCTGTCAGTCTCTATTCCATCTCAGGAAGGCGCTATGAGCGAACTAAGTCTAGTTGGCGCAGCGGGGAGTGCCTTTGACAACACCAATGAGCTAAAGACCATGAACTACAAGGAATCTATGGCCAGTCCAATGCAAGACAAGTTTACAGAGGGAGTCGACGCTGAACATGAGAAGATGGTCAAATATGGAGTTTTTGAAGAGATCGATGAAGCCAATATTCCACCAGGCACCAAAATCATGGATACCACTTGGGCCAACAAGAAGAAACCTGATGGCACAGTAAGATGCAGGAATGCCGTACGAGGATTCAAGCAGCTAGACGGCGAGCACTATGATGGCCAAGACAAGTCTTCACCTGTTGTCAGTGATATCTCAATTCGAATTGCAATGATATTGATGGTCATGGCAAATTTTATGGCCTACATTGTGGATGTGGAAGGAGCTTTTCTGAATGGCAAATTTCAGAATGGAGAGAAGATATTCACCAAGATTCCAGAGGGATATCAGAAATTCTACCCATCATATGTGCTCCTCCAATTGCAGAAAACCCTTTATGGCACAATTCAAGCTGCCATACAATTCTGGAGAGAAAGCGCGACGAGCAATGCACACCATGCAGATGGAAAGATGCAAGGCCGACCCATGCCTATTTTTCAGGTGGATCAACAATAAACTACTTTTGATGTTGCTGTGGGTTGATGATTTCTGCATCATAGGTGAAGAAGCAGAAGTCCTGAAGCACAAGGAGCAACTCAAGTCCCTATTTGAATGCAAGGATGTCGGAGAGATGGATGAGCATGTCGGATGCCACATCGAGCGGGACAAGAAGAACAGAACTCTCCGAATGACCCAACCAGTCAAGATCAAAAGATTTGTTGATGAGTTCGAGCTTGATGAATGCAGAGGCAATCCCACGACTCCAGCAGAGCCAGGATCAGTGTTGAAGAAAGAAGGTGAAGGACCAACCGATACTGTTCTCACCAAGGAGGCCCAAACCAAGTACAGGTCCGGAACAGCCATCCTACTGCACATGATGAGATGGTCGCGAATTGAAACACAGAATGCTGTCCGGGAGCTGTCCAGGTTCATGACTGAAGCAAGGAAGTCCCACATGAAGCCAATAAAGCGAGTGATGAAGTATTGTGCTGGAACACCCAAGAGAGGTCTCACGTTAGCCCCAAATGCAGTGTGGGATGGCACCAAGAATTTCGTTTTTGAGCTGATTGGATTCAGTGACTCGGAGTATGCCAAAGATGAGTCTCGGCACAGTGTCAATGGCTGGTCGACTTGGCTGAATGGTGCCAATGTCACAGCAAGATCAAGGATGATGCCAATCATTGCACTGTCAGTGATGGAAGCCGAACTGTATGCAGCTGTACTATGTGTCCAAGACATGCTGTACATTTGGAGAGTCATGATGTGTCTCGGATTGCAAATCAAGCTACCCATGGTGATATATGTGGACAACAAGGGTGCAGTTGATTTCTGCAACAATTGGTCCATAGCAGGTCGCACCAGGCATATTGAAGTGAAACAGTATTTCCTACGAGAGCTGAAGGAAATGGGCATCATCAAGGTGATGTGGAAGACAGGCGATGAAATGACAAGTGACCTCTTCACCAAGAATCTTACTGGAGTCCTATTTGAAAAGCATGGCTCCAAATTCTACGGAAAAGATGAGTACTCCACGAAGGCCAAAAGCAACAAGGATACGAGCTTCTCGACTGTAGACACAGAAGAGGCATTTGCGGCCTACAGCAAGTTCTGGAGCAGTATCATCGATTGAGTCTATTATCCTTTGAAGCAGGGGAGTGTGTTTGAAGTCGATCAAACGAGCGCGCGACTGAATGAATGAGACACGGATGACGCGCGCGACTGAATGAATGAGACACGAATGAGATAAGAGTCGATCGTCCGATGAGTCTTGCTTCTGCAGGAATGGACCAACATGAATGGAGATGGGAATGGAAGTGGGAATGAGAATTACCGCTTACCGGTTCCGGTTCTCCTTCTTACTAAAAATAGGTCCTTATGTACCGAATCTACTGGGCGCAAGGTAGATCCCTACAGCCCATTGGTACAAGGACACGTGCAGCGCATCGGAGTATTAGCGGGCCGATGCGATTATTAGTGATTTAGTGTGTGCATTGGAGTATTAGCGGGCCGATGCACCAATATGGTGATTTTAGTAAAAGAGCAATTTCTGCTCACAATTTCAAGTAACAATTTCATGTAATAACCAACAAGTTAAAACCAACTACATACCAACTGTTTCACCTCCATTTTTAGAGCCCTCCAAACAAGGGGCTGCTGGCTCTTCCTTGTGAGGGTCTTGTACATCAAGGGGCTCACCATGGTGACTGTCGGCATCAACGTCAGGAGCGTCTGCGTACTGGATCTGATCTTGTTGCAGTTCATTGAGTTCCTCGGGGTCCAAAGCTTCGACTGAGACGATGTCCTCCTCTGGGTACGCCTCGCTTGGCGCGAACAAACAGTCGGAGGCGCCATCGTCAGATCCTACTGACTCAGTGTCTAGGTCGAGAATTGTTGTTTGGGCATTCTTGTCTCCAAACATTATATCAATTGGAGCATTCTGTTTGGCCGCAATGGCCTCCACTCGCTCAATGACTGTGTTTGTCATGTGGGCTCCGGTAGCAGTGCGTCGTCGGATTCGACGAGCAGTGTTGAGATCAAAGAGGTACATGGCTCCACTCCGGTCTCCGGTTGGTCGTAAGTAGATTGCATCGCATGCCCGTGGGTTCATTGTGTTGTCACTGGTGTCATCGTGTGCAAGGACGTAATCCCCGAATTGAAACTTACAGTGTTTTGCTGCGTCCAGGCGGACTCCTGTCATCATTTGTCGGGGGAAATAGTGTCAGACACTCCTACACGATTGCACCAGTTGTTCAGCCAGAAGATGGCGGCGGACACCATGTCGATGGTAACTCTCCAAGGCAGTTGCTTGAATGGAACCGACGCAAACATGCAGCAAATGCATTCCTTGCATGTTCGGTTGTCCCAGCTCTACATACGGCTCATGTTGATTACGGCCTACTCCTTCGAAACGAACCGGTGGGTCCCTGGGCAGCAGAGATTCCTCAAGACAGTTGAATTCATTGTCCCCTGACACTACTGTCACAACCAGTCCACGTGTCGCGTAGAGGCCAATGATGGCTGCAAGCGTGTGGAGGATGGTGGTCTGAGATGAGTTTTCAATGACCCGGACAGTCCAGAAGTACAGGTGCCGTGACACGCTCCTGAAAAACTTGATTCCATTGACCGTGAAGATGTCAATGCTAAGAGCCACAGACCTGTATTGCATCAGGATGTCGGTCAGGTATAGGGTCCACATCCTCCCGGACATGTGTGGGCTGCTGTCAGGACAGCCTTGCCTTTGACCACATTGGTGTTGGGGCGGAAGATGTCCTCAGCAACTTTGATGTCCTGCCGGGTGACTGGACAGTTTAGGAGTAGATCATTGTCGACAATCTTGAGGTAGTCCTTAATGCTGGGAAACCCCATGGAGTCTTGTAACTTGCGGGCCTTAGTGGCCCGCCGAACATCTAGGTCTGAGTACAATTTCTTTTGCCCCTCCACAGATGTAATAGGGAGAATGGTCCCATCTATCTCCCTTAGGTCACAGTAATATAACCCGTTTGATGATCAATCGAACCAACGGTTGGTGCCATCGGGTTTGTGAACAAAGAAGGACTGGGTGATAGCGGTATCTAGAGTGATACGATACTGATCCGGCACCAAGCTGAGTGACAGGATGTTGGTCCATTCCCCCTTCTTGGTACCAGACAGTACCAAACCCTGAAAGTTCCCCAATCATGTCCACAACCACAACACCCGCGTTGCAATGGATTCGGACCTTGCGGCCTTCAGGGTGGATGCGGATATCACGGAGCAGCAAAGGGTTACTAACACAGTTACAGGTGGCCTGGCTGTTGAGTAGAATCCAATATGGATCTATGTTGCCATTTGACTGTGAGAACATGTACTCCTAACTCGCGGCTGACGCGGTGGTCCAACATTCCACTCCCAGGCACCGACAGTGCGGGTTCCCACACTCCTGGGTTTTGCTGGGGCACGTTGGGATGTAGTGATGGTGGTGCTGAGTTGAACAAAGCACAGCTCATCATTGAATGCACTGTCCTCAACCCCAGCCATAAGAATTTGGTGTGCTTCGGACACTTTCGATCCACCCACAACACCAGTTGCTTGTAAGCGCTGTCTCATTGGTTGTAGTTGTACTATCGACTTTCTTGTCAGCGTTGTTGTTGGTATTGGAAGACCCCGTCAATCCGCGGCCCCCTGAGTTGTTTGTTTGTCCTGTAGATGTTCGACCCACTGACTTGTATTGGTTCATCAGTTCAAGAGCCTTGGGTTGTGAGGTGGGGTATACATCTGACCCCAGACTGTAGTTGTCCTTGAGGACGCCAGATAGATTCCGGTGGGTTTCAGTGTTGCACCCGTTCACAATTACTACTGACAAGAGCATATCATTCATTAGTGTATTCACCTTGGCCTTGCTCGGGGCGTCCATCATGGTGTAGTCACTGTAGGTTGCCCCTGGGTAGGCTTTCTTTAGGGCAAGTGAGATCATAGCCTCGGATCTGATCGAGATTCCTGCAGAAGTCATAACATCAAATCTTGCCTTGACCTCCTCAGCATATGTTGCCACACTGTTGTTGGCATCTTGTTTACATGAGAAGAACCTGTAGATTTTGTTAGCCACATCCACCATTGGATGTACTTTGGTAGCGCTGTCGCGGTAACAGTATTCCCTGAGTAGCTTGAGCACGGACGCATGCTGAGGGTGTCTTGGGCATCCTCAATGGTTGCCCACGACTCGTTTGTTTTAAGGTGTTGCTTCACCTCAGGACTGAGCTGCCCCTCTGTAGTTGAGAACAAGCTTTTCAAGTCCTCAATATTTTGGTCATATCTCTTGGCTGACCTTTCTCCCTTCTTGATCCACAGCTCCTCGAGGAGCCGCTTCTTGTCAGGATCGATCACCTCCTCCCCCCTTGTTCCCAGGACCGTGTAGTCGGCTGGGCTAGGCATGGGCGGGAGGAAATCATCCTCAGTCAGCAATGTTAGATTGATGAGGGTGGTCTTTACCTTGGAGTTCTTCTTACCACCGGCGATTTTGAGTCCCTCATAGAGTTTGTCATACTGGGTGGACTTGGACCCATCTACGATGATTCCTTTCAGCTCATCTTGGTCGAGCCCGGTGAACTTTCGCTCCCCGGTGGAGTTGGAATTACCCCCGCTGGTGGCGTTGGTGTTGTTCCTTCATCCATTCCAGTTGCGGGATCTTCCTCCAGCTTGTTGTTGCTGGCTGTTGTTGCCATTGCCAGCGGGGTTCGGGGTGGAGCCCCTCGATGTACCCAGTTGGTCCATGGTTGATGTGCTGGAGGATTGTATCGACTACGACAGCAGTAGGTCAGCGCTCGGAGGATGTGATATCAACTCGACGTGCGGCGTTAGTGTTAGGTTGGAGCGCTATGGTGGCTTCAAGTTGACTCAGGCAATCACTGTGTGTCAACTCCCGGTAGTTTAATTACTTGTATGTTGAATTAGTAGCGAATCTAGTACTACGAAACCTTAAAGAGTGCAATCAACCCTATTGGTTAGATACAAGTAATTAAACTAGTATGAGCTCACTTGGGATATCCAAGTATCGGGGGAGCTCTGGTAATTGGTTGGATGCCAATGACAAATATGATGGATGGCCAGTATTGATTGGCCAATGATATTGTGAGGAAATTCCGTATTCCTTCAATCAAGACTGCCACCTGGCTTTCATTCCTGCGTCCGCGGACCGCGTCGGCGGGTAAGGTATGTATGCATGCCAGGTTGTAAGTGCTCTGTTAGTGTCCCCGGCACGCTCGCATGCGGTGCTGCATTATCAACAAGTAGTTCCTTCTGTATCAAAGCATGTCCTATCGGAAAGATCTGAACACACGAGTACCGTACGGTGTACGGTACATACGTGTACCGGTACTATGAATCTATCATCAATAAATAAGCACGGGACGGGAGACGGTAATTTACCGGTAGGCCTCGTTTCGGGCGTGGGGGGGTGACGGGCAAGGACTACCGGGTAAGTTACCGTTCCGTAACTTACCTACCTAACTTCGTACTTCACTGATTTGACTCAATGGTTTCTTTGTTCCACAACTTCAACTCAATCCACCAATCGCAAACCAGAATACCGTACAGTACCGTACGTACCGTACGAACTGTATTGTTTGGAATTGACGATTGAGTCGTGCTGCGAGAAACCGCGGGGAAATGTGCATGCATGCTGGGTGCTGGGTACGAACGGTACCTCGTAACAAATTAAACAATTCATAATTCATCATCCATTTAATTTGTTGGAAGTAAGAGTACGGTAATTACAGTGCCACGGGCCATCGCCACTCCGTGCTTGTACGTGCGGGTAGCAAACGATGGAAGGGATGTCGATCCAATCCTTGCGGTTTGACATCTATCGTCACCATTGCATCACGCACGATATCAACTCAAACGAGTACACATAATATCATCGCAAGTTTCACACTCACAAAGTAACAAGAAGCTCCAACACAATCCGATCCGATCCCATTCGATCCCATTTCATTCCATTCCATTCTTCCCTCCAACACCAACCATGAGCGAAACCGAACAAGAAGCTGCCCCCAAATCCACTGCCACGAACAATGTCCTCTACGAGGACAAATACGTAAAACTGACGGAACGATACCTCGTCCTCAAGTGGTACTACTTCCTGACCGCGGCCTCCAAGACGATCCCGATGGGCAAGATTGATAAGATCTGGGTCGGGACCGATCCGGAACTAGGCCTGAATTTTTTCAGAAAGAAAACCTGGGGCATGGCACTGAGCATGATATGGTGGGCCTGCAGGTCCGGCCGGGAGTTTGAGGCCGAAGACAAGCGCAACTTTGTGTTGGCGACGAAGAATGAAAGGGTCCGCAGCGGATTTTCCGTGGAGAATCCCGAGACCTTTGCGGCCCTGGTCGACAAGTACATGAACAATGCGTGAAGAAAACGAAAGAAATGAGTTATTAAGTGAATGAGTGAGTGAATGAACGAAATCCGTGCACTCGAGGATCCACTCCACCTCCTCCATTGTTTTGTTCCTTTTGGAGCTGTAAGAAATAAGAAACATACGGTATTGGGCATTTCAATTGTAGCAGTATCAGTATCGGAGCAACACCCAGGTTCGATCGGGAATACAACACGACTGTAAACAACCTAGTATTAATATCCTAATAGTAGTAGTAGTAGTATTTGCAGAAATCAAACAGTATCCTACACCAAGCCAGTCAAAACTATTTATTTCATCCAAGGGTTCCCCGACTCGAAACAAAAAGGACGGGAAAGTTCGAATCAATTTCGTGGTTTGCATCACATCACATCACATCACATTGTAACAAATCCGATCGTTGGGTACCGCATGGGTATGGACGTACGGTACGGCACAGTGCCGACTCGAATCGTGGTATTTTCCGAGAGAGGAACGATCGATCAATCGATTCGATTCGATTCGATTCGATTCGATTGATTCATTGATTCATTCCTTCGTGTTTGTGGTAGGCCACTCGCGTCGGACCTGGGGCAACGTCCCGGGTCTGTCCGCCCCGGGCAGCGACAGCGATCCTTTCGGAAATCGTTCGGTTCGGCAATGGACTATGTATTCATGCATGCATGCATGCATGCATCCGTGGTGGACAGTACAATTGACTTCCGTTCCGTGAAGTGCAGCAAAGGGAAGGTGCGATGCGATGCGATGCGTGTAGACCAGACCCAAACGACTCACCTTGCTGTGAGTGAGTGAGTGAGTGAGTGAGTGAACGATACCGATCGGTGCCCTTGTTCTCCGATTGTCGCAAAGCATCCATTTGCCAAGGATTGCAACGAGTGTGTTTTGCGATTGACATCCATCTGTCGGTAGCTCCGAGGGTTGTTTCGATCCCAGATCAAATCAAATCAAATCAAATCAAACCGAATCGCATCCTGCAAATACCGTATTGCTTTGGATGGGTTGCACTGCGAATACTGGACGGACGCATGGGTGTTCGGGGCGAAGCGAGGCAAGGAATGTTGGGTTCCGTTGTCGCAGAACGGCAGGCAGTGCGTATGTGTTTGCGTGCTTCTGGGATGGGATGGCTACGGTACTACTATCTTCACTGCGAGATCAAGCCTTCGCTCGGAAGCTTGGCATTACTACCGATGCATTCGTTAACCGCTCCTTCAGACGCAGGTCAAGTTCGAGGCATCAATATTGTTTGTTTGTTCGTTTGTTTCCATGCATCCATGCATCCATCCATGCACGCTGTTCGCTTCATTGCCACACGGAAGTATCGCTGGCAATGGATCCGGCAAGTCGCTGCTTGCTGTTCGTGTTGTTGTTGTTGTTGTGGTGGTGGTGGTGGTGGTAGTGGTGTTGGAAATGGGAACTGGGCGTTGGGATCGATCGCGGCGAGGACAGCGACAAAGACAGCGTCGATGGTGTCCGACGCCGGCGCTTTCGCGATCGAAAAAGGGTTTGGGTGGATGCAACGGAGGAGGCTCTTGCCGCGTGGATTTCGTCCGGGGTTGCGGCAGCGTTGTTCGCAACGACGACGGTGGCACGGTCTTCGGTGGGTGTCGTTGTCGCTATGGCTCTCGTTGTCGCTATGGTTGTCGTTGTCGAAATGGCTGTCAGCGGGGGACTACTACTATTGCTGCTGTTGCTGTTGCTCCCAACCGCGCTCGGTTTCGATTTCGATTTCGATTTCGTTTCCTGCACGCCGACCTTCTTCCCTGTCTTGTCCAAGGGGACCTCCTCCTCCTCCCCCTCCCAGTGCAGGTCCTGTCGCTCGAGTCACCGGAGAAAACACGACCGGCGAGCCCTCCGATGAGTTTGTCGCCTCGACGAGAAGACGGCGTTGTAGACCGGGCACGTCCCGTTCCCAATTGTGCGTTTCCAGCTCGACAACGATGCGTTTGCGTTTGCTTTTGCTCATTGGCTTGTGAATCTGTGGCTGCTGCTGCTGTGGCTGTTGCTGCAACAAATCCCCACCGCCATGGGGGTGCGGGGAGAGAACGGGAGCGGTGAGTGGTGAAACGTGCAATGGGAGGGACCAACGACGAGGCCAAGCAATGTAAGCTTGGCCAAAAGAAGATCCACGATGTATGCATGGCCGTGGTAACCACGGCCGAGATGCAACCGGGAGATAACCTAGACACACACACGGACACAGAACCTAAGGAGCTAGTGGGTCATGCCATGCAGAGGACACCAGTATGTGTTTCTCATGTACAACTATGACTCAAACTACATTGACGTGGAACCCATCAAGTCACGCAAAAGCGAAGACATATGGGTTCACGGGTGCCACCCACACAGGGATGAAAGAAAACAATGTGAGGAGTGCCAAGATAGTACGCATGGACAACGAGGCCTCCAAGAAGTTGATTGCCTATATCACCAAAAATAACCTAGACTACCAGTTGGCGTCACCAGGGAACCATTGTCTGAATCATGCCAAACATGCTATCCAGACCTTCAAAAACCACTTCATAGCTGGATTGAATGGGGTGGATGAAACATCCCTGGTAGAAGATTGGGACCTATTGATACCACAAGCCCGCATCATACTCAACCTGGTACTCGCATCTCGGACACAACCCGAACTGTTGGCATACAAATTATGACATGGGGTGTATGCCTACAACAAGCACCCCCCAGCCCCCTTGGGCTGTTGCGATGCCGAAGCCGGTTGCTTCGATGGTTCCTGATCAATTGCCGTTGCCCGGTTGGTTCGAACGATGCCGACGATTCGTTGCCGCCGATGCCGATGCCGATGTCGGTTGCTTCGATGGTTCCTGATCAATTGCCGTTTCCCCGGTTGGTTCGAACGATGCCAACGATTTGATGCCGACGATTCGTTGCCGACGATTGGTGTTGCGGATTGATTGGTGTTGCCGTTGCCGACGATTTCTGTTGCGGATCGATTGTTGTTGGATCGATTGGTGTTGGATCAATTGTTGTTGGATCGATTGGTGTTGGATCGATTGGTGTTGCAGATCAATTGGCGTTGCTGTTGCTGTTGCCGGCAATTGCTGTTGCCGATGATTGCTGTTGCTGTTGCCGATCTCGCTGCTGTTGCTCTAGATGCTGTTGCTGTCGCTGATTTGTCGATTTGTCAATTTGTTGCCGGATGAATCCCACTGATCGATTCATTGCCGTTGTTGCTGTTGCCAATCTATAACAATCTACAATCATTGAAAAAAATTGATGTGAGTATCTATTGATGTAGAGTAAATGTTAACAACAGAATAATATAATCTAGCGTGGAACCAACCTACACCGTTGCCTTCCTTTCGTTGTTGCCGAGAATTGCTGGATGCTGTTGTTGTTGCCAACGTTTGCTGTTGCTGTTGCCGACGATTGCTGTTTGATACGGTCAATTCGTTGATACAGGTCAATTCGTTGATACGGTTGATTCCTTGATGCCGATGTTTCCAATCCGTTTATCCGATCCGGTCCTATGAAAATAAGAAGGAAAACAGAAGGGAGGAAATACATTATCAGCAATGCCGGAGGCAGTATAATCATTGTCTATCTCTCTCATTTGTACCGTTGCTTGTTAACGTTGTTGCCGAGACGTTGTTGCCGATTCTTTGCCAATTCCTTCTTCTTTGTTGTTGTTCTTGCTGCTGCTGGATGGTTGCTTCCGATCCGCTGCTTCCGATTCGATGGTTGCGCAGCCTTCTTACTCCTCTGTCACGAAAAACAGTACCTCGTGCCTGTTGATATAGAAGCAATGGATAGAGATTTATTGCTTTCAAGACATATATGTTTGGGGGCCAATTCAAACAATATCTATCAGCAAACCACCTTCTTGTCCAATGCGAGCTAATTCTTTTTCCAGTACAAGGCTGTTATTTCAGACTAAAATAATCGAGCACGGATAACCTACCTAATGCTGATCAACGAATCAAGGGATCATTGAACAGGATTAAGTGGAATCCCACGTTCACAGACGGAGTGCCAATTAGCAACTCTACTCAAATAAGTCGGGTAAGATTATGAAAGGAAAGGTAGAAAAAGTGATTTTTTTTGTCCGCGAAGGTAGAAAAGAAAATTACTGTGTGTTTGTGTGAGAGAGATTTTTTTTGTCGCGAGGATCGAAATCATCGATATACGACGAGGATACTTAAACTTGTGTAGAATTCTACATGTTTTTTGTACTAGTGTAGAATTCTACACAGTTTTTTGTACTAGATAATTTACGGTATTGAATCCGCGTAGGTTTCTACACGAAGAAGATTTTTACATGTTACTAGATAATTTTGGGTATTGAATCTGTGTATGTTTCTATGCGAGTAGAGTTCTACACATTTTTAGTACTAGATAATTTACGGTACTGAATCCTCGTAGGTTTCTACACGCGTAGATTTTTACATGTTTTTTCTACTAGATATTTTCCGGTATTGAATCCGCGTTGGTTTCTACGGTAGTAGATTTATACACATTTTTTGTACTAGATACATACTGGTAGTGGATTCACGTAGGTTACCTACGCTGAGTAGATTACTACACGCTTGTTGTACTAGATATATACTAGTAGTGGATCCGCGTAGGTTTCTACGAGAGTAGATTACAAGTCGCTTGTTGTACTAGATAAAACTTATTTGGTAATGACTACAAAAGTATCATGGTACAAGCCATGAATACATTCATCATGACCTCATCAAATGCATATTGGGAACAACTTTGTCCCACAGAATGCCCAAAATGTTAGGGTTTGACTCTCCAAATGGCACAAATGAGGGTATTTTTGGTGCAATTCCAGGGCACAAACTGACTTAGTTGGGTAATGACTACAAAAATATCTGGTCCAAGGTATGAATACATTCATCATGACCCATCAAATGCATATTGGGAACAACTTTGTCACACAGAATGCCCAAAATGTTAGGGTTTGACTCTCCAAATGGCAAACATGAGGGTATTTTTGGTGCAATTCCAGGGCACAAACTTACTTAGGGGGTAATGACTCAAAAAGTATCCAGTCCAAGCCATGAATACATTCATCATGACCCATCAAATGCATATTGGGAACAACTTTGCCCCACAGAATGCCCAAAATGTTGTGGTTTGACTCTCCAAATGGCAAACATGGGGGTATTTTTGGTTCCATTCCTGGGCACAAACTTACTTATTGGGTAATGACTCCAAAAGTATCCGGTTCAAGCCATGAATACATTCATCATGACCCATCAAATGCATATTGGGAATTGATGTGGCAAACCAGATGAGGGGAATGGTAGTGAAGTACAGACCAGCAGACCGGGGAACCACTTTGAGTATACAGCGCACGTACTTCGCGAAAGATCTCACTGTATCAGCAATCAGCAACATCGGTACGGAACGTTCCCCGTAGGTACAGTAAGAATCTTACACGAATTCTGCAAGCATCGAATTCTGCAAGCATCGAATTCTGCCAAGCAAATCTCTGCAAATACAGGCTAAGCGCTAACAAGCCTGTAGAGGATTCCCCCAGCAGAATACAAGCCCACAGCTCACTCTTTTGCTCCTAAAACGAATTAGTAGTAGAATTAAATAGGTAACCCGTCCTGGTCCAATAGTTATCCTATTGTACCTGTACGACAAGCCTATCTGTGGGTCCCCTAGCCTGGCCTAGTGTAACCATACAGCAGTCTCCTGTCCTGGTCCCCTAGTCTTGCCTAGTGTACCCGTACAGCAGTCAGTCTCTAACCATACTCACCATCCACGGCTCCCTCTTGTTTACAGCAGGCCCGGCCTTGATTACCTAAGATAGCCCGCACATCCAAGCGTCCGGCGAATAGATTCGGTTACTGCACCAAGCGCGCTAATCAAATTGGCCACCGGCTGCACCTCCAGCCGATCGATTCAGCCAAGCTCCCTAGGTTGCACCTCCACCGCTTCCAGTTGACTGACGCACCAAGCTGCCAACAATCCGTACCTCCAATCAGCCCGTAGATTCCAATACCGACTACTCCGATCACCAGCTCCAACATGCTGACCTACACTGAGTATTACCAGAGCACCCCCAGTCCCCTTGGAGTGGGACCTGCCCGGGACCTAGCCTACCAAACCATCTATGACTACTTTGCTGAGGAAACAGCCACCCCCATACTCCTGGGCCGGCTCTTGGACCTCTTCAAACCAGAAGCTGTGGGGGCCCTAGGAATATTCCTGACCGACACCTTTGGAAAGGCGCGCCTCCAATTGGTGCATGGCCTTCGGAAATACCCGGGGTCCTTAACCGCGCCAAGTACCAACAAGGGCAAGGCCTTTGGCTACCTGGATGACATCAAAGGCGATGCCGGAGAGCTAGTGCTAGTGGATGCTGCCCTCCTCTAGCAGGCAGCCCGAGACCTTGGTGCTGTCCCTCGACCGCCACCTCGGACGTCATCAAGCATGCTCACCATTCCCACATGATCCCCATGGTGCTAGGCGATGATCCTCACATGGAAGTCATCACCCCCTTCAAGGCCTGCTTCATCCCCTTCCAATTGGTGCCCCTACTCCTAGGCAAGGGCCTTAGTCCAATCCAAGCCTTGAACATCATCTACCCCTACCTTGACACACTCAACCTGGCACTCACTTGCGCCCCCCTACTGAATACCCTCCAAGCTGCTGGTACCGACCCCACCATCGTTGATGGAGGTGTCCACTTTGCCACACCCGGCACCCCCTTTCGAGGGGAGCCCGGTCTGACCTTGTACATGCGCAATCAGGTACTATACCGGGACCTCCCGGGCTTGAAGCAACCCCCCCATCCGGGGCAGCCGCCGGCACCCGGCCAACCGGCCAGGGTCGATCCCACGCTGGCAGCTACCCTCACCGCCCTTGCCAATCAACAGCTCAAGCTCAGTGAGGGCCTAGACCAACGTCGCCCCCCTGCCATGGTCAAGAATACCTGGGGCCCCTTGTACACCCAGCGCTTGCTGCTGCTGTGTGGCAAGCTTGAGGAAGCCAACCTACCCCCCATATACCAAGCCTGGGCACAGAAAGGCAAGCACGAGAAGACCCATATGATCTTCCAGAGCCAGGTAGCCACATGCGCCGCTGAGTTCCTCATCCAGGCACCCTTGGTCACCACGGTGGCACTCAAGAAGTTCCAAGATGGCAACTTTCATGGGACTGACCCCTTTGACGTGGCAGACGGCATACTCCCTTTGGCGTTCACTCCCCCCGGTGGATCTGCCGCCTCCTTGAAGCGGGAACAGGAAGCTGCAGCCACTGTGGCGGCCTATGACACCATGATCTCCACCGAAGGCAACTCCCTCACCTTGAAGGACTCCCTGGAGCTCCAGAAGACCAAGGCATACCTACCCATCCGACTGGACTGAAGCTACCACCCAACTGGAAAGCTATCTCGCCGTCCTGGCCACCATTCTAGGCATGCATCACCCAGTCGTGCAGGGCTACCAGAATGGACTCGCCAAGCTCAAGCTCCAGCAAATGCCCCTCCGCCGAGCAATTGCCGATGAACTGGGGGAGCTCATCACCCCCTCCATTGTGGTATACTACTTCCAAATCCGGGTGCGGGGTTGGCTCGAGGAACAATGGGGATCAACCTTCACTGTCCCCTCCCCCGACTTTGGGAAGGACTTCCAAGCCTTCCGTATCACCCAGAACCTCTACTGGCTCCCCAATGTCACCAATGTGCCGGCTCTGAGGCACCTGTGTCGCGTAGCTGCCGTGGCTGCCCTTGCTGCAACCCCAGGCACCACCAAGCCCGGCAAGACTACCCCCAGCCCAACCAAGGCTCCGCCGGAGGTGCCCGAGTTTCCAACCCCAACCTGGATCCCCGGCTACAAACGGCGGGGGTAGCCAACAAAGTCCTACTGCGCCCGACTGAGGGAAGTCATCGCTACCATGAAAGAAAAAGGTACCATTCCCTTGACTCGTCCAGATGGCAAAGAAAGGTGCCATTCCTATCACCTTGGAGGAACCTGCTACACCAACTGCAGGAACATCCAGGACCATGGTGCCATCACCAGCAGTGAACAGGACCACGTCTGGACTTGGTGCCAAGCCGCCTTTGATGTCTGACCGAATGGCAAGCGCCCCTTTGGCGCGTTGACCCTGCCCTCTCACTCACCGAGGGGGGCTCTGCCTTCCTCCTGACGACTACCTACGCCTCCATCTCCGCCCTTACGAATCACACATGAATTAGGTAAGCACAAACCGCCTGCGCGCGCATGTACTCCTCTCGCCTTGTATGTGCCTCCCAAACGTTCTACAGGTTCAAAGACCCCCCCCTCCCCCCCACCTACTCCTGAATCCCTAGTCCCTCCTACGGCTTTCGGCATCCCCTCTCCCTGCATCCCCCCTCCACTTCCACCTTGTCCTTGCCTAGGCCCGAGCTCCTCGTCACTGCCAAGTTGCCTAGGCCCAAGCGCCTCGTCCTTCCCCCCCCCCCATTGCCTAGGACAGAGCTCCTCGTCACTGCCCCCCCGTTGCCTAGGCCCGAGCTCCTCGTCAACCCCACCAACCCATTGCCTAGGCCGACGCTCCTAGTCAATCCCACCCACCCATTGCCTAGGCGTAAGCTCCTAGTCACCCCCACGCCTAGGCCAGCGCCCCTCAGCCCGGCCCCACTCTCCATTCCCCTCATCACTACATCCCTCTACCCCGTCGACCGGCTGGACGTGCACATCACCCGGGCTGTCACTGCCTACCATCACAGCACTAGCTGGGGGGACTTCATCCGGACCATCCGAGGAAGGGGTGACATCCATCCTGATGTAGCCACCATCCCCCATCCAGCGGGGAGCCTCCTTGACCGCTTTGGCACGGACGGCCCCCCCGCCTCCGGGCCACCTTGGGATCCACCTCAGATTGCAGCTGCCCTCCAACGGGGTGCTCACCAATCCTCCCACCAGGGCATTGACTTCCTGCGCGAGGAGTATGCCGACATGATGGACAAGCAACAATGGACTGTTCTCCCCGCCAGCCTCATCCACGACCTTCCCGGACTCCGACTGAGCCCCCTTGGCTTAGTCCCCCAACGAGGCCGACGTCCACGAATGATATCCGATTACACCTACTCAGGACGTCAACCAAGACACCATCCCTCTTGCCCCTGCGGACGCCATGCAGTTTGGCCGGACACTCCCGCGACTCCTCACCAAACTGCACCGCGCCAACGACAGGTTTGGTCCCTGTGTATATGTCCAAGATTGACCTCGCCGATGGCTTCTACCGCGTCCGATTGCACCCAGACGACACCATGAAACTAGGAGTCCTGTTCCCCTCTCGCCCCGGGGAAGCTCCGCTCATTGGCATCCCACTCACCAACCCTATGGGGTGGAAATCCAGTCCTCCCAACTTCTGTGCCTTCACTGAAACCATTGCCGACTTGGCCAATGCCACTCTTGCCACCAGACTTGCCGAGGCCCGGCTCACCCCCCATCGGTTGGATCTCCCATCTGAAACCATCCCCGTCGCGCCTCCCACTGAGCCACCCTCTCCGGCCCCCCAGACGCCGCCTTCTCCTCCCCCTACTGGCCTCCAAGCCGCCCCTCACCCCCCCTAGTAGCACCACTCCCAGCAAGTCGCCGGTTCGCTACTGGGATGTCTATGTGGATGACTTCTGTGGCCTGGCCCAGGGCAACCAATGGACACGCCGCGCCATCAAGCGCGTTCTCTTCCAATCCCTTGACACAGTCTTCCGACCCCTGGATGCCACTGACACTCCCTTCCGGCAGGAGCCTGCTTCCCTCAAGAAAATGCTCCAAGGGGACGCCACTTGGATCACCAAGAAAGTCATCCTCGGCTGGCTCATTGATTGTGTCAACAAAACCATCAGCCTTCCTCCCCATCGGGTGGCCCGCCTCCACGAGATTCTCCACTCCATCTCACCCACCCAGCGCCATGTCCCCCTCAAGCAATGGCACCAAGTCCTTGGGGAGCTCCGGTCAATGGCGCTGGCCATTCCGGGCTCCATTGGCCCCTTCTCCATTCTCCAAGAAGCCTTCAGACACCAGGAACCAGGCAGGCAGTGTCTCCGGCTCACCAAGCGCGTCCACAGCTTCCTTCGCGACTTCCAATGGCTTGCCAAGGATCTCTCCAACCGGCCTACCTCCATTGCCGAACTCGTGCCGGACACCTTCCCTGCCACCTTGGGCGCCTGCGATGCTTCGGGTTTGTGCATGGGGGGCGTCCATTTTGTCCCCCTTCCCACGGGCGCCGTGCAGCTCGTCATGTGGCGGCATGCGTTCCCCACGTGGATCTCAGCCCAGCTCGTCTCCTTCGACAATCCTGAGGGCTCCATCACCAACAGTGACCTCGAGCTCGCCGGTTCCATTGCCCACAATGATATTCTGGCTCAGGCTGCTTGTGTCCACGCCCGCACCACCCACAACTGCTATGACAACACCGCAGCTGTCTATTGGCAACGCAAAGGCGCCACTACCACCACAGGCCCTGCAGCCTACCTCCTCCGGCTCCAGTCTCTGCACCAGCGCCTCTTTCAATATGTCCCCCTTCGGGATTACATCCCGGGCCCCGCTAACCACCTGGCGGACCTCCTCTCTCAATCTGAACTCTCTGACACTGCCTTGCTCCATCACTTTAACACCACCTACCCACAGGACTTGCCCTGGACCTTATGCCACCTTCGGCCGCCCATGCATTCCGCGCTGACCTTAGCACTGTCCAGAAGACCATGCGAGCTTCAGTCACTGAGCTCTATGCCAAGCGCAAGGATGCCCATTGGGACCAATGGGTTCAATTCTGTTTGTCTCAAGGTTTTGACCCGCGCCTCCAGTCCATTCAGGATCCAATCCCCATCCTCCAAGTCTTTGCCAAAAGACTCCATGATGGCAACCTCTCATGTAGCCACAAGCCCATCCAATCTCGCACAGTATCGGACACCATCCGGTCAGTGGGCCAGACGCTCGCCCGCCTGGGGTCCAAAGACCCTCAAACCGACTCCACAGGCAGTCTTGACTTCCGGCTAACTGCCCAGTTCAAGGCATATGCCAAGCTGGACCCGGCCCCCTCCCGGGTCAAGCCAATCCCCATCACCCTCGTGATGCATGCCCTCCACTTTGCATACCACAAGTCCCCTTCCCCCACCCGACAAGCGATTGCAAACATGATCTGCATTGCCTTCTTTTTCTGTCTCCGACCTGGTGAGTACACTGGTACTACCACGGCTACCACGGATGACCAAGCCTTCCACCTACAAGACGTCTCCTTCTACCTTGACTCCAAAATCGTCCACCACGATGGCCCTGCGCATGAGCTCCAGGCTGCTACCTCTGTCACGCTCACCTTCACCACCCAGAAGAATGGCGACAAAGGGGAAATAGTGGCGCATGCCAGGAGTGGTGACTCACTATGCTGCCCCGTTGCCGCCTGTGCGCGCCAAGTCCTTCACCTCCGAAGCTGTTGCTCTTCCAGCGCTCCATTCGGTCCCTCCCTCACGCTTGCCAGTTACTTCGGCAATGGGGTCCTTACCCTTGTTCGCGCAGCAACTGTCACTTCCTCCCTGAGAGTCTATGCCCAGACCCTCTACCCTACCACTGGCATTGCCCCTGCAGCCATCTCTGCTTGGTCCCTTCGCGCGGGTGGGGCAATGGCCCTGCTCCAGGGCAAATGCGACTCTAATGTCATCAAGCTCCTTGCCAGATGGCACAGTGACTGCATGATGCGCTACTTACATCAGCAATCCCTCCCCATCTTCAAGAATCTTGCCTCTGTCATGTTCAACAATGGAACATACTCCTTCCTGCCCGAGGAATGGGTCCCGGCTGCGGACCCCACTCCTGCTGGCAGCTCTCTTTGAGGCATACTGGCGCCTCTTCCCTCCCTCACTCTGCTCCAAGCTCACGCGCGCGCTCACGCTCTCCACGCCGTTCCCACCCTGTGGCTTATGGCCCAATGGCAGAAAAGGCTTAACAGCCAGAGGCTTAACCGCCCACGCTGTTAAGCCCAACTGTACGCCGGTGTGTGAGGGCAAAGCAAACAAGCTCTGCTTAACCCACCAACCCACCAATGAACTACAAGCATTTCACATCCATTACTACAAGTAGGTTAGCTACTGAAGCTATCACAAACGTAGCGCGTGATAGTTGATGTAGCAAACCGGATGAGGGGAATGGTAGTGAAGTACAGACCAGCAGACCGGGGAACCACCTTGAGTATACAGCGCACGTACTTCGCGAAAGATCTCACTGTATCAGCAATCAGCAACATCGGTATGGAACGTTCCTTGTAGGTACAGTAAGAATCTTACACGAATTCTGCAAGCATCGAATTCTGCAAGCAAATCTCTGCAAATACAGGCTAAGCGCAAGCAAATCTCTGCAAATACAGGCTAAGCACTAACAAGCCTGTAGAGGATTCCCCCAGCAGAGTAAAAGCCCACAGCTCACTCTTTTGCTCCTAAAACGATTAGTAGTAGAATTAAATAGCCAACCACGCCCGCCCGCAGAAAAGGCTTAACAGCCAGAGGCTTAACCGCCCACGCTGTTAAGCCCGGCTGTACGCCGGTGTGTGTGGGCAAAGCAAACTAGCTCTGCTTAACCCACCAACCCACCAATGAACTACAAGCATTTCACATCCATTACTACAAGTAGGTTAGCTACTGAAGCTATCACAAACGTAGCGCGTGATAGCAACTTTGTCACACAGAATGCCCAAATGTTGTGGTTTGACTCTCAAAATGGCAAACATGAGGGTATTTTTGGTGCAATTCAGGGCACAAACTAACTTATTGGGTAATGACTCAAAAAGTATCCGGTCCAAGCCATGAATACATTCATCATGACTCATCAAATGCATATTGGGAACAACTTTGTCACACAGAATGCCCAAAATGTTGTGGTTTGACTCTCCAAATGGCACAAATGAGGGTATTTTTGGTGCAATTCCAGGGCACAAACTGACTTATTGGGTAATGACTCCAAAAGTATCTGGTCCAAGCCATGAATACATTCATCATGACCCATCAAATGCATATTGGGAACAACTTTGTCACACAGAATGCCCAAAATGTTGTGGTTTGACTCTCCAAATGGCAAACATGGGGGTATTTTTGGTGCAATTCCAGGGCACAAACTTACTTATTGGGTAATGACTTCAAAAGTATATGGTCCAAGCCATGAACACATTCATCATGGCTCATCAAATGCATATTGGGAACAACTTTGTCACACAGAATGCCAAAAATGTTGTGGTTTGACTCTCCAAATGGCAAACATGGGGGTATTTTTGGTGCAATTCCAGGGCACAAACTAACTTATTGGGTAATGACTCCAAAAGTATCCAGTCCAAGCCATGAATACATTCATCATGACTCATCAAATGCATATTGGAAACAACTTTGTCACAGAATGCCCAAAATGTTGTGGTTTGACTCTCCAAATGGCAAACATGGGGGTATTTTTGGTTAAATTCCAGGGCACAAACTAACTTATTGGGTAATGACTCAAAAAGTATCTGGTCCAAACCATGAATACATTTATCATGACTCATCAAATGCATATTGGGAACAACTTTGCCCCACAGAATGCCAAAAATGTTGTGGTTTGACTCTACAAAGGGCAAACATGAGGGTATTTTTGCTGAAAATGTTGTGGTTTGTCTCTCCAAATGGCAAACATGAGGGTATTTTTGGTGCAATTCCAGGGCACAAACTGAATTATTGGGTAATGACTACAAAAATATCCAGTCCAAACCATGAATACATTTATCATGACTCATCAAATGCATATTGGGAACAACTTTGTCACACAGAATCCCGGAAATGTTGTGGTTTCACTCTCCAAATGGCAGAAATGAGGATATTTTTTGGTCAAATTCCAGGTCACCACAAACTGTATTAATGGGTAATGACTCCAAAAGTATCCGGTCCAAGCCATGAATACATTTATCATGACTCATCAAATGCATATTGGGAACAACTTTGCCACACAGAATGCCCAAAATGTCGAGGTTTGACTCTCCAAATGGCAAATATTAGGGTATTTTTGGTGAAATTCCAGGGCACAAACTGACTTATTGGGTAAGGACTCCAAAAATATCCGGTCTAAGCCATGAATACATTTATCATGGCTCATCAAATGCATATTGGGAACAACTTTGTCATACAGAATCCCAGAAATGTTGTGGTTGCACTCTCCAAATAGCAAACATGAGGGTATTTTTGGTACAATTCCAGTTCACAAACTAACTTATTGGGTAATGACTCAAAAAGTATCTGGTCCAAGCCATGAATACATTTATCATGACTCATCAAATGCATATTGGGAACAACTTTGTCACACAGAATGCTGGAAATGTTGGGGTTTCACACTACGAATGGCAAACATGAGGGTGTTTTTGGTGAAAATACAGGGCACAAACAGTCTCATTTCATAATGACTACCAAAGTTTGCGTACCAGGCCATACAACTTTCAAATGCATATTGGGAACAACTTTGCCACACACAGTACAGAAAATGTTGTGGTTCCTAGATACAAATGGCACACAAGACAGTACGGTATGTTAGGTGCAGTCTACGAGATTCTACATGTGACTAGAGGATTGAAATACATAACCTTAGTGTTATCAAAAGTTCCCCTTTTGAAAAAATTATGGCGCGGGAGGGATGGCTTGCACAGGTACATGATCTTCTTCTACAAATATATAAGGGCGCGCCCAAGCCAAACAACACACAAAAGAAGTTAGGGCAAACATCATAGTACAGAACCAACGGAAAAACTCTACACACAAAACATCGTACACATACTACACGAAACACCGTACACACACACACACACACACACACACACGAAACACAAAACACCGTACACACACACACACACACACACACACGAAAATTTAAAAAAACCGTAAACACAGGAAACACTGTACACGCACAAGAAAGAACCCGAAAAAATTATTAGTACACACACAAAACCACACAAAAAGAAACATATGATTCTTGATCGACACCGTATTCAGAAAATAAAATAAAAAAATATGAATGCTATCAGAAAGACACGACGAAGCAAAAAATCTGAGGGAAGGACACTTCCAAACAACAAAACCATCCGGCCCGGTGATCATCAAACTACAGGGGACAACAACGGTAAGAAGAAAAGAAGAGTTAAAACAAACACGGCAACTACTAACAAGGTGTGTAACAGTAATACCACAACTATGAACGAAACAAAGGGCAACAGTGAAAAAAATGATACCGACAACACAATTTCTACTACTACAAACATGGAAGAACACAACAACACCATCAACCAGAGTATTAAATTCCTTTCGTACGTATGTAAGGGAACCACAGGCCGGTACTTAAACTTACGTAGATTCCTACGTAATTTACAGTACTACAGCTGGAGTGGTACGATAATACTGATCGAGTCATATGCACCTCTGTAAGCAAGATTGGAGTATCTCTGTAAGCAGGATCGAGTCATATGCACCTCTGTAAGCAAGATTGGAGTATTTCCGTAAACAGGATTGGAATATTCTCATATCTATGGTAAATGACCTGGGAAGGCCCATTTCTTTTCTGTTTTCACGATCGAAGTTCGATACTTAAGATCGGAAGCAAGGTTCTTTTTGTTTTCATGACCAAAACAAAGTGAATTGCCTGGTTCCGGTATAGCCATTTTGATACTTCCAATCATGTGTTTCGATACTCATGATCAAAAGGGAGGTTCGAAGAAGCTTCTTGTAGCAGCTGTTTTCGATGATCACGATTAGAAGGAAGCTTCTCATGATAGCACATGCTTCTACAGTGCTGTATGATTAGCGGTGTACTGTATTCATCACTGCACTAAAAGAGATATCATGCTCTCCAGCAAGATTACTCTCTTATCTTATACTTTTAACATTCAACTGATTTATATCCCAAAATTCACACTAGTTGCCACCAACTACCTGTAATCTACATTACTAAGGTCTGTCTCACTGTATCTGAACAAGTTCACAGTAAGAAGAGATCCGGCGTTTCCATAGTCTCGCCTGTAGTCCGATTATCCCTTGTTTGGAGGGCTCTGAAAATATGGAGGTGAACAGTCGGTATTTGGTAGTTTAACTTGGTTTGGTTATTACATGAAATTGTTACTTGAAATTGTGAGCAGAAAAAATTGCTCTTTTACTAAGATCACCATATTGGTGCATCGGACTGCTAATACTCCAATGCACACACTAAATCACTAATAGTCGGCATCGACCCGCTAATACTTCGATGCTGCACGTGTCCTTTGTACCAATGGGCTGTATAAATTACCTTGCGCCCTGTATGTCTGGTACATAAGGCTCTATTTTTAGTAAGAAGGAGAACCGGAATCGGTAAGTGGTAAATTCTCATTCCCACTTCCATTCCCATCTCCAATCATGTTAGTCCATTCCTGCAGAAGCAATATGACTCGTACGATCGGTCCCGAGACTCATTCGCGTCTCATTCATTCACTCGCGTCTCATTCGTGTCTCATTCATTCACTCGCGCGCGCTCGTTCGATCGACTTCAAACACACTCCCCTGCTTCAAAGGATAATAGACTCAATCGATGATACTGATCCAGAACTTGCTGTAGGCCGAAAACGCTTCCGCTGTGTCTACCGTAGAGAAGCTTGCGTCCTTGTTGCTTTTGGGCTTCGTGCAGTACTCATCTTTTCCATAGAACTTGGAGCCGTGCTTTTCAAATAGGACTCCAGTAAGATTCTTGGTGAAGAGGTCACTTGTCATTTCGTCGCCTGTCTTCCACATCACCTTGATAATTCCCATTTCCTTTAGCTCTCGTAGGAAATACTGTTTCACTTCAATGTGCCTGGTGCGACCTGCTATGGACCAATTGTTGCAGAAATCAACTGCGCCCTTATTGTCCACATATATCACCATGGGTAGCTTGATTTGCAATCCGAGACACATCATGACTCTCCAAATGTACAGCATGTCCTGGACACATAGAACAGCTGTATACAGTTTGGCTTCCATAACTGACAGGGCAATGATTGGCATCATTCTGGACCTTGCTGTGACATTGGCGCCATTGAGCCAAGTCGACCAGCCGTTGACACTGTGTCGAGATTCATCTTTTGCATACTCCGAGTCGCTGAATCCAATCAGCTCAAAAACAAAGTCCTTGGTACCATCCCACACTGCATTAGGGGCTAATGTGAGACCTCTCTTGGGTGTTCCAGCGCAATACTTCATTACTCGCTTCAGCGCCTTCATGTGGGACTTCCTTGCTTTAGTCATGAACCTAGACAGCTCCCGGACAGCATTCTGCGTTTCAATTCTTGACCATCTCATCATGTGCAAAAGGATGGCTGTTCCGGACCTGTACTTGGTTTGGGCTTCCTTGGTGAGAACAGTATCGGTTGGTCCTTCACCTTCTTTCTTCAGCACTGATCCTGGTTCTGCTGGAGTGGTGGGATTGCCTCTGCATTCATCAAGCTCGAATTCATCGACAAATCTCTTGATCTTGACCGGTTGGGTCATTCAGAGTGTCCTGTTCTTCTTGTCCCGCTCAATGTGGCATCCAACATACTCATCCATCTCTCCAACATCCTTGCATTCAAATAGGGACTTGAGTTGCTCCTTGTGCTTCAAAACTTCTGCTGCTTCACCCATGATGCAAAAATCGTCGACCCATAGTAACATCAGAAGGAGTTTGTTGTTGATCCACTTGAAAAATAGACAGGGGTCAGCCTTGCATCTTTCCATCTTCATGGTATGCATTGCCCGTCGCGCTTCTCTCCAGAATTGTATGGCAGCTTGAATTGTCCCATAAAGTGTTTTCTGCAATTGGAGGAGTACATATGATGGATAGAATTTCTGATAGCCTTCTGGAATCTTGGTGAAAATCTTTTCTCCATTCTGAAATTTGCCATTCAGAAAAGCGCCTTCCACATCCACGATGTAGGCCATAAAATTTGCCATGACCATCAGTATCATTGCAATTCGGATTGAGATATCACTGACAACAGGTGAAGACTTGTCTTGGCCATCATAGTGCTCGCCATCTAGCTGCTTGAATCCTCGGACGGCATTCCTGCATCTTACTGTGCCATCGGGTTTCATCTTGTTGGCCCAAGTGGTATCCATGATTTTGGTGCCTGGTGGGATATTGGCTTCGTCAATCTCTTCAAAAACTCCATACTTGACCATCTTCTCATGTTCAGCATCAACACCCTCTGTAAACTTGTCGCGCATTGGACTGGCCATAGATTGCTTGTAGTTCATGGTCTTTAGCTCCTTGGTGTTGTCAAAAGCACTCCCCGCCGCGCCAACTAGACTGAGTTCACTCATGGCGCCTTCCGGAGATGGAATAGAGAATGATAGAAGATTGAATTCTTTCAGTGAAGTCATTGCCTTGTGGAACTGGATTTCAGCGTTGGTGAATTGAGCTGCATAACTTGCCATATCTCCATACCGTACATCAGGATTGAGATGAGAGTTTCTCACAACACGGCCATACCTTGTGGTTGTTACAACATGTGGATCCGCTGCTTCAGTGTCGTCATTGCTGTCGTAGTCCTCCTCGCTTTCATATTCAATCTTGGTTTCTTCAATATCGTCGGAGTAGTAGTCATCGTGACTATCAAAGGCGGGGTCCTCTGTTGCTGGTTCAGATACAGATTCAGGTTGGAAGGGAATTGCTGGTGCTGTGGCTCCCCCACTTGCATCCTGAAACTGCACTAGTCGATGTCTGGTGGTGGTGCGCAAAATGGAGACAGGTTGTGGTGGGGTGGCAGTGATTGGCAGATCCATGTGGCCACCCTCAAGAAAATCAGCATGAAAATTAATAGCTTCACCTTTGGGAGCAGTGGTTGGAAAATACATCCGCTTCAGCCAGTAGATGTCACGGGTAGCTGTAAACGTGTTCTTCAAAGGATCATACATCACATAGCAGTCTCCAGGCCGGTCAGTGCAATAGCCAGCGAAGAAAGCCGGGTTCCCGCGATAATTGAGTTTTGGACTTGTGGACCGCTTGACACGTACGACTCCAGCCTCACCAAAGGTTCTGAGGTGGGCGCTGAAAGCGGGGACTTTGCCAGAGAAATGTTGGATCTTGGGCATAGTATTGCCATTCACAGTGACAGCTTCCAACCAGTCCAACTGTACACCACAACGCATTGCCAAAGGGAAAAATCTGAAACGGTACTCCCTAGGGACGTTGGCTTGAGAGCAAAGAGCCATGGCGCGACAGACTGATCTGTATATTGCCGTTTCTACCAAGCTATTCTGCTGTGGGGTATCCACTGAGGTATACTCGAACTTGCAAGAAAATTTCCAATCTGCTGAGGCCAGGCGAGCTTCAAGTGCTGTATTTTCACCAGCCTTATCACAGCGAATTTGCTTTAGCTGGTGTCCTTTGGACCTCCATTGGTTGAACAACTCGCAAGTGGGTTCAACCATGCCATCCTTGGTGGCAAAGAAATTGACAAACCGGCATGTGGAATATTCGTCAACAATCATCCGAAAATGGGGCTTGGTAATAAATGGGGCTGTCAGCTTGTTGGTTTTGGCAGCTTTGGGTGCTTTGACTGAGGACATATCCACAAAGAGTCTTTCTCCAGGTTTGGTAGCAGCAACATGCTCGCTATCCGTGGGAATCACTTTCCTTTTTGCTTTTGCTTTGGCACAATCTTCACAAGGAAGCATCGGGCCACGCGTGATGGTCCAGCCAAGTGTTGCAGCTGTTCGGCGTGTCTTGATCTCATTCATGTGTCCCAGGAGCCGGTGGGCTTTGTTGATGTTCATCTTGGTCCCTTCATCCGTAGTGGTGGTAGCAGTTGCTGCATTGATTTCAATGTTGTTTGTAGGGTGTGCAATCCGATCAAAATAGCCAACCCACACACAGCTCGTGTAGGTGGGGATCTGAATATCAAAATTCACTTGGTGATTCCCTTTCTTGAGTGACCATCCGGTCTTGTCACTGCCGGTGGCGATCCAACCATTCTGCAAAGCCAAGTTGGCCGAGAACAGGTTGAATGCAAAATTTGGGTTGAAATTCACACCCTGCAACTGCGTCTGGAACTCCATGTTTCCATCCTTGTCAATCTTCTGACAGGGAATGTCACCAACCTGGCAGCCCTTCAATTCATCTCCACTTTGGGTGGTGATGGTGGCACCACTAGCTCTCAAATTGGTGGCACATCGCAGACTATTGGAACTGTGGCTGGTTGCACCGGTATCAAAAACAAAGACATTGTCATCATATAGTAGGTCAAATCCTTCGGGCACTGCCTCGCCTTTGGTGGCCCGCTTCTGGGCATTGAGTAGTTGGAGTGAAGTGGTAGAGGTTTGCATTGCCGAGAGACAGAAGTCATAGTCAATTGTTGCTCCCTGTACATCCTTCAACTTGGATTTCCAACCGTTTGGGCGTCTGGACGCATTCTTCTCGTCTTCAAAACAAACAGATGTTCCATGATTGCCACCACAAAGTCCACACTTGCGACGTCGGCCCCTGGAGCCATTCCTGTTGTTTCGATTGCCGTTGCCATTGCTGTTGCCATTGCCGTTGCCACGGTTGCCATTGTTGCCGTTGTTGCTGTTCCGATTGTTGTTGTTATTGCGGCTGCCGTTGTTGCCATTGTGGCCGTTGTTGTTGCCATCATCATCGGCACGTGTGTGGCTTGCCGCACGTTTGGGACAGTTGTACGCTTTATGACCTTGTTCTTTGCACCAATAACAAACTGCATTGGTGGACCACTTGTCTCTGGGATCAGCAAAATCGGTCATTTCAGCACCAAACAAACTCATTTCCTTGCCTTTACCTCCCCGGCTTTGGATACGCCGAGCTGATTCATATAAACTTTTGGCTTGAACATTGAGTGATTCCCAAAACTCCAATTCGGCGGTTCCATTCGCTTGCAGCAAATCAATGAAGGGTGTAAGCTGCATCAGTAGGTAGGCCGGTAGGGCATTTTTGTAGGCCACAATAAGTTGTGCCATAGTGGGTTGAACGGATTTGTATTGGTATTGCCTCTGTAAGTCGTAGATGTCGTCAACCAAATCCTGTGGAGAGGCGCCAATGGTCAACTTCAGACTCCTTAGGTCAATGTCCAATTGTTGTTGGTCGCGGGACTGGTTCATTATTCTGTATTCCCTCATGAGCTCCTCAATCACGCGGTGTACTCTCCCTCGGGGCCACTGTTTCCTGAGCTTTGCATTCTGTTCGGCTGTACCCCCCCTATCGATCTTGGACTTCTCCATGATGGCGAGGGCTGTCCTGTTGTCGGCGAAGGCCCTGTACAGATCATTCAGTGCTTTGTTGTGGTACCGGTAGGCCTTCTTCTGTGCAGTACTCATATCCTCCCGGGGCGTAAGCTCTCCTTCGGGAGGTAGGTCCTTGTGTGGCTTGGTAGATAACATGTCACGGTACTTCTTGTTATCTGCAAATGCTTCAAACTGGATGTACCAACGTTCGAATTTCTTCTCATCCCCCTTTGCCAATGTGGGCACTTGACTATCCGTATACTCCACCATCTTGTATTTGTACTTTGTCGTGTTTGGATCCTTGGTGTGGACGCTGCTGCTTGCGCTTCCAATGCTTGTGCCGCTACTCTCTGAACTTGACAGTACACTGCTCTCTTCTGATGGCGATTCTTCAGAAAAGGCGATCTCTATCTCTTGGTGCCGGGTGGGTTGATCCTCCTCCATTCAGCTGGGAGTAAATTGTTGTATGCTCGATCCAAAGTAAATTGATGCGTATTGTCGTTCGACGGAAGTAAATTGTCGTATCTCTCAACGTAAATTGTCGTATTCCGATCCGTGTTCCGCAAATCGATTCAAACGTAGGTAAATTGCTGTAGTTTGCAAATTGTGGGTCCGATGTGTATCCCGTAAATCGTCGTACTCCTATTCCGACAAAAATATGTAATTGGCCCAATCGATTCTGGTGTGCCGATACCAATCCTGCTGTTGTTTATCGTCCCTTATCGCTTCTGGTGTGGCGAATAATTGGTCCGTAAATTGTCGTACTCCTATTCCGACAGAAAGAAAGAAAAAAAAATATGTAATCGGCCCAATCGCTTCTGGTGTGGCGATACCGATCCTGCTGTTGCTTGGTTCTTGATAATAATCGGCCCTATCGATTCTGTTGTGTCGATACCGATCCTGCTGTTGAGAAATTTCGGTCCAATCTTGCTGGGCAAAAAAAAATATTCCGCTGAAGACGTGCGGATGAAAAGTAACCGTAGAAAAAGTCGCTGGCTCCGAATGGTGGCCAGCAGTCCGCTGAAGAAGTGCGGGTGAAAAGTAACGTATGGTTGAAAGGTCCGCTGAAGACGTGCGGATGAAAAGTAAATCGTAGAAAGGTCGCTGGCCCCGATGTTTGGCCAGCCTGCTGCAAAAATAAGAAAATTCTCTTTTTTTCTTCTTCGACCAAGTTCCGATCCTCGGGAGCGCTCCAAACATTCTTCGAAGAATGTTTGGAGGGCTCTGAAAATATGGAGGTGAACAGTCGGTATTTGGTAGTTTAACTTGGTTTGGTTATTACATGAAATTGTTACTTGAAATTGTGAGCAGAAAAAATTGCTCTTTTACTAAGATCACCATATTGGTGCATCGGACTGCTAATACTCCAATGCACACACTAAATCACTAATAGTCGGCATCGACCCGCTAATACTTCGATGCTGCACGTGTCCTTTGTACCAATGGGCTGTATAAATTACCTTGCGCCCTGTATGTCTGGTACATAAGGCCCTATTTTTAGTAAGAAGGAGAACCGGAATCGGTAAGTGGTAAATTCTCATTCCCACTTCCATTCCCATCTCCAATCATGTTAGTCCATTCCTGCAGAAGCAATATGACTCGTACGATCGGTCCCGAGACTCATTCGCGTCTCATTCATTCACTCGCGTCTCATTCGTGTCTCATTCATTCACTCGCGCGCGCTCGTTCGATCGACTTCAAACATCCCTTGCCAAAAGTATCCAGCCACAATTGCCACCCGTAGAGTACAATCGTTTGTCTACTAACACACTAACACAGTGTTGCTGTTCTTCAGAAGCCTTTGAAATCAGACTCTCAACGGATCGGATTCAGAAGGAAAATAATAGATTAACAGTCGCAAGCTCAAAGGCAGCTTGCATAAGAAGAACCGCTGCAACGAATCCGAGCCGCTGCAACCAATCCGACAGAAGACCCATCGATTCAATAGCTCTCTGATCCAATACACACAAGAAAGACACCAATCGGACACGCCGAATTCTTTAATAGAAGCCCATTGCATTGGACACGCCAATAGCAATATCTCCATCCAAGAATCTCTCACTCGACAGATTCCATTTTCTTCCACGTCACAATCCAGGTGACACACCCACTGTGACACCATATCTCGTATTCGGATCCTGACGCCCACCAAATTGATAGTGCTAAGCACCATAAACCACCAACTGCAATTGTTCCATTGATAATTGCCTTATCAGACCCACTAGTACGATACTTACGATTTGACTCTTTGATCAATCACCTACTGTGGCAGCGACAATGTATTCGCCGGCGATATCGTTTTGCAAATACCATCGCTCGATTATTCACGGATAACGATCCGTCTTCAACGACGCCGCTTCGACACAACCATAGGCGACGTCCTCAACTTCACCGACCCGTCGTATCTTATCGAAAACGACTTTCCCTCATTATTCCAGATACGAAGGTACCACCCTGATCCTCTATCTCCCGATATTGATGGAGATATTGATCACCAAGCACAAGACACAAGCAACCGCAACAATAGCAACAACCACGACAAATACGATTACACGAATCGATTACTCGTTAACGACGCTGTTTCACCGTGCAACAACAAGAACAACAACGACGAACAACGATATCGAATTTTCGCCACCTCGCCACCTTCATCGACCCGTCGTATACCATCAAAATCAGCTTACCCTCGTTATTGCGGACACTGTCAGGCAACAGTCTGGTCCTCCAACTCCAGATATTGACTGTGATTATCCAGTATTCCCACGGAATTCTCCAAGGCTACCGGTCATCAAATCTCATTCATCATGGATACTCTAGATCTCAAATCTCTGTTCCCATCATTTGATTTGAAACTTGCTTGTATCCTACATTTAACTTTGGATGTTCCTCAAGAAGCATGCAACCACATTTGTGAGGCTCTCATTATTGCAGGAGCAACCACCTGGACCCGATTCATTTGTGACATTTATGAATATGGTTATATTGTTGACCTAGAATACCAAGCTCAGACCGGCCCCCATTCTATCAGTATAAAAGATCAACACACATTAACTACATTTGTTGATCTTATAAATGATATCATTCCCCAAGCTGGCTGTCACTGGTACGACCACAATCAGTACACCCGGGATGTTTTCCTTGCATTTTGTAATGCGCGCAACCAGCACCCTGAACTGACTGCTTTCCACAAGGCTAATGCAGCAATCCCTTTAGCGCCATTCCCACATGTTACTGCTCAAGTTCCTCTGGCATCACAACCCAGCGTACAAGCTACACCTTGCCTGACAAAACCAGTCTGAACGCCGGTGTCATCTTTGGTATCTGTTCTCGTAACGCCTCAAGCACCTGTTTCGGTCACTCCTCCAGCACATGTTTTGGTCACGCCTCCAGCACCTGATCCTGTTTGCGGAACGCCTGTCATTTCTACTATTGCCCAGAATGGGAACCCTCTTGAATCCCCTGAAACACACAGGTTAGCTCCCAATACTGATCTCCCTGCTTCCACAAGTACTCCAACCTACACTTGGACTTACTTCCCTAGCACAAAATCAGTTTGCTTCAGAAAAGTTGTTTCTTCAACCATTCCTATTGTCCACCCGGACACTCCACCTAGTGATGCCTCTCATACTACAAACCGTGAGCGTCACTTTCCAAGTCCTTCCCCTAGTAGTAAGCCTTTAGCTCACTTGAGATGGACATTTCATCCTAAATCTGCCACTGTGACCTTCCACCGGTCACCCAAGCAATTTTCTTCCCACAAGCCTAGTACTTCCATTCCTTTGTTGCAACTTCCACCATCTGGGGCATTTTCTAAGGATAGTGTTGTTCCAAGCTCAGATCATGCCATCGTTCCAAGCCCAAGTCATGCCTATCCGCAGCATGGTGCATCCTCTTGCCCTGGTCGGAAGCCTCTTTATGGGACACATTCTTTGACCTACGACTTGCCTGCTGTGTGAATCACCAAACGGCATTGTGATGCTATCAAGCTCAAGCTGTATCACCAACATGCTACTCTCTTGGTTGCTAATTGGACTTACAATGACATTGCTTGATATGGGGCATGTTTGGATTCCTCCAAATCAATCAATTTCCTACGATTTAATCATATTCTACGAGCAATCGATTTCTACAATCGAATCGATTCTCTGATCCAAGCATCCTACAAGTTGATCAATCAATCTTTGATTGGATAATACTCAATCGATTTCTACGATTGGATTGACGTTTCTACGATTGATCCGATTCGATCCTCCGATTCAAGCTTCAGTTACGCCTGATCCCTAATCATGGGGCATCCCACTCACGCAAATTTGCCTTCTACGAGTTGATTCTCAAGCTACGATTTGATTCTCCAATCAAGACTCCGACACCAAGACGAGTACGAGTTGATCAGTCAAATGATTCTACGTCTCCGTTCTGCATTCCTGTTTTGATATCCCTCGGCTTATACAAATCAATTATCTGATTTGATTCTCCAAGTTGGCATCTACGAACCGATTCGTACGAATCATTTGTACACACTGTCAATTAGTATCAACTCAACATTCTCCGATTCGATTTCTACGATCATTCCAAGATAGGTATCTACGATTTGATCTGTGATCACCTACCTCAATTCAAGATCAAGCAAAACCAAGCTGCACGCTATCAAGCTTCGATTACGATTGTATCTGATCAATCGCATCCTCTAATACGATTCTACGATTCGATCTACGATCAATAAGCTTCAAATACGAGTGTATTTGATCAGATCGACGAAACTACGATTCGATTCTACGACTTGATTCTCAAGCTGCGCTCGCACTGAGCATTACCAACAAAACCACCACTACAGTAATGAACCAACTAGAAAGAAGGAACAAAAACCAATGTGGTAGAGAAAACTTCCAACGGAGAATGCTTCGATACAGAGGATGTTGTGAACCGTCTCATGAAAAAAATCACTGACATAGTGGAACAGGAAGTGGCAAAACACTTACGGCAAATAGAGAGGGAACCACATATAGGGGTGGGAAAGGTAGTAATGGTACATAAACAAACGGAGGCAACAACCATGCAGGGAGAGGGGAGTTACAATGCCGGCGACACAAGAGAACGAGCAGTAAGTACAATTACAGACGAATATGGGCATATGACAGACTACGATATGCTTAAGGCTTTGAGTAATATGACTGAAACACCGGACAAGCAGCTAAGAGATTACATCAAAAAACATTGGTACCATAACATGAAGTTCCCTATGGGTGATGCTGTAACGGCGCATGTAATACAAAAGGCTGTTAAATCAAATGCGGTTATGGTGCCACAAAATATTCCAATGGCGTCATTCTCTTTCTTTTATAGGAAACGAGTAGGGACAGTACTGACTGCATTGAGGCACAACTCACAAACATTAGCGAGAAAAAACTGGATAGGTAAATACAGGTTGGGGAATTGGTTGTTGAAGGTAGGAATTTTGGAATCTATTTTTGGTCCGATAACACTAACATGCTGCCCGTTGATACTGATGATACTTCCGTACAGCCGATTACAGCAAAGGTCGAGCCCCTATCACCTTCCCTGGTACTGTTGCAGTTATTCAAGACACAGAATATGAGGACACAGGTATTTTAAACCCTCAATACAGGAAATACAACGACGCGGAAAATGAAGATTTTTATTATTTTGTTACAAGAATCATGTCGGCAATCAATCCGACAAAATCCAATTTCAAACAACGGAAGGAGAAGCACTTGCTGAGTGATATATTTTCTGTAGCAGATGAAGCATTTGCATTGATAGTGATCTACAATGAGCATCATGTATGGGTGAACCAGCAGCAACGAAAGAGTGATGCTACGATTCCGCGACAAAAAAAATTCTGCGATTCAGACAGTGGAAGCAGAAATGGATGGATGGAGGAAGGACGAGAGTTGTTCAGTGATTTGTGCGGCGAAATTGGCGAGATGCAAAAACAACCAGAAACAGGAAGGGAATTGGAAGAAATGATGAGGGAGAGATTTAGGAACAAAAGTTCGACAAATTACATCAAGAAAAATAAGCATGGCGATGCAAATATTACTAGTAGCAGCTCCACTGGTTGTAGTGGACCAAAAAAGAAAAAGAAAAGGAAGTTCTATATTGATCCGGAAATAACAGCATCGATGAATGAAAGTTTATCTATTGGTGAACTAATGTAGAAAATAACAGTACATACATATACAAAAATACTACTAATCATGAATATTCAGAATATTAGAAATAATGGAGGATTCGTAATATGTTGCAATAGGAATAAATCAAGCATAATAGAATCTACATTTTAAAAAGGGAAAATTGTTGTCGAGAAATAGAAT
The DNA here is from genome assembly GCA_037355745.1 of Pseudo-nitzschia multiseries. Lineage (NCBI taxonomy): Eukaryota > Bacillariophyta > Bacillariophyceae > Bacillariales > Bacillariaceae > Pseudo-nitzschia > Pseudo-nitzschia multiseries. The sequence continues at coordinate 4,437,726 of CM074784.1, read as the reverse complement.
TCACAATTAGGAGAGCAGAATCGAATTGTTATTTGGGAGATTAATATTTTGGAATTAATACTGACTCAAGATTTCTTTTTTATTTGTAAATAGAAGTAAGTGTTGTTGGTACGGAATAATAATTGGGTTCTGCTAGAGACGGAGATAAATTATTTTTATTCGAGAGTAGAGTAATGTGCATCACGCGCACAGAAATAGTGCTGAGTTAATTTATAGCCCGCCACTTGGTCGCGATGTACTCGCGAATTTCAGGGTGTCCAGAAATATTGCTGTGTTAAAATTACGCACAAAATTTGTGCGCGAGAAGTAAATTCGAACCCTGCGAAACAGTTCTTGGACGCCAACTCACATCCCCAAACAGCACCCATAACACCTTGGTCAGAAGTACACATTGACTGCATAGGATGATGGAACATCAAAATCAACAAAATTAACCTTTGCTTCAAATGTATCACTGAACTAGCTGGGAAGCTTCTTGACTTATCTCAAAGTCATAGTAGACACTAAAACTCAATAGCACACAATTTCATACACAGCGAAGTTCAGCAGGGCCAGTGGCTAAACAAAAACGAAAACAACTTCTAATAATATCAGGTTGAAAATGGTTAACCTACACTGTACCAAGGTTTTGAACATAAAGAACACACTGAATATCGAATTATCCAATCACATTCAAAAACAAAAAATGAGGTCATTGGCGTTGACTGATTTGAACTACGCTGTGTATTAAATTGTGTGCTATTGAGTTTTAGTGTCTACTATGACTTCGAGATAATTTGAGAAGCTTCCGAACTAGTTCAGTGATACGATTGGAAAAAAACTGGATTCTTTGATAATCGGAATTCAGATGAGACTTCAAGGAGAAGGTTCTATTTGATGTTTGAATACGATTGAACAATGACAGATGATGGGGAACGATGTCATTGACTCATGACTGTTGTAGTGTGACAATGACGTGTGACTGGACTGAAGGAGTGTGTACAGTGACTCATGACTGAAGTGTCTGTGCGTTGTTCATTCTCCCTTACTATGAAATTTCATGATGGTTTGGCTGGGGTAAGGTGGCGGATGCTGATGCGTTCGTGTGTTTGTCCGCCGCGTATGGTGACTGTATAATTAGTGTATACTTGTAAGATTGGATAAGGGGCCTTTGCAAACGAGATTGAGTTTGTTGCAATCATGTATGTTGACAAAAACGCCTTGACCTACGGTGAATTCATGTTTCGTGCATTTTCGGTTTGCGTGAAGGCGCCGGTTGTCTATTTGAGCTTGGCGATGTTTGGATTAAGGTGATGATGCCGACATGGAGTGGTATGTTGAGAAGCATGTTGTGGTTGAATACGAGGGCGCCAGGTGAAAAATTTCTGAGTGTGGAGACTGGATTGCAGGGAAGGGTGTGCATTGCTGTGGATATTGCTTTGTTGACAAGGTTGTTGGCTCCGGTTTCAGTTTTTGGCAGTTTGAGGTTGATCATTGTGCGTATGATTTGCCGATGGTCTTGTGTGTGGATTTGATGATTCCTGTTTGCTGTAGGTTTGTGAGGGGAAATGTTAATTGGCTTGATGCCTGCATAGTCGAGCGGGAATCAAAAGTCCTGTCCGTTGAATTCGAGACCATGATCGTGTACGATGTGCATGGGGCTTGGGTAAAGGGAGAGCCAGCAGTTTTCAAAGAGGCGTCTGACGTTTTCTGCTGTTTTGGATCCTGGGATGTGGATGATTTAGAGGAGGTTGGTAACTGAGTCGATGCATGTGAGCGCGTCAAATTTGAGGTTAATTTTGTTGATTTCGACGTTCCATGGGCCAATGCAGCCGACGTGAACTTCGGACCAGGACGTTATGGGGGCTGTGCGTGGTGCAAGTTGACTGGTTTGGCGGGTCCCTGTGCGTACTAGTGGGCAGATGAGGCAGTTTGATATGACATTGCAATATACAGCGCAAAGGTTGGGATGATGGAAGTGATGGCGGAGAAGAGCTTCAAGTCTGTCCATACCTGTGGAGTGAACAGTGATTTTGTGGTACCATTTGACAATGGGAGCGAGCATGTTGTTAGGAAATGATAATTTTCCACTGGGAGTTAGGTGTTAGTTTGTCGTATTGGCAGACAATATCGATGTTGTCTAGTTTTTGTATGAAAAATTGTCTGGGGTCTTTTTGCGGCAGGGTGAGAACTTTGGGGTCATGTGACTGGTATTGGTAAATGGCTGCAAAATGAAATGGCAATCTGCCTTTTTGGTCAAACCGGGGGTGAATTAGGTAGCTGTCTTTGACAGGATGACTATCAGTCAATGCAGCGCATGATGGCAGCGCCATGAGGCTTGCGGCCATGGTTGAAAATGAGAAGGAGTCGTTGTTCAAGACGTCGTTGTCAAAATTGGTAGTTATGAAATAGGAGGTGAGAGTCATCGGGGTGCGGCTGAGGGAGTCGGCGACCGTGTTTTCTGGGCCTTTGATGTAATGGTAAATGGGGTTGTATTCTTCTAAGATTAGTTTCCATCGTAGAACTCATTGGGTGTTGTACGTGGAGAGCTTGTACGTTAGGTTTTTATGGTCGGTGTACAGATCAATGAGTGCACCAAGGAGCATAGGTTGGTATTCTTTGAATGTTTCGACAATGGAGAGCAATTCTTTTTTTATGGTTGTGTAGTTGGCTTGCACTTGGTTGAGCTTGCGTGTGAAGTAGGCAATGGGAATGTTGTTTTGTTTGATGACTGCACCGAGCTGAAAGTCGGATGCATCGGTATAGATGTGAAATGGGATGTTGTGATCTGGGTAAGCAAGCATAGTTTCAACAGCGACGATCGATTTCGTTTCTTTCAATGCTTTTTGACAAATGTCGTTCCATTGGAATGTGCGAGGAGTCTTTAAAAGGTCAGTGAGCGGGGCGAGTATGTGAGAGCGGCGTGGTCACATGTCGCAATAGTATGTGACAAGGCCAAGAAAGGCTTGGAGTTGCTTGAGGTTTTTGGGTGGGAGCATTGCTAGGATTGCCTTGACCTTTTTGATGTATGGTTTAATGCCATTCGGTGTTAACCAGTGACCAAGAAAATCTGTTTCTTGGATGATCCATTCACATTTGAGTGGATTGATGGCGAATCCTTTGTCTTGTAAATGAGTGAGCATGGTATCGATGAGATGTAGATGTTCTTCGAAAGGGTTGCTGAAGCATGCAATGTCATCAATGTAAATTTCAAGATTTGGAATGCTGTGTAGGACACATTCCATTATTTCTTGGGCTACGTCTGGGGATTGAGAAGCTCCCATGGGTAGGCGATTGTATTTGTAAAGACCGAATGGAGCCGTGATGGTGGTTAGATCTTGACTTTCAGCATCGAGGACGAATGTGTAATATTGCATAGAGATGTCCATTTTGGTGAGATATTTGTATCCGGAGCGTCGGGATAGAATGTCTTAAATGCAAGGAATGGGGTATACTTTGCGTTTGATGGCTTTGTTGAGGGCGCGGAAACCAGAGACCCATCTTATTTTTCCGTCTTTCTTGGGAATGATGAAGGTTGGAGAGATCCAGTTGGAGCGTCCTTGTCGGGAAAGTACGCCTATGTCAACAAGGCAATCAAGTTCTTTCTTGAAAAGCGGCAGTTGTTTGTGTGGAACGGGGTATGCTCGAGAGCGATTTGGTTTTACTGTTGGATCAATGTCGAGGTGTATTTCTTCGTTGGGGTTGTGTTTGAGTGCCCTGTCAAAAATTGTTTGGTATTTGCACAGTACAGAGTATAATTGTTCACGTTGATCGTGTGTCAAATGCGTGCATTTGTCACAGACTGTTCGGACGTCGTGTTGATCGTACATTGATTATTGAATGACGGTTTTGTTTGTGGTAAGAGCGAAAGTGTCATTGGGTTGGACTTTGTCAATGTGTCTTGTGTGAATGTGAAGGGCGAGGGCGGTGGAGTCTGTGTGCATGCGCGGAAATGTCCGCATTGGAATGGTATGTTTGTCTGTTTTGATTTCATTGTTATGAAAGTTCAAAACGATCTGAAAATGGCGAAGGACGTCGCGTCTGATGATAATGTTGTAGCGACATGGAGCTTGGAATACGCGTGCGTCAAGAGAGGGAAGGGTTATGCCGGGGGCAAGTTTGGGGAGTGTAAAATGCTGAAGTGAGACTTGTTGGGAGGAGTTGAATTCTCCAGCCATGGTGATACCAGAAATAGGTGTCATAGTGGTTGGGACGATTGTGACCGGGAGAGCATGGTTACTGAACCGGGTTGTCTTGGAGCCGGAGTCACATAGGATGAGGTAGGGACGTGGGGAGGGACAGTTTTGAATGAGACGAGCGATGAGTTACAACATAGGGAACAGATTCCGTGGGCGGTGGTAGTCAGTAATCTGGTTGACTGTCGTAGTAAGGCTCGTCTTGATGGTAGCATTTGTTGTCGTCTTTGAGTTCCTGAGTAAGCGGTGCGTCCGTTTGCGCGTGTTGGTCATGAAAGTAGTTATCTTCGTGACATATGCCGTTGTATGAGTGCTCTCTGTCAGAGGGACGGGCATCGTGATCATAGTAGAAATCGTCACTCATTTTGCGATGATGAGCATCATTTGATGTGGATGACCGCGTTCTGTATGGGCTGCTATGCGGTTTATTCGCGGACAGCAAACGTGTTGTACGTCCGGAATATGATTGTTGGCCAGAACGATTGGAACGGTCGGAGCGAGTGTTCTGATATGGGGTGTACCTGTGCGAGTGATAACCGTGATGGGGGCAACCTGTTTGGGTGGAACTATTGCCAGTTCGTGGTGTGGAGGATGGGCGGCGATGCGCATTGTTATTGTTGCCATACGTAGTCTGAGAGGACGAAGTGTATCTGGGGCGATTGTTGTTATGCCCGTTTTGTCCATTGTGTCCACCATTGTTGTATGAGGAGCGACGATTGGATTGACGAGCGACTTGACCAGTGTCATGATGCAAGCATGGTTGTTCCATGAAAGCGACGAGACGGTGAAGCGGGTAGGCAGCGTCATCAAGTTGATTACCTGTTTCATTAAATTTCAGTTGCCAGCTTGGCAGCATGAAATGAAAGAAGGCATTTTTCATGGTTGTCTTGGTGGGAAATAGTTTCAGGCCTCCGGAGCCTGGTAAATGAACACTGGGAATGTTGATGAGACGATATTATTTTCCTTCTGAATCCGATTCGTTGAGAGTCTGATTCAAAGGCTTCTGACGAACAGCAACGCTGCGTTAGTGTGTTAGTAGACGAACGATTGTACTCTACGCGTGACAATTGTGGTTGGATACTTTCAGCAACGGATAATCGGACTACAGGCGAGACTAGGGAAACGCCAGATCTCCTCTTGCTGTGACTTATTCAGATTGCAGCGAGACAGACCTTAGTATGTAGATTACAAGTAGTTGGTAGCAACTAGTGTGAATTTTGGGATATAAATCAGTTGAATGTTAAAAGTATGAGATAAAGTGAAATCTTGCCGAAATGCAAGATATCTCTTTTATTGAGATGAATACGTTGCAACTGCTGTTGCGTAGTGCTGAGATTACTCGCTGATTATTTCCGTACATGTATTAGTCGTTGACCATATATATTTGTATGCATGTATATGTATTGTGTGAGAATCACATGCCAACGGTTTTCTTCTCTTGTTCCGTTAGGAAGACTCCATGAAATGTTTATCATTAAGGTCAGGAATTGCTCCCGTAGCTCGTGTGATATTTTATGAAATCAGAGTTTGCTCACCGAAGAACAATGGCAATATCGTAAGACAGGGATTGCTCACCGTTTATGCGCGATGGGAATCGATACGCCGTGGGAATCGATATGCCGTGGGAATCGATTACTTAGATGGATACGGGACTCATTGATTCATGCGCATAGGAAATCTACCCTTTGGTAGCTTTGGTACTTCTGGTCACGAAAGGAATTTAATACTCCCCATGTCTCCTTGTGAAGGGTCATCACGCTCTACATGATGCTTCCGTCATCTTGAAGAAGGTCGCCAGTATTACCACAGAAGTGGAAGATGGGCCTGAGCAGTGGATACACAACTGAGTGACTCCAATGCTTGGTGAGAATGTCTGCACAGCTATCCTTACCTGGGATGTGCATCATTAAAATGAAACCTCTCGCTATCATGCTTCGTACGTAGTGAAACGATAGAATATTATGACGCTTGTGCAACCTTGCGTAAGGGAAGGTTGACGTTTGGATCATCTTTTCGTTGTCACCCCAAGAGGATGAGACATCATGGACTCGTGTTCCGAGGTATCGGAATGAGTGGCGTAAATCGACGATCTGTTCGATGCAAGTCCTTCCTGCAACAAATTCGGCTCCAAAGGTGGCTGTCTCCGTAGTAGACTGTTTCTTCGAGAACCACATCATGGGAGTCTTGTTCGCGAAATGAAGAATGCCGGTTACTGCCTTGCCACTGAGAATATCATGCATGAGGTTGGCATCATAGAAGTGTGTTAACACTACTGTCTTTCCAAGCGGTGCAGGAGCGTCGTCAGGTAGCTCTTCAGAATGCTCCCCATAGACGGTGTTGGACCAGTCGATGGTGTCGGGTTTAGTCAATATAAAATCGGGTGGTTCCACGCGGAATCTGATTTTAAAATGTCTAAACTTGGAGATATATCCATAGATACGTTTTGCACGTTCGAGATGCCCATCTCGTGGCTGAGCTCTGAAACTTGAGAGCGTCATCACGGCTGTTTGTACATCGAAACGCCCAATAGCGATGATCCATTGTAGTGAACCGATCATACTTTGGTATTTCTGTATACCGGTTTCTTCAAGAAAGGCTGAGGAGTCCAATTCAGGATGGTCGTTCTCCGCAATGGGTGATTGGAACCTAGTGCTAGGTTTGCATCCGAACATTTGTTCGTAAGATGCTTCCATCTTTTCGATGAACTTTATGGGATTCATGCATAGAACACCATGTTCGTCGCGCTCAAATCCACAGCCTAAGTGCAAGTTCATAGGTCCGGATCCCTTCAATTTGAAGTTATATGGTGACGATTGCAATATCTTCAAGAAGGAATTGGGATCTGCCATGCAGAGACATAGGTCATCGACATATGTGCATATAAGTTCATATACACGTTCACCATGCTTGTTCGTTCCGGGTTTGAGGAATATTTCCGGTTCTGCGCGGGATCTTTCGAAGCCGAGTTCGATGAGACAAGCCGCGAGTAAGTCTCCAAAGCATTTGCCTGAAGACCTGAGACCATATAGGGCTTTGTAAATGATCAGCAGGTGACCCTCCAGCGATCCGAATTCGGGACCTGCCTTGATGCATACTTTCTCGCAGGTGACTGCTTCTAAGTAGGCGTTACCTATGTCCGTGCCCCATGCTTCTAGGTCGTTGAGTTCAGCTAGGAATAGGCACATACGTAGACCGCGAAGAGATACGACGCCTGCGTAAACACTGTGGATAGGAGCCTCAGTGAGATTACCGTTAGCAACGAGGCGGGCCTTGTGTCTTCCGTCGTGCTTGACAGCGTATATCATGTGTACCTTGATCTGTTGGAATCCCGGGGGAATGGAGCTCGTCTTGTACACGCCTTTATCAATGAATGTATTGTACTCATTGAGTTGTACCATTTCCAGAGTGGTGGCATCTTCCCATTTGGTGTTCCCGTTGGCTTGATCAAATCGGAGGGCTTCTTCGTGGTTACGAGGCACTTTGAATCCATATTGATACTGCGGGGTGGTACGAAAAGAACGTAGTTTGGCTTGGTGCACGAGTCGATCAAGTTTCTTGGTTTGTTGGGCTAGGTTGGTGATTCTCCTGAGACCTTTCCAACCTGGGAGGTCAAGCAAGTTGTTGTCTTTCCCATATTTTGCAACGGTGACCGGGTCATCAGCCGCAATATTGGCCAGAGGTTCATATGTGCGTTCCATATTCTCCCATTCAATCCAGAGGTTATACTTGGAACCTTTGTATTGAGGGTGCTTGTTATCCAGTGGACCTTGGTGTCCTAGGATGCGGCGAAACGACCAGAGTTTGCCGTCTTCTTGTGTTGAATCACGATGTATGTAATTCATGACGTCATTGTATGCAATGATATCATCGAGTTCGTCATCGGAGTGTTTGCACTTGAACTTGATGAAGTCTTTGTTGCGTTCAAGACTGTCTTCAACATCGTCGATGGTAAGAGGTTTTCGAGTGCCATCTGGATTGGTTACAAGGAAGGAACGTCCTTGTAGATCGGCAATCGGGAGCGTAGGAATGGTAATGGGTTTACCGTCATCGTCAAATTGTGCGTTACCTTCTTCGTCGGTAACAACTACCTGTGATGGGTCTACTGAAGGAGTAGCGGGGTTGGTGTGTGGAGTTGCGACGTCACTAACATCAAAGTATGCTAATTCCGGTGGGTCAAAATCATCTTCAGTAAGGAGAACGCCGTCGGGTGTTTTGCTGAAGATGTGTGTCGTAGGAGGACCATCAAGATTCTCCCCATAGTTGTTAGGGAGTGGAGAAGGTGACCAGCTTGGGCTGTCATCGACCTTTTTATAAAGAAAGCTCGGTAACGAGGGGTGGGCGGGTGGTTGAAGAATTGGTTGAGTGCCAGATGCGTGGGGCGTGGTATCTGGTTGTTTGTTTGTTGCAGATGGAACGGTGTCATCGGCTGTGTCAGAATCAGCGGGTGAAACGCTAGGGGGAACTGAGCTGTTTGGTTTTGTAGACTCGTCTATGAGTTTATTCTGATTGGTATGCTCCCCATGTTTGAATGCTGGAGCTTCTCCAGTTGCGTATATACGGGGTAAGGAATCTTTTGCGTTACGCCATTTGATGAAACCATCATCAGTAAATAGGCCCGCGCGTTTGTTACGTGACTCAGGTGTAAGAGCAGATCGAACACCGGACCGGTCGAGTAGCTTGTTGGTGACTGGATCCCAGATTCGAAAGCAGAGTCCATTGCCAACATGTTCGGCGATGCCGACGAAATGACCTAGGCATTCGGTAGACTTGGTACCGAAAGGAGAGTCATTGGTCTTGAAATACACAGGTTCAAACCAGAAGAAACTGGTGTATGCGCTGATGTCGCCAAGTGTACCCGTGGCAATGAAGATCGGTTGTTTATCGGACAGCGTAGGATCAGAAACAACATTGAGGAGACCCGCAAGGTATGTCATGCACAGTAACCACATGTGTGGTGGTGTGCCGGTGCGATCCATGACGCGATTGACAATGCGTTTGAACGTTTGGTATCGGCGTTCGAATTGATTCTGGTGTTGATGATACGGTTCACTTTGCCAGAGTCCAATCCATAACATTTTGAGGTAATCCATGACTTTCTTACTGGATTGATAGTTACCGTGGTCACAAAGGAGGCGGATGGGCCTGCCCCATTTTCGAACAAAGTTCTGAAAGCAGGAGAGGAAATCGCCGGTGGTACGCATTTCCTCAACATGTATAATATGTGATTTGCGGCCAAAGAAGATCTGAGCAATCTTGGATCCACCATCAATTGCTGGGACATCTGAATAGACAGCATCGGACATAACATCGTCATTGAAGGGGCGAACGTTCATGGCCGGTTGAGGGGAATGAAACCGTTTGAAAATGTTACCATCAGGGCTAACCGCTAACGAACCGTATTGTATTATTTTCCTTCTGAATCCGATTCGTTGAGAGTCTGGTTCAAGGACTTCTGACGAACAGCAACGCTGTGTTAGTGTGTTAGTAGACGAACGATTGTACTCTACGCGTGACAATTGTGTTTGGATACTTTCGGCAACGGATAATCGGACTACAGGCGAGACTAGGGAAACGCCAGATCTCCTCTTGCTGTGACTTATTCAGATTGCAGCGAGACAGACCTTAGTATGTAGATTACAAGTAGTTGGTAGCAACTAGTGTGAATTTTGGGATATAAATCAGTTGAATGTTAAAAGTATGAGATAAAGTGAAATCTTGCCGAAATGCAAGATATCTCTTTTATTGAGATGAATACGTTGCAACTGCTGTTGCGTAGTGCTGAGATTACTCGCTGATTATTTCCGTACATGTATTAGTCGTTGACCATATATATTTGTATGCATGTATATGTATTGTGTGAGAATCACATGCCAACGGTTTTCTTCTCTTGTTCCGTTAGGAAGACTCCATGAAATGTTTATCATTAAGGTCAGGAATTGCTCCTGTAGCTCGTGTGATATTTTATGAAATCAGAGTTTGCTCACCGAAGAACAATGGCAATATCGTAAGACAGGGATTGCTCACCGTTTATGCGCGATGGGAATCGATGCGCCGTGGGAATCGATATGCCGTGGGAATCGATTACTTAGATGGATACGGGACTCATTGATTCATGCGCATAGGAAATCTACCCTTTGGTAGCTTTGGTACTTCTGGTCACGAAAGGAATTTAATACTCCCCATGTCTCCTTGTGAAGGTTCATCATGCTCTACATGATGCTTCCATCATCCTGGAGAAGGTCACCAGTATTACCACAGAAGTGGAAGATGGGCCTGAGCAGTGGATACACAACTGAGTGACTCCAATGCTTGGTGAGAATGTCTGCACAGTTATCCTTACCTGGGATGTGCATCATTAAAATGAAACCTCTTGCTATCATGCTCCGTACGTAGTGAAACGATAGAATATTATGACGCTTATGCAGCCTTGCGTAAGGAAAGGTCGACGTCTGGATCATCTTTTCGTTGTCACCCCAGGAGTATGAGATGTCATGTACTCGTGTTCCGAGATATCGGAATGAGTGCCGTAGGTCGACAATCTGTTCGATGCAAGTTCTTCCTGCAACAAATTCAGCTCCAAAGGTGGCTGTTTCCGTAGTAGACTGCTTCTTCGAGAACCACATCATGGGAGTCTTGTTCGCGAAATGAAGAATGCCGGTTACTGCCTTGCCACTGAGAATATCATGCATGAGGTTGGCATCATAGAAGTGTGATAACACTACTGTCTTTCCAAGCGGTGCAGGAGCGTCGTCGGGTAGCTCCTCAGAATGCTCCCCATAGACAGTATTGGACCAGTCGATGGTGTCGGGTTTAGTCAATATAAAATCGGGTGGTTCCACGCGGAATCTGATTTTAAAATGTCTAAACTTGGAGATATATCCATAGATACGTTTAGCACGTTTGAGATGCCCATCTCGTGGCTGAGCTCTGAAACTTGAGAGCGTCATCACGGCTGTTTGTACATCGAAACGCCCAATAGCGATGATCCATTGCAGTGAACCGATCATACTTTGGTATTTCTGTATACCGGTTTCTTCAAGAAAGGCTGAGGAGTCCAATTCAGGATGATCGTTCTCCGCGATGGGTGATCGGAACCTAGTGTTAGGTTTGCATCCGAACATTTGTTCGTAAGATGCTTCCATCTTTTCGATGAACTTTATGGGATTCATGCACAGAACACCATGTTCGTCGCGCTCAAATCCACATCCTAAATGAAAGTTCATAGGTCCGGATCCCTTCAATTTGAAGTTATATGGTGACGATTGCAATATCTTCAAGAAGGAATTGGGATCTGCCATGCAGAGACATAGGTCATCGACATATGTGCATATAAGTTCATATACCCGTTCACCATGCTTGTTCGTTCCGGGTTTGAGGAATATTTCCGGTTCTGCGCGGGATCTTTCGAAGCCGAGTTCGATGAGACAGGCCGCGAGTAAGTCTCCAAAGCACTTGCCTGAAGACCTGAGACCATATAGGGCTTTGTAAATGACCAACAGGTGACCCTCCAGCGATCCGAATTCGGGACCTGCCTTGATGCATACTTTCTCGCAGGTGACTGCTTCTAAGTAGGCGTTACCTATGTCGGTACCCCATGCTTCTAGATCGTTGAGTTCAGCTAGGAATAGGCACATACGTAGACCGCGAAGAGATACGACGCCTGCGTAAACACTGTGGATAGGAGCCTCAGTGAGATTACCGTTAGCAACGAGGCGGGCCTTGTGTCTTCCGTCGTGCTTGACAGCGTATATCATGTGTACCTTGATCTGTTGGAATCCCGTGGGAATGGAGCTTGTCTTGTATACGCCTTTATCAATGAATGTATTGTATTCATTGAGTTGTGCCATTTCCAGAGTGGTGGCATCTTCCCATTTGGTGTTCCCGTTGGCTTGATCAAATCGGAGGGCTTCTTCGTGGTTACGAGGCACTTTGAATCCATATTGATACTGCGGAGTGGTACGGAAAGAGCGTAGTTTGGCTTGGTGCACGAGTCGATCAAGTTTCTTGGTTCGTCGGGCTAGATTGGTGATTCTCCTGAGACGTTTCCAACCTGGGAGGTCAAGCAAGTTGTTGTCTTTCCCATATTTTGCAACGGTGACTGGGTCATCAGCCGCAATATTGGCCAGAGGTTCATATGTGCGTTCCATATTCTCCCATTCAATCCAGAGGTTATACTTGGAACCTTTGTATTGAGGGTGCTTGTTATCCAGTGGACCTTGGTGTCCTAGGATGCCGCGAAACGACCAGAGTTTGCCGTCTTCTTGTGTTGAATCACGATGTATGTAATTCATGACGTCATTGTATGCAATGATATCATCGAGTTCGTCATCGGAGTGTTTGCACTTGAACTTGATGAAGTCTTTATTGCGTTCAAGACTGTCTTCAACATCGACAATGGTGAAACGTTTCCGGGTGCCATCAAGATTGGTTACAAGGAAGGAACGTCCTTGTAGATCGGCAATCGGGATCGTAGGAATGGTAATAGGTTTACCATCATCGTCAAATTGTGCGTTACCTTCTTCGTCGGTAACAACTACCTGTGATGGGTCTACTGAAGGAGTAGCGGGGTTGGTGTGTGGAGTTGTGACGTCACTAACATCAAAGTATGCTAATTCCGGTGGATCAAAATCATCTTCAGTAAGGAGAACGCCATCGGATGTCTTGCTGAAGATGTGTGTCGTAGGAGGACCATCAAAACTCTCCCCATAGTTGTTAGGGAGTGGAGAAGGTGACCAGCTTGGGCTGTCATCGACCTTCTTATAAAGAAAGCTCGGTAACGAGGGGTGGGCGGGTGGTTGAAGAATTGGTTGAGTGCCAGATGCGTGGGGCGTGGTATCTGTTGGTGCAGATGGAACGGTGTCATCGGCGGTGTCACAATCAGCAGGTGAACCGTTAGGGGAAACTGAGCTGTTTGGTTTAGTAGACTCGTCAATGAGTTTATTCTGATTGGTATGCTCCCCATGTTTGAAAGCTGGAGCTTCTCCAGTGGCGTATATACGGGGTAAGGAATCCCTTGCATTACGTCATTTGATGAAACCATCATCAGTAAATAAGCCCGCGCGTTTGTTACGTGACTCAGGTGTAAGAGCAGATCGAACACCGGACCGGTCTAGTAGCTTGTTGGTAACTGGATCCCAGATTCGAAAGCAGAGTCCATTGCCAACATGTTCGGCGATGCCGACGAAATGACCTAGGCGTTCGGTAGATTTGGTACCGAAAGGAGAGTCATTGGTCTTGAAATACACAGGTTCAAACCAGAAGAAACTGGTGTATGCGCTGATGTCGCCAAGTGTACCCGTGGCAATGAAGATCGGTTGTTTATCGGACAGCGTAGGGTCAGAGACAACATTGAGGAGACCCGCGACGTATGTCATGCACAGTAACCACATGTGTGGTGGTGTGCCGGTACGATCCATGACGCGATTGACAATGCGTTTGAACGTTTGGTATCGTCGTTCGAATTGATTCTGGTGTTGATGGTACGGTTCACTTTGCCAGAGTCCAATCCATAACATTTTGAGGTAATCCATGACTTTCTTACTTGATTGATAGTTACCGTGGTCACAAAGGAGGCGGATGGGCCTGCCCCATTTTCGAACAAAGTTCTGAAAGCAGGAGAGGAAATCGCCGGTGGTACGCATTTCTTCAACATGTATAATATGTGATTTGCGGCCAAAGAAGATTTGAGCAATCTTGGACCCACCATCAATTGCTGGGACATCTGAATAGACTGCATCGGACATAACATCGTCATTGAAGGGGCGAACGTTCATGGCCGGTTGAGGGGAATGAAACCGTTTGAAAATGTTACCATCAGGGCTAACCGCTAACGAACCGTATTGGGTTGAGTTTTCAAAAGTAGCTTTGATGCGATCGGTGGAAACCCAACAAAAGAAAGGTTTCAGGGATAAGTAGTCATGTTCGTTGGGGTATCTTTCGCGGGGCGTATCTGCAATGCGCGTAGTGTCACTGGCTGTACAGTCTGTCGGAAACGCAGTGACTGTTCCAGAGACTGCGGTTGGCGCGCAGCATGCGAGACGTTCTTGATGAGCGTAGTCAGTGGAAGTAAGCCAAAAGGAGTGATCGTTGTTCTTATGATCATCAATTGGAAGAAAGGGAGATCGGGTGGAATGGCTGGAATACGAGCTGAGGGATGTGACCGTGGAGGACCCTGGGGAAACAGAGATATCTAATCCTTCAAGGCAGCGTGGATTCCCATATTCGTCGTAATCGGCATAAGGGAGTTGCTGTGGTTGGGGAGGATATTTCTGGAGAAATTGTTCATCCTTTGCACTGATCGTGGTATCGAGAACAGATGGGTCCCAATGTTTATTGGACGTCATGATAACATGTGGTAGCGTGTCAAATTCGACAGTCGTATACTTTCGCATCGCAAGGTATGGTAAGCCGTGTCGTATGCTAAGAGGCAGTGCATAGCCATCGGAGGTGGTGATGACCTGTCCTCCGCCTGCTTTGATGGACGTGTCGTCGACAGTGGAGAAATATGCCTCCATCTGGCCGGATGACAATATAGAAGGATGTCGTCCTGTATAGGCACATTCATTGAAAATAAGAATGACGGGGCCTCTGTTTGACATGGAATATGCTCCGCATGTAGCAATGGGGATGTTTTGTACCTGATGATTGTTAATGCCGGTGACGTTAACATATCGTGGTGGAATATCCTTGGAGATGAGACATGCATCATTACCGATGATGCAGCCATTTGCGCCGCGATCGACCATGGCAAAACCAGGGCTAGTAACCGTAGTTTTGTGTATACGGTATGTGTATGACGTTACGGGACCATCATTAGGAAAGGTGAGATCATCCTCGGGAGTATACCACTGGTGAAAATTGGCAGAATACGATGGTGTTCCGACAGGTATTTGGGTGTCACCGTCCTTTTTGTACTGAATGTCAGGGTTGTTTGAAAGGAATCAAGCTGGATGCGCGGGTGACACGGAAGACTTGAGAGGTCGCTGGTCCTTAGACAAGGAGGTCGTTGATTTGTATACACCTAGAGATGCATGGAAAACGCCTCTACGATCATTCTCTACAGCAGGATGTAGGTCTGCTGCGGAATTGCCATGCTCATCCTTGGTCGAAGTACCGTCTTCTTGGAAAGATACCGAGTGTTCATGTTGGTATGCCTTTCGGGTAATGGGTTTGACACTGTTGGGGTCAGGTTGGTTAGTGTTAAGTAAGTCGTGTCGCAATGAGGCAACCACAATTTTCTTTCCTTCCGGAGAAAAACTGAGCCAACTCTTCATGTCCTGACGTGACAAGGCCTTCCATATGTTTGTAGGCAACCTTGTGGTAGGGTCAGGGGTACGTCCAGCCTTGAACACAGCATAATCTTGATAGTCTCCTTCAAATTCGATGGGAAGAGCATAGTCATCATGGTGTTGGATCGAGTCAGAAGAGAAATCATGAACGTGTGCACGTACGGTCGACCGAGGAGCAGACATCGCGGACTGGGAATCAAGTCGAGTTGCTTCAAGTAAAAGCGTGATTTTAAGATCGTGGATAGCAGCGGCTTCGGCAACTGCATCCGTTACGGTGCTATTCGTCCCACCTGGATCCTTGACTTTGGCAAACTGTTTGCTTAGCTGGAAGCTGGAATAACATGCCTGACACAATGCTGATTTTACAGTGTGATACTCGAGGGGCTTGTTGAGAGGACGGAGCTTGTTGAGGTGATTCAATTCATCAAACCAATGTGTGATGAATTTCACTTTGGATTCCTTCCAATTGTTGAGGTTCAACTTGAGCAACGCTTGTAGCTGGGTCGAGTTGTCGTATACCTTTGCTTTTGATTGGCTATGAAGGTTTACGAAGTCGAAGTAGGCCTGGCGTCCATCACGAGTGGTAGAATGACTGTGTACACATGATGCAGAAAGGTCACTCTTGAAGACTTCCAACATTAGTACCCAGAAGAAGGCACATTGTTTGATGTAGAGATCACGGGTGTAACCCACAAGCGTGGCTGGAGGCCAAGTTTCATCGAGGAATGTCTCTGTATCGATGTCGTATGCCTCGAGTTTAGCTTTGAAACCGACGAGCCAGTGTTCGAATCTCGAGTCATTCGTGAGGGGTGTAAAGGACTTTTCATCTCGTGCTTTTCGGCACCATGATTCGTACTTTACCTGCTGAGGGGACTTTTTGTTACTTCCCGCCGGAGGAGGTGGTGGGTTCAGAACAGATTCGTTACGTAAGCGTTGGGCACGCTCTCCGCGGAATGCCTGGAATTCCATGTATGTATATGACTTTACATCTTTCCAGTCCTTCTCGTCTTCTCCTAGGTCAACACCTTCTTCTTGTAGGTCGATAGCGAAATCCGCAAGTGCTTCTATGCTCCTTTGGATGGATCGAGGGATATGCGTTGCCAATCCTCGCTCCATATAGGTAAGTTCGCGTGCAAAATCCGGTTCGATAAGTGCGTCGAGGAACGACTTCCACTCGCATAATCCGCCTTCTTTGAGAGCTAAGCACAACTTGCTAGTAATCTCACTTGTTACGTTGAGTAATGATATGAGTATCTTTCTCATATCAGCATCGAAGCTGGGAAAACGTTCGATAGTGGTGACTTCGGCGTCATTCTTCTCTTCGCCTCCGAGTGCATTGACGGCCATTACCGGTACCGGTATGTTCGGCATCTGTGGTGGTTCGGAGCCTTGGAAGGAAGTGCGTGGTAACTGAGAATGGGAACTGCTTCTTGTGCGATGTGCGACGTGCATATGCCAGCGTAGGGATTATGTTCAATTCCGTTCCTGTTCCTTCTTGTGTGCAAGCCTTCTTAGAGCTTGCGACTGTTAATCTATTATTTTCCTTCTGAATCCGATTCGTTGAGAGTCTGGTTCAAGGACTTCTGACAAACAGCAACGCTGTGTTAGTGTGTTAGTAGACGAACGATTGTACTCTACGCGTGACAATTGTGTTTGGATACTTTCGGCAACGGATAATCGGACTACAGGCGAGACTAGGGAAACGCCAGATCTCCTCTTGCTGTGACTTATTCAGATTGCAGCGAGACAGACCTTAGTATGTAGATTACAAGTAGTTGGTAGCAACTAGTGTGAATTTTGGGATATAAATCAGTTGAATGTTAAAAGTATGAGATAAAGTGAAATCTTGCCGAAATGCAAGATATCTCTTTTATTGAGATGAATACGTTGCAACTGCTGTTGCGTAGTGCTGAGATTACTCGCTGATTATTTCCGTACATGTATTAGTCGTTGACCATATATATTTGTATGCATGTATATGTATTGTGTGAGAATCACATGCCAACGGTTTTCTTCTCTTGTTCCGTTAGGAAGACTCCATGAAATGTTTATCATTAAGGTCAGGAATTGCTCCTGTAGCTCGTGTGATATTTTATGAAATCAGAGTTTGCTCACCGAAGAACAATGGCAATATCGTAAGACAGGGATTGCTCACCGTTTATGCGCGATGGGAATCGATGCGCCGTGGGAATCGATATGCCGTGGGAATCGATTACTTAGATGGATACGGGACTCATTGATTCATGCGCATAGGAAATCTACCCTTTGGTAGCTTTGGTACTTCTGGTCACGAAAGGAATTTAATATATTGGGTTGAGTTTTCAAAAGTAGCTTTGATGCGATCGGTGGAAACGCAACAAAAGAAAGGTTTCAGGGATAAGTAGTCATGTTCGTTGGGGTATCTTTCGCGGGGCGTAGCTGCAATGCGTGTAGTGTCACTGGCTGTACAATCTGTCGGAAACGCAGTGACTGTTCCAGAGACTGCGGGTAGCGCGCAGCATGCGAGACGTTCTTGATGAGCGTAGTCGGTGGAAGTAAGCCAAAAGGATCGATCGTTGGTCCGATGATCATCAATAGGAAGAAAGGGAGATCGAGTAGAATGGCTGGAATACGAGCTGAGGGATGTGACCGTGGAGGACCCTGGGGAAACAGAGATATCTAATCCTTCAAGGCAGCGTGGGTTCCCATATTCGTCGTAATCAGCATAAGGGAGTTGCTGTGGTTGGGGAGGATATTTCTGGAGAAATTGTTCATCTTTCGCACTGATCGTGGTATCGAGAACAGATGGGTCCCAATGTTTATCAGATGTCATGATAACATGTGGTAGCGTGTCAAATTCGACAGTCGTATACTTTCGCATCGCAAGGTATGGTAAACCGTGTCGTATACTAAGAGGCAGTGCATAGCCATCGGAGGTGGTGATGACCTGTCCTCCGCCTGCTTTGATGGACGTGTCGTCGACAGTTGAAAAATATGCTTCCATCTGACCGGATGACAATATAGAAGGGTGTCGTCCTGTATAGGCACATTCATTGAAAATGAGAATGACGGGGCCTCTGTTCGACATGGAATATGCTCCGCATGTAGCAATGGGGATATTTTGTACCTGATGATTGTTAATGCCGGTGACGTTAACATATCGTGGTGGGATATCCTTGGAGATGAGACACGCATCATTACCGATGATGCAGCCATTTGCGCCGCGATCGACCATGGCAAAACCAGGGCTAGTAACCGTAGTTTTCTGTATACGGAATGTGTATGACGTTACGGAACCATCATTAGGGAAGGTGAGATCATCCTCGGGAGTATACCACTGGTGAAAATTGGCGGAATACGATGGTGTTCCCATAGGTATTTGGGTGTCGCCGTCCTTTTTGTACTGAATGTCAGGGTTGTCTGAAAGGAATCGAGCTGGATGCGCGGGTGACACGGAAGACTTGAGAGGTCGCTGGTCCTTAGACGAGGAGGTCGTTGATTTGTATACACCTAGGGATGCATGGAAAACGCCTCTACGATCATTCTCTACAGCAGGATGTAGGTCTGCTGCGGAATTGCCATGCTCATCCTTGGTCGAAGTACCGTCTTCTTGGAAAGATACCGAGTGTTCATGTTGGTATGCCTTCCGGGTAATGGGTTTGACACTGTTGGGGTCAGGTTGGTCCGTGTTAAGTAAGTCGTGCCGCAATGAGGCAACCACGATTTTCTTGCCTTCAGGAGAAAAACTGAGCCAACTCTTCATGTCCTGATGTGACAAGGCCTTCCATATGTTTGTAGGCAACCTTGTGGTAGGGTCAGGGGTACGTCCAGCCTTAAACACAGCATAATCTTGATAGTCTCCTTCAAATTCAATGGGGAGAGCATAGTCATCATGGTTTTGGCTCGATTCAGAAGAAAAATCATGAACGCGTGCACGTACGGTCGACCGAGGAGCAGACATCGCGGACTGGGAATCAAGTCGAGTTGCTTCAAGTAAAAGCATGATTTTGAGATCGTGGATAGCAGCGGCTTCGGCAACTGCATCCGTTACGGTGCTATTCGTCCCACCTGGATCCTTGACTTTGGCAAACTGTTCGCTTAGCTGGAAGCTGGAATAGCATGCCTGACACAATGCTGATTTAACAGTATGGTACTCAAGGGGCTTGTTGGGAGGACGGAGTTTGTTTAGGTGATTCAATTCGTCAAACCAATGTGTGATGAATTTCACTTTGGATTCCTTCCAATTGTTGAGGTTCAACTTGAGCAAAGCTTGTAGCTGAGTCGAGTTGTCGTATACCTTTGCTTTTGATTTGCTATGAAGGTTTATGAAATCGAAGTATGCCTTGCGTCCATCACGAGTGGTAGAATGACTGTGTACACATGATGCAGAAAGGTCACTCTTGAAGACTTCCAACATTAGTATCCAGAAGAAGGCACACTGCTTGACGAAGAGGTCACGGGTATAACCCTGAAGCGTAGCTGGAGGCCAAGTTTCATCAAGGAATGTTATTATTTTCCTTCTGAATCCGATTCGTTGGGAGTCTGATTCAAGGGCTTCTGACAAACAGCAACGCTGTGTTAGTGTGTTAGTAGACGAACGATTGTACTCTACGCGTGACAATTGTGGTTGGATACTTTCGGCAACGGATAATCGGACTACAGGCGAGACTAGGGAAACGCCAGATCTCCTCTTGCTGTGACTTATTCAGATTGCAGCGAGACAGACCTTAGTATGTAGATTACAGGTAGTTGGTAGTAACTAGTGTGAATTTTGGGATATAAATCAGTTGAATGTTAAAAGTATGAGATAAAGTGAAATCTTGCCGAAATGCAAGATATCTCTTTTATTGAGATGAATACGTTGCAACTGCTGTTGCGTAGTGCTGAGATTACTCACTGATTATTTCCGTACATGTATTAGTCGTTGACCATATATATTTGTATGCATGTATATGTATTGTGTGAGAATCACATGCCAACGGTTTTCTTCTCTTGTTCCGTTAGGAAGACTCCATGAAATGTTTATCATTAAGGTCAGGAATTGCTCCTGTAGCTCGTGTGATATTTTATGAAATCAGAGTTTGCTCACCGAAGAACAATGGCAATATCGTAAAACAGGGATTGCTCACCGTTTATGCGCGATGGGAATCGATGCGCCGTGGGAATCGATTATTTAGATGAATACGGGACTCATTGATTCATGCGCATAGGAAATCTACCCTTTGGTAGCTTTGGTACTTCTGGTCACGAAAGGAATTTAATACTCCCCATGTCTCCTTGTGAAGGGTCATCACGCTCTACATGATGCTTCCATCATCTTGCAGTATTACCACAGAAGTGGAAGATGGGCCTGAGCAGTGGATACACAATTGAGTGACTCCAATGCTTGGTGAGAATGTCTGCACAGTTATCCTTACCTGGGACGTGCATCATTAAAATGAAACCTCTCGCTATCATGCTCCGTACGTAGTGAAACGATAGAATGTTATGACGCTTATGCAACCTTGCGTAAGGAAATGTCGACGTTTGGATCATCTTTTCGTTGTCACCCCAGGAGTATGAGATATCATGGACTCGTGTTCCGAGGTATCGGAATGAGTGGCGTAGATCGACAATCTGTTCGATGCAAGTCCTTCCTGCAACAAATTCAGCTCCAAAGGTGGCTGTTTCCGTAGTAGACTGCTTCTTCGAGAACCACATCATGGGAGTCTTGTTCGCGAAATGAAGAATGCCGGTTACTGCCTTGCCACTGAGAATATCATGCATGAGGTTGGCATCATAGAAGTGTGATAACACTACTGTCTTTCCAAGCGGTGCAGGAGCGTCGTCAGGTAGCTCTTCAGAATGCTCCCCATAGACGGTGTTGGACCAGTCGATGGTGTCGGGTTTAGTCAATATAAAATCGGGTGGTTCCACGCGGAATCTGATTTTAAAATGTCTAAACTTGGAGATATATCCATAGATACGTTTAGCACGTTCGAGATGCCCATCTCGTGGCTGAGCTCTGAAACTTGAGAGCGTCATCACGGCTGTTTGTACATCGAAACGCCCAATAGCGATGATCCATTGCAGTGAACCGATCATACTTTGATATTTCTGTATACCGGTTTCTTCAAGAAAGGCTGAGGAGTCCAATTCAGGATGGTCGTTCTCCGCAATGGGTGATCGGAACCTAGTGCTAGGTTTGCATCCGAACATTTGTTCGTAAGATGCTTCCATCTTTTCGATGAACTTTATGGGATTCATGCACAGAACACCATGTTCGTCGCGCTCAAATCCACATCCTAAATGAAAGTTCATAGGTCCGGATCCCTTCAATTTGAAGTTATATGGTGACGATTGCAATATCTTCAAGAAGGAATTGGGATCTGCCATGCAGAGACATAGGTCATCGACATATGTGCATATAAGCTCATATACACGTTCACCATGCTTGTTCGTTCCGGGTTTGAGGAATATTTCCGGTTCTGCGCGGGATCTTTCGAAGCCGAGTTCGATGAGACAAGCCGCGAGTAAGTCTCCAAAGCACTTGCCTGAAGACCTGAGACCATATAGGGCTTTGTAAATGACCAACAGGTGACCCTCCAACGATCCGAATTCGGGACCTGCCTTGATGCATACTTTCTCGCAGGTGACTGCTTCTAAGTAGGCGTTACCTATGTCGGTGCCCCATGCTTCTAGGTCGTTGAGTTCAGCTAGGAATAGGCACATACGTAGACCGCGAAGAGATACGACGCCTGCGTAAACACTGTGGATAGGGGCCTCAGTGAGATTACCGTTAGCAACAAGGCGAGCCTTGTGTCTTCCGTCGTGTTTGACAGCGTATATCATGTGTACCTTGATCTGTTGGAATCCCGGGGGAATGGAGCTTGTCTTGTATACGCCTTTATCAATGAATGTATTGTATTCATTGAGTTGTGCCATTTCCAGAGTGGTGGCATCTTCCCATTTGGTGTTCCCGTTGGCTTGATCAAATCGGAGGGCTTCTTCGTGGTTACGAGGCACTTTGAATCCATATTGATACTGCGGAGTGGTACGGAAGGAACGTAGTTTGGCTTGGTGCACGAGTCGATCAAGTTTCTTGGTTCATCGGGCTAGGTTGGTGATTCTCCTGAGACCTTTCCAACCCGGGAGATCAAGCAAGTTGTTGTCTTTCCCATATTTTGCAACGGTGACCGGGTCGTCGGCTGCAATGTTGGCCAGAGGTTCATATGTGCATTCCATATTCTCCTATTCAATCCAGAGGTTATATTTGGAACCTTTGTATTGAGGATGCTTGTTATCCAGTGGACCTTGGTGTCCTAGGATGCCGCGAAACGACCAGAGTTTGCCGTCTTCTTGTGTTGAATCACGATGTATGTAATTCATGACGTCATTGTATGCAATGATATCATCGAGTTCGTCATCAGAGTGTTTGCACTTGAACTTGATGAAGTCTTTATTGCGTTCAAGACTGTCTTCAACATCGACGATGGTAAGAGGTTTTCGAGTGCCATCGAGATTGGTTACAAGGAAGGAACGTCCTTGTAGATCGGCAATCGGGATCGTAGGAATGGTAATAGGTTTACCATCATCGTCAAATTGTGCGTTACCTTCTTCGTCGGTAACAACTACCTGTGATGGGTCTACGGAAGGAATAGCGGGGTTGGTGTGTGGAGTTGTGACGTCACTAACATCAAAGTATGCTAGCTCCGGTGGATCAAAATCATCTTCAGTAAGGAGAACGCCATCGGATGTCTTGCTGAAGATGTGTGTCGTAGGAGGACCATCAAGATTCTCCCCATAGTTGTTAGGGAGTGGAGAAGGTGACCAGCTTGGGCTGTCATCGACCTTTTTATAAAGAAAGCTCGGTAACGAGGGGTGGGCGGGTGGTTGGAGAATTGGTTGAGTGCCAGATGCGTGGGGCGTGGTATCTGGTTGTTTGTTGGGTGCAGATGGAACGGTGTCATCGGCTGTGTCAGAATCAGCAGGTGAAACGCTAGGGGGAACTGAGCTGTTTGGTTTTGTAGACTCGTCAATGCGTTTATTTTGATTGGTATGCTCCCCATGTTTGAAAGCTGGAGCTTCTCCAGTGACGTATATACGGGGTAAGGAATCTTTTTCGGTACGCCATTTGATGAAACCATCATCAGTAAATAGGCCCGCGCGTTTGTTACGTGACTCAGGTGCAAGAGCAGATCGAACACCGGACCGGTCTAGTAACTTGTTGGTAACTGGATCCCAGATTCGAAAGCAGAGTCCATTGCCAACATGTTTGGCGATGCCGACGAAATGACCTAGGCGTTCGGTAGATTTGGTACCGAAAGGAGAGTCACTGGTCTTGAAATACACAGGTTCAAACCAGAAGAAACTGGTGTATGCGCTGATGTCGCCAAGTGTACCCGTGGCAATGAAGATCGGTTGTTTATCGGACAGCGTAGGGTCAGAAACAACATTGAGGAGACCCGCGACGTATGTCATGCACAGTAACCACATGTGTGGTGGTGTGCCGGTACGATCCATGACGCGATTGACAATGCGTTTGAACGTTTGGTATCGCCGTTCGAATTGATTCTGGTGTTGATGATAGGGTTCACTTTGCCAGAGTCCAATCCATAACATTTTGAGGTAATCCATGACTTTCTTACTGGATTGATAGTTACCATGGTCACAAAGGAGGCGGATGGGCCTGCCCCATTTTCGAACAAAGTTCTGAAAGCAGGATAGGAAATCGCCGGTGGTACGCATTTCCTCAACGTGTATAATATGTGATTTGCGGCCGAAGAAGATCTGAGCAATCTTGGAGCCACCATCAATTGCTGGGACATCTGAATAGACAGCATCGGACATAACATCGTCATTGAAGGGGCGAACGTTCATGGCCGGTTGAGGGGAATGAAACCGTTTGAAAATGTTACCATCAGGGCTAACCGCTAACGAACCGTATTGGGTTGAGTTTTCAAAAGTAGCTTTGAT
This sequence comes from Pseudo-nitzschia multiseries, assembly GCA_037355745.1. Lineage (NCBI taxonomy): Eukaryota > Bacillariophyta > Bacillariophyceae > Bacillariales > Bacillariaceae > Pseudo-nitzschia > Pseudo-nitzschia multiseries. The sequence goes on along the minus strand of CM074784.1, from coordinate 4,413,329 downwards.
GCGATCGGTGGAAACCCAACAAAAGAAAGGTTTCAGGGATAAGTAGTCATGTTCGTTGGGGTATCTTTCGCGGGGCGTATCTGCAATGCGTGTAGTGTCACTGGCTGTACAATCTGTCGGAAACGCAGTGACTGTTCCAGAGACTGCAGGTAGCGCGCAGCATGCGAGACGTTGTTGATGAGCGTAGTCGGTGGAAGTAAGCCAAAAGGAGCGATCGTTGGTCCTATGATCATCAATAGGAAGAAAGGGAGATCGGGTGGAATGGCTGGAATACGAGCTGAGGGATGTGACCGTGGAGGACCCGGGAGAAACAGAGATATCTAATCCTTCAAGGCAGCGTGGGTTCCCATATTCGTCGTAATCGGCATAAGGGAGTTGCTGTGGTTGGGGAGGATATTTCTGGAGAAATTGTTCATCCTTTGCACTGATCGTGGTATCGAGAACAGATGGGTCCCAATGTTTATCGGACGTCATGATAACATGTGGTAGCGTGTCAAATTCGACAGTCGTATACTTTCGTATCGCAAGGTACGGTAAGCCATGTCGTATGCTAAGAGGCAGTGCATAGCCATCGGAGGTGGTGATGACCTGTCCTCCGCCTGCTTTGATGGACGTGTCGTCTACAGTGGAAAAATATGCTTCCATCTGGCCGGATGACAATATAGAAGGATGTCGTCCTGTATAGGCACATTCATTGAAAATGAGAATGACGGGGCCTCTGTTCGACATGGAATATGCTCCGCATGTAGCAATGGGAATGTTTTGTACCTGATGATTGTTAATGCCGGTGACGTTAACATATCGTGGTGGAATATCCTTGGAGATGAGACATGCATCATTACCGATGATGCAGCCATTTGCGCCGCGATCGACCATGGCAAAACCAGGGCTAGTAACCGTAGTTTTGTGTATACGGTATGTGTATGACGTTACGGGACCATCATTAGGAAAGGTGAGATCATCCTCGGGAGTATACCACTGGTGAAAATTGGCAGAATACGATGGTGTTCCGACAGTTATTTGGGTGTCACCGTCCTTTTTGTACTGAATGTCAGGGTTGTTTGAAAGGAATCGAGCTGGATGCGCGGGTGACACGGAAGACTTGAGAGGTCGCTGGTCCTTAGACGAGGAGGTCGTGGATTTGTATACACCTAGGGATGCATGGAAAACGCCTCTACGATCATTCTCTACAGCAGGATGTAGGTCTGCTGCGGAATTGCCATGCTCATCCTTGGTCGAAGTACCGTCTTCTTGGAAAGATACCGAGTGTTCATGTTGGTATGCCTTCCGGGTAATGGGTTTGACACTGTTGGGGTCAGGTTGGTCCGTGTTAAGTAAGTCGTGTCGCAATGAGGCAACCACGATTTTCTTGCCTTCCGGAGAAAAACTGAGCCAACTCTTCATGTCCTGATGTGACAAGGCCTTCCATATGTTTGTAGGCAACCTTGTGGTAGGGTCAGGGGTACGTCCAGCCTTGAACACAGCATAATCTTGATAGTCTCCTTCAAATTCAATGGGGAGAGCATAGTCCTCATGGTTTTGGATCAAGTCAGAAGAGAAATCATGAACGTGTGCACGTACGGTCGACCGAGGAGCAGACATCGCGGACTGGGAATCAAGTCGAGTTGCTTCAAGTAAAAGCGTGATTTTAAGATCGTGGATAGCAGCGGCTTCGGCAACTGCATCCGTTACGGTGCTATTCGTCCCACCTGGATCCTTGACTTTGGCAAACTGTTCGCTTAGCTGGAAGCTGGAATAGCATGCCTGACACTATGCTGATTTTACGGTATGGTACTCGAGGGGCTTGTTGAGAGGACGGAGCTTGTTGAGGTGATTCAATTCATCAAACCAATGTGTGATGAATTTCACTTTGGATTCCTTCCAATTGTTGAGGTTCAACTTGAGCAACGCTTGTAGTTGAGTCGAGTTGTTGTATACCTTTGCTTTTGATTGGCTATGAAGGTTTACGAAGTCGAAGTAAGCCTTGCGTCCATCACGAGTGGTAGAATGACTGTGCACACATGATGCAGAAAGGTCACTCTTGAAGACTTCCAACATTAGTACCCAGAAGAAGGCACATTGTTTGATGTAGAGATCACGGGTGTAACCCACAAGCGTGGCTGGAGGCCAAGTTTCATCGAGGAATGTCTCTGTATCGATGTCGTATGCCTCAAGTTTAGCTTTGAAACCGACGAGCCAGTGTTCGAATCTCGAGTCATTCGTGAGGGGTGTAAAGGACTTTTCATCTCGTGCTTTTCGGCACCATGATTCGTACTTTACCTGCTGAGGGGACTTTTTGTTACTTCCCGCCGGAGGAGGTGGTGGGTTCAGAGCAGATTCGTTACGTAAGCGTTGGGCACGCTCTACGCGGAATGCCTGGAATTCCTTGTATGTATATGACTTTACATCTTTCCAGTCCTTCTCGTCTTCTTCTAGGTCGACACCTTCTTCTTGTAGGTCGATAGCGAAATCCGCAAGTGCTTCTATGCTCCTTTGGATGGATCGAGGGATATGTGTTGCCAATCCTTGCTCCATATAGGTAAGTTCGCGTGCAAAATCCGGTTCGATAAGTGCGTCGAGGAACGACTTCCACTCGCATAATCCGCCTTCTTTGAGAGCTAGGCACAACTTGCTAGTAGTCTCACTTGTTACGTTGATTAATGATATGAGTATCTTTCTCATATCAGCATCGAAGCTGGGAAAGCGTTCGATAGTGGTGACTTCGGCGTCATTCTTCTCTTCGCCTCCGAGTGCATTGACGGGCATCAATGGTATGTTCGGCATCTGTGGTGGTTCCGAGCCTTGGAAAGAATTGCGTGGTAACTGAGAATGGGAACTGCTTCTTGTGCGATGTGCGACGTGCATATGCCAGCGTAGGGATTATGTTCAATTCCGTTCCTGTTCCTTCTTGTGTGCAAGCCTTCTTAGAGCTTGCGACTGTTAATCTATTATTTTCCTTCTGAATCCGATTCGTTGGGAGTCTGATTCAAGGGCTTCTGACAAACAGCAACGCTGTGTTAGTGTGTTAGTAGACGAACGATTGTACTCTACGCGTGACAATTGTGGTTGGATACTTTCGGCAACGGATAATCGGACTACAGGCGAGACTAGGGAAACGCCAGATCTCCTCTTGCTGTGACTTATTCAGATTGCAGCGAGACATACCTTAGTATGTAGATTACAGGTAGTTGGTAGTAACTAGTGTGAATTTTGGGATATAAATCAGTTGAATGTTAAAAGTATGAGATAAAGTGAAATCTTGCCGAAATGCAAGATATCTCTTTTATTGAGATGAATACGTTGCAACTGCTGTTGCGTAGTGCTGAGATTACTCGCTGATTATTTCCGTACATGTATTAGTCGTTGACCATATATATTTGTATGCATGTATATGTATTGTGTGAGAATCACATGCCAACGGTTTTCTTCTCTTGTTCCGTTAGGAAGACTCCATGAAATGTTTATCATTAAGGTCAGGAATTGCTCCCGTAGCTCGTGTGATATTTTATAAAATCAGAGTTTGCTCACCGAAGAACAATGGCAATATCGTAAAACAGGGATTGCTCACCGTTTATGCGCGATGGGAATCGATGCGCCGTGGGAATCGATTATTTAGATGAATACGGGACTCATTGATTCATGCGCATAGGAAATCTACCCTTTGGTAGCTTTGGTACTTCTGGTCACGAAAGGAATTTAATAAATGTCTCTGTATCGATGTCGTATGCCTCGAGTTTAGCTTTGAAACCGACGAGCCAGTGTTCGAATCTCGAGTCATTCGTGAGGGGTGTAAAGGACTTTTCATCTCGTGCTTTTCGGCACCATGATTCGTACTTTACCTGCTGAGGGGACTTTTTGTTACTTCCCGCCGGAGGAGGTGGTGGGTTCAGAGCAGATTCATTACGCAAGCATTGGGCACGTTCTTCGCGAAATGACTGGAATTCCCTGTAAGTATATGACTTTACATCTTTCCAGTTCCTCTCGTCATCTTCTAGGGCGACATCTTCTTCTTGTAGGTCAATAGCGAAATCCGCAAGTGCTTCTATGCTCCTTTGGATGGATCGAGGGATATGCGTTGGCAATCCTCCCTCCGTATAGGTAAGTTCGCGTGCAAAATCCGGTTCGATAAGTGCGTCGAGGAACGACTTCCACTCGCATAATCCGCCTTCTTTGAGAGCTAGGCACAACTTGCTAGTAGTCTCACTTGTTACGTTGATTAATGATATGAGTATCTTTCTCATATCAGCATCGAAGCTGGGAAAGCGTTCGATAGTGGTGACTTTGGCGTCATTCTTCTCTTTGCCTCCGAGTGCATTGCCGGGCATCAACGGTATGTTCGGCATCTGTGGTGGTTCCGAGCCTTGGAAAGAATTGCGCGGTGACTGAGAATGGGAACTGCTTCGTGTACGATGTGCGATGTGCATATGCCAGCGTAGGGATTATGTTCAATTCCGTTCCTGTTCCTTCTTGTGTGCAAGCCTTCTTAGAGCTTGCGACTGTTAATCTATTATTTTCCTTCTGAATCCGATTCGTTGAGAGTCTGATTCAAAGGCTTCTGACGAACAGCAACGCTGCGTTAGTGTGTTAGTAGACGAACGATTGTACTCTACGCGTGACAATTGTGGTTGGATACTTTCGGCAACGGATAATCGGACTACAGGCGAGACTAGGGAAACGCCAGATCTCCTCTTGCTGTGACTTATTCAGATTGCAGCGAGACAGACCTTAGTATGTAGATTACAAGTAGTTGGTAGCAACTAGTGTGAATTTTGGGATATAAATCAGTTGAATGTTAAAAGTATGAGATAAAGTGAAATCTTGCCGAAATGCAAGATATCTCTTTTATTGAGATGAATACGTTGCAACTGCTGTTGCGTAGTGCTGAGATTACTCGCTGATTATTTCCGTACATGTATTAGTCGTTGACCATATATATTTGTATGCATGTATATGTATTGTGTGAGAATCACATGCCAACGGTTTTCTTCTCTTGTTCCGTTAGGAAGACTCCATGAAATGTTTATCATTAAGGTCAGGAATTGCTCCCGTAGCTCGTGTGATATTTTATGAAATCAGAGTTTGCTCACCGAAGAACAATGGCAATATCGTAAGACAGGGATTGCTCACCGTTTATGCGCGATGGGAATCGATGCGCCGTGGGAATCGATATGCCGTGGGAATCGATTACTTAGATGGATACGGGACTCATTGATTCATGCGCATAGGAAATCTACCCTTTGGTAGCTTTGGTACTTCTGGTCACGAAAGGAATTTAATAGACGAAGGCGCCCTGCGGCGGCAAAGCAATTCATATGATAAGTCTTGGGCGCGTTAGACATTTATTCCTGCTGAATGAGAAACGCGTTGGACGGAAGAAAGAGGGAAATGAACGCATTGAGGTTGTTGTCAAAATCGCTATCTTGAATGCGGAAACCTGCGTTGGAGACAATTTTGTCCAAAGTATGCTTGAGATCGCCACCAAGGACTTCATGAAGCTTATAATGTTTAGCATCGTTCTTGATGTTGAGATTGTGTTGTCCAATGGCATCGATGAGGTCGACGATAACCCAAATGAGACGTTTGGCGCCAGTTACGTCTGGGCAAAAGGTGGTGTCTTGCTTCTTGACGATCGGTGGCGGAGGGGGAAGAGGCGGGGGGAGGGTCGTGCTTGCACCTGGGGTGCCTGGGGTGGTTGCAGCAGCAGGAGTGCTGGTGTTGAACCTGGTAACGCTGTGAACCAGGCGAACGGTGGGGTAATCCTCGTAACGAGTCATGGGCTTAAAGAAAAAAGGAGCCTGCTTAGCAGTTTGAAGTTGAGCGACAGCAGACATGGTGAGTTAGACATTACAGTTAGTTTTTAGATATTTTTATTGATAAAAAAAATTCAAAGCGATATTGCGATTGAATTCAATATGAACTACGCTGTGTATGAAATTGTGTGCTATTGAGTTTTAGTGTCTACTATGACTTCGAGATAGTTTGAGAAGCTTCCCAGCTAGTTCAGTGATACAATTGGAAAAGAACTGGGTTCTTTGATAATCGGAATTTGGATGAGACTTCAAGGAGAAGGTTCTATTTGATGTTCGAATACAATTGAACAATGACAGATGATCAGGAACGATGTCATTGACTCATGACTGAGGGAGTGTGTCAATGACGCATGACTGGACTGAAGGTGTGTGACAGTGACTCATGACTGAAGTGTCTGTGCGTTGTTCAGATTCAGAATTGAAGATGAATCAAATTAATAAAAAATATCATTGTTTTCGTTTTGTTTTTAGTTGGTACAGTGTACGAGTAGCTAATTTCCACCCTAACATAATTAAAAGTCATTTTCGTTTCCGTTTTATAATAAGTGTCGACTTACTGCCGCGCGGTGTGGATCCTTTTCGAAACCAGATTCTGAAACTTGAAACCTGTGGATGGGACGCCGTACCACGGTACTATCCTTAATTTTGTTTAGAGGGTATTGTCCTTAACCCGAGGGTTTAGGAGCTTCCTAGCGCGTGCCGGACAGCTGTTCCTTCCGCTACTTACAAGTATGGTTGAACACTTGGGGAGTTCGCTTCTGGAAAGAACATTCGTTTTGTATTCCTTCGAATTGAGAATCTCCAGTCGAGGGAAGTACGAGCTTAGTTTAGATGTTTTCAATTCATTCAGCTTGAGAATGTTAAATAATACGAAATCGGAATGAATATTCTTGTTGATCCAATGGGGAGTCCCGTCGAGGTGTACGGAAGTAAAAGCGTTTAGTCAATGCAACTTGCGAAGGTTAATTATCAAACAGGATGCACTTGTGAAAAAAACGTGTGAGAAATTGATTGGTAGATTGAATCGCTCATCCCGGTCTACATACAAAAATTGACAGTCCATTTCGTTTTTAGAAAATGCGAAGATACGCAACAGTGAAAAGGAAATGTCTCTTATTATACTTCTTACTAAATTCTACCGATATATTCTTCTTGAGGTAAAAAATAATGAGAGATCTACGTACGTCTCGAACTACTCGTACGGTGCTGCCCCAGAGGTTTCCTAAAAAAGTTACCGTTTCATCACTAAAACTGAACTGCTCTTCGATTTTGAGGAGCAATACTAATAGTAGCACGCCCTCCGGTGGAATATGAGTATACCATACACAATAGTTACGCGACGCGTAGCATGATTTACGATTACGAGTACGAGTATTGTACCCCCTAGTCTTACTTACGTAAAATGTCTACTGTTCTCTGCTGTTCTCTTCCTTCACTGCGAAATCAACCAACCCAACATACCGGCAGAATTTATTCTATCTCTAAGGGATACGATACTGTCCGTCTAAGGAAACATCATACAATACATCTACTTCAAGATGCAATGTACCGCAAGTAGTAATAGTCAGGAGCCACGGTCATCCGTCACTACTACTACAAGTACCCAACACCCGGATGAATTGAGCGGCTTCTATGTATATCATGGTGGAGTTGGCGATGAGAACCATCGACGGGCGAAGGAGGCAGGCAAGATTTTGATTGATGCTTCGGTGGTCGAAATTCCTAACCGTGCTTTCTCGAAATGCGAGAAGTTGACGGACGTTAGGTTTGCTTCAGAAAACTGCAAACTCGAGAAAATAGGGAAATGTGCGTTTGCAGAGACATCGATATCTGCAATTGAAGTTCCTGCTTCGGTAAGAGAAATTCTACCGGGTTGCTTTTTCCAATCTGGCAAGTTGACCAGTGTCAAGTTCGCATCAGAGAATTGTCAACTAGAGAAAATTGGGCTCAAAGCATTTTCAAAGACAGCTATTTCCACCGTTGAAATTCCTGCGTCGTTGAAATCTGTAGGAGACTACGCCTTTTTCCTCTGCCAGGCGATGACCGAGCTGAACTTTGTATCGCAACACTGTAAACTCGAGAAAATAGGCGCATGCGCGTTTTCGAAGACTTCCATTTCTACACTCTGCATTCCTGCTTCGGTGAAAGAAATTGCAAATGGTGCCTTTTGCAATATCAATATGTTGACTAGTGTCAAGTTCGCTCAGGAAAATTGCAAACTTGAAAGAATTGGGGACTATACCTTTTCCGCGACGTCCATTTCCAGCATTGACGTTCCTGCTTCGGTGGAAGACATTGGAAAGGGTGCATTTGTCCTCTGTCACGATTTGACTGATGTTAACTATGCCACGGAGGACCAAAAAAATAGAGTGAAAGAGGGCAACTCGGGCACTTCGAATCTACCAACTAAGAATCCCTCAGCAACAACGAGGCCCATTTCAAGGCCCTGTAGAAGTTCCGTTTCTTCCGTTTCTTCCCTTCGCAGCGCGTCTTCCCTTCGTAGCAGCAGATCTCGAACTGCTAATAAAGTCTCGTTTCACTTTCCCCCCAATTCCGGAAATCAATAGACTCCAGACGCAGAGAAACATTGGAAGCTGATGTGCTTGGGTATGTGACTTCTCAAAATCTCATGGGGGTAGAAAAAGTTGGAAAGAATATCTTTGACATCATTTCGACTAAGTCGTTCAGAACTAGTCCATTTGAAAAAATTGACGTATGTATATTAATCCTGAATAATAATGCAATCACATTATTCTAAAACGATAGCCTTTACGCAGCAACATTTCTCGTTGGCTGCCAACAGCTCAGGAGCTAGCTACCGACGCTCAGACGAGGGGATCACAAATTGCCATCCACCGAGTTCGAAAGGAAACCAGAGCACAAAATTGTATATTTTCAAAATTTCCAGCTGAAATGACTGTCACGAGTTGGAACAAAGGCTTGCATTTGCTGGTTTCACAGGGTAGGCAGGCACCAAGTACGATGCGGATCATTCTGTTCCTAGGGCCGATAGGTTCCACCTGGACTACAGTCCACCAGAATGAAGCCTGGAGAGCTCCATGAGCAGGGTGTCGGGATGAAAATGTGAAGCTCTTCATCAACACATATATAACACCCTTTCAGATTGGATACTTGTTGGATCAAGGAACAAATCTTTTTCGTTGGAAAGGAGTTCCCTGGAGAATTTCAGAATGTTTACCAATCAATTGGTGTATGACAGTTTGGTACGCACGGGCTCCAGAGACACATCTTTGTCTGATGGGGTTGTGTAGTTAATGAGGTAAACCTTTGCAAATTTGTATGGATACCATCCGCTGCAGAATCCCTGACGGCGAATGCTGAACTCCAGTTATTCTGATGATATCTTAGCTTCACTGTGTTTCCTTCACTAGCTAATGCTCGTTCACCTCAAACTGGTTGCTTTGTGCCCTTGTTAACATACCAAATGATGCAAATGTTGAGCCTTCCAATCGTGGAGCCGTTCATTTTGATACATCCAGAGATCACAGCAAGTGAAGAAGAATTGATGAGTTTCAGCAGTAGCCCAGCGTCGAAGAGAGTGCTTGCTGCCAATCAGGGAGTACGTCACACAAACAAAATTTGGGGTTCTTGGGGAGCAACGCGCAGATGTGGGCTAGACTCCACCGGTCCCCCTTTGTAATTTCACCCATTTTTTTGAAATTAATATCAAACTCCAAATATTTTGTTGCACAGTACATCTTCCTACCCCACTTGCATCAGTTTCTGATTCGGTGGCCTGGAACTGAAATTGATACCTGAAACAAATAGTGCATGGTCGGAATTTCACAATCTCAATCGGTTCCTCATTTTTATTGTTCTTTTTACGGGGTACTAGTAACGATGGTCCGCACTCCCAAATATCAGGTTTATTGTAAACGTTGCTACCTGGAGTCTTCTCCAATCACTTAAGGTTACAGAAAGCAGAAGGTTACCAAGAAGAAGAAGAAACCTTCCTTGTTTACAGCGAGACAAAGAAAGAATACGGGAGTAGTTGTTTCTCCCGGTCTTCTGGACCATATTTTGAATGACACATCATGCTATTCTTATTACAAGCAATCTTCGGGTGTAGTTGATTTTGCATCTTGCGTATTCATTCAAAAATCACAGAAGTCACTGGATGCTAGTGATAAATTAGGTGTAACGAACACCCATAACGGCCCACTAAGTAGTGGCCTAGTACCAGAGGTGCTCGACAAACAAGTTATGTACGACCCTTCTGTCAAACCGATGGGGCGTGCCTTGATTGGTCGGGAATTGACAAACATTGAGGATGATGATGATTCTATTTCTGATGATTAAATTTGTTTTCTCTTAACAATGACAATGAGGAAGAAGGAAGTGAAAGCACAGAGTCCCCCCACTCTTTGAGTGTCAATGATGAAGAAGGCAACGGCATTGAGGTTGATGATTCCCATTGTGATTCAAACATGGCAATTATGACGCCCAATGCCGGGAGGCATGTATCAGATGAACTAATGGTAAAGATTAAGCTAATGAAAATTATGTGGAATCATAGCATACCACTAGTTGCAGAGAAGAAATTGTATGAATGGGCTATCAAATCGGAGTGTCTCCATTTATTTTCATGGATGAAAGGCAATCTCATACAGACAAGGTCAACAGTCATGAGGGAGATTTCTGCAACTGTGCCTGAAATAGAAGGTGGCGATGGGTTTGAACCTCATCTTATTGACTGGTGTTCTAAGAGATCAACGAGTAATGATGTTCCCGTTTGTAAAGAAATCTACATTCAGTCATTCCAAAAAGCACGTCATTCCCTATTAACAAACGTCACGTTGGTAAAAGAAGACAATCTGTCTTTCCCCCATGCTGAAGACCCCACATTATCAATCCGTTTTCCGGAACTACAAGGCAATATTGATATAGACAAACTCCACCATGGCAAATGGTGGATCAAAACTTGGGAAAAGAGATGCAAAAGAGATTTGAATGAAATTTTGGTGCCTATCATTCTCTACATGGATGGAATCGCAATCGACAATAGTGGTCAAACCACTCTTACCCCACTGAACATGACACTTGGCATATTCAACACCTTAACTTGGAACTCTTGGCCGGATTCATGGGAAACTATATATTTTCATCCAACAGGTTCACGTGATAAAGGTGATGAATCAATTGACAGTGTGAACAATCTTCACTCTGGCCTTCGTTTTGGTCTTTCATCTTTGAAAGAAGCCTGTAACCTAACGGATGGTATTGAGTGGTCTAATTTGCCTTGGAACAAAAAAATGGTCCGTTCAAATGAAATTTTTGGTTGCTTATTCTTTCATAGGCGATACTCCCCAGCACAACCAACTTTGTGGACATTATCAAACGTCCAGTACAAAGATGATCTATAGGCATTGAAACTGTCCAAGAGCACACGGTAACAACTCTTGTGTGAATGTTGTGAAGGTTCCAGTTTCAATTAAAAGTGGGAACATGCAGGTGTCAAAGCATGAAAATGGGGAAGAGTATCAATCCATTTGGTTATGGAAGATGTCCAATTTTACTGCTCCAACTGTGGAGGAAGGAGTGAATGTTGAACAGTATGTCAAGAATGTCTCCCATCACCGTGTTCATAACGGTAAGACGTTTTATGATCTTGATTTTGGAGAAAACCCTTACAATATTCATCTAGCGTCACCAGGAAAGAGACTCCATATGCACCAACTTGGTTGCGCAAAGCGAGCAGTGGAGACTTTCTGTGAGGATTTTTTAGGGAATAACACGCGGCTAGTAGGTGGCAAAGACCAGATAGCAAGTTACTATGGTGGTGCTGTTCAGAGGCAATCCGATTGTGATTTTCCGCAAAACAATTTTTCTGAGTCAATACATACAGCAAAGAAGGAGGGGAACCAGTGCATTGGCATGCTTTACATTCAGATGTTTACACTTTTGTCTGCTGAAGGTTGTCAATGGTTGTTGTCACAACGTGCGTCATCCAATCTTGAGAACAGGAGCCAAAAGTGTGAGGAAGAAATTGACAGACGTATTTATGCCATTGAGTTGTTGTTGGGTATGGAAGAGTTCCTCAAATATGCTGGAACATTTGATGAGGTTTTCAAACAAGACAACAAGGGTGTTTTAAATCTTGACAAGATGGTTGTTCATTTCATTGACTGTATAAATAACTATCTACAACAAAGTAAGGGAGAGGGTAACAATCTGGTGAAGAATCACATGTACTTTCATTTATCACAGTACATGAGATTATTTGGTCCTCCAACAGGATGGGACTTGTTTCATTTCCATGACACAATGGGTGGGTTAGAAAAACAAAAAATGGAATCCATAGTGAAAGCTGGGGAAATCAGTACTGATTTGTACTCCTTGTTTGAATGTCAGTGCAGGTAAGTGAGGGTGAGGATTCCATTTTAGAATTCTTTGATCAGAAGTTTTGTATACAACTTTCTCTATTGGTGCAACTCCAACGCTGTTTATTTGACCATGGTCAATTGTCTTTTCATTTTTTGTTTAATCCCAGAATGGTGTCTGAGAAGAAAGAAGCTCAATGTTTGGAACGCCGTTGCAGGGTTAAGTGCCTGTAAACGGCGTTTTAGATTTAATTGCCTAAGTGTCTGCAACGGTGTTGCAGATTGAATTCCCTTGAACAGAAAATAAGCACAATGTCCAGAACCCCATTGCTGGGTTAAGTGTCTGGAACGGCGTTGCACATTGAAATCCCTTGAACAGAAAATAAGCACAATGTCTGGAATGGCGTTGCAGGGTTAAGTGGTTTCAACGGTGAGGCGTATTGATGTGCCTGGAACAGAAAATAAGCACAATATCTGGAACGGCGTTGCAGTGTTAAGTGTCTGGAACGGTGTTGGAGATAGAATTGTCTGTAACAGAAAATAAGTACAATGTCTTGAACGGTGTTGCAGGGTTAAGTGTCTGCAACAGCGTTTCAGATTGAGTTGTCTGGAACGGCACTGATGACTTCTTCATTTGTAAGGAACATTTTTCACAGTACTTTATTTTTTATTTATGTTTTTAACAAGGACAGCAACATGTATGTATTCGCAAGTAGGGATAAGTTTTGTAATAACCCTTATTAGTACTGTTTCACACGTCCCCATGCGCCACGAGGAACGGGATAGTTGTTGTACTCCTCCAGATCTTCTGGTGTTTTCCAATGTTTTTCGTAAAGATGTAGCCAGTGCACAATATTTCTCTTGCTTCTGTCTTCTTCCTCCCTTTTCTCTTTGTTTGCTAATTGTTTTAGTTTCCATTTTTCTCTTAGACTGTTTTGTTGCCATCTTCCCAATTCTCTTTAATATTTTGTTTTTTGTTCCGTTGTTTGGTTGCTTTACCTCATTGGCTTCTTCTGTGTACCTTCTACATTCCTCAATAGAGCTTCTTGTTGACATCACTTTTTTCAAACCTTCATTCCCAATTCCATACCGGTTAATCATGATCCACCAATCAGCCAAGCAAATTGTCGCCAGACAGGGCCGGTTTGCCGGATGAAAATGTATTCATCGTTTAATGTGTTTTTTTTACTGGCACCAACTATGCCCATCCATTTCCATTTCCCTTTGTTCTTTTGCGTTTGCTTTTGGTCTGATGCTAATTGTGTCATATCAGTGTATGTCTGCCTTCCCGTTCAGTGGGGGATAACCACATAGAAGGTAGCACAGAGTGATACCCAGACCCCAAATGTGGTTCATTGCATATGTGTCACCTTCATCATGGTTTGGGGATAATTTGTGGTGGACATAGTCCAGTGCCTCTATCCAAACCGCGGCAGCTTCCGCTTCCTCAAATCTTCCTTTACTGCTGTTTAGCGTTGTTTGTACAATATTCATCATCTTGCATCCGTCCAGGATTGCGAGTACAATATGGCAATTTCTGTTGCATAGACAGTCATACCCTGTTTCAAAATGGTACAAAAAAGGATTGAGGTCTTTCCGTTGTACTGCATCCATACGTTCCTTCTTGTACTCATTGTCCAGTTACAGGAGACCTTTCATGTGTGGAGTACCTGGCGTCTGTTGAGTAGCAATCCCATTGCAATCAATACTTTTCAATGATTGCCTCTTCTGTTGTTGTGTGCCACCTGTTGGACCAAAGGCTTGAGGGTTACCTGGGTTAAAACGTATGCATTACCTGATGTGCTTTCTAGCCTCTGACGTCAGGTTACACCATTTATTTGCTGGGAAAGTTTGATCATCCCGTTCTAGCCTCTCTTTTTCTTCAGATTGTACTTCTTGACCAATACCCATGTTGTTATAGCACTGTATGTCCTCCTTTCCTTTCAATGCAGGATAACCGCATAAAACGCACGCCAGAATGATACCCATAGCCCACATGTGGTCAATGCCATCAGTGTCCGCCTTCCTCATAGAAGGGAAATGCTACCTCTGTTACGTACTTTAAACAGTGTTCCCAAATCTCCAAACTTTCTTCTTCATCAAAGTGTCCTTTTGGGCTGTTGAGTCTTGCTCTCACATCCTCAATCTTGTTGCATCCATTAAGGATTGTGAGTACCAAGTGGCGATTTTGGGCACATAGCGCATCAAACGCAGTTTCAAAATGATATAAGAATGGGTTCCCCTCATTGTTCCGGTCCCCATGATTGAGCTCATCAATTTGTTTATTGTACTCCACGGAATCAAAATGAAACCGTGGCTTCAAAATCTTCCTCTTGTACGCTGATTGTGGTGTTGTGTTCTCCATTTACCGCTTACTTCTAAGCTCGGAGGTTTGGCAAATACTCCAGTACGTTACAATTACTTGTCATAATCAGACCCTGATGCATGAAGAAGTTTGTGGAGCCTGCGTACACTGTTGACTTTTGGCCTGTGTATTTTGAACACGGAATACACGTACACACCGGCATCTCCACTGGACACAGCAATTTTTTCATCGAAAAATGGACTGAACTATAAATAGTGCAACTTTCATTGTCCAGTACGGCTGGGTGACGCTGATGACATCGTGGGCAGTGTATCAAGTCCCCCAACACGGGTGCCAATGACCATTGAGAGCAAAACACTCTATCCCCTACTCAGTAACTTTTGTTCACAGGTACACACACACACACAGAAACTCTCTTTTTTTCTTCCTGCCTTATTCATACTATCCAGTATCCTTCATGATGAATTTAAAAAAATAACACATAGACTATCAGTGAGTTGTATATCAATGTTCTATGATAGTTATTTCCATACTAGTACATCATTTCAACTCTTGTTCATAGGTACACACACACACAGGAACTCTTTTTTTCTTCCTGCCCTATTCATACTATCCAGGATCCTTCATGATGAATAAAAAATAATAACACATAGACTATCACTGAGTTTTATATCAATGTTCTTTGATAATTATTTCCATACTACATCATTTCAACTATCATCATGGTTCAATGTCAAAAAATACATTCTATTTCCTCCACTGAAAAACTATCTAACACCTAGGCATACTACTGGCTGCCATCTTAGTATTTCAGAGCATGACAATGGTGTATGCCACAAGGGTCCTCAAGGAATTAAAATTCATAAAGATTAACAAAGTAAGTTTGAGTTACACACCATTGTCATCGAAGAGTCCATTTCATCCATTGTATTAACAATGTTCCTCCTCATGCTAAAATGGAATGTAATCTTTTTTCTTCCTATTCCTATTCCTAGTACTACTAGTATACAGGATCCTTGATTAATTAAAAACTCATAACACATAGAGTGTCACCAGTGATTTGTACATCAATGCTCTTTGATACTCATTCCCATACAGCATCATTTGAACTATCATCATGATTCAACATCAAACCAGAATGCATTTTATTTTCACTGAACAACTATCCAGCATGTACTCACTCTTCTTAGTAATTCAGAGCATTATGAAGATGTACACCACGCCCTCGTTCATCAATGAATTGCAAATTCATAAAGATTAAAGAAAGTGTGATGTTCACATCAGTTAGCGTTGAAGTGTCTATTCCGTCCATTGTAATGATGCATTAACAAGAATGTTCATGCTGAGATTTAAGGTTATAATGTAATATGTTCCATGACGTACTAACACTACTACTAGCAAAGTGACTATTGGCAACCCAGTGTTACTATTTCTCTCACCGCATTGAAATGAAGCAACTAGTAGAACTCATAACTGTAAATTATATTATTCTGTTGTTATTATTTTCTCTACATCAATAGATACTCAACTCATTTTGTTAAATTATCATATATTGTTATAGATCCGCAACAGCAACAACGATCAAAACGAATGCACAGGATGAATCAACGGCAACAAATCAACAACAGCGATCCAACCGCAAAAGCCCTGCTGCTGGCTGCTGGCATCCTGCTGCTTGAAACGCTGCCCCAAAACACCGCTGCTGGCTTCCTGCTGCTCCACTCCAAACGCCAATGCTTGTTGCTGGCTTCCTGCTGCTCCTCCAAAACGCCACTCCGCCAGTCGCTGTTGCTGTTGATGTTGCTCTCGCTAGTTGCTGTCGCTGTTGCTCCCAGCTCTCGCTATTTGCTGTTGCTGTTGCTCTCGCTATCGCTAGACCCTATCGCCGCTGGTCGCTGCTGGCTTTCTGCTACTTCAAAACGCTGCTTGGAACCTTGCTGGCTTCCTGCGGCTCCAAAACGCCACTAGAAACGCCGCTGCTTGCTGCTGCTGGCTTCCTGCTGCTCCATAACGCCGCCGGAACTTTGTGTTCCCAACCTATGAAGTGAAAGTACCGTTGAAATCAGGGGATACACTGCTGTTTAACCCTTCCGTGTACCATAGCTGTTTGAATCCTAAATACAAAGGCTGTTATATTATGAGCGCCTATGTATCGATAAAAACTGTGCTTACAGCTAATCCTCTATAATAATATTAAACAATAATTTAAAGTTAGACGTTCCATTCCCCCTCGCTACTCAATCGGAACCGTTGTCAGAACTATTGCTGTCTGAACTGGATAGATAATCACTGGATTCGTTATCGTTCAATGTCATCTCAAACTGGTTCCAACTGGATACCGTCCTGTAGGGTGCATGCGTTGTACAAACATTCGTAAGACAGGTGGTGTAGCAGCATTTTTTCTTTCAAAGAAATCAAGCCACGAGATACGATTGGATATCACAAGCCAATCACAATTTGTTATACAGCTGTCTTTTCCTTGCTCTGGGACAACTACCAGCTCAGAATGGATAGTGCCGACATGAAATAGGTAGAGAGAATTCATGAGGCGCCCACGTTTGACAAATTCAGAAGCTGTTTTCTTTGGCTCATCTTGAAACCGACGAGCAACGGCATACATTCCATTTGTATCAATCAGATACCCACCACTACTACTGTATGGCTGCTTCAAATTCTGTACAGTTAACAAGCATAGCAGATGGCACGGTATGAGCTTTGGATTGTTATTCAAATCAAAGTCCAATTTCATCAAACACCAATCCATCCATACAGAGTTGAGCAGAGAACTGTCCAATCTATATGAAGGATGTGAGTGAAATATAAAATTAGAACCACAAGCAAGATCATAATGATTGTGTTCTGTAACTCCACAAATGTGCGAAGGATTCTCCAATTAAGGTAGCACAGAATCACAAACAAAGTCAAGTATGTCAGAAGGAAAAAATGGTTTGGTTTTGTTGGTAGAACAAAGCCACTTCATTGTTGATTCCCCATTCTCGGTTCTCATTATTTGAAAATGAGAACCGCCACCATCAGGACGTTCAATTGGAGGAGGGTCAGGCGGATTCAAGTTGTAGTGATATGTTGCCTGGCTTAGTATCATTTTCTCTGACTTTTGCTTGGCCGTTTGATTGATTAGTGATGCAGCATTACCTTGTGTGTTCTTGGAAGGAGCTTTAATCTCAGTTTTATGGTGAGACTCATTAGGAGCACTATCCCAGCCTGTGGGGCTTCCCCATAAAGAGATATAATCTGGTAGGTGAAAGTACAGGTGATTCTTGATTAGTTTTGTTCCCATCCCTTTCCTGTGACATGTTGAGTTTATACAATTGATAAAGTGAACGATTGTTTTTGGGAGATTCTTTAAGGAAGCATATTTCATCCGACTGTGTTTAAGAAATTCTTCCATTGATAGAATGAGCTGAATTACCTCTATCTGTTTCTTTACAAAACGATGGTCACCTATAATGTCAGATCCATGTTTGGAAACCATAGCAATCAGAAGAGAAATAAGCATTCCAGAGAAATCGTGCCCTTCTTTCTTTGTGGTTGATAGAAGCTGAGTCCCAAATTTGGTGCGAGGAAAATCTCTATCAGACGGGCACGATAACAAGCCACCGTACCGTTGTGCTAAATGGCCAATACTGTTACCAACAGCCATGCCGTGCTTCAAATTGGGGGCATAAACACATGGAACACTTCCGTGGAGCAACAATTCAATTGATCCGACGGCCCGTTTGGCAGTGCCATGCTGGTGCATGTGCAAACATTCACCGGGAGTTGCAAAATGAATGTTGTTCTGATTCGTACCAAAGCATAGATCATGAAATACATTCCTGATGTTGTGATGAGAGTTGTTTTTGAAGTTCTTATTGATATCGTTTAGATCAGTGCCAGGAAAACAATGGAAATTGACAGGCGACCAATTCTTTGTTGCAGGTTGAACAGAAGGAATGTTTATGTGACGGCACATCCGCATGACACCCTTATTGAAGGAGCCGTATTTTCCACGCAATTTATCATGAAGTTCTGTGCCGCCAATAACATAGGCAATGGAAAATTTCATTTTTACCTTCCACTGTTGATTTGTGTACAGAAGATAATTCCATTCGATACCACCACTTTTGTTACACACAGCTTTAAAGGAAGGAAACACAACTTCCAAACCATTGTGAAGATTCTGAATTTTTTCCTTCGAAGTGGCAGGACAAGAGTGTCTGGTTGACTCCCATTCGGGGTCAGGATGGAAGTAAATAGTTGTCCATGCTTCAGGTCGAGCGCGGGTCTCCACATTAAAGATACCGAGTGTCATGTTCAATGGTGTTAACGTAAGTCGTCCGTGCACATCCAAAGATATGCTGTCCATGTAAAATATAATAGGAACAAGAATTTCTTGCGAATTGGGATTGCAAATTTCTTTCCAAGAAGATTTCCACCACGAGCTGTGATGCAATTCTGAGATTACAGAATGAGGATTCAACTCAGGGATTATTGTCGGGAGATAGATGGGTGGAATAGTTGGGAAAGGAGAGGTTTTCTTCTAGTCATTAGCTGCTGGTCAGAAAGTAGAGAATAAATGGCATCCTTAAAAGAACGGACACACACCTGAGTGGGTTTATTGTCAGGTAACCAATTCAGTATATGAGGATGAAATTTCATATCAGAGAGACCCAGATTGGATTGGAGATTGTCAAAAATTGCTTTCCGAGATCTAATTTTGGCATTGCAAAAATCAAAACCCGGTCTCATTTGACTTTTCTTTGCCCACTGGAAAATTGATTTGAATGTGTTCAGTGGCAATTTATGCCTGGCCATTAAATTCATGAGTTCCAATTCAGCAAGAAGATGATGGGGCGGCAGTAGTTTTGTGTGGCTTTGAAATGCCTCCTCTCTTTCATTCAGATTGATGATTTGATGCAAAGATGATGGTGGAGGGGCTTGCTGAGCAGTATCGACGTTAACATCAGAACCATTAGTGTGATCTTCTTTGTCGTCTACACAACCTATGTTGTTGGTAGAATTGTTGTTGTTATTTTTGTTTACGTACATCGTCATTGTCATCCTTGTCATTGGCATTATCGATATCATTATTCAGCGGGAATGCATCTTCATCTTGAACAGCAGAAACAGCCATGTAAGATTCAATGGTGTTCCTATCCATTGGCGGCAAAAAGACATCATGTACAATCTGTCTGTTTAGAACAGAATGAAGACTGGTGGCTGATTGACTTGTGGCCGTGTGGTGGGAGAGATGGGAAGGGGGAACAGATGGACCGTTTTGGGTCATAGTCATTCCAAAATTTGAAGGAGAATGTTGAACAGACGGCAAGGTAGGCTGCACTTTGATAGAGGTGGAGAGCTTATAGATCTTTCCTTTAATTAGACCCTGACTAAGGTAAATGGCGCGGCACATACCTCTATGCCAGAGATGTTTTCTTAGGCCAGTGGAGATGTATTTCAAGTTACCATTTGAAATGGATTTATATCCTAAAAACTTGGAGTTTTTGCCTTTCTTATCCCAGCAACCACGGCAGTAGAATAGAAGAGGGGTTTTGATAACAAGAGGCATGATGTTGTTGCTGAGTTGTTCTTTGAAGGAAAATATCAGTAGAATGGGTCGAAAGGACGGAGGTCGAAAAGATGGATCGTCGAAAGGAAAAAATGTATTATTTTGTGTGTGATGTGTTTTCTTGTACGGTAGATTTCCTTACTACCATACTTCGATTGCAAAAATGGTCCGTACAGTAAATGCATTACTACTTAGTGATGATTACAACATTCCTCATACAATATGTTTAGTAGTGCACAGTACAGTCAACAGAAACGTTGAGAAGATGAAAATAGTCATTCGTGCACAAGTTTTACACAAAATAGTGCTTGTCACGAAAAGAATATGATATCCTTAACCCTAAAAATAGTTATTTTATTTGAGGAGTGACGAGATATTGTCTCAAAAGTGAAAGTGTGCGACGCACGAGGTTTTTTAGTCGACACGCGAGCTCAGAAGGTAGGAAATTTTAAAAATAGGGTAGGGAATTTGAAAAATACCGCGTGATAGCCCGCGTAGGGTAGAGAAACAGTTCTCGGATGGTGGAGGTATTTGGCAACAGAATAAATGCAGACGTTCCTCAGTAGGAGGGTAGGATCATATGATCATCATAGACAACACTGGCAATGCCACTCCAGATGGCATCAGCAAGAGCCTGACAGCCTTTCTGGGGAAGGGAGAACTTGTGGAGAAGGACTTATGGAGAGGCACAGAGAGCATCTAAAGCATCCTTGGGGAAAGCTGGGAGACACTCAAACGGATCATGGGTCAAGGGATCAACATCAGGGGAATGCAATACAAAAGCAGATAAGCCAGCAGCCGGAAAGACTTGCCCACGTGCCACAAGAGAGTCACTGAAATTGGCGCAGGCCGGTTTTGCAGGAAGGACTGCAGAGGTGAAGATGTAGCGGCCATGACCTTGAGAAGATCCGACCTTCCATCCAGTAGAACAATTAGAAAAGCTCCTCTTGGTAGAGAAAGACAAAAACCATGGCCAAAGAGAAACTGACTAAGAAAGAAGCCAATGTTGTAGATAGAACGAGGGGTGAAGAGTCCTATTGGATGGTGGTGGCAAATGAGGAAGAAAGGATTCTTCAAGGTCGCAAATCCAAAGAAGCTTAGCTGGAGGAGGCCAAACAGGATGACGTTGGGGCCAGTCAAGATGATCCTGCAACTGGTTGGAAGATTGCAACTGGAAAGCCATAGGAGAAAGCCTTTTGTACCCTGGATATGGACCAAAATAATGGGGTCCTAGTCAGTTTTTGACTGCAAATGTGTGCCATTGGCTGCAATTTCATCATCAATATTGCTCATACTATGGATGGGGTAGACTGTGGAAGAAAAATGACAAGAAACAAGCTGATACTATAGGCATTATCAATTTTGGATTCATTTTGGACTCTGGATATGGATATTAAATTCCTATTGTACGTACGAGGAAGCTACAGTACTCTAATCTATGTACGTACATTACTACGTAACTTACAGTACTACAGCTGCTGGAATGATACGATACTACGGTCGAAGATACAACTGATTGAGTCACATGCACCTTTAGTGTTTGGAATAATGAGACTCAGAGGTTATATCTTTCTCTACGCGAGATTGGAGTACGACCAAACCAGAGGTGCAATCGTCACTCTGACATCCAAATTCGATACTTAGTGATCGACAGAAGGAAGCATGGTCGTCACTCTTACGATCGAAGTCGATACTTAGTAATCGAAGAAGAACACACACTAGAGGTTTGCACATGCAATCTCTTGTTAAGTGTGCTGTTTTCAAGAAAAGACAGCAGAGGTTCGCATAATAGCTTGCTCATGAACCTGTCTTCTGCTGTATAAAATACGTGCTGTATTAGGGGCAGCATGTATAAGGTATTCGTATTACGTGTTGTATTAGCGGCAACACGATCTTTAAAAGAGATACTTGCTCTCCAGCAAGGATCATCTCTTTATCTCATACTTTTAGATTATTTGACTATTCAACCTTAAACCTTACATGGTTGCCCTGCAACCTCCTGTAGAACTACAAGCCTAAGGCCTGCCTAACTGACCGAGCCCACCGGTAGTCAGAATAGCCCTGATTGTGTGTTGTAATCCAGAATAAAAGAAATATTGGACCCAACAGACCGGCACCTCAACCGGTCTGCAGCTGTCATTCCTATTGTCAATCTTCTTTGCCTTTGGATGAAGTCAGCTTAACAGCCACTTTCAGAAGGAAAATAACAATGGACCAAAATAATGGGGTCCTAGTCAGTTTTTGACTGCAAATGTGTGCCATTGGCTGCAATTTCATCATCAATATTGCTCATACTATGGATGGTATTAAATTCCTTTCGTACATATGAAAGGGAACCACAGGCCGGTACTTAAACTTATGTAGATTCCTATGTAATTTACAGTACTACAGCTGGAAGTGGTACGATACTACCGATCGAAGTCATATGCACCTCTGTAAGCAAGATTGGAGTATCTCTGTAAGCAGGATCGAGTCATATGCACCTCTGTAAGCAAGATTGGAGTATCTCTGTAAGCAGGATTGGAATATTCTTCTCGAAGACCGAATGACCGGGAAGGCCCATACTTTCTGTAAACAGGATTGGAATATTCTCATATCTTATGGAAAATGACTGGGAAGGCCCATTTCTTTTCTGTTTTCACGATCGAAGTTCGATACTTAAGACCGGAAGCAAGGCTCCTTTTGTTTTCATGACCAAAACAAAGTGAATTGCCTGGTTCCGGTATAGCCATTTTGATACTTCCAATCATGTGTTTCGATACTCATGATCAAAAGGGAGGTTCGGAGAAGCTTCTTGTAGCAGCTGTTTCGAATGATCACGATTAGAAGGAAGCTTCTCATGATAATAATATCATAGCAGTTCGATAGCACGTGATTCTACAGTGCTGTACAATTAGCAGTGTACTGTGTTCATCACTGCACTAAAAGAGATATCATGCTCTCCAGCAAGATTACTCTCTTATCTTATACTTTTAACATTCAACTGATTTATATCCCAAAATTTGCACTAGTTGCTACCAACTACCTGTAATCTACATTACTAAGGTCTATCTCACTGTATCTGAACAAGTTCACAGTAAGAAGAGACCTGGCGTTTCCATAGTCTTCGCCTGTAGTCCGATTATCCGTTGTCAGAAGTATCCAACCACAATTGCCACACATAGAGTACAATCGTTCGTCTACTAACACACTAACACAGTGTTGCTGTTCTTCAGAAGCCTTTGAATCAGACTCTCAACTGGATCGGATTCAGAAGGAAAATAATAGATTAACAGTCGCAAGCTCTCAGGCAGCTTGCATAACAATCCGAGCAGTCGACGACAATCCGACAGCAGATCATCGAACGATCGACTACGGCTGACAATTGATAGTTCTCTGATCGGATTACACAGAACAAAGACCATCAACGGACAAGCCGTTTGTCTTTAATAGAAGCCCATTGCATTGGACACGCCAATAGCAATCTATCTCCATCCAAGGACCACATCACAAGTTCCCCGGATTATATATTTTCCGCGTCTACACTCCTCGTGACACCAACTTTGTCAGGGACCCGTCGACGCCCGATTTGATTGTGCTAAGCACCGTAAACCACCGACTGCAATTGTTCTATCAATAATTGTCTTATCTGATCTACTATGATTACAATTTGATTTTACAATCAATCACCTTCTTGATACACAACACAAGAATCTATGGTCGATTATTTGCCGACGTCGTTTTGTTTCTTCAAAGGATAAAACGCCTCTGCCAATAATCGCCGACGATACCTATTGTCAACACGCTACCACCAAGGACGTTGTTTAGCAACTA
Source organism: Pseudo-nitzschia multiseries (assembly GCA_037355745.1). Classification (NCBI taxonomy): domain Eukaryota; phylum Bacillariophyta; class Bacillariophyceae; order Bacillariales; family Bacillariaceae; genus Pseudo-nitzschia; species Pseudo-nitzschia multiseries. Next base: position 4,389,470 of record CM074784.1, on the reverse strand, counting down.
CCATCGTCCGGTTGTTTCTACAACAACAACAACAACAGAAAAAGGAAAAGGAAAAGGGAACAAAATTCGTTATTTCTCCTCTGCCAAAGAACAACGACGACACCACCGACAATAATCGAATCTACGATTGATTCTTTGTCAACGACGCCGCTTCACCGCCACCTCTTGTCAACGACTCGTTGCTTCGCCACATTTCCTGCACGTCACCATATCACAGTGACAACAACTTCTCCTCATTATTGCGGACGTACCGGTACCATCCTGGTCCTCTATCTCCCAATACTGACAGAGATATCAAAATTTTCTTTGACAAACAACAACAACAAACAACGATATCGAATTTTCGCCACCTCGCCACTTCATCGACCCGTCGTATCTCATCGAAATCGACTTTCCCTCATTATTCCAGATTTACCAGTAACCATCCTGGTCCTCTATCTCCCAATATTGACGGAGATATCCATTCTCCTTGGTACAACAGGAACAACACGATGTTTGTCAACAACAATAATAAACGAATTTTCGTTGCTTCGCCACCTCAACGGCCCGTCGTATCCCATCAAAATCGGCTTACCCTCGTTATTGCGGACACGTCGGCAACAGTCTGGTCCTCCAACTCCAGATATTGACTGTGTTATCCAGTATTCCCACGGAATTCTCCAAGGCTACCGGTCATCAAATCTCATTCATCATGGATACTCCAGATCTCAAATCTCTGTTCCCATCATTTGATTTGAAACTTGCTTGTATCCTACATTTAACTTTGGATGTTCCTCAAGAAGCATGCAACCACATTTGTGAGGCTCTCATTATCGCAGGAGCAACCACCTGGACCCGATTCATTTGTGACATTTATGAATATGGTTATATTGTTGACCTAGAATACCAAGCTCAGACCGGCCCCCATTCTATCAGTATAAAAGATCAACACACATTAACTACATTTGTTGATCTTATAAATGATATCATTCCCCAAGCTGGCTGTCACTGGTACGACCACAATCAGTACACCCGGGATGTTTTCCTTGCATTTTGTAATGCGCGCAACCAGCACCCTGAACTGACTGCTTTCCACAAGGCTAATGCAGCAATCCCTTTAGCGCCATTCCCACATGTTACTGCTCAAGTTCCTCTGGCATCACAACCCAGCGTACAAGCTACACCTTGCCTGACAAAACCAGTCTTAACGCCGGTGTCATCGTTGGTATCTGTTCTCATAACGCCTCAAGCACCTGTTTTGGTCACTCCTCCAGCACATGTTTTGGTCACGCCTCCAGCACCTGATCCTGTTTGCGGAACGCCTGTCATTTCTACTATTGCCCAGAATAGGGAACCCTCTTGAATCCCCTGAAACGCACAGGTTAGCTCCCAATACTGATCTCCCTGCTTCCACAAGTACTCCAACCTACACTTGGACTTACTTCCCTAGCACAAAATCAGTTTGCTTCAGAAAAGTTGTTTCTTCAACCATTCCTATTGTCCACCCAGGACACTCCACCTGGTGATGCCTCTCATACTACAAGCCGTGAGCGTCACTTTCCAAGTCCTTCCCCTAGTAGTAAGCCTTCAGCTCACTCAAGATGGACATTTCACCCTAAATCTGATACTGTGACATTTCATTGGTCACCCAAGCAATTTTCTTCCCACACGCCCAGCACTTGCAATCCTCCGTTGCAACTTCTACCATTTAGGGCACTTTCAAAGGATAGCGCCGTTCCAAGTTCAGTTCATGCCAAGGATAGTGCAGTTCCAAACTCAGTCCATGTCTATTCACAGCATGGTGCATCTTCCTGGCAAGTTCCAAAGCCTACTTATGAGGCATATTCCTTGACCTTTGACTTGCCTGCTGTGTGCATCACCAAACTGACATCATGATGCTATCAAGCTCAAGATGTACCACCTACATGCTACCTTGTTGCTTGCTAATTGGCTCTATGACGCTGTCACCTGACATGTATGATACGATTCCATTTCTACAATCATTCCAAGATAGGTATCTACGATCAAACGATCTCTCCGATTTGATATGTGATCATCTACCTCGATTCAAGACTAAAGCGAAATCTATGCTCCTTTTTCTTGATCTACCTATACTACCATTATATCGCATCTTCCGATTTGATCATTTGACAAAGCCGCTTGCCATACCGTCTTTCCGACTATCTTGCAGGGGCATTTCTTCTATGCAAGACAGCCATCATGACTATTTGCAAGGATCTACTCCAGACTATCAAGATCTACGTTTCGATCTACGACACAAGGTTCACACCAGTCATCTTCAAATTAATACGCAAGCGATCCTACGCTTCAATCTATGATAAGTTGCCTTCTATGATCAACGATCAACGATCAAGCTGTGATTACGATTGCATAAGTTGACTTCTATGATCAACGATCAACGATCAAGCTTTGATTACGATTGTATTTGTTCAATCGATTTCTACGATTGGATTCACGTACACGATTGATCCTTAATCTTCGTGATACTCAATCAATTTCTATGATTTGTCTACGATTCAAGATCAACAATCCGATGTGTATACACAGTCAATCAGTATCAGACCGACGATACTACGATCCGATTCATTTCAAATTGGTATCTGCAAATCGATTTCCTCCAAATCGATTTCTATGATCATCCCAAGCTTGGTATCTCCAAATCGATATCCTACGAATCGAATTATGGTGGATCTACCAATTGATATCCTACGAATCGATTATGGTATCTACAAATCAATCCCCTACAAATCAATTATGGTATCCACAAATCTATTCCCTACGAATCGCTTTTGTATTGATGTATCGGTTCAATCTGGTATCTACAAATCAATTCCTTACCAAGCAATTATGGTATCTACAACCGTTCAATCTAATGTCCACATTTGATTCATGGGGCATCCCATCTCCGATTAGATTCCCCAATCAAGCTTCGATTACGATTGTATTTGATCAATCACATCCTACGATTCGATTCTCCAATTCGATCTACTACAATTTGATTCTACGACTTGATTCTCAAGCTACGCTCGTCTTCTATTACTTGTTTCCAAGTATCCAACAATCAATCAAACTCTACGATTGTGAATACTACAGCGGTTGTACTTGATCTATGAATTTGTCTGCAATCAACTCTACGATTGAATCCTATTGATACAATTCAATTCTCCAAATCAATGCTCCACTAAGATCGCTCCACTACGATTGATCCTATACGATTGATCCAAATCTACGATTAGTTGATGTCCAATCATGAGGCATCTTAATCTATGCAAAATCGATGCCTAATCATGGGGCATCTTGATCTCTGCAAATACATACCCAATCATGGGGCATTCTTATCATTTGGTATTCTTCCTGTGATAAAGTCTTCTGAATCTTCCTTTTTCCCGAGTAAGAAAATGAGGCATATATGCATGCTTCACAAAATTTATTTGTTCTTCTTTCCGAAGTATGTGAGGATACACTTGATCACGTGCAAGAAGATGGGGCATATTCAATTACTTCCACATACGTACTCATGAAATTTATTGGTTCCTCTTTTCAAGCTATGTGACACACTTGATCACGTGCAAGAAGATGGGGCATATTAAATTCCTTTCGTACATATGAAAGGGAACCACAGGCCGGTACTTAAACTTATGTAGATTCCTATGTAATTTACAGTACTACAGCTGGAAGTGGTACGATACTACCGATCGAGTCATATGCACCTCTGTAAGCAAGATTGGAGTATCTCTGTAAGCAGGATCGAGTCATATGCACCTCTGTAAGCAAGATTGGAGTATCTCTGTAAGCAGGATTGGAATATTCTTCTCGAAGACCGAATGACCGGGAAGGCCCATACTTTCTGTAAACAGGATTGGAATATTCTCATATCTTATGGAAAATGACTGGGAAGGCCCATTTCTTTTCTGTTTTCACGATCGAAAGTTCGATACTTAAGACCGGAAGCAAGGCTCCTTTTGTTTTCATGACCAAAACAAAGTGAATTGCCTGGTTCCGGTATAGCCATTTTGATACTTCCCAATCATGTGTTTCGATACTCATGATCAAAAGGGAGGTTCGGAGAAGCTTCTTGTAGCAGCTGTTTCAATGATCACGATTAGAAGGAAGCTTCTCATGATAATAATATCATAGCAGTTCGATAGCACGTGATTCTACAGTGCTGTACAATTAGCGGTGTACTGTGTTCATCACTGCACTAAAAGAGATATCATGCTCTCCAGCAAGATTACTCTCTTATCTTATACTTTTAACATTCAACTGATTTATATCCCAAAATTTGCACTAGTTGCTACCAACTACCTGTAATCTACATTACTAAGGTCTATCTCACTGTATCTGAACAAGTTCACAGTAAGAAGAGACCCGGCGTTTCCATAGTCTCGCCTGTAGTCCGATTATCCGTTGTCAGAAGTATCCAACCACAATTGCCACGCGTAGAGTACAATCATTCATCTACTAACACACTAACACAGTGTTGCTGTTCTTCAGAAGCCTTTGAATCAGACTCTCAACGGATCGGATTCAGAAGAAGAGACCCGGCGTTTCCATAGTCTTGCCTGTAGTCCGATTATCCGTTGTCAGAAGTATCCAACCACAATTGCCACGCGTAGAGTACAATCGTTCGTCTACTAACACACTAACACAGTGTTGCTGTTCTTCAGAAGCCTTTGAATCAGACTCTCAATGGATTGGATTCAGAAGGAAAATAATAGATGGGGTAGACTGTGGAAGAAAAATGACAAGAAACAAGCTGATACTATAGGCTATTATCAATTTTGGATTCATTTTGGGTTCTGGATATACCAAAATAATGGGGTCCTAGTCAGTTTTTGACTGCAAACGTGTGACATTGGGTGCAACTTTCATCATCCTGTGGAAGAAAAATGACATAAAAACAAGCTGATACTTTAGGCATTATCAATTTTGGATTCATTTTGGACTCTGGATATGGACCAAAATAATGGGGTCCTAGTCAGTTTTTGACTGCAAATGTGTGGCATTGGCTGCAATTTCATCATCAATATTGCTCGTCATACTAGTATGGATGGGGTAGTAGACTATGGAAGAAAAATGACAAGAAAGAAGCTGATACTTTAGGCATTATCAATTTTGGATCAATTTTGAGGACATAAAAGGACAGTTCTATCAAATACTTTCCCCCAAACAAAAATTCACACCCTTCTTTTCTGTAACTCCACCCCTGCCCCGCAGGGCCTTGAATCACGCTTGTTCATGTTTGAACTACCGTATCAGGAGCAAAAGTCCGTTGTTCTTACTCGCACTGCTATGTATTTTACGGTACGGTACTGTATCAAAACGAGTTCAATTCTCTACGGTACAATTTTTTCAAAATTACAATAGTGTATTACTCCGTAAGATTTACTAATTACCGTGATCGTTGTACATCACACAAGTAATTACACGTATCCCGCACATTGGACGTCACATACCGTAACTTACCGGGTACGTACTCGTATGCCAACGAGTCACATCCAAAAGATTAACCCAGATTTCTTATTCGAAGTAGATCGACAAAGGAAAGGAGCAAGAAGTTATCAGAAAGATCTTGGAATAGCATTGCATTTACTGCAGCGTTCGAGTTGACGGTCATACCGGTACGATTATTGGATGAACGAGGCTTGCTTGTCCACCATCTGATAGAATGTCGTCGTCTTCGTCGTCGTCGTCTCCGCTATCCCCGTCGCCTTCGCTCTCGGCAAGGATGCTGGAATTTATCTTGAAACTGACAAAATTTGCCGGTCAAAACAAGATGCTGATTTTGGAATGGCTGTTGGCATGGACCACGGTGGTTGTCTTTGGAATACGATACCTGATCGATTACGCAAAATTGCGTTGGAAACTCTACCGCTTGGCATCTCGGGTGGTGAACGAGTCCAGTTCCGTGCAACACGGACAATCCAGCAGCCTCTGTGACTGCATTTCGCTCTGCCCACTGGCGCACACGCGGAAAGAACTGTCAGTGAGCGTAGACGAGCGATGGGAAAGATTGGGACATGTGTTACTGAGGTTGTCCTTGGAGCTATCGATTGGCGTCCATGATCGCACCGGTCAAATTGTTCGCAGCAGCAGTAGTGACAGCTGCAGCAGCACTAGTAACGACAGCCATACCAGCTACGGTAGCAACGACAGTATTAGGAACAAGAAGAAGAACAAAGCAGCGTCTTCGATAGCACAAATGACCAAAGATTGGACCGACGACGACTGGATCCAAATCTTTCGATCGAATCTCGACGTTCGGCGAGAGGCTTCGTATCTCATGCACACACTGTCTTCTTCGCAAGCGTCCCCGAACCAGCCCCAGCAACAAAAAGGTTTGGGGGAGTTAGTGATTTTGTCTAAGCTCCGAAGACTTTGGCCGCAATTCCTAGAACTTCCCGAGTCTGTCATTACCGGGAGCCTGGAGAGCAGTAACAGGGACCGTTTGTACGATATTTCGCTGGTCGTTCCAATGTACAAGGAACGGGTGACAGACATTGGCTATACGCTGAACAGGGCATTTCAAAACTGCAAGGGTGACCCTACCAAGATCCAGGTCGTAGTGGTTCATGCGCAGAGCAGCCCCGACGATTACAAAACTCACGCAACTGAAAACGACACGGGAAAGTCACTGTTGCGTCAGCAACTCCTCCTTCAACTGGAGCAGCAAGGCCAACGACAAGCGCAAAAACAACGCAATTGCAATTCTGACATAGGGCCATCATGGGGAGACCTGAAGGTCGTTACGATCCCGTTCGGAAAAGGTGGTGGCAGAGGTAAAACCCTGAATGTTGGAGCGAAGCATGCAACCGCTCCTATTTTGACGTTTTTGCACGCCGATACCATGGTCCCCGTGGGGTGGGACCAGCAAATCAAACAGGCCTTGTTAATAGACGATAGAAAAGATGACTTGGGAAGTTTAACATCTTTTCCCCATGCCTGCGCCTTCACCATGGCAATCGACGACAGCAATATAACGAACAATACTGCAGCATCGTCCTCAGCAGTGCCGTCCTCGAATAAGGAACCTGCCGGATTGCTCGGAGCCGAATGGTTGGGTGTGCTGCGATGTCACTGTGGACTGCCCTATGGAGACAGTGTTTTGTCCTTTGGCCGACCCATGTTCGATTACATGGGTGGCTACCCCGAGCAACCTCTCATGGAAGATTACGAGGTTATGGATTGGCTGCGCCTGAGAAGTGTCCTGTTGTCCACTATACACAAGAACAAGAGCAAGGATAGCAAAACCATCGCCGGCGACAATCGTGGGGCGGAAGGACTTGTCTTGTTGCGAGATCGGGCAAAGTGTTCCCCTCGACGGTGGCAAAAGTATGGGGTTGCGTATACCAGTTTGGTAAATGCCATTTGTATTTTTCGGTACCGTAGTAACACTACAGCCGAAGACTTGTTTGATTTTTACTATCATTGCAACAAGCCTGCTTTCGAAACAAAACGGAGAAAAGTAGACAAACAGTTTTGCTATTTTAAAAATTATCATTATTACTAGCGAACAAAATGCCTCATTGAACAAAAATGCTCCTCCCTTCTTATTTCATACCTGTACTTCGAAGACACCGGCCGTGGGCAACCGCTGGGTGCCTACCAGAATATCTTGCGTCCCAGTAATAGCTCAACCCCCACGAACAAGCTCGTCATGATGAGGCTCATCATAGTAGAGTGCCAAAAGAGAGTCGAGTGGGGACGGCTGTATCGCTGTGCTGGGTCGCCGTTCGAATTCATGTATCCCTCCACCCAAATTTTTCGGGAATAGAGCCACATAGCAGCCAAACAAAAGGACGTGACGGGGAATTCCAATCCGGTGAACAGTACGGTACAAAGGTAGCCCGGAAAGGCTGCGAGAGTTTGTTGGTGGGATCTTTGGATACAGTTGAAGGCCTTGACGTGTTTGCTGGTTCCCTCTGTAGCAGATGAGCGATTTTGCATGGAAATAGAACGTAGTGATGACCCAGGGATACCAGATGAGAAAAAATAGGATTTCATCTAGGTGAGAATGAATCCACCACATGAATGTTGCCAAGATTTTTCCACGACGATTGGAAATCCATGGAGAAATGCAATTGCTGCATTCCTTCATTTGTCTCTTCGTTCCTTCTCGGGTGGTGACTGTGGCATAAACTAACGTGCGTAAAGATTCGGCAGAGCATATCTAGCCTCTACGTCCTTTTCTCCATCATTTTTTGCAAGTTCAATGTACTTGGATCGTTCTTCGACGACGCCCAAACCCATCATGGATAACCACAGATAGTATATGCTCACAACCAGAATAACCAAGCCATACCCACAAGGCAGAAAGGACGCCGCCAATGTTTGGACTCGGTCGAACGAGCTGTGTTGCTTCTACACCAGGAATCCGACTGAATGGAATCTGGAATGTGTGAATGGAAGTGGGAATGAGATTTACCACTTACCTCATCCGGATTTTCATCATACTAGAAATAGGCTCATATGTACTGGAGCCTACAGGGGCAGAGCACGAGGCTACAGCCCCTGGTACTATCGGCTGATGTGACACCAGGTGACACCAGGTGTCATGATGTGATTGCCGGTGCAAATATTAGTGATACAGTGATTTTAGAAGAGTGGATTTATCTGCTCATATATTCAACGTGTTCACCTGTAACACACTGTAACTCGATAAGTATCTGGCTGGAGTTAGAAGATGCTGAACACATCAGTGGAAAGCTTAAGTATGAATCTATCTAACCGTTGCAGAAACACAAAATCGATTTTTTGTTTTTAGGGTTGTCTTGAACCCAGATGCGGGACGTTTCTGCGTTACCATGCTTAAATACATTATCATACCATATAAGCATATCTATAACCACATAAAAGGACAGTTCTATCAAATATTTTCCCCGAAACCAAAATTCACACCCTTCTTTTCCATTACAACAACTCCCCCCCCTGCCCCACAGGGCCTTGAATACCATGTTTAATTTACCCACAAAAAGATACAAAAGTAAGAGTTTAAAAGTACTGGCTCATAACCTGTCATCTGAAAATTGTAATAATTTACACCTAAACTCTTATTTCATACAGGAAGTACTTCGGTAATCCCATGGCTTCCGTGGACGATCATGTGCACTCACTCTTCTTAAGTAAGAAGAAGAATGAGGGTTTGACACTGGCTCAATGGATGGGAGGAGGAGGTGGTACTCCGGTATGGGATGGTGGTACTTTGGTACTTTTTGTGGTACTCTGGTACCACAATTTATTCTTGTACTATTTTCTACGTAATTTTTAGTAGTATTTCTTTCTAAATTGTAGTATTCTGAGCACTTTTTTCCTACTACCACTAGTTTTGATACTCCCAGAACACACTAATACGCAGCAGACTAGGGACCAAAGTATATGCCAAAAAAAGAGCTAGAATTAGTATGTAGATCTATTTCTTGCTAGAGAGCACACCATGATGAATATTGAGGCTAGTATCGGGGTCAACAAAAAGACGCTGCTTGTAGTAGGGTCAAATTTTCCATCTTTGTAGGGACGCGGCTCCTCCTCATATCGCTGACACAACTTGTAGGGATGCGGCTCCTGCTTGTAGTTCAGAGGGAGACAGTACTCATAGGGACAAGGCTGCTCCTCATATTGCTGACGCCGCTCTTGTAGGGATGCGGCTCCTTGTATCAACGGCTCCTTGTATCAATGCCGCTCATAGGGAATAATTCCCATGTTTGAGAGGTGATTGTGGAGCTCCATTGTGCAATGACCATTCGTCCGATAACTGTCACGCGACCCAACGCTGTAGAGTAAATAATAACAACAGAATAATACAATTTACATGCTAACCTACTACACGGTTGCCAATTGTTGCCGGTAGTGTGGTGGATGACTCGTGTTGCATTCGATTCGGTGTTGCCTTCGGGTTGATGTTCGTTTGGGTCAATGTTGCCTTCGATTCGGTGTTCCTACAATCGTTGTTCTGACAAACTTTTTTCGGACAATCGTTGTTACGATCATTTGTTTCAATCTGTTGTTGCGATCCGCACCTATGAAAAAAAGAAGGAAAACAGAAGTGAGGAAATGCAGGAGGCAGTATCATTGTCTATCTCTCTACCATTTGCCAACGATTTGTTGTTGCTGTTTACAGTTTATTCGTACCGTCCTTTCACTGTCGATTTGTTCCACCATTGCCGTCCTTTCCACTGTTGCAGCTGCCGTTGATATGATGTTTGAATGAAAGACTCCTTACTCCTATGTCAAGAAAAACAGTATCTTGTTCCTGTTGATGTAGAGGCAAGGGATGCAGATTTATTGCTTTCAAGACGTATATGTTTGGGGGCCAATTCAAACAATATCTATCCAGCAATTCACCTCTCGTCCAATGCTAACTACTTCTTTTGCAGTACAAGGCTGTTATTTCGGACTGAAATATCTGAGAGCAGATCCTCTGGCTCAAAGAGGTTCGGATCACACGTTCTCGGACAAAGTGTTGAATTTTTTTATGCTCCCCAAATGGTCTCTGACCCTTCTGCGATTTGTTAGTTGGCATCCATCTGCATCTCAAAAGATATAAATCGGTTACAACTATGAATTTTAATCTCTCCTCCATTTGATGCTCGATTGAACGAAGTTGTCGGTGATTGATGCAACTATCGTAGGATGAGTTGCAGTCTGTTGTGGTTTGAAGTGGTGCTTAGCACAATCAAATGGGCGTCAATGGTCCTTTATGGGGATGATGGACGCGGAAGGGAAAATATGGATGGGTGATTGCAATTGGCGTGTCCGGTGCAATGGGCTTTTATTACAGACGGTGGCGGTCTTTGTTATCTTGTAACTGTTGTAATCCATGGAGCTGGTTGTGGGTTACAAGGTTTGTGATACGAGTACACCCCCTGATCCACAAGCAGGGAACAGAAGGAAGATGTACGTCCAGGGTGCGGCCCTAAGGAGGAAGGCGCCACAAGGAATGAGGGTGCGGCCCTCAAGAGGGAGGCGCCGCACGCAACAAGACCGGTGAAACCTGGAGTGGAGGTCTATTGATACAGTCCGGCGTGCGAGTCCCGTACCAAGTATACTCAGGCGGTAACCGAACAGTTGAGGTGCTGAACGGGCGGAGATAGGTAGCGTAAGGTAAACACTAGTGCTCTTGCGGGCCACTAGTGCAAGTTATAAGGGCTCAATAACCTGTTGTAACTCTAAAAATTGACCAAAAGGTATATGATGTTAAAATTTAAAGAGAAAGTGAGCTCAAGGTGAGGCTCTTAATTTTGCTATGTTATTCTTGTAGTTGACCGGTATCCCTGTGTTATTCGTGTTGTATGTAGGGATTTCAAAACCGGTCATAGATCATGTGCGATTTGTCATAAGACAGAGAACACATGATGTGACGTAGATATCTTGATACTTGAAGTCATTTTTATCTCTGGAGGAGTATAAGTAACTTTTCAAGCGTAGAATGGATATAACTGCTGTAGAATGTACGTAAGTACGATACGCGTATTTTTGACCGACAGCAAGTGTTGCAAGAAACAACACTTTACTCAGATAAGTTGGATTTCGAGGTCTTTCAAATGATTTATGAATGGAAAGAGTATTTTTTTGGCCCGCACACTGTAAAATCACACTGTAAAATCACACTGTAAAATCACACTGTAAAATCACAGTGTGAGTGTTTTTGCTAAGTGTGTACGTTAGCAGTTATCCCTTCAAAAAAATTTCTTAGTACTGAATCTACATGAAATTCGAATTCTTTTCAGTATTTTCTTAGTACATCCGAATTTTTTTCAGCGTTCGAATTTTTTTCTTAGTACTGAATCTACATGAAATCCGAATTTTTTTTTCGCCGTCCATTGGAATTTTCTTCTTAGTACTGAATCTACATGCTAGTACTGAATGTACATACGTGTTTTCCTACACATTTTTCCTACTAAATTATTTCTAGTACTGAATTCGCGTAGCAATCTACGGCAGTAGCTTTCTACATGATTTTTGTAATCGATAATCTCTAATACTGAATTTGCGTAGCAATACACGGCAGTAGCTTTCTACACGTTTTTTGTACTAGATAATTTCTGGTAATGTATTTGCGTAGAAATCTACGACAGTAGCTTTCTACACTATTTTCGTACTAGATAATTTCTGATAATGTATTTGTGTAGAAATCTACGACAGTAGCTTTCTACACTATTTTTGATCTAGATAATTTCTAGTAATGTATTTGAGTAGAAATCTACGACAGTAGCTTTCTACACGATTTTTTAATTATTCTCAGACAAAAAAGGGTGCGGATATTGGGTGATTCCCAAAATACTTTTATGTACTACATAAACCGGAAATTTTCTACTTAACCAGTCTTTTTGTTACAAATCATAGTCGACATGAGCTCACGTCGACTATGATTTGTAACGTTACACTTTTTTATGACGGAATCCACATGTTGTTTCGGAATCCACATGTTGTTGACCGGCAGCAGTTGTTTCGTGCATTCTTGTTTATACATACATATTCCAAAATGAGATTCCACATTCCAAAATGAGATTTATGCACTTTCCCGCCAAAAAAAGTATGTACGAAATTTTCATTCCCAAAATACTAAAAACAGAAATGTATGTACGTTACAAAAAAGCATTTCGGGAATCACCCATTACTACTAGTTGTAGCTAATATTGCATGCAGTGTACTGTGCAAAAAGTGTACGTAGGTAGGTACCATACTGACCCAAGGGAGTTTCGAACCACTGACTGGCTACCAGATTCTACAGATGGGCTGGAGACTTAGATACATAACCTTTGTGTAATCACAATTTCCTCTTTGAAAAAATTATGGCGCGGGAGGGGTGGCATGCACTCGTACATGCTTTACTTATATAGAAAATAAAGGCCGTGCACAAGCCAGGCACATGGAAGAGGTCAGGGTGCATAGCACACACAACACACACACAACCACATACACATGAAAAACTGTATACACACGGAACCACCCAAAACGCAACACATGCTTCTTGGTTGGCACAGTTTTTTTTTTGAAGCAGGGAAAATGAATGTTGTCCGACAGTCACGAACAATGGAACAACCGAACAACCGAACAACCGAACAACCGAACAACAAAGAAGAAACACTAGTCAGTGACAATAACAGCAATTCGTTGGAGATTCTATTTGTTTCTGATCTTTCTTTCTTTTATTTTTATTTTTATTGAAATGGAACAACAATCAAACAAACCAATGAGGGAAAGAACAACACTCAAAATGGAACAATGAATAAAAAAAAGGAATGACAGAATGGAACAACAGAACAACAGCAGTGAGTGGCAATGACGGCAATTTGTTGGAGATACTATTTGTTTCTGATCTGTCTTTCTTTTATTTTCATTTTTATTTTTATTGAAACAGAACAACAATCAAACAAACCAACAAAGGAAAGGAGGGCACTTAAAACAGAACAACCAATGAAACAGAACGGAACAATGGAACGGAACAATGGGACAGAACGACAAAATGGAACAAGAGAAAAGTTCACACACAAAAATTGTATACACACGGAAAACTGTACATACCCCAAATCAAAACCACACAAAAAGCAACACAACATCCTTCTTGGTTGGCACGGTATTTTAAAAAAATGAAAAGCACGGAAACAACGGATTGGTAATGAAAGAAAACAATGAAAAATACTAGTGAGTGACAATGACAGCAATTTGTTGGAGATTCTATTTGCTTCTGATCTTTCTTTCTCTTATTTTTATTCTTCAGGAACAACAAACCAACAAAAGGACGTAAGAAGGACAAAGGGATGAAACAGAATGATAAAACTGAACAATCAAATGGAACAGAACAGAGAACAAAAACAGAAGAAAAGGAAACTTGATGCCACCGGCACGACACCAACAAATGGAAGATTCATAGGGTAAAAGGTACATATCTATTAAATTCCTTTCGTATGTATGTAAGGGAACAACAGGCCGGTACTTGAACTTACGTAGACTCCTACGTAATTTATAGTACTACAGCTGGAGTGGTACGATACTACTACCGATCGAGTCATATGCACATCTGTGAGCAAGATTGGAGTATCTCTGTAAACAGGATTGGAATGTTCAATGACTGCATCCAGCTCATATCTTATGGAAAATGACCGGGAAGGCCCATTCTTTCTGTAAACAGGATCGAAGTTCAATACTTAAGATCAGAAGTAATACCTTGGACCCTTCTTTCTGTTTTCACGATCGAAGTTCGATACTTAAAATCGAAAGTAAGATTCTTTTTGTTTTCATGATCAAAACAAGATGAATTTCCTGGGTTCCAGTATAGCCATTTTGATACTTCCAATCATGTGTTTCGATACTCATGATCAAAAGGGAGATTTGAAGAAGCTTCTTGTAACAGCTATTTTGATGATCACGATTAGAAGGAAGCTTCTCATGATATATATATAGAAGTTTGATAGCACGTGATTCTACAGTGCTGTACAATTAGCGGTGTACTGTATTCATCACTGCACTAAAAGAGATGTCATGCTCTCCAGCAAGATTACTCTCTGATTACTCTCTTATCTCATACTTTTAACATTCAACTGATTATATCTTCAAAATTCACACTAGTTGCTACCAACTACATGTAATCTACATTACTAAGGTCTGTCTCGCTGTATCTGAACAAGTTCACAGTAAGAAGAGATCTGGCGTTTCCATAGTCTTGCCTGTAGTCCGATTATCCGTTGCCGAAAGTATCCAACCACAATTGTCACGCGTAGAGTACAATCATTTGTCTACTAACACACTAACACAGCGGTGCTGTTCTTTAGAAGCCTTTGAATCAGACTCTCAACGGACCGGATTCAGAAGGAAAATAATAATATCTTACATACATTGCAAACCGTTGCAAATAGTAGTTTCTATGACACAAATGATTAAAATGTACGGAAAGGCGTACCTATCATACATATATTGCATATAATAATACTAGTACAATTCTTGACCCACATAATTCAATTGTAGTGGTAGGTGGTTGCAAGCCCCAATGTTAAATTTTAAGGGTTGTGTGTCGCGAGCCCAAGTGTTAAATTATAAGGGTAGTGCGTTGCAAGCAACAGAGATAAATTTTAAGAGTAGTGTGTCACAAGCCCAATTATTAAATTATAAGGGTAGTGTGTCACGAGCAATGGAGATAAATTTTAAGGGTGATGTGTCGCGAGCAATAATGGTAAATTTTACTGGTTGTGAGTCATGACCTTGTGAATTTAATTTTAGTTGGTGTGTGTCACGAACACAAATATTAAATTGTACGGGTAGGTTATATTAAACATTAATAATATTTATTCATGACCCAAGGAACAAAATAATTGCAAACCAGGGATTGAGAGTTAGGAAAATGAGCTTGATACAAAGCTACCAAATCACAGGGGGGGCTCATGTCAAAATTACACACAAGCAAGGGTTGCGAAAGTACCTTGCGAAGAAAAAAGAAAAGGGTCGCGGGACAGTTATCGGACGTTGTATAGCGGCTCAAATCACTGCAGCCATCATGTCTCCGGTGGACTTGTTGTTGCCATTGTTGCTACTCCCATGGTCAAAAGAAGCATCGTCGTGAGTTTGATTGTTGCTGCTGCTACTACGTCCAATAACTGTCACGCGACCCTTTTTTTTTGTCGCAAGGTACTTTCGCAACCCCTGCTTGTGTGTAATTTTAACACGAGCCCCCCCTGTGATTCACTAGGTCAGTATCATGCCCAATTTTCTAAATCTCAATACCTGGGTCGCGATTATTTTTTTCCTTGGGTCATGAATAATTATTATTAATTTTTACTAAAACCTACCCGTAGTACGCTCGCGAATCACATCTACTAAAATTAAATACGCAAGGTCATGACTCACAACCAAGCCCCCCCTGTGATTCGGGGGCTTCATATCATGCTCATTTTTCTAACTCTCAATCCCTGGTTCGCGATTATTTTTTTCCTTGGGTCATGAATAATTATTATTGATTTTTAATATCACCTACCCGTACGTTCGCAAATCACACCTACAAAAATGAAATACGCAAGGTCATGACTCACAACCAGTAAACTTTAACATTAGTGCTTGCAACACACAACCCTTAACATTTATCTCCATTGCTCGCGACACTCTACCCTTATAATTTAATATATGTGCTCGCAACACACATCCCTTAAAATTTAATATCATTGCTTGCGACTACCTACCACTACAGTTGAATTATTCGGGTCAAGAATTTGTCTAGTAGTATCATATGCAAAATATGTATGATATGTACGAGTACTCCTTTCCGTACATTTTAATCATTTGTGTCACACAATGTACTATTTATTGCAACGGTATGCAATGTATGTATAATATGTACCTTTTACCCTAATCACTCTCCCCGAAGATTTACCCGTGTTATACTAGGTGTGAGCCCACCCGCGTTGTCGTCAAATTAGTGAATGGACTGACACAATCAACATTAATGATTCTGAAAACAATGCCTAAACTTCCTCCATTCCGCCAAGCAATTGCATCAATACAGGATCAATATAGTTGTCATCCTCATGTTCCTCTTCAGCAAGACTACTGGCAACAGTGCCACCATCTTTCGATACAGTACCGATAGGGTTTTTTTCTGACTTGAATCTTTCCAGCATCATTTTCTCAAAAAAAATTACGCGTTTCCGGATCTTCTCTTAACGATTGTACCTTCTTGCACAATCTAGTGAACTCTTGCCTCGCTCCGCTGTTCTGTTCTGTTCTGTTTGATTGTTCCGTTTTGTCATTCCGTTTCATCCCTTTGTCCTTCTTACGTCCTTTTGTTGGTTTGTTGTTCCTGAAGAATAAAAATAAGAGAAAGAAAGATCAGAAGCAAATAGAATCTCCAACAAATTGCTGTCATTGTCACTCACTAGTGTTTCTCATTGTTTTCTTTTGTTGTCGATCCGTTGTTTCCATGCTTTTCATTTTTTTAAAATACCGTGCCAACCAAGAAGGATGTGTTGCTTTTTGTGTGGTTTTGATTTGGGGTATGTACAGTTTTCCGTGTGTATACAATTTTTGTGTGTGAACTTTTCTCTTGTTCCATTCTGTCATTCTGTCCCATTGTTCCGTTCCATTGTTCCGTTCTGTTTCATTGGTTGTTCTGTTTTAAGTGCCCTCCTTTCCTTTGTTGGTTTGTTTGATTGTTGTTCTGTTTCAATAAAAATAAAAATGAAAATAAAAGAAAGACAGATCAGAAACAAATAGTATCTCCAACAAATTGCCGTCATTGTCACTCACTGCTGTTGTTCTGTTGTTCCATTCTGTCATTCCTTTTTTTTATTCATTGTTCCATTTTGAGTGTTGTTCTTTCCCTCATTGGTTTGTTTGATTGTTGTTCCATTTCAATAAAAATAAAAATAAAAGAAAGAAAGATCAGAAACAAATAGAATCTCCAACGAATTGCTGTTATTGTCACTGACTAGTGTTTCTTCTTTGTTGTTCGGTTGTTCGGTTGTTCGGTTGTTCCATTGTTCGTGACTGTCGGACAACATTCATTTTCCCTGCTTAAAAAAAAAACTGTGCCAACCAAGAAGCATGTGTTGCGTTTTGGGTGGTTCCGTGTGTATACAGTTTTTCATGTGTGT
Source organism: Pseudo-nitzschia multiseries (assembly GCA_037355745.1). Classification (NCBI taxonomy): domain Eukaryota; phylum Bacillariophyta; class Bacillariophyceae; order Bacillariales; family Bacillariaceae; genus Pseudo-nitzschia; species Pseudo-nitzschia multiseries. The sequence continues at coordinate 4,371,891 of CM074784.1, read as the reverse complement.
GTGGTTGTGTGTGTGTTGTGTGTGCTATGCACCCTGACCTCTTCCATGTGCCTGGCTTGTGCACGGCCTTTATTTTCTATATAAGTAAAGCATGTACGAGTGCATGCCACCCCTCCCGTGCCATAATTTTTTCAAAGAGGAAATTGTGATTACACAAAGGTTATGTATCTAAGTCTCCAGCCCATCTGTAGAATCTGGTAGCCAGTCAGTGGTTCGAAACTCCCTTGGGTCAGTATGGTACCTACCTACGTACACTTTTTGCATAGTACCCAACTATGTACCTTTTTGCATGCAATATTAGCTACAACTAGTAGTACTGGTAGTATCCGCACCCTTTTTTTGTCTGAGAATAATAAAAAAATAGCACCTCCATTTCAATTAAACAACTTATGAATTATTTTCATTTGACACTCATTAAAGTACGTTTTTGGTGATTGGATTATACAAAGTAGTAAATGTTCTTCCTATTATGGACTTGACCTCATACTTTGCCTGTCATTACCCAATAAGTCATTTTGTGCCCTGGATTTGCACCAATAATATTCTCTTGTGTGCCACTTGGAGAGACAAACCACAACAGTTTCAGCAATCTGTGGGGCAATATTGTTACCAACAATATGCATCATAGGAGTCATGAAAAAATCATTCATGGCCTGGACCGGATACTTTCTAAGTCATTACCCAATAAGTCAGTTTGTGCCCTGGATTTGCAACAAAAATACCCTCTTGTGTGTCATTTGGAGACACAAACCACAACATTTTCAGCATTATGTGTGGCACTGTTGTTCCAAATATGCATCAGATGAGTCATGAGAAATATATTCATGCACAGCACCAAAAACTTTGAGAGTCATTACCCAATATTTTTCCTCCAAATCCAGTACCCAAATGCACTCATTGGGTGGTGACACACCAAACGTCACACATAACTCACTTCTGTTTCTTTCGTGATTCATCTTATCCATTACAGGAACAATATTCATTGACTAATCACCCAAAATATGTGATTTTCTAATTTTTAATTGCAAATTAGTGTGTATTCTTCCTCCAAATCCAGTACCCAAATGCACTCATTAGGTGATGACACACTAACTAACACAGATAACTCACTTCTGTTTCTTTCATGATTTATCTTATCCACTACAGGAACAATATTCATGGATTCATCACCCAAAATATCTGATTTTCTAATTTTAAATTGCAAATTAGTGTGCATTATTTCTCCCATTCCAGTACCCAAATGCACTCATTAGTTTGTGACACACAAACTATCACAGATAACTCACTTCTGTTTCTTTCATGATTCATCTTATCCATAATAGGAACAATATTCATTGACCAATCACCCAAAATATCTGATTTTCTAATTTTTAATTGCAAATTAGTGAGTATTTTTCCTCCAATTCCATTAAACAAATGCACTCATTAGTTTGTGACACACAAACTATCACAGATAACTCACTTCTGTTTCTTTCATGATTTATCTTATCCATTATAGGAACAATATTCATTGACTAATCACCCAAAATATCTGATTTTCCAATTTTTAATTGCAAATTAGTGTGTATTTTTCCTCCAAATCCAGGACCCAAATGCACTCATTAGGTGGTGACACACCAAACATCACACATAACTCACTTCTGTTTGTTTCATGATTCATCTTATCCATTATAGAAACAATATGCATGGATTAATTACCCAAAATATCTGATTTTCTAATTTTTAATTGCAAATTAGTGTGTATTTTTCCTCCAAATCCAGTACCCAAATGCACTCATTAGTTTGTGACACACAAACTATCACAGATAACTCACTTCTGTTTCTTTCATGATTCATCTTATCCATTACAGGAACAATATTCATTGACTAATCACCCAAAATATCTGATTTTCTAATTTTTAATTGCAAATTAGTGTGTATTTTTCCTCCAATTCCAGTACCCAAATGCACTCATTAGGTGATGACACACAAACTATCACAGATAACTCACTTCTGTTTCTTTCATGATTCATCTTATCCATTACAGGAACAATATTCATTGACTAATCACCTATAATATCTGATTTTCCAATTTCTAATTGCAAATTAGTGTGTATTTTTCCTCCCATTCCAGTACCCAAATGGACTCATTAGGTGATGACACACAAACTATCACAGATAACTCACTTCTGTTTCTTTCATGATTCATCTTATCCACTACAGGAACAATATTCATGGACTAATCACCCAAAATATCAGATTTTCTAATTTTTAATTGCAAATTAGTGTGTATTTTTCCTCCCATTCCAGTACCCAAATGCACTCATTAGGTGGTGAAACACAAACTATCACAGATAACTCACTTCTGTTTCTTTCATGATTCATCTTATCCATTACAGGAACAATATTCATTGACTAATCAGCTATAATATCTGATTTTCCAATTTCTAATTGCAAATTAGTGTGTATTCTTTCTCCACTTCCAGTACCCAAATGCCACCATTAGGTGGTGACACACTAACTAACACAGATAACTCACTTCTGTTTCTTTCATGATTTATCTTATCCACTACAGGAACAATATTCATGGATTCATCACCCAAAATATCTGATTTTCTAATTTTAAATTGCAAATTAGTGTGCATTATTTCTCCCATTCCAGTACCCAAATGCACTCATTAGGTGGTGACACACAAACTATCACAGATAACTCACTTCTGTTTCTTTCATGATTCATCTTATCCATAATAGGAACAATATTCATTGACCAATCACCCAAAATATCTGATTTTCTAATTTTAAATTGCAAATTAGTGAGTATTTTTCCTCCAATTCCATTACCCAAATGGACTCATTAGGTGGTGAAACACAAACTATCACACATAACTCACTTCTGTTTCTTTCATGATTCATCTTATTCACTACAGGAACAATATTCATGGATTAATCACCCAAAATATCTGATTTTCTCATTTTTAATTGCAAATTAGTGTGTATTTTTCCTCCCATTCCAGTACCCAAATGGACTCATTAGGTGATGACACACAAACTATCACAGATAACTCACTTCTGTTTCTTTCATGATTCAACTTATCCACTACAGGAACAATATTCATGGACTAATCACCCAAAATATCTGATTTTCTAATTTTTATTGCAAATTAGTGTGTATTTTTCCTCCAATTCCATTACCCAAATGGACTCATTAGGTGGTGACACACAAACTATCACAGATAACTCACTTCTGTTTCTTTCATGATTTATCTTATCCATTACAGGAACAATATTCATTGACTTATCACCTATAATATCTGATTTTCCAATTTTTAATTGCAAATTAGTGTGTATTCTTCCTCCACTTCCAATACCCAAATGCCACCATTAGGTGGTGACACACTAACTATCATAGATAACTCACTTCTGTTTCTTTCATGATTTATCTTATCCACTACAGGAACAATATTCATGGATTAATCACCCAAAATATCAGATTTTCTAATTTTAAATTGCAAATTAGTGTGCATTATTTCTCCCATTCCAGTACCCAAATGCACTCATTAGTTTGTGACACACAAACTATCACAGATAACTCACTTCTGTTTCTTTCATGATTCAATTTATCCACTACAGGAACAATATTCATGGACTAATCACCCAAAATATCTGATTTTCTAATTTTTATTGCAAATTAGTGTGTATTTTGCCTCCAATTCCATTACCCAAATGGACTCATTAGGTGATGACACACCAAACTATCACAGATAACTCACTTCTGTTTCTTTCATGATTTATCTTATCCATTACAGGAACAATATTCATTGACTTATCACCTATAATATCTGATTTTCCAATTTCTAATTGCAAATTAGTGTGTATTCTTCCTCCACTTCCAATACCCAAATGCCACCATTAGGTGGTGACACACTAACTATCATAGATAACTCACTTCTGTTTCTTTCATGATTTATCTTATCCACTACAGGAACAATATTCATGGATTAATCACCCAAAATATCAGATTTTCTAATTTTAAATTGCAAATTAGTGTGCATTATTTCTCCCATTCCAGTACCCAAATGCACTCATTAGTTTGTGACACACAAACTATCACAGATAACTCACTTCTGTTTCTTTCATGATTCATCTTATCCATTACAGGAACAATATTCATGAACTGATCACCTATAATATCTGATTTTCTAATTTCTAATTGCAAATTAGTGTGTATTTTTCCTCCCATTCCAGTACCCAAATGGACTCATTAGGTGGTGAAACACAAACTATCACACAAAACTCACTTCTGTTTCTTTCATGATTCATCTTATTCACTACAGGAACAATATTCATGGATTAATCACCCAAAATATCTGATTTTCTCATTTTTAATTGCAAATTAGTGCGTATTTTCCCTCCCATTCCAGTGCCCAAATACACTCATTAGTTTGTGACACACAAACTATCACAGATAACTCACTTCTGTTTCTTTCATGATTCATCTTATCCATTACAGGAACAATATTCATTGACCAATCACCCAAAATATCTGATTTTCTAATTTTTAATTGCAAATTAGTGTGTATTTTTCCTCCCATTCCAGTACCCAAATACACTCATTAGTTTGTGACACACAAACTATCACAGATAACTCACTTCTGTTTCTTTCGTGATTCAACTTATCCATTACAGGAACAATATTCATGGATTAATCACCCAAAATATCTGATTTTCTAATTTTTAATTGCAAATTAGTGTGTATTTTTCCTCCCATTCCAGTACCCAAATGCACTCATTAGGTGATGACACACAAACTATCACAGATAACTCACTTCTGTTTCTTTCATGATTCATCTTATCCATTACAGGAACAATATTCATTGACTAATCACCTACTATAATATCTGATTTTCTAATTTTTAATTGCAAATTAGTGTGTATTTTTCCTCCCATTCCAGTACCCAAATGCACTCATTAGGTGGTGACACACAAACTATCACAGATAGTAACTCACTTTCTGTTTCTTTCATGATTCATCTTATCCATTACAGGAACAATATTCATTGACTAATCACCCAAAATACCTGATTTTCTAATTTTAAATTGCAAATTAGTGTGTATTCTTTCTCCAAATCCAGGACCCAAATGCACTTATTAGGTGGTGACGCACAAACTATGACAGATAAGAAGTCACTTCTGTTTCTTTCATAATTCATTTTATCCATAACAGGAACAATATTCATGGACTAATCACCAAAAGTATCTGATTTTTTATTTTCTAATTGCAGATTAGAGCCTGAAACGCCGTTCCGGTTAGAGAATTCTGAAACGCCGTTCCATGATTGTTGACATGAATTGTACAAAAAAACATTTCACCACCCCAACAACAGAAGTCATTACCATCATACCTACATTACTACTACTACTATCATAATACACCCGGACACATATCTACGAAAAGACCATTTTTTGGAATGCCGTTCCAAAAAAGGAAAAAAGGGATAATGGTGGTGAAATCGTGTAGGAAGGTACTGCTGTAGATATCTACTCAAATTTGTTACCAGAAATTATCTAGTACAAAAACAGGTGTAGAAACCTACTACTGTAGATATCTACGCAAAGTCGTTACCAGAAATTATCTAGTACACAAAATTGTGTAGGAAGCTACTGCTGTAGATTTCTACGCAAATTCGTTACCAGAAAATATCTAGTACGAAAACAGTGTAGAAACCTACTGCTGTAGATATCTACTCAAATTTGTTGCCAGAAATTATCTAGTACAAAAACGGTGTAGAAACCTACTGCTGTAGATATCTACTCAAATTTGTTACCAGACATTAACTAGTACGAAAACGGTGTAGAAAGCTACTGCTGTAGATATCTACGCAAATTCGTTACCAGAAATTATCTAGTACACAAAGATTGTGTAGGGAGGTACTGCTGTAGATATCTACTCAAATTCGTTACCAGAAATTATCTAGTACGAAAACGGTGTAGAAACCTATTGCTGTAGATATCTACTCAAATTTGTTACCAGAAATTATCTAGTACAAAAATTGTGTAGGAATATACTGCTGTAGATATCTACTCAAATTTGTTACCAGAAATTATCTAGTACAAAAATTGTGTAGGAATATACTGCTGTAGATATTTACGCAAATTCGTTACCAGAAATTATCTAGTACGAAAATTGTGTAGAAAGCTACGGTAGTAGAATGCTACGGAAATTCGTTACTAGAAATTATCTAGTACAAAAATGGTGTAGAAAGCTACTGTAGTAGAAGGATACACAAATTCAATACCAGAAATTATCTAGTACGAAAATGGTGTAGAAAGCTACTGTAGTAGAAAGATACGCAAATTCAATACCAGAAATTATCTAGTACGAAAATGGTGTAGAAAGCTACTGTAGTAGAAGGATACACAAATTCAATACCAGAAATTATCTAGTACGAAAATGGTGTAGAAAGCTACTGTAGTAGAAAGATACGCAAATTCAATACCAGAAATTATCTAGTACGAAAATGGTGTGGAAAGCTACTGTAGTAGAAAGATACGCAAATTCAATACCAGAAATTATCTAGTACGAAAATCGTGTAGAAAGCTACTATAGTAGAAAGATACACAAATTCAATACCAGAAATTATCTAGTATGAAAACGGTGTAGAAAGCTACTGTCGTAGGATGCTACACAAATGCGTTATCAGAAATTATCTAGTACGAAAATATGGTAGAAAGCTACTGATGTAGAATTGTACGCAAATTCATTACCAGAAATTATCTTGTACCAAAATTGTGTAGAAAGCTACTGTCATAGGATGATGTAGAAAGCTACTGTCGTAGAAAGGTACGCAAGTTCAATACCAGCAATTATTTAGTACAAAAAGTGTGTAGAAAGCTACTGCTGGAGAATTCTACGCAAATTCATTACCAGTAAGATCACCGTCACACATGTGGTACGCATGAAAAATCTCACTATCACCGGTACATGAAAGATCTCACTGTATCACAGGTTGAGGAGAACATTAACTAAAAAATAAGGGCTATATCGAGCGCTTTCGCGCGCGCTTATTCTTTGTTATTCTATATTCAAAACGCGCGCAATGCGCGATATTATTTACTTGACATTCTTATTTAATTAAGAAAATCAAATCATTCTTCATTGTTCTATATTTACTGCATTAGATCTCACATGTTAAGTATCGATTTTTTTTCTTGGAACACACACACAGCGAAAAGTAATTTTTTTTGGGTACGAACAAAAAACTCTCTCTCTCTCTCTCTCTCTCTCACACACACACACACACACAAAATTCGAATTTCATGTAGATTCAGTACTAAGAAAGTGATCTCGAACACACAGCGAAAACACTCACACCACACCGCTGATTTTACAGTGTGATTTTACAGTGTGATTTTCTTTTCTTTTCGAGGCAAAAAATACTCTTTCCCTTCATAATCTTACCAAACTTATCTTGAGCAGAGTTGCTTTACCTGTACTTGTACGATAAAGCACTCCGTCCGAGAACGCAGGATCCCACTGAACTGATCAGCAATGATCACTAGGCAGGGAATTCCAGGCTCGAGATATTTTAGTCCGAAACAACTGCCTTGGCTGAAAAAAGACAATAGAGACCAGGACGAGAGAGGAATTGCTTGATAGATATTGTTTGAGGGCCCGCAAACACGTCTTGAAAAGTAACAAATCTGCATCCCTTGTGTATTTATATCAACAGGATCAAGATCCAGTTTTTTGTGACAAAGGAGTAAGAAGGCTGCAAATCTACGGCAGCAGCAACAACAATAATTTCTTCCCTGGTGCGCCGATCGGCAACAATGAATCATCGGTAAACGACAACAACGAATCTGTGGCAAACGGTACGAATGAGAGAGAGAGAGAGAGAGAGAGAGAGAGAGACAATGATGCCTACATCCTACATTGCCCGATGATGCATTCCTAAATTCTGTTTTCTTCTTATTTTCATAGTGCCGGAACAGGAACAACAGATATCAACCAATCGTCGGCATCAACAAATCTGTCGGTATCCTCAACGAATTGACCATATCAAGGAATTGACCGTATCAACGAATCAACAAATCAACAGCATCAACAACGGGAGCAGACGGCAACACAGGTGACCCACAACACGGCAACGGGGTAGGTTAGCATGTAAATTATATTATTCTGTTGTTATTATTTTCTCTACATCAATAGGTACTCACCCCATTTTCTGAAATTATCAACAACCGCAACAGCAACAACAATGAAAACGAATCCACAGGATGAATCAACAGCAACAAATCAACAACAGCGATACAACCGTAAAACACCGCTGCTGGCTGCTGGCTGCTGGCATCCTGCTGCTTGAAACGCCGCCCAAAATGCCGCTGCTGGCTTCCTGCTGCTCCGCTCCAAACGCCAATGCTTGCTGCTGGCTTCCTGCTGCTCCTCCAAAACGCCACTCCACCAGTCGCTGTTGCTGTTGCTCTCGCTAGTCGCTGTTGCTCTTGCTAGTCGCTGTTGCTCTTGCTAGTCACTGTTGCTTTCGCTAGTCGCTGTTGCTGTTGCTGTTGCTGTTGCTGTTGCTTTCGCTAGTCGCTGTTGCTCTCGCTAGTCGCTGTTGCTGTTGCTGTTGCTGGTTGCTGTTGCTGTGGCTGTGGCTGTGGCTGTTGCTGTTGCTGTTGCTGTTGCTGTTGCTGTTGCTCTCGCTATTCGCTGTTGCTCTCGCTATTTGCTGTTGCTCTCGCTAGCCGCCGTTGCTCTTGCTAGTCGCTGTTGCTGGTTGCTGTGGCTGTTGCTGTTGGTGTTGCTCTCGCTAGTCGCTGTTGTGTTACTCTTGCTAGTTCGCTGTTGGTGTTGCTCTCGCTATTGCTCTTGCTAGTGGCTCTTGCTCTTGCTAGTCCTCGCTCTTGCTAGTCGCTGTTGCTAGTTGTTGTTGCTAGTTGCTATCTCCGCTCCAAACGCCGCTGCTCGCTGCTGGCTTCCTGCTGTTTGAAACGCCGGTCCAAAACGCCGCTGCTGACTGCTGGCTGCTTCCTTCCTGCTGCTCCAAAACGCCGCCCCAAACGCCGCTGCTCGCTGCTGGCTTCCTGCTGTTCGAAACGCCGGTCCAAAACACCGCTGCTGACTGCTGGCTGCTTCCTTCCTGCTGCTCCAAAACGCCGCTCCAAACACCACTGCTCGCTGCTGGCTTCCTGCTGGTCAAAACACTGGCTTCCTACTGCTGGCTGCTGGCTGCTGGCTGCTGGCTGCTTCAAAACGCCGCTGCTTGCTGCTGGCTTCCTGCTGCTTGAAACGCTGCTCGAAACGACACTCCAAAACGCTGCTCCAAAACGCTGCTGGCTGTTGGCTGCTGGCTTCCTGCTGGCTTCCTGCTGCTCCTCCAAAACGCTGCTTGAAACGCTGCTGGTGGCTGCTGGCTTCCTGCTGCTCCAAACGCCGCTTGAAACGCCACTGCTCGCTGCTGACTTCCTGCTGCTCCAAAATGCCGCTGCTCGCTGCTGGCTTCCTGCTGCTTGAAACGCCACTCCAAACGCTGATCCAAAACGCTGCTGGCTGTTGGCTGCTGGCTTTCTACTGGCTTCCTGCTGCTCCTCCAAAACGCTGTCCAAAACGCTGCTGCTGGCTGCTGGCTTCCTGCTGCTCTAAACGCCACTTGAAATGCCACTGCTTGCTCCTGACTTCCTGCTACTCCAAAAAGCTGCTGCTTGCTGCTGGCTTCCTGCTGCTCAAAACGCTGCTCGAAACGCCGCTCCAAAACACCGCTTGATTGCCATTTGAATACCCTTCCCAATCAAAATTGAAGTAGAGTAACGTGTAGGTATTTGAGTTGGTGTCATGTTGTACTAGTAGTTGTACGGTGGTGAGCCCTCATGGTCTGTTCTACAGTAGGAGAAATAGAGTGGTCGTCAAAATGGAAATGGTGTTTGGATCTTCCTAATTTGCCGTTCGATCGCCCTTTGATTGTCATTCCTGGTCAGCAAATCAGTATAGTAACATGCTGGTGTTCAAACCTGGTAGGATTTGTACATGTCTGCCTCCATTCTCTCCTTTATCCAAGGGGAAAGAGATGGGTCGGAGTAGGGCCCGTAGTTGTTGTTGTCTTTGCCATTTGAATACCATTCCCGATCAAAAATGAAGTAGAGTAACGTGTAGGTATTTAAGTTGGTGTCATTTTGTACTATTTGTATGGTGGTGAACCTTTATGGTCTGTTCTAGGGAAGGAGAAACAGAAGGGTTGTTGCAGGGTTGTCAAAATGGAAGTTCTTAATGACATAGGTGATTTCGATGATCGGAATTCCTGTCAAAAATAAATCATGTCTTTGAGGGTTTTTCTGCTGTGTTTGCAGGGTCTTTTCACTTGTTCTTTTTTTGAAGAGATTTCAGTGTACGGAGCACACACATGTTCATTGCCTGTAGACTTGTACATGGTTTTGGTTTTTGTACTGTGTATTTATTGTGGTATTTTGTACGCAGTGTGGAACGCGGCAAAGGAGCAAACAAACACTTCTGAAAATAATTTTATTTCATATCTTGGGTTAAGGTTAGGAAGTTTGGTAGCGAGAAATAGATTTTTTAAATCAATTTAGTCAAAATTGAGAGATCAAGGGACACTTTGAGTCATCGGGGAGAGTTTTGGTCACAACCTGAAGGGGGTCGAAACTCTTCACCACAAAAATTGTGAATTTAAAAAAATGCCCTTGCGCATAACAAAAGCAGGGTTGATTTTCTGAAAATAGGGCTTGCGAGGGGTCGCGTTGGGTTGGCTGACAGTTATCGGACGTACTGCTCATTCAAAACACCGCTCGCTGATTTTGATTGCCATGGCCAAACAAGCAAACAAAAGAAGAAGAGCGTGGAGAGATAGGACTAAACAAATGACAACACAGCCACCATGACAATGACAAAGCAAACATAACACTCTGAACATGATCTTTCCCCAGCAAATAAAGGACCAACAACGACTTACACAGCTACTAATAAGATGGGGTCCTTGTTGTTGCAATAGGATAGGAAGCAGCGAAAAGGGTTCATTGCCATGGCCGGGGAGCAATTACACAATTTGCTTTTGAAAGCGGTTGATGAATGATGACGATGGCGACGACAACCAAATCAAACAGAACAGCCTAAACAGCTTCCCCCCAAGCAAACAAAGGACCGGCAATGGCTTACACAGCTAATAGGATGGGTTTCTTGTTGTTGTAATAGGATAGGAAGCAGCGAAAAGGGTCCATTGCCATGGTTGGGGAGCAATTTGCTTTTGAAAATGGCTGATTTCAAACTTATGAATAACTGTATGGGGAAAAAACAAGCAAAAAATTAAAAAATCAAGGATGTAGTAGGGATTCTACTAGATTCTACTCAGGTGGTGTCAAGGAATCAATCAAACCCCTGCTGCTGCTGCTGCTGCTGCTGCTGCTGCTGCTAATCCTGCATGTTAGTTCCCTCATCACACAAACGAGATTCAGGGTTCTTTAGGGAATCACGCACATTTTTGGGCCAAATTCCACTGGTCCCCCTTTGTAATTTCCTTGATTTTATGAAATTAATGTTGAACTCAAAATATTGTGATGCACAGTACATCTTCCTACCCCACTGGCATCTGTTCCAATCCAGTGGCATGGTACTGAATTTGATGCCTGAAACAAATAGTTTGTGGTCACAATTTCTCAATCTAAATGGGTTCCTCATTTCTATTGTTAATACTGGCTACTATCAATGGTCCACACTCCTAAGTATCAGGTTTATTGTAAATGTTGCTACTTTGACTCACCTCTTATTACTACCGGTTACGGAAAGAAGAAGGTCACCAAGAAGAAGACATCCCCCCTTGTTTACAACAAGACAAAGAAATAATACAGGAGTAATTGTTTTGCCCAGTCTTATGGACCATATTTCACGTAATCCGGATACATGTTATTCTTAGTTACTACCGGTGTTGGGAGTAGATGATTTTGCATCTTCCGTATTCATTAGAAAATCAAAGAAGCAAGTGGATGCTAGTGGAAAATTAGGTCTAACGAACCCCCCTAACGGTCCACTGAGTAGCGGGCTGGCTTGTAGGTATCTGATAGTAGAAGAGGGCAGGGTACTCCAATTGGTGGCATCAAATGATCCTGGAGTCCGCTTGGTGGGATTTGCTTGAACATCATTTTGTTGTCTTTGGTCCCCAGTCAAAATCACCAAAATAGACCGTATCTCCTTAATCTGGAGGACTCAGTCCCTTCTTTATGTGGCTTGTAGGTATCTGATAGTAGAAGAGGACTGGGTACTTTGATTGGTGGCGTCAAATGATCCTGGAGCCCGCTTAGTGTGATTTGCTTGAGCATCACTTTTTTTTGTTTTTGGTCCCCGGTCAAAATCACCAAAATAGGCCGTATCTCCTTGATATCTGGAGGAATCAGTCCCTTCTTTATGTGACTTGTAGGTATCTGATAGTAGAAGAGGACTGGGTACTTTGATTGGTGGCATCAAATGATCCTGGAGCCTGCTTAGTGGGATTTGCTTGAGCATCATGTTTGTTCTTGTTTTTGGTCCCCGGTCAAAATCACCAAAATAGGCCGTATCTCCTTGATATCTGGAGGAATCAGTCCCTTCTTTATGTGGCTTGTAGGTATCTGATAGTAGAAGAGGACTGGGTACTTTGATTGGTGGCATCAAATAATCCTGGAGCTCGCTTGCCGGATTCGTGGCAGTGTTGTTGTTGTTGTTGTTGTTGTTATTGTTCATTTGTCCAATGTCAAAATCACCAAAATAGGCTGTCTCTCCTTGATATCTAGAGGAATCAGTCCCTTCTTTTTGTGGCTTGTAGGTATCTAATAGTAGAATGGGGTCGAAGCCTTGTTTTGTTGTAATAAGCTTGCATTCATTGGTCTTTCAGAGCAGCACTACTAGGAATCCACGAATCCAGCACATCCCGCATGATCTGTGCCGCTTGTACTATCCCTACATCCTTGATTTCTGCAGGAATCAGTCCGTTCTTTTTATGGAGTGTTGGTATCTAACAGGATACAAGGTTCAATGCGTTGGTTTACGGGCGGCGCTTTGTATCAAGCTGCTGGAGAGATATTCCATTTTCAGGATCCTCGTGAAATACTGGTGTGCATACTCTAACTTTTCAACAGTTCGTATCATTGCTTTTTGACCCCTTGGTTATTAACTGAGAATTAGAAATTTTACTACTGTAGTTGTGTTATGCAGTGATTTAGGAGGAGAGAAATTATTTGTGTGAGTTTTTGCTTAATATTTTGACCACACATGGATTTTGAGTTCTTTTTAATTACCCACAAAATGCAGCGAAAACGAGCGACGGATGGACTGTGTATCGCACCCCTGCAAAATGATGACCCCTGCAACAATAGCATGTAATTAGCATCTTGTTAAATTGGTGAATACCTGCAAAGCAATGATGTCTACTAGCCAGCTCCAGCAAACGAACGCACCAGTGGCTTTCTTGCTTGGTTAATGCAGCCCGTGGGTGCAAATAAATCTGGAACACTCCCATTTGAATAAACCCAAAGGATGCGAAATATTTCAAGAGAGACCATTGAATGGGTCATTCCCAAAAACACAGAATATGTGTGTCATCATTGCACACATGGCATTGATGTGTGTATTTGAGAATGAAAACCAATGTACACAGATATCTGTGCACTAAAAACTCTTTCCATATTCATGTTCATTTTTGTAGTAAGGAACAATTCGGCCATACATATGATACAAACAATGAAAAATTGGAATCTCCCTCTTTCTCCGACTAAAAAAGGTACATAGTAATTTCTTCAGTGTAATTTGAAATTTTTGCTAGTAATTTTCCTTCTTTTCTGATCAATCAATCGATCGTCCTCACCCTCTTAACAATCATACTCATCAATCTACTCAACCACCCAAAGCAAAATTCCACTATCATGGCACTTGAGTTTATTTCCATCTTCTGTATGATAGACGATGATGAAGATGAAGATTCTTCTGACAAAAAACATCTAAAAGATAGAAGAACACCAAGGATAGCCCTTCGTCGGCACCACCAGTCCACCTTCATTTACCTTTTCAACTTTGGCAACAAACAGGCTCTTCTCAACTGTTGTGGTGTAGACCACAAGGTCTTTCGGGATCTCCTAGACCTCTTCCAACCAGTATTCAATGTTTACACAATTGATAAAACCCCCGAGCGTATCCAAGCTAACCTTAACAAATAATGGAGTACCAAAAGGAAGAAAACGAGAGGCGAATGCAACACGTTGCCTTGGGTTAGTCCTTTTTTGGTTTCACACAAGAGGATCTGTTGCAAGAATAGCCTCAATGGCTTTTGGATGTACTTCTACTGTCATGTACAAATGGATAAAGTTTTGCGGAAAGTTCTTTTGTGCATTACAGAACCATCCAAAGGCAAGGACTGTACTTCCAAAGAAAGAAGAAATGGAGGGTTACATTAGCGCAATTGGTGCAAAATATCCGGCACTTCATGAAAATTGAGTATGGGGTGCCGCTGGTGGGCTTCAACTCAAAATACTGCACTACGATAATTGGTTAATACAGAGCCAGTACTACAACAGTTGGACATGCAATACTTATGAGAGTATTGTTTTTGTTTTTGCACCTGATGGGAGAATCTGCATAACTACTTTCAACTGTTCTGGGTCTTGGCATGACAGTACCATTGCAGATTACAATGTTCATGATCAGATGCAGGAAATGTTCAATGAGTATGGCGCAATGCTTACGGTTGATGCGGCATTCAAAGTAAGACTTTTGAACTGTCTTATCCAGAGTTCGCAATTGGATTGAGTTGGCGCTGAAGCTCTTGTGTTGAATCGTGAAGCAACTTCACTTTGGCAGTTATCAGAGTGGGGGATGTGAATGATCCAGGGGCAATTCCTGCAATTGAAAGACAGGATTCTTTTAGAGGACTCTGGATATCAGAAGGTCATACTTAACATGATGATGCTTCTGTACAACTACCAGACCAGTACTGTTGGCCACAACCAGATCCTGAATGTCTTCATGCATAAAAAGGGTGGATACTCCTCTTATGCCAACGAGTCAGCCAAGGTGAATACCAACTTTTTGGAGATGGAGATGGCCTAGTGCGTGTGCCCATACATTGAGCCGTTGAGACGGTGCTGATTGGGTGCCCGAGGCGTTGAGCCAGTGATTGGGTACGCAAACAGACTTGGATGACTTTGATGATTCGTGATCGTACTTGGATGGATGGACTTCTTAAAGTTTGATTCCAAAGTTGGACTTTAGGATTGGATTTGAAAGAAAATCGGACTTACGGTTTGGAGTTGGAAGTTTCGCTTTGGGTGGTTGAGTAGATTGCCAGATCCGATCAAGGAGTAGATTGTTGATTGGACTTGTTGGACTTTGGTCTGACCGATTCATTTGGACTTGAATTGATGTGGACTTCAATCAATCCACCATGGTCAACTTGGATTGGTCGATCAATTGCAAAGTGTAGTGTAGATTAAGATTAATATCTAACAATGGATTTGGACATACTACTAGCTTTCCCTGTAGATTTGGACATAGCTTCCGCTGTTGCTAAGTTTTGGAATCATGAGCTTAGATTGAGCTTGGAGCTTGGATCAATATGAGCAGTTTGATCCATTCATCCATCCGGAGTAGTTTCGCTTTTGGTGTTTGGGTTCGTAAAAACCGCACGACTCCTTAAGAGGGGTTCAACGCAGCGCCGGTTGAAGTTAGCCTCATCAGTTTTTTGATACTTGGACGTGGGCCTAAAATGTGGGAGTAAATTGCATCTATGTGTTTCAATAATTGGACGTGGGAATCGTTGGGAATCGTTGGCAGATGCGTGTGCTTGCATACATGGACGTGGGAATGGATTCCAATTGATTTGATTCAAATCGATTTCAGACTTTCATGTACCAACTTCACGATTTTGCAAGTTCTTTTGGTTTAGAACTCTAATTCATTATTCCTTGCTAAGCTCATAATTTGTTTTCTTGAAGAACCAAAAGCAACAGCAACAACATAATCTATGTCTTAACTTCAAATCTAACACTAATCTTAGAATCCGATTCCGAATCCAAATCCGACAATCTACTTGATCATGGTGGTGGTGAGCAAGCAGACGCTGAGTCAGAGTGAGATGAGGATCGACTTCAAAGTCCATCCGGATGACTTCATTGATCCAACTATCTTCCAAGTGAAAATTATTCTGAGTCCGTTTCCACTTCAAATTTTTTGAAGTCCAGTTTTGTCACTTAACACAAGTAATAGCCCATTCATCCAAGTCATAGCCATCTCTTTGGCACACAACACGTCATTTGAGGTCCAATCTTGCCTTGCAGTTGAAGTTGATCAAAATGAGCCACCAACCATTCCAATCCAAGTTGAAACAGATTATGACTCTGAGCCCCAGTCTGATTTATTTGAAGCAGAATTGGAATCGGTTTTTGCTTTGGCTTTGGCTTTCAGTTTCTTGTTTAAATCCAAGTCCAAATCTTAATCCGAATCTAAGTCACGCTTCTTTTGGCTCTTCTTGGTATTATTTGCAAAGAGGCTGGCAATATCCACAGCAACCTTGGATATGACGTTGACAACCACATTTCTTCCTTCCCTATTCATGGCAGCTTGCTTCTCTGAGTCTTTCCTGTTCATCTCAGCTTGCTTCTCCAAGAATGACACGAGTTCTTGACTCTGTCATTGATGTGGGATCTGTACGATCTCTTTCCTGGTGACAGTGTCATCGACATGATGGCGCCAGCAGTAGACAGTAAGTCTTCATTTGGTAGTTGAGACGGTTGACCAAAAGTTGGTGGCGCTGGTTGAGTTGGTTGAGTTGGTTGAGTAGGTTGACCAACAGGAGCAATAATGGGAAAGCCTTCAGCATAGTCTTCACCAAAAAGGTCTTCCTCTTTGATAGAAATAAATTCATACTCATCATAACCTTGTATCATGTCATACCGCTGGTGTTTATCACCCCCTTCTGCCTTCCAAAGCATCCTTACCTTGATTGCCTTCATCACCCTAACTTACCAGGGACATATTGGATCGCCAGTTGAAACTTTTTGGCCATAGAGATTGCTTAGTTTCCAGCCAATGAATTGTATTTCCCTTGGGCAGTCCGGATAGGCATTTCTATGAGCTTGAATAACAAAATTTCATTCCTTGGTAGAGACAGGGTTAACGCAAAATATCTTCTTCAACAGAGACCTGAGTTCCGATGTGGTGTAGTTTGTTGGACCATTCAGGCATGATGAATGTATGGGGAACTGGCGATATCACCTCCTCCTCTTCATCGTGGAAAAAACAGAATAAATACTTCGTAAAATGTTGTTGTTGCAACTTCTCTTTTTTCAATTTTTGGTGACCGTTGTATGATTGAAACTGGCAATTGGCAATCCCTTGGACTGTGACTGGACGTTTTTGTTCTTTTATGTGACTCGTCCTTTGGATTACTAACAAGGGAATGAAAAAGATGCAGTCATGGATTCCGAATGGCCGACACAGAATTGTGAGACTATTATTTTTACGATGGGGTCTTGTAAACACAAAAATAGCAATATGTGCGTAAAATCTGCACGCATTGTGTGACAGATGACGCAGAAAAGTGTCTGACCAGGAACACACAGATATTCTGTGTTTTCGGGAATGACCCAATCTATCCGTACAAATTCTGTGGAAATGGAATGCTTTTTCAGACAAGACATTCTGAAATAGTAAAAACACTTTTATTTAGCTAGCAAGCGACTGTAACTCTTAGAATACATTCAATGCTATCAGTGTGTCATCTTCAAATTCTATCTAGAATTCTTAAATCATTGAAGGATTGATTACTTCGTATATTTGACTTGAACCCTTTTGATTGCAATCCTGCGAGCTTGCTGTATTGGAGTTTGCTTCTTCCAGAATGGTGGAAGAATGTGCTTGGTATGCAGGAGGAGCCGTTTTAGGCACATTAGTGTTCACGATTCGGTGGCGAGTTATTGACATAGACGGATCATCGATCGAAGTGTTTGACGGAGCGATATTCGTGCAAGCCAACGGCAATTGCGGTTGTAGATGCAGATGCCGTGGAAAGTGCTGCCAAGCTCCTGGTTCTTTTTCCGTTGTATCGTCTTGGTTGCGGTTTTGGTTGCGGCTGGGTGTCATTGTCTTTCTTTTTCCATTCGCAACGAGGAGCTTCGTTATCTTCCATCATATCTTGATTGCGTGCAAGATCCACAGAGGCAAAACCCTCTTCCGATTCATTGAATGAATCACTCTCAGTCTCTTTGTGCTCGCAAACTGATTCCTTTAATGCTGCGTCAATTTTTTTCCTCCGGCGTGGCTGCCTATCATCCGTCTCCATAGAAGACAAACCCAGTACGGTTCGAAGTCGTTTGGATTGGATTTTAGCAAATTTGATCCCATCCTCGTATCTCATGAACGAATCGATTCGTGTCTGCCTCATTGATCCCTCTTCCATTCTTTGTACGATTGGCAAAATCAGTTTCTTTGTTTCATCAGCAGTCCACCCCATATGGCCGTGACAGAAAGCTATAAGACCATCAAGGTCGGGAACTACCCCACGAAAATCGTTCCCTTGAAGTATCGACCACAGGATTTAAGTACGCATTCAAAACCTTGATGTCTGGAAAGTGTTTCGGAGCGACCCATCGAGTGCGAGCTGTATGGTGTTTTCTGTGAAAAAGTTGTTCTCTGTCGGTACTAATACCGGTAATGTCTCCAACGCTTTTGTTGTTCCCTGCCAGATCGAGAGGATCAAATCCGTCCAACCATTTGCGAAAACGAGTCAATCCAGCTTTGCAATCATCAGCTACATCAAATGCTTGTAAAATTTCCATTCCATTTACGATCCCCACGCCCTTCACGCCTTCCGTGTAATCTGCCCCTAACAGCATGGCTAGGGCAACCAAAGCATCTTGATTCAGGTTCATTTCTTCGCTTGCGTCCTTAGCGTGATAAACTTCGACATACTTTTTGTCTTCGAAAATATTCTTGTATATTACCTGCCCTCCAAAAACAAATGTGTCACTATCCTCTGTGACAATCCCGTCTACAAGTCCCAACTTCTCCAATTCGACACATTGAGCCTCGGCTTCCGCGGGAGCCACAACATAGGGAATCCCAAACAGGCGCAAAAGCTGCATCACTTCGGTCCGCATTTCCTCCGTAACACCCGAGTTTGTAGGATCCATCATCTGATCCGATTGAATGGCTTCCCTAGGTAGCAGTTGTAAAATCTTGTCCTTGAGTATTTGTCGCTGTCCAGCGCATTGAGCCAATCCGAGTTGTCGATCGTGTCATCAGAAGTCTTCCTTTTCGATGGGTGTGGTTTCTTCGATTCCGATTGAACAGAGGATTTGCCTTTGCTCGGGACTAAGCAATCTTCGTCGACATCGTTTGTTTTGGTCTTCAATACACCTGGTTTCGCTGATTCTGGGATTTCCATTCCATTTTCGGCTGCATGCTGGGCAATTGCTCTCCGAAAAGCTCGGCCGGCCCAATTGGTAAGATTGGCTGCCGTGCCTTGTGCATGCTCGAGTGCTGCAGCGACTTCGTTTGAAGATTTAGTCTTTGTCGTTCCCCAGTCATCGGCACCAATCGGAGCGAGAGCATCCTCCGTTGTTCCAGCTTCCCAATCAATCTCGTCATCGTCATCGTCATCGTCATCGTCGATGTCGATCACTTCAGCTGCCATTGATGCTCCTGCAACATTGTCGAAATATTTGCTCGATTGCTTGTGTGTGTGACTGGTTTCTTGCTGCTTGCCTTCGTTCAATGATACCGTTTGGGGCTTGCCACTTGTCCCACGCACCGTTTCCGCGAAATATAGAGTATCCTTTCTCCCTTCGCAATCGTCCGGACAATCACCTTTGCCACCATATCTGCCGTCTGTAACAACCGATACCGATACCATTCCCGGTGATTCGACTGGTTGTTCGTCTTCGGATAGTTCTATAGCTTCCTTTTCACATTCACCATCTCCGTCTTCCCAATCCACGGCATCGTCATCATCTTCGTCGTCGTCTTCATTTCCTGTTTCGTCTGCCCCGATGCTTTTTGTCATTTGCGTACGATCGTGATCGTTTATCTTGAATGAGGCTACGGGTAGTAGCTTATTCGCATACATTTTCGCATGCAAGACATTGGCTACTTCTGGGTCGCGTGGAGGTCGGGATTTACTGTTACCATCTTCCTGCTCATCATCGTCGCCATTGTCGTTGTCGTTGTCGCTACCATGCACTCCGAATTCCTTTTCCCTGCTCCCCCCTGATAGTTCAACGGTTTCGTGATGCGAAGAGCGTTTCTTCCCATCAAATTCATTGCAATCGTTGTTCTTGTCATCTTCCCAAATAATAACATTGTTGCCGTCGCTGCCGTCGTTTTCTTGGTTTCCATCCTCTTTGTTTGAGGATGAATGACAGAACAGAAGCTTCTCTCTGGCATCTTTCGACGGCTGGATCGTTTTGCGTTCCATGGTTTTAATCTGGATTTTCCCATCTTCCCAATCAACACGACCACGCCCGTCATCATCATCAACGCTTGAATTCGAGGATGGGAGGCCTTCACGGTGTTTGGATATACTCGTTAGAGCGGGTAGGTGGTTCGTTTTCGTTTTCGGTTCCTCGCTTTTGTCTTGGTCGTTGCCATCTTCCCAGTCAACATCCTCGTCGTCCTCGTCCGATGATAGTGGACAAAGTGAGAAGTTCGCCGTTTGTAGTTGGAGCAGCACCAGGTTGCCGGCTCGTGAAACCCTCAGTCTTATCTAGTTGGGGTGCAAGGGACGGAGATGATTCAGAGTTGCTTCGGCTAGTTTCTGCCGTTACGAACCCTCCACCATCACCCTCTTCCCAGTCTACGTTCCCGTCGTCATCGTCATCATCGTCACCGTCGTCCTCGGAGGTTAATGGACAAGTGAGCAATTCCCCCTTGTGAGTTTGAGCCGCACTTGCTTGCTGACTCGCGCCAAAGATACTGTTATCCGCAGCAAATGGATCCTTGTACGTTTGGGCCGCACTTACTTGCTGGCTCGCGGCAAAGATACTATTGCATCCGGCAAATGGAATCTGATTCACGAAGGCCTTCGTGTGGCAGTGTTGGTTTCTGATTGTCGTCTTCGCTAGGGATCCCGGCCCGTTTTGACGGATTCGCCTGTGAGATCGACGTACCACCATCTTCGCGTTCGATTTCGTGGTCGGTGGTGGACGGCAAGAAACCACCTCCCCCGTCTCCCCAGCAACCTTCCGGTTCGTGTTTGTGTTCCTCTTCGTATTCCGATTGTTGCAACTCCCGAGCCAATTTTGCGTCGTCCTCTTCCTGTACCTGTGCCTTATCGAGCTCGAGTTGCGATCTGTCTCGAGAACGAGAGGCATCGACCACCGTATCTGATGGTGCTTCGTCTCGAGACGTAGGAGACTTCGACAGGAACCCTCCACCGCAATCGTCGTCTTCGTCGCTGCAATCATCGATTTCTATGCATTCCCTAGGAGTTCTGTTGCCGTCGTCGTCATCGTCGTCGTCGTTCGCTTCGTCTTCAATCGATTGCAAGGCCCGCGCCAATGCATGGTCTTGGGATTCTTGCTCGGCTCTAGAGGCGGTTCGAGTTTCCGACTCGGCGACTGAGATCGAGTTCCTCTGGTTGTGTCGTTCCAAGAAAGACTCCTCTCGTCCGGTTGTGTTGTAACCACCACCACCACTGTCGTGACTATCGCTATCGTCGTCGCTGAAATTATCGCTATCGTTGTCGATGCAAATCACCTCGCCACCATCTTCCTCGCTACCGGTGCACGTGCGAGTCCACGCGTTGGACCCGTCCGCAATGGGAACCGCGAATCCCCCTCCCCCGTCTTCGAGCGTGGCACCCGCGGCAACACTGGATTGTTGTTCCTCCTTCCGGTGGCTCTCCGAGGCGTCGTGCTTGTGCTTGTGCTTGTGTTCGTGTTCGTCACTATCGACGAAGTCGGATCCCCCCCGTTAGGTAGTGAGCGTTCCGAACCTTGTGAAAATCATGTTCGTCGTCGCTATTGTCGTTGTCGTTGTCGTTGTCGTTGTCGTTGTCGTTGTTTGTGGTCCCGTGTTGCGATCCCTTCTGGTGATGAAACATGCGCATCGTCCTCGTCGTGCTGCCCGTCTTAGTGGAGGTTTGTCGGTTCCGTTTTGCTTCGTGGGCACGATAGTGCTGGCGGCGACCACCACCACCGAATCCGAGGGCCGTGTGTGTCGTTTTTGGTTTCGACGCTGGGTTTGTGCTTGTGTTTGTGCTCTCCTTTTCGAACAGAATCCCGTTTCCCCGGACCATCTTGGCTTCCTCCTCCGCTTTGGCGGTGGCCTTTTGTGCCATATGGGCAATGTCACGGTTGAGCCGGGTGGATTTGAGAAAGTTACGCAGCTGGCAGGTGGAGAGCCGGTCCGGATCCGACGCCACCGTCAGGAACTCCCGGCGCGAGGCCATCCGGCGCTGTTTCTGGGCGTCCTCGATGACGTCCTTCCGGGCGGTCTCCGGCAGATCGGCGACCGAATCGACGGCAAATCCGGTCCCGTCGCCGGCGTGGAATTTGGACACGTCCCAGTACTCTTGCTGCTTTTGCTTTTTGGTTCGACCGGTTTTGGTTCGGGGGTAGGAATGCCGTTTTGGTTGGTCGGGATTGCTTTTGTCGCTGTCATCGTCGTCATTGCCACTGTCATTGCCATTGCCATTGTCATTGCCATTTCCCTCATCGTCGCTGTGAATCACAATGGCGGCATCCCAATCGTTGACCTCTTCTAGTAATCGATTGGAATTGTAATCGTCTCGCAACAAATGATCGTCGTTGTCGTTGTCGTTGTCCCTGCTACTATCGTTATTCATTCGATACGTACCATTGTCCTCGTTCGAGTCATCATTAGCCGAGCCACCGTGCTGTTGATGTTGATGTTGCTGTGGCTTCTGTGACGCCGTGGTCGAATCTCTATTCCGTTTGGCATCCGGATCGTAAAATCCCGGAGCGTAGGACGTCCTGGAAATGTGGGTTGGCACTGCCGCCGCGTTTGAGCCCAGGATCTTGGGGCGCTTGTGGCTGGGTTGTACTTGTTTCTGCGCTTGTTTCTGCTTCTGCCTCTGCTTCTGCGCTTTGGTCATCAGCGTTCCGCTCCTGAGCTGTTTGGCGAGGATCCGCTTGGCCATGCGCCGGGTGGCCTCCCGCCAGGCTTCGGTTTCCTCGTCGTTCCCTGGCGTGGGCCCCAGAAAGGAGTCCCCCCCCAGCTTTCGTTTCCTCCGCTTCAACCGTTCCGCAATTTCCCGACGCTTGATTTCCGGGGTCTCCCCGTCAAAGACCAGAACGGGACGGACACCCTGGTACCGGAGCTTGCACAATCGCCGCAGGAATCCGACCAGGTAGTCGTACGAATAGGCCTTGCGGGTTCGGGTGCCGGAATTGGAATTTCCGTGGACATTTCCGGCGTCGTCGTCCAGCAGGTCCTGCTCTCGCTGGCGGGCCGCAACCGTCAGGAATTGGGTCAACCAGATGCTGGCGTCGATCGCCAGGATCTGTCCCTCGAGGGTTTCGATCGAGATGCGGCGGCCGATGGGGAGGAGCAAATCGCCAGAGTCCCTTGACTCCCATGGTTGTTGTTGTTGTTGTTTATGTTCTTGTTTATGCGCATGCGTGTATGATACAGTGGAAAACGACGAATTCGAATTCGGCGGCCACAAGCAGGGATCGAAGAAGCAACGCGCTTTGTTAATTGAGTCTGCTTCTGCTTCTGCTTCTGCGTCTGCGTCTGTGTCTATGTGATGGCACCGTTGTTCTTGTTCCGTCCTTGTGCTTGGAGTGTGAAGAACAACACAACTAGTTTCCTCTTCGATTGTTATTATTCATTCGCAAACATGGCAGGTGGAGAAGTAGTACGTAATTCGTATTTTGTATCAGTTGCGCATCCTCCTTGTTCGCGATGATGAACAGTCTGCGCCTGTCGACAGACAGTTTGATGGCAAAGATTGTTCTTGATGAGAGAGTGAATGATATGGGAGGGAGATTCACGAGAGCAGAGGCAAATTCGGGCGATGATTCATTCATTCATTCATTCCTTCCCTCCGTTCGTTTCTGTTTCGATCGATGTTTTGGAAGAGCGCGCCGACCGGAGCGGAGCTCGAGCTTGAGCTTTGGGGGGCGATGACGACAGGGCCGTCCGGGGGGTTGCGTGCTCAAAGAGAAAAAATTGGCACGGTGAGGGGACTGAAGGAAACTCTTAAGCGTGGAATGTGTTTGATTACCGTGCGGTCAAGGAAGTAGATACGTAACCTTTACTTCGCGTGACCAAATCAACTTCGGAAATTTACTTCGCGCGGCCAAATAGTGTACTGCTCCGGTTAAATATTTTTCTAATCTACTTCGTACTTCGCTGAACATTTATACCGGTACTTCGCTGCTATGAATCTAGCGATATTATTATTTTCACAATCTACGTCGATCTTAAGTAATCTACTTCGCCGGGCAAACCTACGAGTACCGGTACTTCGCTGGTATTACCGGTAAGTCTCGCGACCACCGCAGAAGCAAGTTTTCGTCACGCTTCTGAAGTTTAGACAAACAATAAATAGTTTCTTTCGGACCCCCTTTCAATTCTTCTCAGTCCTTCTCAAAGCGCGCAGCCCCCCCGGACAATACGGCCCAGGTGAACCCTTTTTGACAGGGATTGCTGTGCAAGTGAGAACACGATTCGAAAAAAGGGGGGGAAATAATAATAATACCGGTACGAAGTACGTACCGTACGGTACACGGTACGAACTCGTACGTAATTCGAACCGCCAAGCCCATACCTTTGCATACGAGTACGTCGTACATACAGTACCAAACCATACAGCCTCTTTCTCAGCACTTTCTCATTCCGACTTCTCATCCCGTTTCGTTCGTAAGACACATAGAAAGATGCCGACCACGTTTGTGAGGCCGGACGCCAACGACGGTGAGAGTGAGGGTGGCGACGGCCCGAACCCGAACCGGGGCCGCAGCAGCAACAGCGACAGCAACAGCGACAGCAACAGCACCCGAACCACATCTACAACAAATCGGCCGAGGAAGAAAGCTTCCGCCCGCTTCAACGGAAGGACGCAGGGCCCCGCCTTTGGCCTCGCCCAGTGGACGCGTCTGGTAGATTCGTCGACCGACCTGGCCCGCCGCGGCGGGGCACCGCTCCGCACCAACATTCCCTGGGATGAGAATCAAGAGCCACAACAAGCCACACGCCGGCGACGACGCCTGGATGGTCCTGCGCGGGACCGTCTACAACATCGGGCCGTACCTGCCGTACCATCCCGGCGGGGCCGAGATCCTCTCCGGCCTGATCGGGAGAGACGGCACAAAAGCCTTTGACAAGCACCACCCGTGGGTCAGCATCGACGGATTGATCGGGACGCTGGCGATCGGGACGGCGGCCACGAACACTCCGTCGTCGGAAGACGGGGTCGAAGTCGAAAGCGAGGACGACGAGGACGACGAGGACGAAATCAAGGACGAGCACGGTGATCGCCAAGACTCTTAGCGGTGGGCACGAACGACACTATATATCATATAATCAAGCCAAACAAAGACAATAGCACAACAGAGCACAACACAACGCTAGCCTACATATACTCACTACAATAAAGATGGTTTTTTCTCTCAAATCACCGAAACTAACACAGGAGTCAGTCGAAAAGCAATTTGATACTCTGTTGCGGTCTGCAGTGGGTTTTGTTTTGTACCGGTACAGTATTCTTCTTCGAAGAGAAAGGGCATAGCTTGTCCATGCACTTTTCTTTGAGAAAGGCACACCTGCGTTTGTCCGCCCAAAGCAGATCGAAATCGAGGCCGAAATGGAGAACGTACTGTACACGGTGACCCCAAGACTCTTAGCAGCAAGCGAGGAAGCTGAAACGGCTGGCACGAACGACGCCATAGAACATAGAACCAAGTCAAGCAATGGCACAACACAAGCACAAACACAAACACAAACACAACGAAATGCAAGCCTACGGTACTCAATGCAACAAAGAGATTTTGTCTCAAAATTACAAAACTAAAAAGAGAGTTACTCCAAAAGTAAGTTGAACCTCAGTTGCGGTCTGCTGCTGGTTTTGTTTGTACACTGCTCTTTTTGGAAGACGATGCGAGTACAGGAGCTTGCCTGTGCACTTTTCTTGGAGATAAGGCACACCTGTGTTTGTCCGCCCTAAAAACGTTTTTCTCAAGTCACCGAAACTAACACAAGAGTTAGTCCAGAAGTAAGTTGAACCTCGATCGGTTACAGTCTGCAGCTGGTTTTGTTTTGTACACTGTTCTTGTTGGAAGGCAAAGGGCATAGCTTGTCCATGCACTTTTCTGTGAGAAATGCACACTTGTACTTTTCGGCCCAGACCAGGAGCTCTTGTGCCGTCAATGTAAACAAAAACTCGTCGTAGAGCCTGTCTTCGATGGCGCGTTTGAGGGATGTACAACCGAATTCTTCGGCCAACTCAAACACTCTCTGAAGGAATTGTATTGGATTTTCGTCCGCGTTAGACGGTTTGTTGCCCTCTTTGCTGCAGATTTCCAATGTGGAACCAAGGATCTCGGCTTCCAACTCTTCGCAATCGGAGTCGCTCTCACCATACAACTCACTTGCGTCCGCCACTTTTTCCCCGTCCTCCAACCACGGATCCTCGGCCTCCCAGTTTTCCTCGTGTCTTCCCATTTTGATCTCCCCTGTGTACAAGAATTCCAATACGACTCCGAAGCATTCGGAATCGATAACGCCCGACAGCCGTGTCACGGTGATTCCCGACGGTGACGACCATGGTTTTTCAGCTTGGTGTTGTTGTTGTTCGCCTTCGCCCGGGGCTCTGGTTCGCTGTTTCTTGATCTTTCGCTCCAGGACTCCGTCTCTCAACAGGATTTCCAGGAGGGGAGGGGATTGCTCGGACAGCAGTCTCGTGTGGCAGGGAAATTCCATTCCCTGTACCACAAACAGTGCATCCGGGGGCAGGCTCGTGATGGGAAACTCTTCCCCGTGTTCCATATCATTCTCATCTTCGTCGCTGCTCAGGCTCGTTGAGGAACAAGTGGATAAAGCCGTAGAAGCAGAGACGGAGAGAGAATCCGACGAACTTCTGGACTTTGGTGTTTGCCTCGTTGATTCTTCTGTGGACCCTCTCCCTTCGTTGTGGTTTTCGTTGTTGTTGTTGTTGTTGTCGTCGTCGCGGTCGATCTGCTGCTGCTGCTGCTGCTGCTGCTGTTGATGAGAGACGTCAACGATCACTGAAAGAGCCTTCCGAAACAACTGTGTAGAGTCACAAGAAGTAGAAACAGAAACGGCACCGTTGTCGTTGACATCCTTCTGCGTTGCGGGAGGGTTTCCAAAACAAGACAGCGGGAAAAGAAAGGAGGCGTCTCTTTTCGTACCGGTCGATGTACTCTCTTCGTATCGCTCGACATTGAATTCTTCCGGCTGCATTGTCAAGAACGATAATGGAATAATGTATGTCGGTTTTGTTGCCATTCGTTTTATAATATTAATAATTGTGATGAACCGTACGTAGTTTGGTCGTCCAGGGGGAGTATTCTGTTTCTGGCGGACGGTCCACGATGAGTTTTCGTCCCACATTACGAACTACCGTACTCGTACTGTATTTTGCAGGCCCAGGGGTGGCTGCTTCGCTTATGGCGTGTTGTTTCTACGCAGTCCGCAGCGTGAAAATGCTGGTCCATTCAAAGGTACGGTACATTCCGTTTGAGTGGAACTGTGCACATTTTTTTTGATTTCATTATGTAAATAGCGCGCTGTTGAAGTTTTAAACGCGAGAATTGTCTCACGACACTAATAAGTTTTCAATTTATGCCTCAATAAAAGTCGCCGGAAAAATTGCTTGACATAGTTTTGTTTCATGATAGCGCTTTCCTTGCAGTTCGTTGATAATACTGTACTGATATCAGCAATAAAAAATATGTTTAATAATCTACGAGTTGCTCGGCCGCGCGTGGTGTAATAAACTAGTAATCCAAATTGGATTACCGGTACAACAAGTAATCATTTAAAGTTTAAGTAGTATTGTACTCGAACTGTAACAGTGTTTGCCTTCTTCGTGTCGATCGTACCGTTATCTGAAATTATCGACAGACAAATATTTCTAGCATGTCCCAGCTACTACTGACCACGAGTTACGTACCGTACTATAATTCTTAATGCAAAAGTTGTATCGAGCGAATCTAATTAACGCGATGTACGAGCAAGATTTACGTACGAACAGAAACGTCTATGCGAGACCAATTTTGTGTAGGCTGGACCGTAAATACCTAACCACGATATTGATTAATGCGATGAAACGGTAAAAGTTTCAAATTCTCTTCGGGATGGATACAAAGTTGCCAGCCAAGAAGAACGGTAGACGCTGCTTTTTTCAATCTTTCATACAGAGACGTCAACGGTTGAGATTCATATATAAATTCAGCATAAATTAGAGCTCGTATTGCACCTTCTCATTTCATTGAAAAGATGTTTGTAGCATTAACTTTTTTTAATGATTCAGTAATCAGTATGTTAAACAATTTTCTCCTACTTATCGTAATCGCTTTATCAAGGAATGTAAGATAAAAAAATCGAAAAAGGTAAAAAACAAAACTATTACTTCGTACTTCGTACTTCGTATTCCACACTAGCTGCGTGTATCAACCATCGAGACGTATTATGATAAAATGAAGATTACTACGAATCCGACAACAATTGAGACTGACGCTTTTTGCAACAGAGTTGTAACCAATTAACATCGAGTTTACATCCAGTCTGTCGAAAAATTGTTACTCCGTACTAAATAAATTATAGAAACCCCTTACAGGCTGATAAATAACATTTTACAGAACAATTTTGGAGTCAGTGGAGAACTCTTTCGAAATACTCCAATTTTTTGGTTATTCCTAAATACCCCAATTTAATTGGGTTCATTTTGGTTGCAAAGAGCGTCAGTCTCAGTTGTTGTCGGATTCGTACGGTTCGTAGTACTCGTACCGGTAGTACCGGTATGAAGATATTAAAATCGAGATGTAAAATGAAATAATAGTATGGGTACGTACATACCATACCGTAGGTAGGGACCGAGATTTTCCTATTTTGGGAATGAAAATCACCCTACCCAGATTTTGGCTAAAATCTCATTTTTGGAATAAGGAATTTTAAATCAGTATTGAAATAAGCAAGCACACGCGCAAAACATGTGTTCTCTTAAATTTTTAACATGTGCGCGCACTATTTAACATGTGCTTGGATTCCTAAGGAAATCTGGGTACTACCGTACTGTAGGGACCCAGAAACTGGTCGACGTGAGCTCACGTCGACCACGTCACAGTTTCTGGGTCAAAATGGTACAGAATTTAATCTGGGCCCCTACCCAGATTAAATCTGGGTCCCTACCCAGATTAAATCTGGGTCCCTACCCAGACTATTTCGGGAATGATCCATTGTTACACTATCCCCCACAGTGACTGATCGATTGATTGGTTGGACTGCTACTGTTGTTGTTGTTGTGTCGGCCCTCAATAGGACACAATCTTCCGAATATTGTATACTTCTTCGACCGCTTCAGATTGTTGTACTTCAACCGTTCCATTGGTGAATACTTGAACAATTGGGTATCATGGTCCATGAAATCTCTGCTCCTGCAATTTGGTTGGATCATATCCATGATGAGTTTTTTTTCGCTAAGTGGCGCTCACAGCGCCACTTAAAAAAGAAGTGGCGCTGGGAGCGCCATTAAGTTTTTACCAAATGCGCATTACATGATAGCCCGTGCTTTGGAATATTCTTCTTGTAGTGTTGCGTGTAATAAAAAATAGCCTTATTCAATCGCATACCTTTCATGGAGTAAGCTCTGAGTTGTTTGTCCTTCTTGTGTCTGTTGACAAAATCATGACCCCCGGTGACCCAAGCAGGCAGCTCTTCCCTCTTTCCTTTGTCTTTGTTGTTGTTGTATTTCTGTTTGCCAACACGACACATGGCATACAACACAACACAACACAACACAACACTTCTTGCTTTGGCGATTGCTATCCTGGAGATGACGCTTTGAACTCAAATGCTTGTAAGTGGGCACACCTCCTCTGTAGATAACACTAGCTACTATTGATACAAATTGCTAGAGTGTAGTGTAGTAGCCAATTGTTGTTTGCTTTGCAAGGTCACCCTGCTCTTTGCGCCGGGTGGCAATCTTCTTCTTGAGTATCAACTAACATGGATTATTGTCACTCTCTTCTTTTTATCTAATGTATAATAAATCATCTACTCCATTGATAATGGCAATTTTCTGACACCAATGGGCAACGTCTTGTTGTGTATTGGTCCATTGTCGGACACAAGAGCAGCAACAACAACAGCAATTGGCAACAGCAACAGCAATAGTAGTGGTCAAGCAAGAGCAAGAACATCTACATCAATAACAGCAGAGTGAGAGCAACGTCGATTGGTAACATCGATTGGCAACAACAAGTGCATCGTAGTAACACCACAAGTGCAACACCAAGTGCAACACCAAGTGCAACACCAAGTGCAACACCAAGTGCAACAACAATTGGCAACAACAATTGGCAACAACAATTGGCAACAACAATTGGCAACAACAATTGGCAACAACAATTAGCAACAACAATTGGCAACAACAATTGGCAACAACAATTGGCAACATCAATTGGCAACATCAATTGGCAACAGCGAGAACAACAACAAAAACAACAAAAACAACAACAAGTGACAACTATTGGCAACAGCAAAAACAACAACAAGAACAACAACAAGTAACAGCAATTGGCAACAACAATTGGCAACAATGATTGACAACAACGATTGGCAGCAGCAACGGCAACAGCAATTGGCAACAGCAATTGGCAACAGCAATTGGCAACAGCAATTGGCAACAGCAATTGGCAACAGCAATTGGCAACAGCAATTGGCAACAGCAATTGGCAACAGCAATTGGCAACAGCGAGAACAACAACAAGTAACAGCAATTAGCAACAACGATTGGCAACAGCAAGTGCAACAACAAGCAAGTGCTATAGCAATAGCGGCGACAGCAACTAGCAACATCAATTTGGCAACAGCGAGTAGCAACAGCAAGAAGTAGCAACATTAATTGGCAATACCAAGAGGGGCAACATCAATTGGCAACAGCGAGTAGTAACAGTGAGTAGCAACATCAATTGGCAATAGCAATAGCGGCAACAGCAATAGTGGCAACAGCAACTAGCAACATTGATTGGCAGTAGCGAGTAGCAACATCAATTGGCAACAACAATAGCGGCAACAGTGACTAGCAACACCAAGTTCAACACCAAGAGTGGTGACATTGATTGGCAACAGCAAGTAGCAACAGCAGTGAGTAGCAACATTGATTGGTAACAGCAATAGCGACGACAGCAAGTAGCAACATTGATTGGCAATAGCGAGTAGCAACATTGATTGGCAACAGCAAGTAGCAACATAGATTGGCAACAGTGAGTAGCAACAGCAAGTAGCAACATCAATTGGCAACACCAAGAGCGGCAACACCAAAAGCGGCGACAGAGAGTAGCAACAGCGAGTAGCAACAACAATTGGCAACAGCAATAGCGGCAATAGCAATAGTGGTGACAGCGAGTGGAATTGGCGACTAGCAAGTGCAAAAATGAATCAGCCTGGGGAGTACGGAGAGGATGAGTCTGTGGAGGAAACACAAGAGTTCTTTTCTATGTTTGGAGATCAACCAGCATGGATGATGGATTTGGATTCCGCTGAGGAGAAAGATGATTCTAAGGCCAAGAAGTGTGGGGATGTCAAGCCTGCTAACAACAATGTAGTAGTGACCATTGCAGCGACACAACAAGAAGAGAGTTGGAAGTAAGCTATGATGGAGATTGAGGAAGTGGTTGCTATGATGAAGGATAGAGTGGGTACGGACCAGCCTGCTCTTGAGGACTGTGTATCATTGATCTACAGCAAGGATGGAGCCATCTACTGGCTCTTCAAGTTGGAGTTAGTACACAGGGAGTATTCATTGTTTTGCAAATTCCTAGCCACCATTGCATTCCAGAACTCCATGAATTTATCATCAACTACTCTATACAGCAAACATGCTAGCAGGGTCTACAAGTATTGCCTACTTTCAAAAGAAGAATTCAACTTTGCTTGGGATTCCATTGGGAAATTGGATCTGCCTGGGAAGGGGGAGCCTACCAACAAATTGGGTATTGGCAAGAAGTACTTCTGGAAGAAACTACAGGATGCTTTCAACAATCTGTATTGCGGGCTATTTGTTCAGCAGCCAGCGGCAACGGTAGTGCCTTCTTGTGATGATGGTTCAGACGAGTCAACGGTCAGTAGCGGGAACAGTGAGTATTGTCTAAGTGATTGCCTGCAAAAATTTGTCATTGATGACTTCAAGGTCTATTTTGTTTCACTTAACAAGGAGACAGCCGGTTTGAAGATCTCACAGCATATGTGCGCCAACCGTAGAGGCCCAGTGATGCACCAAGTTGTGAAGACAGCTAGTGGAGTCATTATTGGGTATTATTTTGAGACGGAAGGGGACCATCATTCATATCCTCCCTTTTGGTTGATAGTGATATCCAACTATTAACTACCACCCAACGGTCACAGGATTGGTTTTTCTTAAGGGCTTTCTCCTGTACTTCATGAACCGTTTGGGCAATGCTACAGGTCATATTTAGGGCTGATAAGTCTGAGTTTTAAAAATTGATTGCTGACTGCTGCACTGGTAGCAGACCCCAAAAATTTCTGAAGCACTTCTTGCGCATGCTTCAAAAGCTTGTGGGACCCAATTCCAAAAAAGTGTGATTGACGGTGCTACCAGCACCGGTACGTTTTCTAGCCAGCTAAGTGTTTCAGCCAGTCAGACAGCGGATGCTACCAGAGCAGACGCTACCGGAATCAGCCAGGTTGTATTTTTTGCGAGGGGAGTCAGTATGAGGGAGTACTTGGAGAATTTTGAAATGAACCAAGATCTGCTTTTAAACCTAGCTATCGAGCTTGGAATGGACTCTGCCAAAACTTCACAAGACAGAGTTGACAAGAGAGTAAAAGATTGGCTTCATGCTCCGTTTCAAATGAGAAAAGCCTATTTTGACAAAACCGCTCTGCTGTCAAAGTGCAACTCAATCCCAGCACAGTTCAAATTTACATCTGAATCTTCAAAGGGTCCCTCTATCATCCAGTTGCGCAACTGCCTCTGCAACTACTACCGTGGTAATGACGAAGATGGGTTGTTGCCAAAATCTGCTGTACAGCCAGCTGCTACGAAACGCGGTAAAAATACAATGAAAGTTGACAAATTACCGTTTGATCTCCGTTTGACAAGTGCAATGTTGCAATCCACCTTCATGAGAAAATTAGAAGGCAAGGGAAGAGAGTATGCGGCCAAGGGTAATGCAAATGAATAACCAATTGCACTGCGCGCATCTCGAGAGCTAAAAAAATGTCAGGGGCAGGAGCATGCACAGGCTCCCATGCAGGCTCCCATGCAGGCTCACGTGCAGGCTCACGTGCAGGCTCACGTGCAGGCTCATGCCCAGGCACACGTACAGGCACACACTTGTGCACAGGCTGGTACACAGGCTATGGTAATTCTGCTAACATCAGGTTTCACGAAATGGCACACGCTCCATTGGTAGCCCTAAATGGGGGATTTTCACCTGATAATCTCATGGAAATAGCATGGTTTGTTGTGAAGGCATCAGCAGACTTCATTTGCCACTGTGAAGTACAGGTCAAGGAACAAAACAGTAGCCCCAGTAACAGCTCTCATGACAGCTCTCATGACAGCTCCAGTGAAACCTCCAGTGAAACCTCCAGTGAAACCTCCAGTGAAACCTCCAGTTCAAATTCCAGTATTGGTATAGGCGGTGGTGGTAGTGGCAGTGGTAGTGGTGGTGCTACTGTCTGGAAACCATGTTTGATTGGAATGGAAGTCAAAACACGAGTCACTATTTGAACAGATGAGAAAGCACGTGAACAAGTGGGACTTGGGAATCTAAACTGTTGGCACACACTGGGAGAACACAACATTCAGAACAAGAAATTCCACGTCGTTAACTACAATGATCCAGTACTTAAATTCTTTGCACCAGAAAATTCTGAGCTTCTACAGATCCTTCACTGTGCCATGGTTTATAACTGTGACCATTGGATATTGGCAATTGGCAATGTCAAAGCTGAACTCATAGCTTGTATTCTGGTACGATTTCCAAAAAGATATGGCTTGCTTGGTTATATCTGGTACGGTACATGGTTAATTCTGCAGCTGGACCAATCTTAAGATTTTCAAGGAACCTGAAAGACACCGTTGGTACAATGACCATCAATTGATATACTACATTAGATCTATACAGTCTCAGTCAGCAGTACTGGAAGATCTATGAAAGTTGTGCAGCAAAAATTGTATTCTCACTTCCACCTTGTGCACGTCTGATACCAAAGGTGTTTGGATATTGGAATGCAAATAAGAGTGGAAGTGACACTTGGTCCAAGTTAATGTTGCATGCCAAATACAATCCAAGCAGCAAAAACATACAAAGTGGCGTAGTTGCCTTACAATTGAACAAAGGATTTACGATGATTCACCAGATGTATCAAATTGCAACAGCAGATAAAGATCTCCAAGCGTACCCTTCGCTGAGGCACCACCATAATGCTGCTAACAAGAGAAGCTCATGCAAGAATACACTACTATGCGCAAGCAATTTTTTGTCAGGATGGGACAGCACAGAAGCACTTTCTATTCATAATGTTTCAGACAATTTGGACAGACCATCGCCAATTTTTAATCCACTGGCGGTTGCACAAAGACAGACACGGAGTTTGTATCTTGACATTGAAGTTGGCGCAACTGTTACAGGCAAGAAGCCTCAAAGACAAGTCAAAGAATGGTACAAGAAAGTTTGCAAGACTACCCCAGGGAAGCAGAGTACGGTACAGAATTATCTTATTAAACAAAAAGATGCATGCCGCGATCCATGTATCTGTTTGGACAGGACGGCAAGGGAGTTAGAGAAGAAAGAGAACCCCAATGATAACATTGGGAGTTACCTTGGGACATGTGCGCTTTATGGTGAACGGAATGCCCAGTACTATTGTTTCGGATGTCATTTGTACTTTCATAGACATAATTCCATTGACAAGGATGTACGGAAAATCATGCAGCTGAAGATACCGGGGCCGGATCAAAAATCCTTCACCAAATTTGACTGCTATCTTTTCAGCCATCCAATACTTATTGGAGGGGCTAAATCACTTGGTTCTTACCAGCCATGTGGGAGGAGATCTTTGTCCGCGACAGCGACAGCTACTGGAAGATCTGCGCCCACTGCTCCATGAAGGGAATCTGGACTGTCCACAACAGCAACAGCAACAGCATCCATTCGTGCGGCTGTTGTCGTTGCTGCTGCTGCTGCTGCTGCTGCAAAGAGATCCCGACCGGTGACTGCTGCCGCTGTTGTAAGGAGACATGGATCCAGACCACATGGAAGAAGATCTGGACCGGCGACCGGCGCTGCTGCTGCTGCTGCTGCTGCTGCTGCTGCAAAGAGATCTAGACCGGTGACTGCTGCCGCTGTTGCAAGAAGACATGGATCAAGACCACATGGAAGAAGATTCGGACCGGCGACTGGTGCTGCTGTTGCTGCTGTTACAAGGAGAGCCAGAGCATCCAAAAAAAGGAAGATGAAATAGAGTTAGCAGAGCAAGTGTTGCAGACGTAGCAACTGTCAGAGAACAAACTTATCCTCTTGTTGAAGACACACATTCGAATCAAATCGAATTGAATCGAATCAAATCGATTGAACCAACCCAACCCAACCCAACCCCCCTCCCCCCCCCCCCCCCCCCCCCAACACAAATACACCATCAAATCAATCGAACCGGATTCCCCCACCAAATCCACCATCCAATCCACCATCAGATCCCCCCACCAAATCCACCATCAAATCCACCATCCAATTAATCAAATTGTATTCCCCCACGAAATCCACCATCTAATCAATCGAATCCACGATTCGAATCCAGCACTCATTGTACAGTTTAGTGGCAATGCTGTCGTGGGTTGTTCCTACACCACTTGGACTGTACTTGGAGAGCCTTCAATCGATTGAATTCCCATGGCGATACGTTATTTTGGTTGTTGTCTTTGCACCTTGATTAAATTGAAGATTAATGAATAATGTTTGCTCTAATATAATGAATTACACCCCCACTATCCTGTAGCTTCTGGTAGACCATGTACTTGCTCGGTTTTTGATTGTATACCAACGACAGCGTTGAAATTGTAATCCCAATCGTAAACTGCAATGGCAATCTGCAATCCCCCCCAATAAAGAATACTCCAACCGTGTCATCGTGGCATCGACGCCACTCCCACCAGTTAAGACAAGACCAACGTTATACCCCTCCTCCCCTATAACCCCCCCCCCCCCCCCCCCCCTCTCCACGATTGAGTTAACCATTCTTCCCCACCACAAAATAAAGTATCGGCCAGCAAGGCAGCCACGACAAGCTGGCAGAGCTTCCCAAAATCGATCCAGCTATACAGCCCACATTTTCAAGCCCCCCTCATTAAATTGAAGTTGTTGCAATTACAGCTTGGATAGGATGCCCCCTGCCCCTCTCTTGCAAAAACTCCCCTGTAGCTGTATTAATCTTCGCCGTTGGCATTCTTGTCGTCGTCCTCGTCGTCAATGCCTGATTGTTGAATCCCAAAGAGGTACCCAACAAAAATGGTTTAGCAGAGGATTCCTGCAGCCAGCAAAAGTATTCCGTAGACTTCAGAATTCCTGCAGAACTGTGTTGCGTCTGTGGGGGTAAAAATCCCGCATTCCGACTTGATTTTCCCCCAGACTCAACTAATGAAAGTTGGACTTGCGGGAATTGGATAGTGTCCCGCAGACTGAGATGGGTCTGCAGAAATACCATACTAGGCTTGAACCCATGACCGTACCGTCCGCTGAGCATTACCACTGATGTACAGTACTGATATAAGAATACAGCAAAACAGGGTATAAGTACTAATTCTCGACTCCCTTCTACTACATCACGCTACATACTATGCTTGTACTGACAACTAAGTCTAGTTGCTGAGATGAAGTATTACTAGCTTAGTAGCTTTGGACAGCTGAACATGATGATAAGTTTTTCAACTGAGCCGAGCTTAACTGTGTTTAGCGTACTAGGAAAGCTGAGATTTACTTAGCTCAGGAAAGCTGAGAATAGCTGGTCTTTGCTTATCTGAACTGAGCTTTGCTGATCTGATCTGATCTGAGCTTTGCTGATCTGAGCAGAGCTGATGAGCTGACCTGAGCTGCGCTGAGCTGAGCTGAGCTGGAAATTGAGCAGGAGCTGGAACTGAACTGAGCTGAGCTGAGCTGAGCTGAGCTAGTAGTAGTAGTAAGAATTTCTAGTAAAACTAACTATAATTCTGCTTTCTGAGTGATCCCAACCCATATTTTCAATGATTCATGTAAAAATTATTCACATTTGTTACAATAAAGAGTGTGGAAAAAGAAGTCTGGTGATTTGGGTGTCACATCATTTTTAATAATATTGCTGTAGTAGTACTACCGGTAGTATTGGAAATTTCCAGCAGAAATACCTACAATTCTACTTTGTGATTCATCCCAAAACATATTTTCAAGGATTCCTACATGAATATTCTTCACATTGTTGACAATAAAGGTTGTAGAAAACAAATAATCTAAATATGTATGGTGGTTTGGATGTCACATAAGTTTGAAGAGTCTCCTAGTAGTAGTAGTAGTAGTAGTAATGGGAATTTCCAGCAGAAATACAAACAATCATACTTTCTGAATGATCCCGGCCCATATTAAACATGATTAATACATGAATATTCTTCACATTGGTTGCAATGAAGAATGTAGGAAAATAATAATCTGGATAGGTCTGGTTGTTTGGGTGTCACATAATTTTGAATAATATTGCTGTAGTACTACTAGTACACAACAACAACGGTAACAACTTTTCGTCGCTTAGACACTCCAACGACCCGTCGTATCTCATCGAAAACAACTTCCCCTCATTATTCCGAACATAATGGTACCATCCTGGTCCATCTCCCAGTGACGCTTTGCCCATTCAACAATCCAACATGTCGAATTCAACTCTTATATCACTGTTTCCATCATTTGATTGGAAACTTGCCCATATCCTACATGCAACTCTGGATGTTCCTGAAGAACTGTGCAACCACATCTGTGAGGCTCTCATTATAGCAGGAGCAACCACCTGGAATCGATTCATTTGTGAAATTTATGAATATGGTTATATTGTTGGCCTAGAATACCAAGCTCAGACCGGCTCCGATTCTATCAGTATAAAAGATCAACACACATTAACTACCTTTGTTGATCTTATAAATGATATCATTCCCCAAGCTGGCTGTCACTGGTATGACCACAACCAGTACACACGGGACGTTTTCCTTGCATTTTGTGATGCGCGCAACCAGCATCCTGAACTGACTGCTGTTCCAACCAAGGCTAATGCTGCTATTCTGGCATCACAACCCAGCGTACAAGCTCAACCTTGCCTGACAAAACCACCAGTCTTACTACCGGTGTCATCTCCAGTACCTGTTCTCGTCACGCCTCCAGCACCTGTTTCTGTCATACCTCAAGCATCTGCTTCCTTTCCATCTCAAGCATCTAATCCTGCTTGCGAAGCGCCTGCCATTTCTACTATTGCCAACAATGGGAACCCACTTGGATCTCCTGAAACGCATAAGTTAGCTCGTCCCAATACTGATCTCGTCCCTGCTTCCACAAGTACTCCATCCTACACTTGGACTTACTTCCCCTGCACTGAATCAGTTCACTTCAGAAGAATTGTCTCCTCAACCATTCCTACTGTCCACCCGGACACTCCACCTGGTGATGCCTCTCATACTACTCCAAAGCGTCACTCCCCACATCCTTCCCCTAAGCCTTCAGCTAATACAACATGGACGTTTCATCCACAATCTGCCACTGTGACATTTCGCCGGTCACCCAAGCAATTTTCTTCACACAAGCTTAGTACTTCTATTCCTTTGTTGCAACTTCCACCATCTGGGGCATTTTCTAAGGATAGTGTCGTTCCAAGCTCAAGTCATGCCATCGTTCCAAGCTCAGGTCATGCCATCGTTCCAAGCTCAGGTCATGGTGCATCTTCTTGCCTAGTTCAGACGCCTACTTATGGGGCACATTCTTTGACCTTCGACTCGCCTGCTGTGTGCATCACCAAACGGCATCGTGATGCTATCAAGCTCAAGCTGTACCACCTACATGCTACCGTGTTGCTTGCTAATTGGCTTTATGACACCGTCAACTGACATGTACGATACTGTGATTTGATTCTATTTCACCTGACATGTACGATACTATGAATCGATTTTATCTCTACGATAATCGATTATATTTTCATCTACAATCACGGTGTACGATTA
Source organism: Pseudo-nitzschia multiseries (assembly GCA_037355745.1). Lineage (NCBI taxonomy): Eukaryota > Bacillariophyta > Bacillariophyceae > Bacillariales > Bacillariaceae > Pseudo-nitzschia > Pseudo-nitzschia multiseries. The sequence continues at coordinate 4,332,484 of CM074784.1, read as the reverse complement.
ATCCACATCTACGAGTAATCAGTGACTACTCTGTCATCCAATCGATACTCAAGCTTGATGCGTACTATCTACATGATCAATCAGTTCGCAAGAATTCAATCATGATCAATGTTTTATATCTTCCTTCCAAGAATAGGTATCTAATTCTACGTTTCCGTTTCGATTACGATTGAATTTGATCCATCGATTCCCACGATTTGATTCATTTCAAGTTGGTATCTACTGTTCCACATTCAATTCTATGATTCGTCTACAATCAAGACCCACCAACTGATATGTATCCCCAGACAGTCAGTTCCAATGGCTTGATCTATGCAAAATCGATGCCTAATCATGGGGTATCAAATTTATGGGGCACATTCTACAGAATCGATTATCAATCACATCCTCCGATTCGCTTCTACGATTCGATTCTACGATCCGATCTACGATCACAAGGTTTCCATCAATCATCTTTGATATGATAATCAATCGATCTCTATGATTCGATTCTACGCTTCACGTTTCAAGTACGATTGGTAGCTCTTCTACGATTACATTCGATGATTCGACCTTCATCTACAAATCCGATCAATCTTCCATTTCGATTACGATTGCATAATTCGATATCCTACAAATCGATTATGGTTGTATCTACAAATTGATATCCTACGAATCGATGATGGTTGTATCTACAAATCGCGTAATCTATGCAAAATTGATGCCTAATCATAGGGCATCAAATCTACGATTAGATTCCTCGATCAAGCTTTGGCTTACGTCACACAAACGAGATTCAGGGTTATTTCAGAATCACGCGCATATTTGGGTCGAACTCCACTGGTCCCCCTTTGTAATTTCACCCTATTTATTAAAATTAATGTCGAACTCATAATATTTTTATGCACATTTCATTTTCCTACCCCACTGGCATCTGTTTCCGAATTAGTGGCATGTTACTGAATTTTATGCCTGAAACAAACAGTGCATGGTCGCAATTTTTCAATCTCAATCGTTTCCCCATTTTTATTGTTATTACCGGCTAGTGTACGACTTCAGTAGTAACAATGGTCCGCACTCCCAAATATCAGGTATATTGTGTACGTTGCTACCGGGACTCTCCTTTGATCACTATAGGTAGGGGAAAGAAAAAGGTTATCAAGAAGAAGAGGCCCCCCTTGTTTACAGCGCGACTAAGAAAGAAAACAGGAGTAATTGTTTCTCCCGGTCTTCTGTCCCATATTGCACATAATCCGGGTACATGTTATTCTTATTACAACCGGTGTTTGGGGGTAGATGATTTTGCATCTTCGTTATTTATTAGAAAATCGAAGAAGAAGCTTGAGGATGTTAGTCAACAATTAGGTCTAACGAACACCTGTAACGGTCCGCAGAGTAGTGATTTCGCATTACCAGAGGTTCTCGACAATCAAGTTATGTATGACCCTTCTGTCGAACCGATTGGGCGTGCCTTGATCGGTCAGGAATTAACCAACATAGAGGATGACAATGAATCTGTCTCCGATGACAATTTTTTCTTTCCTAACGATGACGATGAGGAAGAAGGTAGTGAGAGCATAGAGGCCCCCCACTCTTCGATTGTCAATGATGAAGAAGGCATCAACATTGATGTTGACGATTCCCATCGTGCTTCAAACACGCTATTAATTACGACACCCAATGTAGGGAGGAACATATCTGACGAATTGAAGGTCAAGATCAAGTTAATGAAAATCATGCGGAATCATAGCATACCATTAGTTGCCGAGAAGGAATTGTATGAATGGGCTATTGAATCCGAGCGGCTTAATTTATTTTCATGGACTAAAGGCAATCTCATAAAGACCAGGGCAAGTGTCATGAAGGAGATTTCTGCAACTGTGCCTGAAATAAAAGGCGATGGGTTTGAACCTCATCTTATTGACTGGTGTTCTAAGAAATCACAGAATGCTGATGTTTCCAGTCGCAAACAAATCTACGTCCGGTCGTTCCAAAAAGCACTTCATTCCCTATTAACAAATGTGACTTTGGTGAAGGAAGATAATCTGTCATTCCCCCATGCTGAAGACCCCACCTTACCAGTCCGTTATCCAGAACTTCAAGGGAATATTGATATTGACGAACTGCATCACGGTGAATGGTGGATCAACACTTGGGAGAAGAGATGCAAATCTGGATCGAATGAAATTCTGGTTCCTATTATTCTCTACATGGATGGAATTGCAATTGACAATAGTTGTCAAACCACTCTTACCCCACTGAACATGACTCTTGGCATATTCAACACCCTAACTCGAAACTCCCGGCCGGATGCGTGGGAGGCTATATACTATCACCCAACATGTCCCGGTGATAAAGGTGCCGAATCAATTGACAATGTGAACAATCTTCACTCTGGCCTTCGTTTGGCTCTTTCATCTTTGAAAGATGCCTGCAACCTAACGGATGGTATTGAATGGTCTAATTTGCCGTGGAACAAGAAGAAATGGTCGGTTCGAATGAAATTTGCGGTTGCTTATTTCATAGGTGATACTCCCCAGCACGACCAACTTTGTGGTCATTATCAAACGTCGAATTCAAAGATGATCTGTAGGCATTGCAATTGTCCCAGAGCACTTGGTATTAACGCTCGTGTGAATGTTTTGAAGGTTCCTGTTTCACTTAAAAGTGGTAACATGCAAGTGTCTAAGCACCAAAATGGGGATGAGTACCAATCCATTCGGCTCTGGAATAAATCTGATTTTACTGCTCCAATGGTTGGCGAAGGAGTGAATGTTGATCAGTATTTCAAAAACATTTCTCACCATGGTGTACATAACGGCAATGCTTTTTATGATCTTGATTTTGGGGAAAACGCACATAATATTCATCTAGCGTCTCCCGGAGAGAGACTGCATATGCACCAACTTGGTTGCGCAAAGCGTGCAGCAGAGACGTTCCGCGAGGACTTTTTAGGCAATAACCAGCGGCTTCTTGGTGAGATGGAAAGGTTAGCCAGTTACTACGGTGGTGCTGTCCAGAGGCAATCCGATCGTGACTTCCCACGAACCAATTTTTCAGAATCAATACATACAGCGAAGAAGGAGGGTAACCAGTACATTGGAATGCTTTATATTCAGATGCTGTCACTTCTGTCTGCTGGAGGTCGTCAATTGTTGTTGTCTCGAAAGACTCCTTCCAATCTCGAGAACAAGAGCAGAAAGTGTGAAGAGGAAATTGACCGACGTATTTACGCCATTGAGTTGTTGTTGGGTATGGAAGAGTTCCTAAAGTATGCTGGAACGTTCGACGAGGTTTTCAAACAAGACAAGAAAGGTGTTTTGAATGTGGACAAAATGGTTGTTCTTTTCATTAACTGTATAAATAACAATCTTCAACGAAGTAAGGGAGAGGGTAACAATCTTGTGAAGAATCACATGTATTTTCATTTATCACAGTACATGAGATTATTTGGTCCTCCAACTGGGTGGGACTCTGCCGCGAGTGAGAGCAATCATAAAACTGAAGTGAAGGCTCCTGCTAAGAGAACTCAACGAAACAAGTCCACACTTATCAAGCAAACTTGCAACCGAGTGATGGAGTATCGAACTATTGATCGACTTGACCGTGAATTTGATTTGTTCGAACATAGACCCGTAAACGTCATGGTGGATTTATTTTTGTTTGAAATTGACAACGGTATGACTGGAGTGTTGAAATTGTTGAGCAGGAAGCAATTAACCGATCGATTCAATGACTACGACATGGCGAACAAGTGGGATAGGTTCGAGTCACTGTTGAAGAATGTTAACGACACATCAGGCGTGGATGCTATTTATGGGCGCAACGTCGTCAACTACGTTACAATGAAGAAGTACATGATAATGTACCGTGAGATATTGGTTTGGTACATGAAGAATGTGAAGTATCCACCTGGGTCGGATATTTTGTCTGAGGATTTGTGTTTCCATACCAAAGGCGACAATTGTTCTCCCAGTCAGTTGAAAGGATACGTCAAATCAATGAGGAACTTCTTGGACTGCCTTATGGCAAAGACCTCTCTACGTGTTTCAATGACTCATAGCTGCAATCAGGTGGACTTAGACAAACATTTCAAGAAGCAGCGTATTGAATGCTTAAAATCCTTACCAACAGAAAACATCGAGTTTAAAGAACTTATTGTGTCAAACAATAAGTTGATGAAGATAACGGAACGAGAGACTGCTTTTCAGGAGCTCATTCGTGAACATTGGTTACGCTTTCAAGGGAAGGCGAAAACCATTTGTACCATCATCGACATGAGACACGTCGACATCAAAGTTTTGACACACGAAGGTTTTTATCAGTATTACTTACCCGAATTAATTAACAATTCATTCGTCTTGGGCACAACGGTACTTTCTGGGGAGAAGTGGGTTCCAGTAGGATTTCATCGAAAAGGGGACACGCAAATTCCGGAAACGGGAAAAGTGTTATTACCACTCAATACTCAATTGGTTTTCCACTACGTCATCCATTACAAGCACACGGTCACAAAATATTACAACATACATTTCGATATCGATGAGGACCTTGTCACCCTGTCGCCATGCAAACATGGAACCGGAAAAATAGATCTGGCATATTTCAAGGTGCCGCAAGGAATCCTATATTTGGTGCATCAATGGCTTATAACAAAATTTGTCCAAAACGGGAACAAGATTGGGGTAAACGTGGTCGATTCGTTGGAAACAGCATGTAATTTGTTCATTTCTCAAGTACTATGTGCATCAATGATTCGAGTCGACGGCGTTGGTTCGTCCTTTGATTGTTCAATTGACAATGTTTGTGAGAAAATGATACCAAAAGTCTTCAAAACCAATAACCAATCATTTGTCAGTTACGATCATGTGATGGAAACCATTGAAGATTTGGTATTGACCGAGAGGAATTTTCTAAAAGGAGCTATGGTCACCGAATCGACGGAGGGAAGTGTTCCGTATTTTCAAAGGAATGATCGATTGTACATTTTCCCGACGGAATGTGTTCTGAGTAAGACAAAATTTGCCCATGTCAATTTTGACGATAAACCAGAAGAACTTGTAACAGGTATTTTGGAACTGTCCGGATTGGAAGAACAACATAAGAATCAAACTTGTGTTACAAGATTCCTTCAATACGATGTTAACTCACAACAAGAGGTGCACCAACGAGTTTTTATGGAACACATTCCATACGTGTTCCGTGAGATATTCGTAATTGATCCAGAAGTTCTCCAACGTCATACTTGGGTGGAAGAATTCATTCAGTATAGCTACCTTCCAGAAATGGGTACCATATTTACCCCGTTGACAGAAAAACTAGCAATATATTTGTTGGAAAAGTCGGATGATCTATCATCGGCTAACCTTGTAGTTCAATTTTTGGACGATAAGGTTGTCAACAATTATGGAAAGGGAACGGGAGAATTGAATCTGGCATTCGAACACCTCCAGGGTCGTGACTTTGTTTTTTACGAACCATCGGACTTTCTAACTTGGGATTGCTTCAAAAGATCCAAGGTTCAAATAAATGAGTTCAACAAATCAAATAACACATACCGGGTAGGATGGGTTACTTTCAATCTCAATACGACAAATGATTCCAAGCGTGGATTCATCCCACCCTGGGATGATAACGTTGACGGTGGCAATGTTGGCAAGACGAACAATATCAACGATGGGAGAAAGAACATCAGTGGATCGAAAGTAACCAGTAACGGTTCGAAAAATAAGCCAAACGAATCTAAAGAATCGGGAATTGACACAAGTAAGGGTAATTCCAAGGATACTGGTTTGACTGACACAACGACTAAAAGCTGTGAAAAAAAGGGTTCAAATGTAAGCGAAGAAATGATTATAGATGTTGCGAAAAATCATCTTAACGCCACTGTAACACTGCCAGTTTATCCTATCATGATCAACGAGAAGGAAACCAAACGTGAATTCCAATGTTCTGTGCTGTTGAAAGATCAGGATCCAGAGATATTGTTTCCTATTTACGAAGTAAACGAACAAGTTCGTTATACTCCAGAAAAAAACGGACCAGTTGAAATTGGAGAAGTTTATAGGTACGTTTTCGGAGACTACGACCAATATGATCGAGTGGCGGGTTATATATGTACTTTCCACAAACGTAAGGTGGGGGAGAAACGACAATTTTGCCCATACTTTCAGATTTCCGGCATGAAAGAAACCAATCCTCGACGCATTAAAAGAGTATCGGATTTAGTAAAATGTTTCAGCAAGGATGTTGGGATTAGTGACCCGACGGATCGAAGTGAGGAGGTATCCGATTCATCTTCTGACACAACCCCAACCGTGTCAGAGTACAGCACCAGTTCCACCAAATCATCCAAGATTGGATGAGTGAGGGATACTATGTTACACCAAATGCAAGCATCCGTTTGTAACTTATCCATTATCCTTCATAGTTCTTTATTCAATCAATATTATGCGAAATATTGATCATGAAATTGCAGCCTAATTCGCACAATCATAAACATACTAACTAATATTACTAGGACTAATAAATTTTAAAACTGACTCAAGTATAAGTAGAAGATTTCTGGTCAATTCTGTTTCATGTAGCCAACAATGCCACACATTTGCACTCGAAAACTGCCTAGGAATCACTATTTGGGTACATGCAGCAATGCCAGAGGGGACTAAGATTGTTCTAAATCTCATACTGACTAAAGTATCAGCCAGTTTCTTGTCCAGTTTGTTTCATAGTCTACCCCATCCATAGTATGAGCAATATTCATCCTGAAATTGCAGTCAATGCCACTCATTTGCACTCTAAAACTGACTAGGACTCAATATTTTGGTACATGCATGTCCAGGGACAAACATTATTCTAAAATTCACACTGACTAGAGTATCAACCTGTTTCTTTTCCAGTTTGTTTCATAGTCTCCCCAATCCATAGTATGAGCAATATTCATCCTGAAATTGCAGTCAATGACACACATTTGCACTCAAAACTGACTAGGACTCAGTATTTTGGTACATGCATGTCCAGGGCCAAACATTATTCTAAAATTCATACTGACTAAAGTATCAGCCTGTTTCTTGTCCGGTTTGTTTCATAGTCTCCCCAATCCATAGTACGAGCAATATTCATCCTGAAATTGCAGTCAATGACACACATTTGCACTCAAAACTGACTAGGACTCAGTATTTTGGTACATGCATGTCCAGGGACAAACATTATTCTAAAATTCATACTGACTAAAGTATCAGCCTGTTTCTTGTCCGGTTTGTTTCATAGTCTACCCCATCCATAGTATGAGCAATATTCATCCTGAAATTGCAGTCAATGACACACATTTGCACTCAAAACTGACTAGGACTCAGTATTTTGGTACATGCATGTCCAGGGCCAAACATTATTCTAAAATTCATACTGACTAAAGTATCAGCCTGTTTCTTGTCCGGTTTGTTTCATAGTCTCCCCAATCCATAGTATGAGCAATATTCATCCTGAAATTGCAGTCAATGCCACACATTTGCACTCAAAACTGACTAGGACTCAGTATTTTGGTACATGCATGTCCAGGGACAACATTATTCTAAAATTCACACTGACTAAAGTATCAACCTGTTTCTTGTCCAGTTTGTTTCATAGTCTACCCCATCCATAGTATGAGCAATATTCATCCTGAAATTGCAGTCAATGCCACTCATTTGCACTCTAAAACTGACTAGGACTCAATATTTTGGTACATGCATGTCCAGGGACAAACATTATTGGAAAATTCATACTGACTAAAGTATCAGCCTGTTTCTTGTCCAGTTTGTTTCATAGTCTACCCCATCCATAGTATGAGCAATATTAATCCTGAAATTACAGTCAATGCTACACATTTACACTCAAAACTGACTAGGACTCAGTATTTTGGTACATGCATGTACAGGGACAAACATTATTCGAAAATTCATACTGACTAAAGTATCAGCCTGCTTCATGGCCAGTTTGTTTCAGCACAGTGTACCCCATCCATAGTATGAACACTATTCATCCTGAAATTACAGTCAATGCAACACATTTCCACTCTAAAACTAAGTACTAGGACTCAGTATTTTGGTACATGCATGTCCAGGGACAAACATTATTAGAAAATTCATAATGACTAAAATATAAGGCTGTGACTTCTCAATATGGTTTCATAGTCTCCCCAATCCATAGTATGGGCAATATTCATCCAAACATTTCAGAAAATAACACACTTTGACACTCAAAAAGTAAATGAGAAACACTAGTAATTTGGTTACTTGTTCATACAAAAATCAAAAAACTAATAACCAAAATTTACGGAGAGTACCCTTGGTACACCAGATCTCAACGGAGGAATCGATCCACTGGACACGTTCACCACTATATCAACAACAAATTATACGTGATCGGGAAAAGTTACACTACATAAAGCTAGTCAGTTTTTGAACCACATAATTGGTGTGCACCGTCCCAATATCTACAATAATAAAAAATTTATACAAAAGTAATACGTAGGACACACTTCGGACATATGTCTACGGGGGAATCGATCCAATGGACACGTTCACCTCTACCGGTATATCAAGAACCAATCTTATCCAAAGGGGAAAAGTTACACTACTTAACGCTAGTCTGTTTATGAGTCAGACAATTTATGTGCGTCGTACCAATACCATATTAAAAAAATAGTACCAAGGAAGTACGAAGAATACATCTTGTACACATCTCTATGGAGGTATCGATCCACCGGACACGTTCATCTCAACGATATATCAAGAACCAATCACATGCAGATGAGGAAAGTTACATTACTTAAAGAAGCTTGTCTGTTTTTGAATCAGACTATTTGCGTGCACCGTCGTAGTGTTGGTACGGGTACGTAAAAATAGTAAGAATTATGCGTGAACGGGAAAAAGCAGCCACAACCAAAAACTGCAAGTTACAACGCCTGGAGAAAACAACAAATACCAACTTTATGATGCGGCGTGGGAATACGAACGTTAGGTGTACTGTGGTACAAATAGGTGCATGACTGCATTACAAATGGGAAATAACAGGAAAATGAAAAGCAAAACACCGAAACCGACACACAGAACAACAGTTGTGCCAACCCGGGGTACTGTCTTCTCCAAGGATTACAACAAACAGATGCACGAGCTAAACCACGATGATGTAAACAACGACGGAAACCCGTTTCTATATCATTTCGAAACAGGATTTGATGCCTTGTGTGCCAAAAACGGACACTTGGTTAACACAATCCTTAGTGGATGCCAGAAGATAGAAGAAGTGCGACAAAGACTCAACAGCAAAAAAGGACATTTCGAGGAGGACGAAGCTTTGAACATTTGGGAACAATGCTTCAAGTACATAACCGAGGAAGTATTTCCCGACTACAAAGAAGGGAACACGGACGGGATGGACCATGTATGGGCAATGGGAGTCATTCTTGCATACATTACATGTGGTTATCCCGCATTGAAAACATCGGAAGACATTAAGTGCTACGACAACGTGGGTATTGGACCGGAAGTAAAATCAATAGAACGAGAGAGAATGATACAAGACGGTCGTACTTTCCCGGCAAAAAAATGGAGTAATCTGACACCGGAGGCAAGAGAACACATAAAAGAATGTATACATTACCACCCTGGGAACCGTCCTTGTATGACGTACATTTGGTTCAACAACTGGCGCAAAATGACGAATGAGGCAATCATCGAAACTGACAGATTGGAATGGTATTGCAGATCAAAAGACGATAACGAGTGGTACTCAACACAAGAAATATTGCCGCCAATTAAAGAAGAGAACATAAATAACAAAAACACGGAAAAAAAATGTACCAAACATAAGTGGGATTCCTTCATGAACAAAGCAAGAAAACAGTCAAAAAAGAAAAAACGGAAGGTAAAAGAAGTGACAAACAGGGGGGGAAAGAGCGAACAAGACGAAAACGAGTGGAAAATTGAGAAATGGCTAAGTCTTTACGAAAAACGTTGGAATTCGCCGGAAGATTTAGAGGAATATAACAACTATCCCGTTCCTTGTGGAGCATGGGGACGCGTGAAACACTAACTCTGCAACTCTGTAAGGATTCCATTCCAACAAAAAAACCAGGACAATATCAAAGGTATCACCGGTACAAATTAAGTGCAAAAATTAGAACGGAAATTATGTAAAATATCACCTTAAAAAGTCGATACATTAAAAAAAAAATACTCATCAGAAAGCAACAAAACAACAACAACAAAATTCCCTCCGTTGAACCTACAAATTGTGATCCAATCCATAATTGATTCAGGGGGGAGTGTCAACCACCCAAAATATAGAATTTACTGCAACGCCGTTGCAGAAAATTGAAAAACAATAAGTAAATAAATAAATACAGAATGATACGGTACCGTAGGGTAAGTACGGTAGGGTAGGGAAGATAAAAATGTTCGGGTCCGCGCCAAAATTTTGAGGACTCCACATTCCAGAATATCACGGCACGCTCGAAAATAAGATAGGCAGGCGACAGTACAAGAACAACACTCACAGATAGTACAATTAGTTGAAATGCAACAATTCCTTGGAGACAGTATATCAAGAGATTACAGTGTGTACAGTAGGAATGAAAAAAACATGCCAAACGATTCCTACAAACAACATTATTATCATAAAAATAGCGCGCCAAATCAATCAAAGGAAAAAACGGTAAGTTGAGGTGCACGAGTTAACAAAAAAATAATGGTAGAACTGAGTACTAGTTGCAGTCCGGTGACAGGTAGAACCATTGTTACCAATAACACAAACAGCCCAAACAGCAGTGTATCGGGAAGTGACCGAACAAACACAAACGATAGCCAAACATATAGAACAACCAACAGTAGCAACAGAAATATTCTACAGACAACAAAAGAATCCGATAACGATAACTTGGAAAACAACATTGTCAAACACGTCAAAGAAAAAGCATTCAGGAAATTTAAATTCCCGCCAGAGATTACATTCGTGAAGGCGACGATATTCAAAATTGTAAAACAAGCAAATAACAATGAAATACCAAATACGATCGATATAAAAGACCAAAAGTGGAGTGGAATTTATTGCCGTGCAGTGACTGCGTGTAGGCACAATGCTCAAACTCTTGCCAGGAAAAACTACAAAGGTACGCAACCAACAAGAAAATGTTTGCCGGCATGCAATCGTTCATAAGCCATTCTAACATTTTGGTCGTATGAACACTGACACGTAGACGATAAAAGAAACAACCTGATACCAGATAGTTTCCCAGGAACGGTTCTAATCACAGACACACAAGACGTTAACTCAGAAAATAGGTACCAATTGCACGAAGACTATCGGCGGAAAAATTCACCAGAATTCAAATACTTCATGAAAAGAATTCTGGGAGCGGTGTCACCAAAACAGACAGACTTCAAAAGAAAATCAGTCAGAATGACAATCAGTAACATTTTCACCCCAAGCGATGAAGCTTTTGCATTGCTTTTCCTTTACAACGACTACGACTCGTGGATAAACACAACAAAGGGCACGAGGTTGAGAAAAAAATTCACTGACGGTAAGTCTGGAAATAAGGAGGGTTGGAGTAACGAGGGACAAGATCTTTACGAATACCTAGTAAGTGAATTAGAAGAACGAAGGAAGGAACAACAATCAAAAGAATTAGAGACGGAAATACTTAAAATGTACCAAAAGCAAAATGGCAATCGTAAACAAGAAGATAAGGAGGAGAACAAAGAGGGAAAAACACGGAAGCGAAAACGTACCTTGGTTGAGATTCTAGGCGAAGATGATGAGGACTACAAATTTTTCATGGAATATAATAAAAACGAACAAGAGTAATTGATGATATCAACAGCAATAGTAGAACGGCTAGTTCATTATTATTTTATGGTTTGCACAATATTGTTCCGGGTCTTCTGTTCGAATATAATACAATAAACAAGATAATTTCAAAAGGCTGATAAAATACTTTCGTATTTGTTACAAAATATGTTTGTTGTATTTCCGTATTTGATAAGCGTAGCGTGAATATTGTAAAATGTCGGAGAGTATTGCAAATGCGGATAAAATACTTTCTTATGAGTACAAAAGTATGGTTGTTGGATTTTGATATTCGATAAATGTAGTGTGAGTATTGTGAAAGCAACGTAATAGAATACATTGCTGGTTATCAAGAAGCTTGTATATTTGGTAAGAAATTTGTATCAACGCTACAACAATATCAGTGTACATAGAGGATATTATTACAAAATATGAGGAGTTTCGTGTGGAAAAAACAAAAATTGAATGGCGAATAAATATTATCGGGGTAAGCATGAAACAAAATTGTAGAATAAAAAGATTCTTAAGCAAGCATGAAAAGGGGCTGGAAAAAACGGTGGCGAAAATAGACCTACTTGAAATTGTTGCGTGCAAAAATAGGTAGAGAATTATTTATTGTGCGCGCAACAAAATGTTTCGGAATATTTTAAAACATCGCACGAATATTACGAAAGCATGAGCATCGTTTATGTGACGTACGATTCATGATTTGATCAATCGATCTCTACAAGTCGACCTTCATCTTTGATGTGATACTCAATCGATTAGATTCTACGATTCGATCTATCATCAATCGATTACCCAATCGATTTCCTTGATTCGTCTAACTCTACGATCAAGATCCATCAAAATCTACAATTAGATTCCTTGCTCAAGCTTTGGGTTACGATTCATGATTCGATCAACCAACCTCTATGATTCGCCATTCATCTTTGATGTGATACTCAATCGATTCAATTCCACGATTCGTCTACGATCAAGATCTATGATCTGATGTGTATCCACAGTCAATCAGTATTAGATTGACGATACTATGCTTCGATTCTCTACTACTTGATTCTCAAGCTACGCTCGTCTTCTATGACTTGTTTCCAAGTATCCAACAATCGATCAAAATCTACGATTGTGAATACTACAGCGGTTGTACTTGATCTATGAATTTGTCTGCAATCAACTCTACGATTGAATCCTATTGATACGATTCAATTCTCCGAATCAATTCTCCAAATTATGCTTCCAGCTTCGGTTACGATTGAATTTGATCAACCGATTTCTATGATTGTATTGGATTATGGTTGTATTTTGATCAATCACATTCGGGCATCTTCATCTATGCAAAATCGATGCCTAATCATGGGGCATCTTGACCTCTGCGAATCCATGCCCAATCATGGGTCATTCTTATCATTTGGTATTCTTCCTGTGATAAAGTCTTCTGAATCTTCCTTTTTCCCGAGTAAGAAAATGGGGCATATATGCAAGCTTCACAAATTTATTTGTTCTTCTTTCCGAAGTATGTGATACACTTGATCACGTGCAAGAAGATGGGGCATATTAAATTACTTCCATATACGTACTCATGAAATTTATTTGTTCTTCTTTTCAAGCTATGTGACACACTTGATCACGTGCAAGAAGATGGGGCATATTAAATTCCTTTCGTACTTATGAAAGGGAACCACAGGCCGGTACTTAAACTTACGTAGATTTCTACGTAATTTACAGTACTACAGCTGGAAGTGGTACGATACTACCGATCGAGTCATATGCACCTCTGTAAGCAAGATTGGAGTATCTCTGTAAGCAGGATCGAGTCATATGCACCTCTGTAAGCAAGATTGGAGTATCTCTGTAAGCAGGATTGGAATATTCTTCTCGAAGACCGAATGACCGGGAAGGCCCATACTTTCTGTAAACAGGATTGGAATATTCTCATATCTTATGGAAAATGACCGGGAAGGCCCATTTCCTTTCTGTTTTCACGATCGAAGTTCGATACTTAAGATCGGAAGCAAGGCTCCTTTTGTTTTCATGACCAAAACAAAGTGAATTGCCTGGTTCCGGTATAGCCATTTTGATACTTCCAATCATGTGTTTCGATACTCATGATCAAAAAAGAGGTTCGAAGAAGCTTCTTGTAACAGCTGTTTCGATGATCACGATTAGAAGGAAGCTTCTCATGATAGCACATGCTTCTACAGTGCTGTACGATTAGCGGTGTACTGTATTCATCACTGCACTAAAAGAGATATCATGCTCTCCAGCAAGATTACTCTCTTATCTCATACTTTTAACATTCAACTGATTTATATCCCAAAATTCACACTAGTTGCTACCAACTATCTGTAATCTACATTACTAAGGTCTGTCTCACTGTATCTGAATAAGTTCACAGTAAGAAGAGATCTGGCGTTTCCATAGTCTTGCCTGTAGTCCGATTATCCGTTGTCAGAAGTATCTAATCACAATTGTCACGCGTAGAGTACAATCGTTCGTCTACTAACACACTAACACAGCGTTGCTGTTCTTCAGAAGCCTTTGAATCAGACTCTCAACGGATTGGATTCAGAAGGAAATTAATAGTACTGTTGGAGTTATTGAAGACACAGAAAATGAGGATACAGGTATTTTAAACCCTCAATACAGGAAATACAATGACGCGGAAAATTAAGATTTTTATTATTTTGTTACTAGAATCATGTCGGCAATCAACCCGGCAAACTCCAATTTCAAACAACAGAAGGAGAGAAACTTGCTGAGTGATACATTTTCTGTAGCAGATGAAGCATTTGCGTTGATAGTGATCTACAATGAGCATCGTATATGGGTGAACCAGCAGTAGCGAAAGAGTGATGCCACAATTCCGAGACAGAAAAAAATTCTGCGATTTGGGCAGCGGAAGCAGATATGGATGGATGGAGGAAGGACAAGAGTTGTTCAGTGATTTGTGCGTCAAAGTTATCAAGCTGCGCAATCAGCCGGATACAGGAAGGAAACCGGAGGAAATGGTGAGGGACAGATTTAGGAAAGGAAGTCCGGCACAATACACCAATAAGCATGGCAATGCAAATAATACTAGTGGAAGCTCCAGTACTTGTAGTGGACCCAAAAAGAAAAAGAAAAGGAATGTCTATATTGATCCGGCAATAACAGCATCAATGAATGCCAATTTATCTCTTGGCGAATTAATGTAGAAAATACCAGTACATACATAATACAAAACTACTACTAATTATGAACTTATATTGAGAATATTAGAAATAATGGAGGATTCGTAGTACGTTGCAATAGGAATAAATCAAGCATAATAAAATTGGTGGAGTTGTTAGTTGAACGTTAAACACTAACCCTAAGAGTTGACAACGTAACCTTGTAGACGGAGTTTATGGGGGGTTTGGGGGGGGGGAAATATGTAGAAATATTAAAAAATCTGTTTTTAACAAGTAGACTTGGTACAAACGCTACGACTAAAAATCATTAAAAACAGGACCCAAATAATTATTTACGGAAATGAGATGCTTTGTCTAAAAGCAATAGTAATATCTAGTGGCGCGCGTTTATTTTTATGGTAGCGAACTCTCATTTTTTTGGTTGCAAGTAACCATAAGATTTAACCTGAATACAGATAAAAATCATACGATTCTCGTCGTCGTCATCATCGGCCCGTTGTTTCTCATATGAATCGAATTTTTTCTGTAGTCGTCATCTTTGCCAGATGAGAGAGTTGGTGAGAAATGATTCTCGTCGTTGTCGTCATCGGCTTCGTTGTTTCTCATATGAATCGAATTTTTTCTGTAGTCGTCATCTTTGCCAGATGAGAGAGTTGGTGAGAAATACAACCGGACTTTTTAGACTTGGTACAATTTGTACCGGTACGGTACATGAATGAGTCCGGGACAGTACTTGAAAAAGAAAAACAATGCAACCGAGGTGCGAAACCGACAAACCGAGGTGCGAGAAATGGGTCATTCCCGAAAACACAGAATATCTGTGTCCCCGTCACATAAACGATGCTCATGCTTTCGTAATATTCGTGTGATGTTTTAAAATATTCCGAAACATTTTGTTGCGCGCACAATAAATAATTCTCTACCTATTTTTGCACGCAACAATTTCAAGTAGGTCTATTTTCGCCACCGTTTTTTCCAGCCCCTTTTCATGCTTGCTTAAGAATCTTTCTATTCTACAATTTTGTTTCATGCTTACCCCGATAATATTTATTCGCCATTCAATTTTTGTTTTTTCCACACGAAACTCCTCATATTTTGTAATAATATCCTCTATGTACACTGATATTGTTGTAGCGTTGATACAAATTTCTTACCAAATATACAAGCTTCTTGATAACCAGCAATGTATTCTGTTACGTTGCTTTCACAATACTCACACTACATTTATCGAATATCAAAATCCAACAACCATATTTTTGTACTCATAAGAAAGTATTTTATCCGCATTTGCAATACTCTCCGACATTTTACAATATTCACGCTACGCTTATCAAATACGGAAATACAACAAACATATTTTGTAACAAATACGAAAGTATTTTATCAGCCTTTGAAATTATCTTGTTTATTGTATTATATTCGAACAGAAGACCCGGAACAATATTGTGCAAACCATAAAATAATAATGAACTAGCCGTTCTACTATTGCTGTTGATATCATCAATTACTCTTGTTCCTTTTTATTGTATTCCATGAAAAATTTGTAGTCCTCATCATCTTCGCCTAGAATCTCAACCAAGGTACGTTTTCGCTTCCGTGTTTTTCCCTCTTTGTTCTCCTCCTTATCTTGTTGTTTACGATTGCCATTTCGCTTTTGGTACATTTTAAGTATTTCCGTCTCTAATTCTTTTGACTGTTGTTCCTTCCTTCGTTCTTCTAATTCACTTACTAGGTATTCGTAAAGATCTTGTCCCTCGTTACTCCAACCCTCCTTATTTCCAGACTTACCGTCAGTGAATTTTTTTCTCAACCTCGTGCCCTTTGTTGTGTTTATCCACGAGTCGTAGTCGTTGTAAAGGAAAAGCAATGCAAAAGCTTCATCGCTTGGGGTGAAAATGTTACTGATTGTCATTCTGACTGATTTTCTTTTGAAGTCTGTCTGTTTTGGTGACACCGCTCCCAGAATTCTTTTCATGAAGTATTTGAATTCTGGTGAATTTTTCCGCCGATAGTCTTCGTGCAATTGGTACCTATTTTCTGAGTTAACGTCTTGTGTGTCCGTGATTAGAACCGTTCCTGGGAAACTATCTGGTATCAGGTTGTTTCTTTTATCGTCTACGTGTCAGTGTTCATACGACCAAAATGTTAGAATGGCTTATGAACGATTGCATGCCGGCAAACATTTTCTTGTTGGTTGCGTACCTTTGTAGTTTTTCCTGCCAAGAGTTTGAGCATTGTGCCTACACGCAGTCACTGCACGGCAATAAATTCCACTCCACTTTTGGTCTTTTATATCGATCGTATTTGGTATTTCATTGTTATTTGCTTGTTTTACAATTTTGAATATCGTCGCCTTCACGAATGTAATCTCTGGCGGGAATTTAAATTTCCTGAATGCTTTTTCTTTGACGTGTCTGACAATGTTGTTTTCCAAGTTATTGTTATCGGATTCTTTTGTTGTCTGTAGAATATTTCTGTTGCTACTGTTGGTGGTTCTATATGTTTGGCTAGCGTTTGTGTTTGTTCGGTCACTTCCCAATACACTGCTGTTTGGGCTGTTTGTGTTATTGGTAACAATGGTTCTACCTGTCACCGGACTGCAACTAGTACTCAGTTCTACCATTATTTTTTTGTTAACTCGTGCACCTCAACTTACCGTTTTTTCCTTTGATTGATTTGGCGCGCTATTTTTATGATAATAATGTTGTTTGTAGGAATCGTTTGGCATGTTTTTTTCATTCCTACTGTACACACTGTAATCTCTTGATTTACTGTCTCCAAGGAATTGTTGTATTTCAACTAATTGTACTATCTGTGAGTGTTGTTCTTGTACTGTCGCCTGCCTATCTTATTTTCGAGCGTGCCGTGATATTCTGGAATGTGGAGTCCTCAAAATTTTGGCGCGGACCCGAACATTTTGATCTTCCCTACCCTACCGTACTTACCCTACGGTACCGTATCATTCCGTATTTATTTATTTACTTATTCAACGGAGGGAATTTTGTTGTTGTTGTTTTGTTGCTTTCTGATGAGTATTTTTTTTTTAATGTATTGACTTTTTAAGGTGATATTTTACATAATTTCCGTTCTAATTTTTGCACTTAATTTGTACCGGTGATACCTTTGATATTGTCCTGGTTTTTTTGTTGGAATGGAATCCTTACAGAGTTGCAGAGTTAGTGTTTCACGCGTCCCCATGCTCCACAAGGAACGGGATAGTTGTTATATTCCTCTAAATCTTCCGGCGAATTCCATCGTTTTTCGTAAGGACTTAGCCATTTCTTAATTTTCCACTCGTTTTCGTCTTGTTCGCTCTTTTCCCCCCTGTTTGTCACTTCTTTTACTTTCTGTTTTTTCTTTTTTGACTGTTTTCTTGCTTTGTTCATGAACGAATCCCACTTATGTTTGGTACATTTGTTTTTCGTGTCTTTGTTATTTATGTTCTCTTCTTTAATTGGCGGAAATATTTCTTGTGTTGAGTACCACTCGTTATCGTCTTTTGATCTGCAATACCATTCCAATCTGTCAGTTTCGATGATTGCCTCATTCGTCATTTTGCGCCAGTTGTTGAACCAAATGTACGTCATACAAGGACGGTTCCCAGGGTGGTAATGTATACATTCTTTTATGTGTTCTCTTGCCTCCGGCGTCAGATTACTCCATTTTTTTGCCGGGAAAGTACGACCGTCTTGTATCATTCTCTCTCGTTCTATTGATTTTACTTCCGGTCCAATACCCACGTTGTCGTAGCACTTAATGTCTTCCGATGTTTTCAATGCGGGATAACCACATGTAATGTATGCAAGAATGACTCCCATTGCCCATACATGGTCCATCCCGTCAGTGTTCCCTTCTTTGTAGTCGGGAAATACTTCCTCGGTTATGTACTTGAAGCATTGTTCCCAAATGTTCAAAGCTTCGTCCTCCTCGAAATGACCTTTTTTGCTGTTGAGTCTTTGTCGCACTTCTTCTATCTTCTGGCATCCACTAAGGATTGTGTTAACCAAGTGTCCGTTTTTGGCACACAAGGCATCAAATCCTGTTTCGAAATGATATAGAAATGGGTTTCCGTCGTTGTTTACGTCATCGTTGTTTAGCTCATGCATCTGTTTGTTGTAATCCTTGGACAAGACAGTACCCCGGGTTGGCACAACTGTTGTTTTGTGTGTCGGTTTAGGTCTTTTGTTTTTCATTTTCCTGTTATTTTCCATTTGTAACGCAGTCATGCACCTATTTGTACCACAGTACACCTAACGTTCGTACTCCAACGCCGAATCATAAAGTTGGTATTTGTTGTTTTTTCCAGGCGTTGTAACTTTCAGTTTTTGGTTGTGGCTTCTTTTTCCCGAACACGCATAATTCTTACTATTGTTACGTACCGGCACCAACACTACGATGATGCACGTAAATAGTCTGATTCAAAAACCGACAAGCTTTAAGTAGTGTAACTTTCCTCGTTTGCATGCGATTGGTTCTTGATGTATCGTAGAGATGAACGTGTCCGGTGGATCGATACCTCCATAGAGATGTGTACAAGATGTATTCTTCGTACTTGTTCCTTGGTACTATTTTTTTAATATTGTATTGGTACGATGCACATAAATTGTCTGATTCATAAACAGACTAGCATTAAGTAGTGTAACTTTCCTCGTTTAGACATGAATGGTTCTTGATATACCGGTAGAGGTGAACATGTCCTTTGGATCGACTCCCCCGTAGATATATGTCAAATGTGTGTTCTACGTTTTATTTTTTTATAATTTTTTTATTATTGTATTGGGACGGTGCACACAAATTGTAGGATTCAAAAACTGACCAGCTTTAGGTAGTGTAATTTTCCCCGATCATGTATGATTGGTTATTGATATAGAGGTGAATGTGTCCAGTGGTTCGATTCCCCCGTAGTGACCTGTACCAAGGGTAGTAGTTTCGGCATATTATTGTAATTTTTGGTGTTTTTCTTATGAAAAAGTAACCAAAATAGAGTTTCTCAGTTCTTTTTTGAGTGCAAAAGTGTGTTCTTTTCTGAAATTTTTGGATGAATATTGCTCCTACTAATGATTGGGGAGACAATGAAACAATATTGATGACAATTCTCTGGCTATTACTTTAGTCAGTATGAATTGTATAATAATGGTTGTTGCTGGTCATGCATGCTCCAAAATTGTGATTCCTAGTCACTTTTTGAGTACAAGAGTGTGTCATTCGATTCAATTGAAGGATATGTGTGGCATTCACTGCAAGAATTTCAGGATGAATAGTGTTCATACTATGGATGCGGTAGACTATGAAACAAACCGGACAAGAAACAGGCTGATACTTTATTCTGTATGAATTTTAGAATAATGTTTATCCCTGGACATGCATGTACCAAAATAGTGAGTCCTAGTCAGTTGTAGAGTGCAAATGTGTGGCATGTACTGCAATTACAGGGTGAATATTGCTCATAGTATGGATGGGGTAGATTATGAAACAAACCGGACAAGAAACAGGCTGATACTTAGGTCAGTATGAATTTTAGAATAATGTTTGTCCCTGGACATGCATGTACCAAAATAGTGAGTCCTAGTCAGTTTTTGAGTGCAAATGTGTGGCATTGACTGCAATTTCAGGATGAATAGTGTTCATACTATGAATGTGGTAGACTATGAAACAAACCGGACAAGAAACAGGCTGATACTTTAGTCTGTATGAATTTTAGAAAAATGTTTGTCCCTGGACATGCATGTACCAAAATAGTGAGTCCTGGTCAGTTTTAGAGTGCAAATGTGTGGCATTGACTGCAATTTCAGGATGAATATTGCTCATACTATGGATGGTGTATACTATGAAACAAACTGGACAAGAAACAGGCTGATACTTTAGTCAGTATGAATTTTAGAATAATGTTTTTCCCTGGACATGCATGTACCAAAATAGTGAGTCCTGGTCAGTTTTAGAGTGCAAATGTGTGGCAATGAATAGTGTTCATACTATGGATGGGGTAGACTATGAAACAAACCGGACAAGAAACAGGTTGATACTTCAGTCATTATGAATTTTAGAATAATGTTTGTCCCTGGACATGCATGTACCAAAATATTGAGTCCTAGTCAGTTTTAGAGTGCAAATGTGTGGCATTGACTGCAGTTTCAGGATGAATAGTGTTCATACTATGAATGTGGTAGACTATGAAACAAACCGGACAAGAAACAGGCTGATACTTTAGTCTGTATGAATTTTAGAATAATGTTTGTCCCTGGACATGCATGTACCAAAATAGTGAGTCCTGGTCAGTTTTAGAGTGCAAATGTGTGGCATTGACTGCAATTTAAGGATGAATATTGCTCATACTATGGATGGTGTATACTATGAAACAAACTGGACAAGAAACAGGCTGATACTTTAGTCAGTATGAATTTTAGAATAATGTTTTTCCCTGGGCATACATGTACCAAAATAGCGAGTCCTAGTCAGTTTTGAGTGCAAATGTGTGGCATTGACTGCAATTTCAGGATGAATAGTGTTCATACTATGAATGTGGTAGACTATGAAACAAACCGGACAAGAAACAGGCTGATACTTTAGTCAGTATGAGCTTTAGAACAATTTTTGTCCCCTCTGGCATTGCTGCATGTACCCAAATAGTGATTTCTACTCAGTTTTCGAGTGAAAATGTGTGGCATTGGCTGCATGAAACAGAATTGACCAGAAATCTTCTACTTATACTTCAGTTAGTTTTAAAATTTATTAGTCCTAGTAATATTAGTTAGTATGTTTATGATTGTGCGAATTAGGCTGCAATTTCATGATCAATATTTCGCATAATATTGTTTGAATAAAGAACTATGAAGGATAATGGATAAGTTACAAACGGATGCTTGCATTTGGTGTAACATAGTATGCCTCACTCATCCAATCTTGAAGGATTTGGTGGAACTGGTGCTGTACTCTGACCCGGTTGTGGTTGTGTCAGAAGATGAATCGGATACCTCCACATTTCCATCTGTCGGGTCACGAATCCCAACATCCTTGCTGAAACATTTTACTAAATCCGATACTTTTTTAATGCGTCGAGGATTGGTTTCTTTCAGACCGGAAATCTGAAAGTATGGGCAAAATTGTCGTTGCTCCCCCGCCTTACGTTTGTGGAAAGTACATATATAACCCGCCACTCGTTCATATTGGTCGTAGTCTCCGAAAACGTACCTATAAACTTCTCCAATTTCAACTGGTCCGTTTTTTTCTGGAGTGTAACGAACTTGTTCGTTTACTTCGTAAATAGGAAACATTATCTCTGGATCCTGATCTTTCAACAGCACAGAACATTTGAATTCATGTTTGGTTTCCTTCTCCTTGATCTTGATAGGATAAACTGGCAGTGTTACAACGGCGTTAAGATGACTTTTCGCAACATCTATAATCATTTCTTCGCTTACATTTGAACCCTTTTTTTCACAGGTTTTAGTCGTTGTGTCAGTCAAACCAGTATCCTTGGAATTACCCTTACTTGTGTCAATTCCCGATTCTTTAGATTCGTTGGGCTTATTTTTCGAACCCTTACCGGTAACTTTCGATCCACTGATGTTCTTTCTCCCATCGTTGATATTGTTCGTCTTGCCAACATTGCCACCGTCAACGTTATCATCCCAGGGTGGGATGAATCCACGCTTGGAATCATTTGTCGTATTGAAATTGAATGTAACCCATCCTACCCGGTATGTGTTATTTGATTTGTTGAACTCATTTATTTGAACCTTGGATGTTTTGAAGCAATCCCAAGTTAGAAAGTCCGATGGTTTGTAAAAAACAAAGTCACGACCCTGGAGGTGTTCGAACGCCAGATTCAATTCTCCCGTTCCCTTTCCATAATTGTTGACAACCTTATCGTCCAAAAATTGAACTACAAGGTTAGCCGATGATAGATCATCCAACTTTTCCAACAAATATATTGCTAGTTTTTCTGTCAACGGGGTAAATATGGTACCCATTTCTGGAAGGTAGCTATACTGAATGAATTCTTCCACCCAAGTATGACGTTGGAGAACTTCCGGATCAATTACGAATATCTCACGGAACACGTACGGAATGTGTTCCATAAAAACTCGTTGGTGCACCTCTTGTTGTGAGTTAACATCGTATTGAAGGAATCTTATAACACAAGTTTGATTCTTATGTTGTTCTTCCAATCCGGACAGTTCCAAAATACCTGTTACAAGTTCTTCTGGTTTATCGTCAAAATTGACATGGGGAAATTTTGTCTTACTCAGAACACATGCCGTCGGGAAAATGTACAATCGATCATTCCTTTGAAAATACGGAACACTTCCCTCCGTCGATTCGGTGACCATAGCTCCTTTTAGAAAATTCCTCTCGGTCAATACCAAATCTTCAATGGTTTCCATCACATGATCGTAACTGACAAATGATTGGTTATTGGTTTTGAAGACTTTTGGTATCATTTTCTCACAAACATTGTCAATTGAACAATCAAAGGACGAACCAACGCTGTCGACTCGAATCATTGATGCACATAGTACTTGAGAAAGGAACAAATTACATGCTGTTTCCAACGAAACGACCACGTTTACCCCAATCTTGTTCCCGTGTTGGACAAATTTTGTTATCAGCCATTGATGCACCAAATATAGGATTCCTTTCGGCACCTTGAAATATGCCAGATCTATTTTTCCGGTGCCATGTTTGCATGGCGACAGGGTGACAAGGTCCTCATCGATATCGAAATGTATGTTGTAATATTTTGTGACCGTGTGCTTGTAATGGATGACGTAGTGGAAAACCAATTGAGTATTGAGTGGTAATAACACTTTTCCCGTTTCCGGAATGTTCGTGTCCCCTTTTCGATGAAATCCTACTGGAACCCACTTCTCCCCCGAAAGTACTGTGGTGCCCAAGACGAATGAATTGTTAATTAATTCGGGTAAGTAATACTGATAAAAATCTTCGTGTGTCAAAACTTTGATGTCGACGTGACACATGTCGATGATGGTACAAATGGTTTTCTCCTTCCCTTGAAAGCATAACCAATGTTCACGAATGAGCTCCTGAAAAGCAGTTTCTCGTTCCGTTATCTTCATCAACTTTTTGTTTGACACAATAAGTTCTTTAAACTCGATGTTTTCTGTTGGTAAGGATTTTAAGCATTCAATACGCTGCTTCTTGAAATGTTTGTCTAAGTCCACCTGATTGCAGCTATGAGTCATTGAAACACGTAGAGAGGTCTTTGCCATAAGGCAGTCCAAGAAGTTCCTCATTGATCTGACGTATGCTTTCAACTGACTGGGAGAACAATTGTCGCCTTTGGTATGGAAACACAAATCCTCAGACAAAATATCCGAACCAGGTGGATACTTCACATTCTTCATGTACCAAACCAATATCTCACGGTACATTATCATGTACTTCTTCATTGTAACGTAGTTGACGACGTTGCGCCCATAGATAGCATTCACGCCTGATGTGTCGTTAACATTCCGCAACAGTGACTCGAACCTATTCCACTTGTTCGCCATGTCGTAGTCATTGAATCGGTCGGTTAATTGCTTCCTGCTCAAAAATTTCAACACTCCAGTCACCCCGTTCTCAATTTCAAACAAAAATAAATCCACCATGACGTTTATTTGATGGGGAATAGGGCCTAATTCACTTAAGGTTGTATCGGGTTTTTTCTTCTTTCCCTTCCCCTTCTTCTTTTCCGCAGAGTTAGTAGTAGACATTGACTTCCTGAAATCTGGTGTAGGTTCGGATTCAATAATTTTTGATACAAGGTAAACCCTCGTCAACAATGCAGTGAAACATGTTGTAACCTCCAGACTGAGGTTCCTCACAAACTCCTCTGTTCCATATGACTCATCCTTCAAAGCCTTTCTAAGGTTACTAATTACTGCCTGTCGATGATCTCTTTGATCCGTATCATGTTTGTCAAGACTATTGGTTGGTGGGTCTTTCAATCTACCCTTCTTACAACTTGTCGTTTTCTTATTTGAATTTGGGTTGGCCCCGCGCTTGCGAGCACTATTAGTCGTCGGTGTCATTGGCAATGTAAAATGTTATCAGTATTTGAGACAATCTTTTTATTGTTTGAAAACAACGAGAATCACTGTTGTGTGAATCTAGTTTACCCAAGTTACAAGCAAACATTGAATGAAAGAAGGATAGTAGTACAACTTGAAACTTCTTTCACAAGAGATCACCACTCACGTAGCGACGCGACAGTGGTAATCATGTCTCAAAAACCATTTCTCAAAAAATCGAAAAGGTAGAAGGTGCCTGTAAACGTGTTCTTCTTCTCGTAAAGGCGTTCTTCCACTAACCTGAGAAAGAGTGAAACAATATCGTCACAAATAATTAGACAAATAAAACCTGCAACGGCGAATGCAAGGGCGGGGATTTGTGTGTGTAACCATTCAGATCAAAAAACCATTTATTGTAATTGGAACCGCCGTTCCCGAAAAACGGAAAAAAGGTTTTTTTGGGTGGGATGAAAGGTGAGAAGAAGAAAAGAAAAAAAGGAACATTTTCCAAGTTGGACAATGGCCCCATCGCTGAATTGTTCCATTTTGTGTACAAAAGTACAGTCGTATGAACACCTAGTAGCGCTAAATAGGGAAAAGGGCATTGGTTGTAATTCCGTTGCCAAAAAACAAATGATCCGATCGCTGAATTGGTGCAATTTGTGTAGAAACGTACAGTCGTATGAAACATCTCACGCTAAATACTAAAAAGGGCTTTTGTTGCAACGCCGTTGCCAAAAAAGTAAATTGGTCCGATCGATGATTTGGTGCATTTTGTGGGGTAGAAAGGTACTTTGGTATGACCAGTACCATCGTATGAACCATATGATATATGACGCTAAATACAAAAACACCATTTGTTGCAACGCCGTTGCCAAAAAAAAAAGGTACAAAACAAACAAAGTAATACTGTAGAAAGGTACTTTGGTATGAACAGGACTATCGTATTAACCATATCACGCTAAGTACAAAAAGACCATTTCTTGCAACGCCGTTGCAAAAAATAAAAAATAAAAAACAAACAAAGTAATACTGAAGAAAGGTACTTGGGTATGAACAGGACTATCATATGAACCATATCACGCTAAGTACAAAAAGACCATTTCTTGCAACGCCGTTGCAAAAAATAAAAAAATAAAAACAAAGAAAGTAATACTGTAGAAAGGTACTTTGGTATGAACAGGACTATCGTATGAACCATATCACGCTAAATACCAAAAGACCATTTGTTGCAACGCCGTTGCAAAAAAAACAAAAAAAAAATACTTAACGGACCAATGTCATTCTGACGTTAGAAGTTTGTTGTACTGTTGTATGATCCATATCACGCTAAATACAAAAAAGACCATTTGTTGCAATGCCGTTGCAAAAAAAAATAAATACATAATACTTAACGGACCAATATCATTCTTACGTTCGAAGTTGTTTACTTAGCAGAAAATGTATCGAACTGGTGTCATTCTTACGTTCGAATGTTGATACTTGATCTATCGAACCGATGTCATCCTTACGTTCGAAGTTGGATATAAGTACTTTGTACGGAGTAGTTACCTTACAATGAAAGTTTGTTGCTCACTAACTTGGGTCACTTTTCACTTTCCGACAAACATCAATTTCCAACTTATCTGAGTAGAGTGTTGTTTCTTTCCAACAACACTCCGTCCGAGAACGTGGGATCCGACCCTCTTCGTCACATGCCTTAGGGCGACGATGTCACGAGCACAACGATCCGTTCTCAGATATTTCAGTCCGATATAACAGCCTTGTACTGCAAAAGAAGTAGAAAGCATTCGATTAGGGATTAGTTGCTGGAAAGATATTCTTGTTTGGACGGCCGCCTTACATAAAGATCTTAAAAGCACAAAATCTGCATCAATTGCCTATATATCAACAGGAACAAGTCCCTGTTTTTCGTGACATAGGAATTACTACAAGTCTGCAAATCAACGGCAGCAGAAAGAACAACGACAACGAATAACAAACCGGCAAATGGAATCATTGGAGGCAACAACGTATCTGCGGCAACAACGTATCGGTGACATCAACGGTAAAACGAATCAGAACAAGCAACGGTACGAATGAGATAGACAACAATGATAATACTTCCTCGACCGGCATTACTGATAATGTATTTCCTCACTTATGTTTTTCTTCCTAATTTCATAGGACCGGATCGGAATAACAGATTGGAAACAACAGATTAGAAATTGGGAATCGCAACGGTACGAATGAGAGAGGAGAAAGACAATGCTTTTACTTCCTCTGGCATTCCTGATAATGTATTTTCTTCCTTCTCTTTTTCTTCTCATTTTCATAGGACCGTATCGGAGCAACGGATTTGAAAGAAGGGATTGGAAACAACGGATCAGAAGAACCAATCTTTCCTGGTGTGGCAAATCTTTCCTATAGGTGCAAAGGATACAACGAATCGAACGCGACACTGAATCGAAGTCAACACAAAATTGAAGGTAACAACAACGGCAACAACACATCAACACCACCAATCAACAACAACAACGAAAGGAAGCAAACGGTGTACGTTGGTAGCATGTAGATTATATTATTCTGTTGTTATTATTTACTGTACTACATCAATAGATACTCACCCATTTTGTTCAATTATCATACCAAATATTCCAATAAAGTCGTTGACAACGTCAACAACTCGTTGAACCGCAGATAGCAACAGCGGCAATTGGCAGCAGCGAGAGCAACAGTGGCAATCGGCAGCAATAGCCACAGCGGCAGCGGAAAGCAGCAGCGAGAGGAACAGCGGCAATTGGCAGGGAGAGGCGCAGCGGCAGCGGCAATCGGCAGCAAAACCAACAATAGCGGCAATTGGCAGCAGCGAGAGCAACAGCGGCAATCGGCAGCGACAGCCACAGCGCCAAGCAGCAGCGAGAGCAACAGCGGCAGCCACAGCGACAGCCACAGCGGCAGCGCCAAGCAGCAGCGAGAGCAACAGCGGCAGCCACAGCGACAGCCACAGCGGCAGCGCCAAGCAGCAGCGAGAGCAACAGCGGCAATCGGCAGCGACAGCCACAGCGGCAGCGCCAAGCAGCAGCGAGAGCAACAGCGGCAATCGGCAGCGACGGCCACAGCGGCAGCGCAGCGGCAATCGGCAGCGACAGCCACAGCGGCAGCGCCAAGCAGCAG
This sequence comes from Pseudo-nitzschia multiseries, assembly GCA_037355745.1. NCBI lineage: Eukaryota > Bacillariophyta > Bacillariophyceae > Bacillariales > Bacillariaceae > Pseudo-nitzschia > Pseudo-nitzschia multiseries. The sequence goes on along the minus strand of CM074784.1, from coordinate 4,304,337 downwards.
CGAGAGCAACAGCGGCAATCCGCAGCGACGGCCACAGCGGCAGCGCCAAGCAGCAGCGAGAGCAACAGCGGCAATCGGCAGCGACAGCCACAGCGGCAGCACCAAGCAGCACAGCGAGAGCAACAGCGGCAATCGGCAGCGACAGCCACAGCGGCAAGCGGCAAGCAGCAGCGAGAGCAGCACAGGCAATCGGCAGCGACAGCTGCGAGAGCAACAGCGGCAATCGGCAGCCAGAGTCACAGCGGCAGCGGCAATCGGCAGCGAGAGCAACAGCGGCAATCGGCAGCGAGAGCAACAGCGGCAATCGGCAGCCAGAGTCACAGCAGCAGCGGCAGCGACAAAAAGGCAGCAAGAGCAACAGTGGCAAGCGAAAAGTGTCAAGCGAAAAGCGGCAAGCGGAAAGCGGCAAGTAGAAAGCGGCAAGCGGCAGCGAGTCCTCCTCCACGGGCGAAACAACTAACGGCAACGAATAATTGGCTTCGATTTGCTACACCTACTCCAACCATGACGACAAATCAGTTCTCGGACAGAGCTCTGAAGCAAAAAAGAGATAGGAAACATGAGAAAAGAAGAAAGCAGAGAATGTCATCGAACTTTCTTAGGATTGCAGCACCTGTGTCAACGAGCCATAAAACTTATACAAAGTTGTCCGACATAAAACCAATGAAGAACGAAAGGACAAATAGGCGTAGTACTTGCAAAGATTGTGTCAGTACAATAGCGTTGAAATACAAAGACAGAACAACTGTGGTCAAAGGAAAATACATGGAGACAAACTGGGGTGGCAAAATAGGAGGAAAGAAAAAGTATCAACCGGAACAGGCTTTGTTGATAGATAAATTCGATAGATTGGATAGTAGAAACGATGAGCATATTGTTGCGTTTGACGAGAATAATCCGTCGTTGCGCATTTTCGCAAAAGTTTCCAGAAAATTTGCCAAGCGACACCTTGCTACGAAGAAAAATATCCAACTGTTAAGAAAGTTTGCTCCGGAAATTGTTGGATCCAAACCAACAGTTGCCAGAGGTTAGAAGCGCGGCAGTATCAACGATGATTATGCTATCATTGGAGTTAGACCAGAAAGATTGTCTTCCAACAATGGTGAGTACGTATTCAAAAGTCATGTGAAACCAAACATGAAACTGGAGCTGGAACAGACGACAGTGAGAATTGTGAAGCATATGCATCATAGTTTAACACACATCGAACCATTTGTTGAGGATGAAATGGATGTGTTGTCTCAGATTCTGACTCGTACACAGCTCAATGCCATTGGGAAACAGGCGTTAGCTTTTTCGATTGGTCGAAATTACCATTCTCGATGCCATGTTGATGATGATATGAATTATACTCGTTTAACAGTCATAGCTCCGTCGGGAGTGCATGCTGACGAAGTGATTTATTATTTTGTCTTCCCAACGTACCGTATCAAAGTGCCGTTGCGTTCTGGGGATACTCTGCTCTTTAATCCGTTAGTGTTTCATAGCTGTTCGAATCCCAAATACGAAGGGTGTTATATTATGAGCGCCTATGTATCGCGCAAAACTATACTAAGAAGTAATCCATTATAATAATAACTTGATACTCATGACAAAAAATTTATGACTGGACCGTACTAGTACTATACCGTCGAAAATACTGGAAAAGGGGATTTGGTGCAACGCCGTTGCAGAAAATAGAAAAACGCAAAATACACATGAGAAGGGCGGGGGTATGATTGTACCATACTAGTATACAATCCAAAACACGGGAAAAGGGCATTTGGTGCAACGCCGTTGCAGAAAATAAATAACCGCAAATTACACATGAAAAGGTGGGTATGATTGTACTGTACTAGTATACCATCCAAAACACGGGAAAAGGGCATTTGGTGCAACGCCGTTGCAGAAAATAAATAACCGCAAATTACACAGGAAAAGGGGGGTACGACTGTACCGTACTAGTATACCATCCAAAATACGGGAAAAGGGCATTTGGTGCAACGCCGTTGCAGAAAATAGAAAAACGCAAAATACACATGAGAAGGGGGGTATGATTGTATCATACTAGTATACCATCCAAAACACGGGAAAAGGGCATTTGGTGCAACGCCGTTACAGAAAATAAAATAACGCAAAATACACCTGAGAAGGGGGGTATGATTGTACCATACTAGTATACCTTCCAAAATACGGGAAAAGGGCATTTGGTGCAACGCCATTGCAGAAAATAGAAAAACGCAAAATACACAGAAAAAGGTGGGTATGACTGTACCGTACTAGTATACCATCCAAAATACGGGAAAAGGGCATTTGGTGCAACGCCGTTGCAGAAAATAGAAAAACGCAAAATACACATGAAAAAGGTGGGTAGAATTGCACAGTGGTAGTATACCATCGAACATACGAAAAAATGATTTCCTGAAACAACATTGTTAAATATGAACAATTCTCTGCAACGACGACGTTGCGATACTGGAAAAATGAAAAAAACGGAAAATCCATTTATGTACAAATATCTGATAATAAACTTGTTCATTCAAGTCGTGTGCTGTTTTCACCATCTCGTACTATTGATTGTAAATCCTTCTTTTCCAGTGAAGCCATTGTCTCACGGAAATTAAACAACCATTGTTCACGATTCCCCAGCACAAAATATTGGTCAGGACTACCATGGTTTCTAACAACGGCAGCTTCGGACTCAATGGCGTTGCAGTCGAACAAATACAATTTGTTCCGAAGCTCACCTAGCTTTACCAACGCATGATGGTGTTTTTTTCCTTTATCCCTCTTGCTCGGTATGGGGTCTGCAGAAACAAAGCAACGAGCGACGGCATAATAACCATCGTGCACTAATTCGAAACCACTAACAGAGCTACCCACGGGGAAAGGACCTTCGAGGTAAAGCAGGCACAGAATCTGACATGGATAAACTTTCAGTCCACGTCCATCAAGTAGATCGAGTTGAAAATTAGCCCAATCGTACCATACATTGGACAATTGTCCAGAATCAGACTTAAACGATGGGTGGGCACGAAACAATAATTTCATCTCGCGAGATTTGTCATACCTCTTGTGCTCCGTGGTTCCAAAAACCTTGCTGCTGCCCACAGCCGGCAGGACCACGTCGCAACAAAATTTGAGAACATCAGATGGAAACCAGGGTAAACTTGAGTTTTTTTTTTCATCCCACTTCATGTAAGGGAGACCATTCATCACACCAATCCAAAACGAAGAACCACCTGACCAACCACCCTCCTTAGGATGATTTGGTCCGGTTACGGGTCTATGTTCAAACAAATCAAATTCACGGTCAAGTCGATCAATAGTTCGATACTCCATCACTCGGTTGCAAGTTTGCTTGATAAGTGTGGACTTGTTTTGTTGAGTTCTCTTAGCAGGAGCCTTCACTTCAGTTTTATGATTGCTCTCACTCGCGGCAGAGTCCCACCCAGTTGGAGGACCAAATAATCTCATGTACTGTGATAAATGAAAAAACATGTGATTCTTCACCAGATTGTTACCCTCTCCCTTACTTCGTTGAAGATTGCTATTTATACAGTTGATGAAAAGAACAACCATTTTGTCAAGATTCAAAACACCTTTCTTGTCTTGTTTGAAAACCTCGTCAAACGTTCCAGCATACTTTAGGAACTCTTCCATACCCAACAACAACTCAATGGCGTAAATACGTTGGTCAATTTCCTCTTCACACTTTCTGCTCTTGTTCTCAAGATTGGAAGGAGTCTTTCGAGACAACAACAATTGACGACCTCCAGCAGACAGAAGTGACAGCATCTGAATATAAAGCATTCCAATGTACTGGTTACCCTCCTTCTTCGCTGTATGTATTGATTCTGAAAAATTGGTTCGTGGGAAGTCACGATCGGATTGCCTCTGGACAGCACCACCGTAGTAACTGGCTAACCTTTCCATCTCACCAAGAAGCCGCTGGTTATTGCCTAAAAAGTCCTCGCGGAACGTCTCTGCTGCACGCTTTGCGCAACCAAGTTGGTGCATATGGAGTCTCTCTCCGGGCGACGCTAGATGAATATTATGTGGGTTTTCCCCAAAATCAAGATCATAAAAAGCGTTGCCGTTATGTACGCCATGGTGAGAAATGTTTTTAAAATACTGTTCAACATTCACTCCTTCGTCAACCGTTGGAGCAGTAAAATCAGATATATTCCAGAGACGAATGGATTGGTACTCTTCCCCATTTTGGTGCTTAGACACTTGCATGTTACCACTTTTAACTGAAACAGGAACCTTCAAAACATTCACACGAGCGTTAATACCAAGTGCTCTGGGACAATTGCAATGCCTACAGATCATCTTTGAATTCGACGTTTGATAATGTCCACAAAGTTGGTCGTGCTGGGGAGTATCACCTATGAAATAAGCAACCGCAAATTTCATTCGAACCGACCATTTCTTCTTGTTCCACGGCAAATTAGACCATTCAATACCATCCGTTTGGTTGCAGGCATCTTTCAAAGATGAAAGAGCAAAACGAAGGCCAGAGTGAAGATTGTTCACATTGTCAATTGATTCGGCACCTTTATCACCTGGACATGTTGGGTGATAATATATAGCCTCCCACGCATCCGGCCGGGAGTTTCGAGTTAGGGTGTTGAATATGCCAAGAGTCATGTTCAGTGGGGTAAGAGTGGTTTGACCACTATTGTCAATTGCAATTCCATCCATGTAGAGAATGATAGGAACCAGAATTTCATTCGATTTGGATTTGCATCTCTTCTGCTTTCAAGTGTTGATCCACCATTCACCGTGATGGAGTTCGTCAATATCAATATTCCCTTGAAGTTCTGGATAACGGACTGGTAAGGTGGGGTCTTCAGCATGGGGGAATGACAGATTATCTTCCTTCACCAAAGTCACATTTGTTAATAGGGAATGAAGTGCTTTTTGGAACGAGCGGACGTAGATTTGTTTGCGACTGGAAACATCGACATTCTGTGATTTCTTAGAACACCAGTCAATAAGATGAGGTTCAAACCCATCGCCTTTTATTTCAGGCACAGTTGCAGAAATCTCCTTCATGACACTTGCCCTGGTCTTTATGAGATTGCCTTTAGTCCATGAAAATAAATTAAGCCGCTTGGATTCAATAGCCCATTCATACAATTCCTTCTCGGCAACTAATGGTATGCTATGATTCCGCATGATTTTCATTAACTTGATCTTGACCTTCAATTCGTCAGATATGTTCCTTCCTACATTGGGTGTCGTAATTACTAGCGTGTTTGAATCACAATGGGAATCGTCAACATCAATGTTGATGCCTTCTTCATCATTGACAATCAAAGAGTGGGGGGCCTCTATGCTCTCACTACCTTCTTCCTCATCGTCATTGTTAGGAAAGAAAAAATTGTCATCGGAGACAGAATCATTGTCATCCTCTATGTTGGTTAATTCCTGACCGATCAAGGCACGCCCAATCGGTTCGACAGAAGGGTCATACATAACTTGATTGTCGAGAACCTCTGGTAATGCGACATCACTACTCTGCGGACCGTTACAGGTGTTCGTTAGACCTAATTGTTGACTAACATCCTCAAGCTTCTTCTTCGATTTTCTAATAAATAACGAAGATGCAAAATCATCTACCCCCAAACACCGGTTGTAATAAGAATAACATGTACCTGGATTATGTGCAATATGGGACAGAAGACCGGGAGAAACAATTACTCCCGTTTTCTTTCTTAGTCGCGCTGTAAACAAGGGGGGCCTCTTCTTCTTGATAACCTTTTTCTTTCCCCTACCTATACCTGATATTTGGGAGTGCGGACCATTGTTACTACTGAAGTCGTACACTAGCCGGTAATAACAATAAAAATGGGGAAACGATTGAGATTGAAAAATTGCGACCATGCACTGTTTGTTTCAGGCATAAAATTCAGTAACATGCCACTACTTTGGAAACAGATGCCAGTGGGGTAGGAAAATGCAATGTGCATAAAAATATTATGAGTTCGACATTAATTTTAATAAATAGGGTGAAATTACAAAGGGGGACCAGTGGAGTTCGACCCAAATATGCGCGTGATTCTGAAATAACCCTGAATCTCGTTTGTGTGACGCCATGGCATCAATGTGTGTATTCGGGAATGAAAATTGTTGACACAGATATCTGTGCGCTAAAAACTCTTCCCATATTCATGCTCATTTTTGGAATAAGGAATTCGTCGATACCCATGATACAACCGACAAAAATTGGTATCTGCCTCCTCTTTCTCCAACTAAAAAAGGTAGTACGAACGGACTAAAAAAGGTATCTTTCTCCCTGGTGACTGTACTAATTTTGTTGGTCGTGTAATGTGAAATTTTCGATGTTTATTTCCCTCTCTTCCGATGGATTCTTGTCCTTGCCGTCGCTCTTAACAATCCTCAATCGTCATACTTAGCAAAATTTCACTATCATGGCAACACTTGAGATCCTTTCCATCTTCTGTATGATAGAGGACGGCGATTCTGAAGATGAAGAAGATCCTTTCAACAGGCGTCTAAAAGACAGAAGAACACCAAGAATAGCCATTCGCCGGCACTGCCAATCCTCCTTCACTTATCTATTCAACTCTGGCAATGAACAGGCTCTTCTCAACTGCTGTGGTGTAGACCACAAGGTCTTTCGCGATCTCCTGCACCTCTTCCAACCAGTATTCGATATGTACACAATCGATAAAAAAACGGAGCGTATCCGCAAGCTAACCTTTACAAAGAATGGAGTACCAAAAGGAAGAAAAAGAGAGGCAAATGCAACATGTTGTCTTGGGTTAGTCCCCTTCGGTTCCGAACAAGAGGATCGGTTGCAAGAAGCTCCTCACTGGCTTTTGGACTTACATATACTGTCATGTACAAATGGATTAAGTTTTCGCGGAAAGTTCTTTTGTGTGTATTACAGAACCATCCGAATGCAAGGATTACACTTCCAAACAAAGTAGAAATGGAGGAATACATTAGCGCAATTGGTGCAAAATATCCGGCACTTCATGAAAAAAGAGTATGGGGCGCTGCTGATGGTCTGAAACTCTTAATACAGCACTCTGATAATTGGTTAATACAGAGCCAGTACTACAACGGTTGGACATGCGACACTTACGTGAGTAGTGTTTTTGTTTTTGCACCTGATGGGAGAATTCGCATAACTGCTTTCAACTGTCCGGGTTCTTGGCATGACAGCACCGTTGCAGATTACGGCATTTATGACCAGATGCAGGAAATGTTCGATGAGTATGCCGCAACGCTTACCGTTGATGCAGCATTCAAAGTAAGACTTTCAAACTATCTTATCCAGAGTTCGCAAGCCGATCAAGTTGGTGCTGAAGCTCTCGTGTTGAATCGTGAAGCAACCTCTCTTCGGCAGTTATCAGAGTGGGGGATGCGAATGATCCAGGGGCAATTCCCGCGATTGAAAGACAGGCTTCTTTTAGAGGACTTTGGAGATCGAAAGGTCATACTTAACGTGATGATGCTTCTGTACAACTACCAAACCAGTACTGTTGGCCACAACCAGATCCTGAATGTTTTCATGCATAAGAAGAATGGATACTTCTCTTACGACACCGAGCCAACTGAAGATGCCAACGGCATGTTCAAGTAGACAGCAGCCGGTGATTGTTGAGCCGTTGAGCCGTTGAGGAGCTGCGCGAAGCCGTTGAGCCGGTGATTGGGTGATGGAAGTTCCGCTGGACTGATGGAAGTTTTGCCTTCTAATTTCGCTTTGGGTGGTTGAGTAGATTGTCGGTTCTGATTGCCGGTGAGTAGATTGTTGGTTCCGATTGCCGGTGAGTAGATTGTTGGTTCCGATTGTTGGTGAGTAGATTGTCGGTTCCGGTTGTCGGTGAGGAGGTTCCTGTTAGGAGGTTCCTGTTCCAACTATCGATTCTCCATGGTCGAGTAGAAGAAGTAGATTCTCCATGGTCGAGTAGAAGAAGTAGATTCTCCATGGTCGAGTAGAAGAAGTAGATTCTCCATGGTCGAGTAGAAGTAGATTGTTGAGATCCCCCATGGTGGTGGTAGTAATTAGTACTAGTAGTAGTATCGTGTTCTATTTGTACATAGCTTTCGCTGTTGCTAGGTTTTTGAATTATGAGCTTCTCGAGTTACAAGTAATACGAGTAATACGGGGAGTAGTTTTGTTCAAGATGGAAGATGGAGTAGTTTCGCGTTTGGTGTTTGGGTTCATAAAAACCGCACGGCTCCTTCCAAGGGGTTCAACTCCTTGAGAGGGGTTCAATCCCATCAGTTTTTCCATACACATGGAAATGGGAATCGTTGGCCGGTGCGTTGATTCCCATCAAGTTCAGACTTTCATGTAACAACTTCACCGACTTCACCATTTTGCAGGAGTTACTAGTAGTTACTACTAGTAGTTCATTCCTTTCCAACTTGCAAAGCTCACTGCAACTTGCAAAGCTCATAACTTCGTTTTCTTGAAAAACCAAAAGCAAAAGCAACTACTAGTACTACTAATTGTTAAACTACTACTATGGTAACTACCAAAGAACAACAAGAACAAGAACAGATTCTTCAGGCTCTTCAACGGCGACTCCGGGAACAGAATGTTAAACATCAACAACAGATTAAGTTTGCGGCGGATGGATTGTCCTTCCCTTTGGGAATCAGGATAAGCATCTCTATGAGCTTCTATAACAAAATTCCATTCCTCACTAGAGACAGGGTTAACACGAAATATCTTCTTCAACAGAGACCTGAGTTCGTCTGAGGTGTAGTTCGTTGGACCCCTCTTTGCTGGCGGCATGATGAATGTATGGGGAACTGGCGATATGGCCTACTCTTCATCGTGGAAAAAAACATAATTACTTGATAAAATGTTGTTGTTCAATTTTTGGTGTCGGTTGTACGTATGATTGAAATTGGCGAGTTGGACTGTGACTGCTGGACGTTTTTGTTCTTTTATGTGACTCGTCGGCCGTTGGATTACTAACAAGGGAATGAAAAAAGTGCAGTCATGGATTCCAAATGGAGACACAGAATTGTGTGTAAATCGATGTTTACGAGGGGCCTCGTAAACACTTAAAAACGGTAATGTGAGTAAAAAAACGGAAAACTGAGTAACAAAACACACACAATCGTGCACGACCTAAATTACACAGATATTCTGTGTTTTCGGGAATGACCCAATATTGTACGGTACGGTACTCTCATACAAATCAATTGGTAATACCGGTACGGTACCGTACCGTAGATCATGCGACAAATTCGATCAACAAAGCCAACAAACCGAGGTGCTAAATATTGTACTTTTCAGAATGACGCCACTTCATTGGTAGTATATATCGATTGGTAGGATCAGTATGAAGGTAGCTAACTACAGCTGTCTTCAAATCTGGTGAGTTTTTGGGTTGCTGATGGAGCTATATTTTGGTTAGGGATTGGCAAGATTTGCACTGTCTTCAAATCTGGTGAGTTTTTCGGTTGATGACTGAGGTAGTTTTTAGTCGAGGATGGGCAAAATTTCCACTGTGTTCAAATATGGTGGGTTTTTGGGTTTATGATTGAGTTATATTTTGGCGGGGGATTGGCAAGATTTGCACATTGTTCAAATCTGGTGGGTTTTTGGGTTTATGATTGAGTAATATTTTGGTGGGGGATTGGCAAGATTTGCACAGTGTTCAAATCTGATGGGTTTTTGGGTTGAAGATTGAGTTATATTTTGGAGGGGGACTGGCAAGATTTGCACAGTGTTCAAATCTGGTTGGTTTTTGGGTTGAAGATTGAGTTATATTTTGGTCGGGGACTGGCAGGATTTGCACAGTGTTCAAATCTGGTGGGTTTTTGGGTTGTAGATTGAGTTATATTTTGGTGGGAGATTGGCAAGATTTGCACAGTGTTCAAATCTGATGGGTTTTTGGGTTGAAGATTGAGTTATATTTTGGTGGGGGATTGGCAAGATTTGCACTGTGTTCAAATCTGATGGGTTTTTGGGTTGACGATTGAGTTATATTTTGGCCGGGGACTGGCAGGATTTGCACTGTGTTCAAATCCGGTGGGTTTTTGGGTTGAAGATTGAGTTATTGGTGGGTTTTTGGGTTGATGACTGAGTTTTATTTTGGTCGGGGACTGGCAGGATTTGCACTGTGTTCAAATCTGATGAGGTTTTGGTTTAACGATTGAATTATATTTTGGTGGGGGATTGGCAAGATTTGCACAGTGTTCAAATCTGATGGGGTTTTGGTTTGACGATTGAATTCTATTTTGGTTAGGGACTGGAAAGATTTGCACTGTGTTCTTATCTGGTGGGTTTTTGGGTCGATGGTTGAGTTATATTTTGGTGGGGGATTGGCAAGATTTGCACAGTGTTCAAATCTGATGGGGTTTTGGTTTGACGATTGAATTCTATTTTGGTGGGGGATTGGCAAGATTTGCACAGTGTTCAAATCTGATGGGTTTTTGGGTTGACAATTGAATTATATTTTTGTCGGGGATTGGCAGGATTTGCACTGCGTTCAAATCCGGTGGGTTTTTGGGTTGAAGATTGAGTTATATTTTGGTGGGGGATTCGCAGGATTTGCACTGTCTTCAAATCTGGTTGGTTTTTGGGTTGAAGATTTAGTTATATTTTGGTCGGGGACTGGCAGGATTTGCACTGTGTTCAAATCTGGTGGGTTTTTGGGTTGATGACTGAGTTATATTTTGGTCGGGGATTGGCAGGACTTGCACTGTGTTCAAATCTGGTGGGTTTTTGGGTTGAAGATTGAGTTATATTTTTGTCGAGGATTGGCAGGATTTGCACTGTGTTCAAATCTGGTGGGTTTTTGGGTTGATAACTGAGTTATATTTTGGTCGGGGACTGGCAGGATTTGCACTGTCTTCAAATCTGGTGGGTTTTTTGGTTGATGACTGAGTTATATTTTGGTTAGGGACTGGAAAGATTTGCACAGTGTTCAAATCTGATGGGGTTTTGGGTTGATGGTTGAGTTATATTTTGGTGGGGGATTGGCAAGATTTGCAAAGTGTTCAAATCTGATGGGGTTTTGGTTTGACGATTGAATTCTATTTTGGTTAGGGACTGGAAAGATTTGCACTGTGTTCTTATCTGGTGTGTTTTTGCGTTGATGACTGAGTTATATTTTGGTCGGGGATTGGCAAGATTTGCACAGTGTTCAAATCTGATGGGTTTTTGGGTTGGAGATTGAGTTATATTTTGGTGGGGGATTGGCAAGATTTGCACAGAGTTCAAATCTGATGGGTTTTTGGGTTGACGATTGAATTATATTTTTGTCGGGGATTGGCAGGATTTGCACTGTGTTCAAATCCAGTGGGTTTTTGGGTTGAAGATTGAGTTATATTTTGGTGGGGGATTCGCAGGATTTGCACTGTCTTCAAATCTGATGGTTTTTTGGGTTGAAGATTGAGTTATATTTTGGTGGGTGATTGGCAGGATTTGCACTGTGTTCAAATCTGATGAGGTTTTGGTTTAACGATTGAATTATATTTTGATTCGGGACTGGAAAGATTTGCACTGCGTTCAAATCTGGTGGGTTTTTGGGTTGAAGATTGAGTTATATTTTGGTGGGGGATTGGCAAGATTTGCACAGTGTTCAAATCTGATGGTTTTTTGGGTTGAAGATTGAGTTATATTTTGGTGGGGGATTGGCAAGATTTGCACAGTGTTCAAATCTGATGGGTTTTTGGGTTGAAGATTGAGTTATATTTGGTGGGGGACTGGTAGGACTTGCACTGTGTTCAAATCTGGTGGGTTTTTGGGTTGATGACTGAGTTATATTTTGGTGGGGGACTGGCAGGATTTGCACTGTGTTCAAATCTGGTGGGTTTTTGGGTTGAAGATTGAGTTATATTTTGGTCGGGGACTGGCAGGATTTGCACTGTGTTCAAATCCAGTGGGTTTTTGGGTTGAAGATTGAGTCATATTTTGGTGGGGGATTGGCAGGATATGCACTGTGTTCAAATCTGATGAGGTTTTGGTTTGACGATTGAATTATATTTTGATTAGGGACTGGAAAGATTTGCACTGTGTTCAAATCTGGTGGGTTTTTGGGTTGACTATTGAGGTATATTTTTGGTCGGAGATTGGCAGGTTTTGCACTGTGTTCAAATCTGGTGAATTTTTTGGTTGATGACTGAGTTATATTTTGGTAGGGGACTGGCAGGATTTGCACTGTGTTCAAATCTGGTTGGTTTTTGGGTTGAAGATTTAGTTATATTTTGGTGGGGGACTGGCAGGATTTGCACTGTCTTCAAATCTGGTTGGTTTTTGGGTTGATGACTGAGTTATATTTTGGTCGGGGACTGGCAGGATTTGCACTGTCTTCAAATCTGATGGGTTTTTGGTTTGACGATTGAGTTATATTTTGGTGGGGGACTGGCAGGATTTGCACTGTCTTCAAATCTGATGGGTTTTTGGGTTGAAGATTGAGTTATATTTTGGTGGGGGATTGGCAAGATTTGCACAGTGTTCAAATCTGATGGGGTTTTGGTTTGACGATTGAGTTATATTTTGGTGGGGGACTGGCAAGATTTGCACAGTGTTCAGATCTGATGGGGTTTTGGTTTGACGATTGAAATATATTTTGGTTAGGGACTGGAAAGATTTGCACTGTGTTCTTATCTGGTTGGTTTTCGGGTTGATGACTGAGTTATATTTTGGTTGGTGACTGGCAGGATTTGCGCTGTGTTCAAATCTGATGGTTTTTTGGGTTGAAGATTGAGTTATATTTTGGTGGGGGATTGGCAGGATTTGCACAGTGTTCAAATCTGATGAGGTTTTGGTGGTGGGTTTTTGCGTTGATGATTGAGTTATATTTTGATTAGGGACTGGAAAGATTTGCACTGCGATCAAATCTGGTTGGTTTTTGGGTTGAAGATTGAGTTATATTTGGTGGGGGACTGGTAGGACTTGCACTGTGTTCAAATCTGGTGGGTTTTTGGGTTGATGACTGAGTTATATTTTGGTGGGGGACTGGCAGGATTTGCACTGTGTTCAAATCTGGTGGGTTTTTGGGTTGAAGATTGAGTTTTTTTTTGGTGGGGGACTGGCAGGATTTGCACTGTGTTCAAATCCAGTGGGTTTTTGGGTTGAAGATTGAGTCATATTTTGGTTGGGGACTGGCAGGATTTGCACTGTCTTCAAATCTGGGGGGTTTTTGAGTTGATGACTGAGTTTTATTTTGGTCGGGGACTGGCAGGATTTGCACTGTGTTCAAATCTGATGAGGTTTTGGTTTAAGGATTGAATTATATTTTGGTGGGGGATTGGCAAGATTTGCACAGTGTTGAAATCTGATGGGTTTTTGGGTTGAAGATTGAGTTATATTTTGGTGGGGGATTGGCAAGATTTGCACAGTGTTCAAATCTGATTGGTTTTTGGGTTGAAGATTTAGTTATATTTTGGCGGGGGACTGGCAGGATTTGCACTGTGTTCAAATCTGGTTGGTTTTTGGGTTGATGACTGAGTTATATTTTGGTCGGGGATTGGCAGGATTTGCACTGTGTTCAAATCCGGTGGGTTTTTGGGTTGAAGATTGAGTTATATTTTGGTGGGGGATTCGCAGGATTTGCACTGTCTTCAAATCTGATGAGGTTTTGGTTTAACGATTGAATTATATTTTGATTAGGGACTGGAAAGATTTGCACTGTGTTCAAATCTGGTGGGTTTTTGGGTTGACGATTGAGGTATATTTTGGTCGGAGATTGGCAGGTTTTGCACTGTGTTCAAATCTGGTGAATTTTTGGGTTGATGACTGAGTTATATTTTGGTAGGGGACTGGCAGGATTTGCACTGTGTTCAAATCTGGTTGGTTTTTGGGTTGAAGATTTAGTTATATTTTGGTGGGGGACTGGCAGGATTTGCACTGTCTTCAAATCTGGTGGGTTTTTGGGTTGATGACTGAGTTATATTTTGGTCGGGGACTGGCAAGATTTACACAGTGTTCAAATTTGATTGGTTTTTGGGTTGAAGATTGAGTTATATTTTGGTCGGGGATTGGCAAGATTTGCTCAGTGTTCAAATCTGGTGGTTTTTTGGGGTGATGATTGAGTTATATTTTGGTTAGGGACTGGAAATGATTTGCACTGTCTTCAAATCTGGTGTGTTTTTGGGTTGATGATTGAGTAATATTTTGGTTGGGGATTGGCAAGATTTGCACAGTGTTCAAATCTGATGGTTTTTTTGGTTGACGATTGAGTTATATTTTGGTCGGGGACTGGCAGGATTTGCACTGTGTTCAAATCTGGTTGGTTTTTGGGTTGATAACTGAGTTATATTTTGGTCGGGGACTGGCAGGATTTGCACTGTGTTCAAATCTGGTGGGTTGGATTTAAACAGACAAACAAAAATTAGAGACACTGAAAACACTTCATCATTGTTTTTCATCATTCAGATTTCAAAGAGTCGGCTTGAGGAAAACAATGCTTGAGTGTAGCTCATATTATTCTAATGACATCAAGAATACATAATTGCTGACAGAGGATCTGTCTTACCCACAAGACTACAGTTGAGTGTGCACACCATGTATTTTTCAGCAAATTGTTAATTAATGCCACTTGTAATGCAACAAGCTTCAAGTTCAAGATTGAATTCATCATTGTAAGACAACAGTACCATTTCAGATTATACTTATGGAGAAAGCCTCAGCACCTTAAAGTACACCGCTGTGAAATGATTTGCAAGTCAGATTTTTGCACGCACAACGAACAAGTGGGCTTTGTCTCCGTAAAGCAAAAATTCTATCTCCCCCTAGAAGGTGAAGGATGGAAATGACAATCGTACTATGGACTGTTGACATGTCTGCAAGTTTGCATCCTACAAGAACACTATTAGTAGGTCCCCACTACAAATGTACGCTTTGGCCATACACTTTTCAACTACAACAATGCCAACAAACTGATAGGATCATACGTACAATTCGATCCTGTGACCTCATTTGCTCAGCCACTAACCCACCCACACTATGGAATCATTGACTTTAAGTCATGAAAATGAATCATATAATTGAATCAAAATTGAATCACAGAATTGAACCATAGACTTGTATCATGGAATTGAATCATGGATTGGAATCATGGATTAGAAGCATGGATTTGAATTATGGATTAGAATCATAGACTTGGATTAATGAATTGATTCATAGATTTGAGGCATGGAATGGAATCATTTACTTGAGTCATGAAAATGAATCATATATTTGACTCATAGACCTGACTCATAGACTTGAATCAAAATTGAGTAGTAGAATTGAATAATATAATTGAATTACGTATAGTTGTATTATATCATAGACTTGTATGATGGAATTGAATCATGGAATTAAATCGTGGATTGGAATCATAGACTCAGGTTTTTTAGTTAACACGTGAACTCAGGAAGCAGGGAATTTTGAAAATGAGGTAGGGAGTTCTGAACGTACCGCGCCATATCCCTCAGGGGGTAGAGAAACAGTTCTCAGATGTAGACTTGATTGAAAATTGAATCAGAAAATTGAATCATAGACTTGTGTCATGGAATTGAGTCAAAGAATTGAATCACCAATAAACTTGAATCATGGAATTGAATCACAGACTTCAACCATGGAGTTGAAGCATAGACACTTAAAGTACTGCTTTGAAGCATAGAGTTTAATCTTAGACTTGAGTCATAGTCTTGAATCATAGATTTGAATAATAGAATTGAATCATAGAATGAAATCATAGAATGAAATCATAGTATTGAATGTTAGAGTTGAATCATAGAATTGAATCTCTGTCTTGTTGAATCATAGAACTGTATCTTAATTTTGAATCACAGACTAGAATCATTTATTCAATTCATAGTTTTGAACCATAGGATGGAATAATAGAATGGAATCATAAGATTGAATTATAGGGATGAATCATAGACTAGAATTTTAGAATTGGATCACAGATCATAGAATTACATCTTAGAATAGATAAGAATCTTAGACTTGAATTATAGACTTGAATCATAGATTAGAATCATTGATTTGAGTTGCAGAATTGAATTATAGAATTGAATCATTGACTTGAATCATTGACTTGAATCATTGACTAGAATCATTGATTCGATTCATAGATTTCAATCGTGGAATTGAATCATAGGATGGAATCAAAGAATGAGATAATAGAATGCTACAAATATGTAAGAAAAATACGTACACAACAACTCCACAGGGCCCCTGCAAAGCAGTAATTTACATTGAAAAAAGGGAATATTGTAGTCGAGAAATAGAATTCACAATAAGGAGAGCAGAATCAAATTGTTATTTGGTAGATTAATATTTTGGAATTATTACTGACTCAAGATTTCTTTTTTATTCGTGAATAGAAGAAATTGTTGCTGGTACGGAATAATAATTGGGTTCTGCTAGAGACCTGAAATATATTATTTTTAATCATGATTAGAGTAACATGCATCACGCGCACAGATAGAAAAACTGCGTCGTAACGGTAATAAAACAAAAAACGCGATCGGCCTTACGGTCAATCAATTTAGTGAGTAAGAATGGATTAATTACTCTCTTCACATCTTATCGATTGTTGGCATATTCATAATCTTAAGACACAAAACACACGTAAAACCGGCCATCTTCGGTCGGTCTTTTACCGTAATGCGCCGTGATATTCTTATTGGAATTTCACATGTAAAATCGTATCTTATTGTGTAGAATTAGTACTAGGTTGTACGTAAATTTAGGGCATGATAGTGTTTTAGAGTTGTTAATTCTTCAAAGAGTGAGCTGATGGGAAAATAAACCGGTGAACCGGTAAAGAGACAATTCACATAAAAGCGCCGACGATTATTCACTCAGAAATAACCTTACGAATAAGGTTATTTGCCCTTATGACTTTTTGTACAATACGCCCGCTTAGTACATACGAATACGTGTTTACAGGGTGAATTCTTTTCAGTCCCCTTCAGTCGTAAATCCTCCAACCGTTAAGCGGCTGGATTCTATGACTTAATCTATTATTCATCGTGAGTCATTGCCGTGTGTTGAATACCAAACTGTATCCAGTCTACCATCAGAGGCCCTATCAAAAAATGGGGAGGCATTTTGCCATTCATTCTGGCTTGTACCAAGGCATTTTGCCATGATTCTCGCCTGATTGATATATTGTAATCCATGGATCAAACTATCCATTTTCTTTTATTCCATGATCGAACATAAATCAACTTGTCACTTCGATCGAACGGTCGATCGAACATTCCATCGAACGATTGATCTACCTGTTGTTTCCGTGCGAACGCCCGAAACAAACTTACTTATCCTGTTGTTCCGTTGCAAACGAATCTCGTCCAAACGCTCAAAACAAACTTACCACATGCATCGGGAACAATGTTCTTGGAAAACAGCGCCACTCATTAGCTTGGTAAACAAATCAGCAATATTTGTTGAACCTGGTTCTTTTGCAACTCTGATGATTCCTGCTGCAATAGATTTGTGGGCCTTGTGGTACGCTATGCTGTTGTGTTTCTTCTTGCATGGGCTTTCAGGTCGTGTAACATTTGTGACAACAGAATCATTATCACAATACACATTGGTGCTCCCATCAATTGGAACACCCATCATTCTCAACTTGTATCTCAGACCTTCAACCAATTCGATTGCAATTTTCAATGCAATGATTTCAGATCCAAAAGTTGATGTTTCAACTGTTGTTTGTCTTTTGGAAAACCAAATGATTGGTGCATTATTAATGAAGATAATAACACCAGTATGAGATCTCCTCGTTGCTTTGCATCCAGCATGGTCAGCATCAACAAAACAGCTCATCGTTACATGTTTTCCCAAAGCTTCAGGCATATCAGCTGGAAAAACTTCAATGGCACCAGGGTAAAATTCAGACCAGTTGCATTTTTGAAATTTACTCTGATCAATGCTTAGTACTGAATCATCAAAAACCAATTTTGACCTGTTATACTTCTTCAAATATGCAAATATATGAAATAACTGGTTCAAATGCCCCATTCTTGCTTGAGCCAGATATCTTGACATGAGAGAAACTGGCATTACAATGTCAAGCCTTCCAAGTTCACAAATCCATCTCAGAACTCCAATCAAGCCTTGATAGTAATTTTGTAATTCGGGATTCAGTTCTTCTGACATATCAATCTCCGGTCTATAATCATGTGACAGTGGACTGGATGCAGACTTTGGTAAATATTTATAACCATACTTCTCAGTTCCAAGCTCTTGTTCAACAGGAGCCGCAACAGCTTTTGCGGTATATTTGGTGCTTGATAATGACCACCTTGGTTTTGAATCACCTTCAAAGTAAAACTTTCCAATATCAGCTCCCAAATACAGAGTTGGTTCTTCAATGGTATCGTCTTTCAACTTGAACTTTCGTTCAATGTTTTCTAGCTGGAACTTAGGATCTTCACCAGAACATAAGATATCATCAACATAAGCAATCAACATTGCCCAGTATCTTGATCCATCTTTCCTGGTTTCAATTCTTAAGTGCACATCTGGATCTGCTTTGCAAGGGGAATATCCAAGATCCCTCAAATGTTTTGTGAGATATGATCTGAATGATGCTCCTGCAACTGGTAATCCGTATAGTGCTCGAACTATCTTACAAGACCGGCCTGCAAGGTGTGGGGGAAAGCCATCTTCAGCTCTTGCCTGGAGAAAATATTTCTCCTTTATTGGAGCTGTCAAATATGCGTTTTGAATATCTGCTGAGAGAACCTTCAAATCATTCAGCGCTGCCAGCAAGAAGAATATCCTCACTGAATCTCGACTGGGAACAGATGAGTAGGTATTTTCCTTTGCTACAGCAGGAACTTTGTGACCATCCCCTACCAACCTAGCCTTTCTTGTTAGGGATCCAAGCTTGATATCAAATATCATGTGCGTTGTGATCTCCTTATGACCAACTGGGATAACATCATCATCAGAAAATTCGAAAGCTGCCATGTTGTTTGTCATTTCCTTATGAATTGCTCATTCCCAGTGGTCAGTGCCTGTTTTCTTATCAATTGCCAGTGCTTGTGTAATTGAATGTGGTAATTCAACACCATATTTGTGACTTTTCAACCAATACTTGGCTGTTTTTGCCGCCTTAAGGATTCGTTCCTTTCTTCGCAAAATTTTATGCACCCACCATCTGAAGGCTGGTAGTTTTTCAAGCTTCTTGTTGTTGACTGCATATTCTGCTAGTTGCACTGGGAATGATTCTTTGACATCACTTAGCTTACACCAAGATTCGGTTCCATCTTTCCAACTGGCCAAAATTCTCCAGCCCCTAGTTGTTGGCTTATGGGTTTTTCTGCCATTTTTGGCTATGGTCGTGGCCTCCTCGTCAGTTAAAGCAGTGTTGTCGCATTCATGATCAATTAGCTCATCCAGTAGGGTGAACATCTGTCCATCATCATCAACAGAGCTGTAAAGACTTTCTGCAACAATGTTTGCCGTGTATTCCTCTATGGTGCCGTCAGGTAGTTGCAATTTGTATAACCTCGTGTCCAGTATTGGAATTCTCATTCCTTACTCCAATTGGTCGGTTTTGCAGATCGCGAACCCTATCCTTGACAATACACCTGAGCCTTTCATCATTTCTTTCAATGATTACTTCATTTCCCAGATACTCATCTGGTTCATCAATATCTTCAACTGATGCCTCTGGCTCTGCCATTTCAAGTTTCAGATCAGATGATCTCACTGGTTGTTCATCAAATAGCTCTTGTTGAGGTTCTAGGTAATTTTCCTGGAAGAAGGACGCGCTGTCTTTGACTTCATCACCAATCTTGGATTCAATTGATTTATCAATCGCTTCCATTCTTCTTAGGACATCTCGGTCCCTCCATTCAAATTCCTTTACTGGCCTTATTGAATTTGTAGAGATTGGTATTGCTGATTCAGTCAGGATCCAAAAACAATCACCTCCACCCACCTTGCTGCCGCAAGGTCCGAGCCATCGACCCAGTCTTTCAACTCCTTGAGTTGAAGAATCACCTTTATCAAAATAAAATATAAAATCATACCATTCTGATGATGTGTATAATGTTATATTGGGCCTGTAGCCATGCACCAATTCAAATGGGGTCCTTCCCATTGAAGAAGGGTTGCTTGATACAGTCCTCTGCCTGATATTTGCACATAGCTCACCACAAAATGACCATAGTCTTCTTGGTGATTTCTTCTTTGCTGTCTTGGTTGTTATTGCACTACCAAGATAGGCCTATTGCTTGCTCTGCTCGATTTTGAAATGGGCAATGTGGTTGGATGAACGTTTGGTGTATATGGTTGCGTTTCACAATTGAATTCCAGTGTGTCTTGTAAGTCCTTGGTGAGCCTTGTTCTGGGGCACCATCAGAAATCAAGTGTTCAGGAATTCCAACTTCATGAATGAATATTTTCAATCCTTGATGAGCTTGCGACTTGTTTTGTATTGGTATGAATACTTCAAATACATTCTCATTTGTAAAGACCTGTGTACACTTTTCTTGTCTCATAATGCTTGTGGTTTTCGCATGCCAGGTATCAGTATACCAGGTTCCCTGAGCGACTCTCTTGTTTCTAAAGCGCTGTGTTGGCAGACGCTTCATCAAAGGCAATTGCAAATTCCTCAGGGCTTTCTGAGTCGTGACCTTCAATATCTGTTCTGCCTTTTTGAAACTGATATTCCAAGTCTTGGCTAGGCGTTCGCAATTGACTTTGTTTGGACCTTCAATAGTTGTCACTGATGGTCCCTATTGATTTCTTCTATCAAGGGATCTTCTTTCAAGTGTATTGTCAATTTCTTGCAAGCTAGGGATTTCTTTTGATTCACCTTCAGGGGCTTCTGTGAAGTCAAATTCTGTGTCATCAAATAGAAACTGGTCTATCTTTGCGCGCTTGAAACACTTGTTACTGAGGAGATCCGATGGGAAATATTGCCATCTGTTGCTATTTGACATTCGGTCAACATTCTTCTGGTTGATACCTGGTGCAACCTCATCAGTCTGCAGCGTTCCATGAGACTAGTATGGTTGGGCCCTATGCTAGTCTTGGAGAGCATGTCTGTGACATTACTTGTTGGTTCTGTTGCCACTGAACTTGCATCTTCAGTTGACATAGCTTGGACACTGATTTGGTCCCCTGAAATTGAATCACCATTGCCAATTGCTAACTCAGCCATCCTGAATTTCAGTGAGTGGGGATCCCATGGGGTGTCATTTGTTGCGATCAGATGTTGACATTCATCAAGCTCCAATCTTGTTGGCTTCCTTGTTGGAAAATATGAAATCACATTTCTCATACTCAGTTTTATAAAAACTTTCTTGGGGTCATCATCTTCCATTGGGGTTTGAACTGTAATCCCATGCTTGGATCTGGGGTCAAATTGACGAGGGGTTTCTTCAACAGAGTTGAAATTGCAATCCCTTACTTGATTTGGGCATATCAAGCTGTTCTTCAATTTGTTTCCAAAGTACAGCACTTGATGGAACACAATAATGTAGACTTGACCTGATATTGGACTTGTCCAAGCAGTTGCGCAGCTTCCAATTGGGATTTTCTTGATTGGCTTGTACTCTTCAGAAAAGGGGGCAACATCAACATGTGTTGTGATCTGATCAGGATTAAGCAATATCATGTTGCTTCCAGCTGCGGTGGTGTCAGCATGTGAGTCTAACTCACAGTATCCATCTTCATTTTCACCATCATCAGAATCTAGTGGAATATTCATCTTATATAATGACCGGCTCACCATTTTTAAACATTTGTTTTCTAGTGTCCGGTTATGATGTCATTTCTTAGATTTTGAGCCAAAGCTGTCCCCGGCACCTTCCTTTTCAGCTTCCTTTGCCTTCTTGGTCTCAGCAGCCTTGAGAGCCCTCTTTTTCTTACTTGCCTGTCTCATTTGGTAAAGTTCCTGACGCTGGTCTTTTGACATTGTTTTATAAACACTTGTTGGATAGGTCTTATTCTCAAGTTTTCCTGTGAATGTTCCAGTTGTTTTCTGCTTTTTATTGCTTGACGTGCCTACTGAATACACACTTCTGGAACTTCTTTTATGCTTTCCGTTTGCAAGCTTCTTCAATCCAAGTCGATTGGTGAATAAAATCAAACATTCATTGAATTTGTCTCGATAGTCTTTGCTCTCATCAATCACGTCGGCTTTGGCAGCATCAAGTCTCTCATCACTGATTGAATTGATAAAGTCCCAAACAAATCTCCTTTCGTTGTGATTCTTTTCAAATCTCAGAATTGTTCCATGAAATGCAGTCCAATGCCTCTTGTGCTTGTTCCAATCATAATTCTTATGGTCACCGGTGTAATGTGATTCTTTCATTTCCTGGTAGGTTTTGTTTAGAACCATAGTGATATTGGTATCAGTATAAGCATATTGCATCAATGAAATGAACGCGTTTCTTGCATGTCCTGAGTTCAATTCAGTATTTTGGAAATGTGCCACATATTCCCAACCTGGCCCTTTTCTTGTTGCATCACACAACAACCTCCACACAACATTGTTGTCTTCATCATACTGATGACCCAACAAAACACCACACCTTTCATTGTAGTCACTCCAAGTTGGATAGGCATCTGATGGACTTTGTTGGACTGTGCCAGACCTGGCTTCATCAGTAACATCTTCCTTTTCTTGGGGTCTTATGTCATACAAGATTGGGAAACCTTCAGAGTTGAATCTGTACCTCAAGTTTTGACAAAAGCCTTCCTCCCATTCCCTGAATTTTGTAAGGTCCTTTAATTCAGGTGGGGTTGCTTTTTCTTGTGATTTTACACTTGATTCTATCATCTTGATCCTGAATTGTTGTAGTTCCAGATTATTTGGGTTCGCGTTCCAGTCAATGGCTCTTGGTTTGACTCCAATCAAAGGTTGGTAGCGTGCCCAATTTGCCCATGTGAGAAGTCTTGATGATAACCTGTTACCGTAATGGATACTTTTTGGGTTAGGACAGTCTGGACTGATTGATTTCAATCCATGCATGAATGATTTGATGTTTTCCTTGTTGAGGTCTGTGATTTCACGAATATTAGACATTCCTCCCCTCATAATTTCTTCAGCTGATTCGTAGTTGATACCAAAATCCATCAAGCTGCTTCTGAAGGCGAGCTGTTCTGGATTCAGTAATCTTCCATTGTTGAATCCCCTGATTTTTATTTTGGGTTGGGATGACCTCCTGTTGTACCGTTCAGTCCTTGAGCCGTCATCTTGTTGGTTTTCACTTTCATCACTGCTAACATCATCTGGTTTCCTACCCCTTCTTGCAGCTTCATGTAGTGCTCTGATCCTTTTCTTTACTTCTTGGTCGATGACTCTCTTCATAGTTGAGTTCTTTTCTGGATGAGATATAGCCTTCTCCATTACACGCATGATTCTTTCATCAAATTTGTCGTCCTCATCCTCTAAATCCATGTCCTTTTGACTTTGATTGTCGTCGTTATCGGAATCTGGTGGATTCTATCCCGCGTCCATTTTAGCTTCCTCATTGGAGTCATAGTCATCATCGTCTTTTGGCTTCGCTCTTGTTCTTCTTTTTGCTGGGGCCATGATGGAGACGAGATTTCGAATATTTTATTGGAGTAATCAATGATTGTTTCGGAGGAAGTTTTGATGGAAGTTTTGTTTGGAATATTCGGTCTAAATATTCAATCGAAGGTGGTATGTGGGAAGAGAGTGTAATCAAATCGAAGGATTGGATGTGAGATGGTTGGTTGAATGTTGGGTGACTGTCGTATGTAATTCGCTTATCTGTTCATGTATATATATGTATATTCGGATCGAGTTTTCCTTCCGGTTATTTTGTATTGGTGTGAGCTTTTGCTTTTGTTGCAACTTAAGATTGTGAGCGTTTCTATCCAGTCTCAGGATTTGCTCATTCTGTAATTCTGCGGTGAAGGACCGATGAATATTTCATCATCTCGTTTTCTGAGAATTTAGTGTTCTCTTTTTTTTTGGATCTTTGGATTTCCAGTTACGTTTGAGATTTAGTGTTCTCATATCTTTGGATTTTCCAAGTTCATGTGAGATTTAGTGTTCTCATCGCGCAGATGCTTGCAATCTGTTCGATCCAATCTGTTTCACCATCATCAGAATACTTGAGGCTCAATCTTCTGGCTCACATCGATCTTGTTTTCAGTGAAAGATCAGCAGTTCTCGGATTGATTCCTTTCAGCTGATACCAACCTGGGCGATTCTTTTGGATGAATCGTCCAGCCCTTTTCCCTTGCTTGTTTTGTTGTTGGATCTCAAGACCCGGTGGAGCCACCACCTTGGTCCGTGTCTTCGGCCTCTTCTTTCAAGGGAGGCCGCCCTGGTGTTGGTCTGTTCCAGGGCTCCACAAGCAATTGCCTCTTTTACATCCTTGAGGGTTGATGCCAGTTGCTGATCAGGCTAATCCGGATTCGGGTCTTCGAGCTCAACTGCGTTTCTCGGGAAACGCCGTCCTCAGCATTGTAGGATGCTGGGTCTGATAAACTAGAAAAACTGCGTCGTAACGGTAATAAAACAAAAAACGCGATCGGCCTTACGGTCGATCAATTTAGTGAGTAAGAATGGATTAATTACTCTCTTCACATCTTATCGATTGTTGGCATATTCATAATCTTAAGACACAAAACACACGTAAAACCGGCCATCTTCGGTCGGTCTTTTACCGTAATGCGCCGTGATATTCTTATTCGGAATTTCACATGTAAAATCGTATCTTATTGTGTAGAATTAGTACTAGTAAAGAAAGTGTGTCGTAAACAAAAAACAAACACAATCGTCCTTTCGAACTATTGATTTATTGAGTAGAACAATCGTTGTTACAATTCGATCATCTTTGTCGATCAATAGGTTAATTACTCATTGTCGTCAAATTACTGCATATTCTCATGTAATTCTAAGCATACAAAGCACACGTAAATAAGACACAAAACACACGCAAACCATCTTCGTTCGGTCTTTCGTGTTACCGTATTACCCGTATAATTCACCGTGATATTCTCATTGGAATATCACATGTGATTGTACCTTATCATGTAGAATTAGTACTAGGATGTACGTAGATTTTAGGGCATGATAGTGTTTTAGAGTTGTTAATTCTTCAAAGAGTGAGCTGATGGGAAATCCGCTAAGAGGCAATCCACATGGAATCGTCGACGATCATTCACTCAGGAATAACCCTAAGAATAAGGTTATTTGCCCTTATGACTTTTCGTGATACGCCCGCTTAGTACGTACGGATACGCGTTACACGGTGAATTCTTTTCACTAGGTTGTACGTAAATTTAGGGCATGATAGTGTTTTAGAGTTGTTAATTCTTCAAAAAGTGAGCTGATGGGAAAATAAACCGGTGAACTGGTAAAGAGACAATTCACATAAAAGCGCCGACGATTATTCACTCAGAAATAACCTTACAAATAAGGTTATTTGCCCTTATGACTTTTCGTACGATACACCCGCTTAGTACGTACGAATACGTGTTTACACGGTGAATTCTTTTCACAGAAATAGTGCTGAGTTTATTTATAGCCTGCCACTTGGTTGCAATGTACTCGCAAATTTCAGGGTGTTGAGAAATTTTGCCGTGTTAAAATCACGCACAAAATTTGTGCGTGAGAAGTTAATTTGAACCCCGCGAAACAGTTCTCGGACGTTGTAGCTCATGAACAGGGCTGTCATGGTCGGACAATTTTGGATCCAAGATAGAAGGAGACATCCTGGAGGCTGAAGGCTTGGTCATCCCTGGTAGTACCGGTGTACTCACCAGGTTGTAGACAAAAGAAGAAGGCGATGCAAATCATGTTGGCAATGGCCTGGCAAGGGGGAGAGGGAGAGTCATAGTATACAAGTCAAGGGCATGCATAACCAGGGTGATGGGGACCGGTTTGACCCTGGAGGGGGCCGGGTCCAGTTTTGCATAGCCCTTGAACCGGGCCATTAGCCTGAAGTCAAAACTGCCCTGCGGAGTTGGTTTGGGGGTCTTTGGACCCCAAGTGGGCCAGTGTCTATCCCACTGATCTGATGGTGTCCAAAACTGTGCGAGATCGGAGGGGCTTGTGGCTACAGGACAGTCTGCCATCATGGAGTCTTTTTGCAAAGACCTGGAGGATGGGATTGGATCTGTAACAGATTGTAGGAGTGGGTCAAAGCCTTGAGACAGACAGAATTGAACCCATTGATTCCAATGGGCATCTTTGTGTTTGGCATAGAGCTCAGTGACTGAAGCTCACATGGTCTTCTGGATAGTGCCAAGGTCAGAGTGGAAAGCATATGAGGCCTGAGGGGGCATAAGATCCAGGGCAAGTCCTGTGGATAGGTGGTATTAAATTGATGGAGCAAGGCAGTGTCAGAGAGGCTCAGAGCAGTGAGAGGAGGTCAGCAAGGTGATTGACAGGGCCTGGGATGTAGTCCCTGAGGGAAACATATTGGTGGAGCCTCTGGTGCAGGGCCTGTGGTGGTGGTGGCGGCGCCTCTCCTTTGCCAATAGACAGCTGCCGTGTTGTCATAGCAGTTGTGGGTGGTTCTGGCAGTGACACAGGCTGCCTGAGCAAGGACATCATTGTGGGCAATGGAGCCAGCCAGCTTGAGGTCACTGTTGTTGATGGTGCCCTCAGGATTGTCGAAGGTGACCAACTGGGTGAATACCCACTTGGGGAAAGACTGCCTCCACATGAGGGGCTGGATCTTTCCATCAGGGAGAGGCACAAAGTGGATGCCCCCCATGTCAGCCCCCAAGGCATTGCAGGCGCCCAGGGTGGCGGGGAATATGTCAGGGACAAGCTCGACAATGGCAGTAGGCCTCTTGGACAGGTCGGTGGCCTTCCACTGAAAGTCCCGAAGAAAGCTTTGGACGCGTTTGGTGAGCCGGATTTGCTGCCTGTTGGGCTCTTTGTGTTGGAAGGCTTCCTGTAGGATGGAGAAGAGGCCAATGGAGCCAGGAATTGCAAGTGCCATGGACCGGAGTTCTCCACGGACTTTGTGCCATTGCTGGATGGGAACATGGCGCTGGGTTGGTGCAATGGAATGAAGAATTTCCTTTAGTCGTTCCACACGGTGGGGAGGAAGGCTGATGGTTTTGTTGATAGAATTGATGAGCCAGCCAAGTATGACTTTCTTGGTAGTCCAAGTAGCATCACCTTGGAGAATCTTCTTGAGGGAGGCTGGTTCCTGGTCGTACGGGGTATCTGTGGCATGGAGAGGGTGAAAGACTTTGTCCAGTAACTTGAAGAGCACGCGTTTGGTGGCTCTGTGATTCGTAATGGTGAATTAGATGGTGTGTGAATAGATACTTGTTGTGTACTTATGCCCCCCCCCCCAATGTAGGTAGGTTGGGGAGGGTAAGGCGCCCTTATTGTGGGGGCGTCTGCCAATCTGTCAGCCACCATAGACCTCCTGGCACCATTCCCAGATCTGGTCCTGCTTGCTGGGGGTGATAGCTACATGGTCATGGATGTGTTTGTAATTGGTAAAGCAGAATCCTCTGATATGCCATGAATGGCACCTTTCTTGGCCATCCAGGCGCGGCAACGGGCTGTTTCCTTTGTTCTTCATAGCCCATATGGCCTCTCATCCTGGAGGATCCCAGTTTTTGAACCACCGGGTGATTGGTGTTCTTTAGCCAAGGGTCTAGGCTGGGATTTGGTACCCATGTCCCCCCGGTGGAGCCCGGGCCGGGGGCGGAGCCAGGACCAGCGCGTGGGGTGCCAGGTCTTGGTGTTGTTGCCGGCTGCATTATGGGAGGGGGCTTGGGAGGTGCGTTGGAGGTGTCTCACGGCCGCCACATTGGAGACATTGGGGAGCCAGTGGAGGTTCTGGGTGATGCGGAATGCATGGAAATCTGTACCAAAGTCTGGGGAGCGGATGTGGAAGGTAGATCCCCATTGTTCTTCCAGCCACCCCCTCACTCCGATCTGAAAGTAGTACAACACTATGGATGGGGTGATGAGCTCTCCCAATTTATCTGCAATGGCCCTTTGTAGGGGCATTTGCTGGAGCTTCAGCCTCATGAGTCCATTCTGATAGCCCTGCACCACCTCGTGGTGCACCCCCAGGATGGTGGCCAGGACAGCCAGATAGCTCTCTAGCTGGGTGATGGCTTCTGTCCAGCCGACAGGGATGTAGGCCTTGGTCTTCTGAAGCTCTAGGGAGTCCTTCAAGGTGAGGGAGTTGCCTTTGGTAGTGATCATCGTGTCGTAGGCAGCCACGTTGGCAGCTGCCTCTTGTTCCCTCTTCAAGGTGGCTGCTGATCCACCCGGGGGGGGGGTTGAAAGCCAGGGGGAGTGTCCCATCTGCCACATCGAAGGGGTCAGTGCCATAGAAGTTGCTGTCTTGGAACCTCTTGAGCACTGCGGTGGTAACAAGGGGTGGCTACTTGGCTTTGGAAGATCATGTGGGTCTTCTCGTGCTTGCTCTTCTAGGCCCATGCTTGGTAAATAGGAGGGAGGTCGGTTTGCTCTGGGTTACCACAGAGCAGTAATAGTCGCTGGGTGTACAAGGGCCCCAGGTGTTCTTTACGGTGGAGGGGCGCCTCTGGTCTAGCCCCTCACTGAGCCTAAGCTGGTGGTCTGTGAGGGCTGTCATGGCTACTGTGAGTGCGGGATCCCCTGGCGTGGTGGGGAGCTTCAGGCCAGGTAGGTCCCGGTATAGCACCTGGTTCTTCATGTACAAGGTGAGGCCTGGCTCACTCCGGAAAGGGGGGCTGGGCTGGATGAGAGTGATGTTCCCGGCGACTATGCTGGGGACAGTGCCTACAGCCCGGAGGGTGTCAAACATAGGGGAACATGTCTCCACTAGGCTGAGGTTGCTGAGGAAGGGGTGTATGATCCTCAGGGCTTGGAGAGGCGTGTGACCCTTGCCTAGAAGTAGGGGCACCAACTCAAAGGGGATGAAGCATGCCTTGTAAGCATTCACCACCTCCATGTGGGCATCTCCACCTAGAACCATGGGGACTATGTAGGAGTGGTGACAAGGTGGGCCAGTTACTACCTCAGCCAGGTGATGGTCTAAGGCCAGTACCAAGGTGGCTGAGGTCCGTGCTAGCATAGTGGAGTTGACTAGTACCAACTCCCCTGCATCACCTTCTATGTCATCCAGGTAGCAAAAGGCCTTGCCATTGTTGGCACTGGGTTGTGCTAAGGGGCCAGGGTACTTCCGGAGGCCATGCACTAGCCTGAGTCGTGACTTGCCAAAGGTATCAGCCACAAATATCCCTATGGCGCCCACAGCCTGGGCCTCAAAGAGGTCAAGGAGTTGGCCTAGGAGTAGGGTGTCGTCATCAGCTGAGAAGTAGTCATAGATGGTGGCATAGGCGAGGTCCCGGTCAGATGCGCTTCCAAAGGGACTGGCTGTGGCTTGAAAGTACTCCGAGTAGGTCAGCATGTTGGAGTGTGTGCTGATTCCAGAGGTGATCTTGTGGTGTCTAAGCCGTCGATTCGTAGAAGTGTATCAATCGTTCGTGGAAGCAGACAATTATTGAACCGTCGGGGTTGTCATGTCCTGTGTTCGGCTGTTGGGTAATTCCAGCTGTCGGGGTGTCTTGCTGTAGAGGTGACGAATCGGGAGGAGCCGACGATTATCGAACGGTCTTGGGGTGGCGAAGCCGGTGGTTCGGAATCGTAGAATCGTATCAACCGTTCGTAGAAGAGGTGTCTTGCTGTAGAGGCGGCGAATCGCTGGTAGGTTTCCCCCGGTCTGGCCCTCTACCGCTTGCCGGGAGTGCCACGTGGCACTACCATTACTTTCATTCGGCTCGCTACATCAACTATCACTCACTACATTCGTGATAGCCTCAGTAGCCAGCCTATTTGTAGTACTGTATGTGCAATGCTTGTAGTTCATGGGTGTGTTGGTGGGTTAAGCAAATGCTAGAGGGGGAGCCAGGAAACTCCAGCCTGTTGGTTGTTTTACAGGCTGTAGAGTCCGGTCCCTTAGTTTGCTGTGCCCACACACACCGGCGCACAGCCTGGCTTAACAGCTTGGGCAGTTAAGCCTTTGGCTGTTAAGCCTTTTCTACCAGTGGGCCACAAGCCACAGGGTGGGAGCTGGATGGAGACTGGACCTGGAAGGGACATGGAGGCCAGACCGCGAGGGTGGGAGATTCTTCCAAGGAGGAATCAGAGAAAGCTGCCAGGGGGAGTGGGGGCGGCGGCCGGCACCCACTCTTCTGGCAGGAAGGAGTATGTTCCATTGTTGAACATGACAGAGGCAAGATGCTGGAAGATGGGGAAGGACTGCTGATGCAAGTACCTCATCATGCAGTCACTGTGCCATCTGGCAAGGAGCTTGATGACATTAGAGTCACATTTGCCCTGGAGCAGGGCCATAGCCCCACCCGCTCAACGGGAGCGGGCAGAGATTGCTGCAGGGGAGATGCCAGTGGTATGGTAGAGGGTCTGGGCATAGACTCTCATGAAGGAAGTGACAGTTGCTGCGCGCACGAGGGTGAGAACCCCATTGTCAAAGTAACTGGCAAGCTTGAGGGATGGGACTGAAGGGGTGGGTGCTAGTGCAGCAGCCCCTGAGATGGAGGACTTGGCGCACGCACGCTGCCACAGGGCAGCAGAGGGAGTCACCACTCCTGGCATGAGCTATGATTTCGCCGTTGTCCCCATTCTTCTGTGTGGTGAAGGTGAGGGTGACCGAGGTAGCAGCAAGGAGCTCATGCGCAGGGTCATCGTGGTGGACGATTTTGGAGCCAAGGTAGAAGGAGACTTCCTTTAGGTGGAAGGCTTGGTCATCCCTGGTAGTACCGGTGTACTCACCTGGGCGCAGACAGAAGAAGAAGGCTATGCAGATCATGTTGGCAATGGCCTGGCAAGGGGGAGAGGGAGAGTCATAGTATGCAAATCAAAGTGCATGCATGACCAGGGTGATGGGGACCGGTTTGACCCTGCAAGGGGCTGGGTCCAGTTTTGCATAGCCCTTGAACCGGGCCATTAGCCTGAAGTCAAGACTACCAGTGGAGTTGGTTTGAGGGTCTTTGGCCCCCAAGCGGGCCAGCGTCTGGCCCACTGACCGGATGGTGTCCGATACCGTGCAAGAGCGAAGGGGCTTGTGGCTACAGGACAGTCTGCCATCATGGAGTCTTTTTGCAAACACCTTGGAGGAGGGGGATTGGATCTGTAACAGATTGGAGGTGTGGGTCAAAGCCTTGAGACAAACAGAATTGAACCCATTGATTCCAATGGGCATCCTTGCGCTTGGCATAGAGCTCAGTGACTGAAGCTCGCATGGTCTCCTGGATAGTGCCAAGGTCAGCGCGGAATGCATGGGAGGCCTGAGGTGGCATGAGATCCAGGGCAAGTCCTGTGGATAGGTTGTGTTAAAGTGATGGAGCAAGGCAGTGTCAGAGAGGTCAGAGCAAGAGAGGAGGTCAGCAAGGTGATTGACTGGGCCTGGGATGTAATCCCTGAGGGGAACATATTGGTAGAGCCGTTGGTGTAGGGCTTGGCTGCGGAGGAGGCTGGTCGCGGGCCCTGTGGTAGTGGTGGCGCTTTTCCTTTGCCAGTAGACCGCCGCGGTATTGTCATAGCAGTTGTGTGTGGTTCGGGATTGGACACAAAACCTGAGCAAGGATATCATTGTGAGCAATGGAGCCAGTCAGCTTGAGGTCACTGTTGTTGATGGTGCCCTCAGGATTGTCGAAGGTGACCAGTTTGGGTGGGGACCCACTGTGGGAAGGGATGCCTCCACATGATGGGCTGGATCTTTCCATCAGGGAGAGGCACAAAGTGGATGCCGCCCATACCAGCCCCAGAGGCATCACAGGCTCTGAGAGTGGCGGGAAAGGTGTCAGGGACCAGCTCAGCAATGGCCGTGGGGCAGTTGGAGAGGTCATTGGCCAGCCATTGGAAGTCGCGAAGAAAGCTGTGGATGCGCTTGGTGAGCCGGAGGCGCTGCCTTCCGGGGTCTTGGTGTCGAAAGGCTTCTTGGAGAATGGAAAATAGGCCAATGGAGCCAGGGATGGCGAGGGCCATAGACCGGAGTTTCGCCAAGGATCTGGTGCCATTGTTGGAGGGGGACATGGCGCTGGTTGGGGAGAAATGGAATGAAGAATCTCCTGTAGGCGGTCCACTCAATGGGGAGGAAGGCTGATGGTTTTGGTGATGGAATCGATGAGCCAGCCAAGAATAACTTTCTTGGTGGTCCAAGTGGCGTCCCCTTGGAGTATTTTCTTGAGGGAAGCTGGCTCCTGTGGGAATGGGGTGTCAGTGGCATCCAGGGGCCTGAAGACTTTGTCCAGGGACTGTAAGAGCACCTGCTTGATGGCGCGGCGGGTCTATTGGTTGCCTTGCACAAGGCCACAGAAATCATCCCCATAGACATCCCAGTATCGAACCGGCGATTTGCTGGGAGTGGTACTACTAGGAGGGGTCGTGTGAGGCGTTGTAGGGGGGGCATGCGCCGACGGCGACGCGTTGACTGTTGGAGCTGGAGGCTTGTCTGGTGGGGCTGTTGGAGCTGGAGGCCTGTCCGTGGTACTACTAGGAGGGGTCGTATGAGGCGTCATAGTGGGGGGATGCGCCGACGGCGACGCGTCGACTGTTGGAGCTGGAGGCTTGTCCGGTGGGGCTCCGGCAGACGTTGCGGCCACTGCGGGAGCTGGAGGCGCGTTGGGTGTGGCTTCAGAGGGGAGATCCAGTCGATGGGGTGTGAGCCTGGCCTCTGCCAGCCCGGTGGAGAGAGCGGCATTGGCCAGGTCAGCAATGGTTTCTGTAAAGGCACAGAAGTTGGGAGGACTAGATTTCCACCCCATAGGGTTGGTGAGGGGGATGCCAATGAGAGGAGCCTTGCCAGGTTGAGCGGGGAATAGCACTGCAAGCTTCATGGTGTCCTCTGGTTTCAACTGGATTCAATAGAAGCCATCCGCAAGGTCAATCTTGTACATGTAGACGGGACCAAACCTATTGTTGGCCCTGTGCATCTTGGTGAGGAGCCGGGGAAGTGTCCGGCCAAACTGCATGGCCTCTGCTGGGGCGAGAGGGATGGTGTCTTGGTTGACCTCAGAGTAGGTGTAATCGGAGATCATTCAGGGGCGGCGGCCTCGTTGGGGGACTAGGCCAAGGGGGCTAAGACAGAGGCCGGGAAGATCACGAACGAGGCTGGCTGGGAGGACAGTCCATTGTTGTTTGTCCATCATGTCGGCATACTCCTCGCGAAGGAACTCAATGCCCAGGTGGGAGGATTGGTGTGGCCCTCTGCCGATGGCTGTCGCAATCCTGGCTGGGTCCCAAGGGGGTCCAGACATGGATGCTGGGGTGCCTTCCTTCCCAAATTGGTCTAGGAGGCCACTGGCTGGATGGGGGAGAGTATCCACATGTGGGTGGATATCACCTCGTCCTCGGATGGTCCGGATGAAGTCCCCCCAGCTAGCGCTGTGGGTGTAGACATGGATAGCTTGGTTGATGTGCAAGTCCAGCCTGTCGATGGGGTAGGTTGATGTAGTGACTAGGGGCGCGGCGCCTGTAGTAACTAGGGGCATGGGCATAGGGGGGGGGGGGGGGGGGTGCGGGCGCGAGTGGTGCAGTGACTTGGGGCTCGGACCAAGGCACGGTGGGCGCCGGGACTAGGGGTTTGGACCTAGGAAGGAGGGGGGTGACTTGGGGATCGGACCAAGGCACGGTGGAGCCAGTGACTAGGGGAGTGGACCGAGGCACTGCTTGGGGGAGCCCCGCTGCTGTTGAACATGGGGTGGTGGGATGCCCTGCCGCCGCGAGTAGCTGAAGGGTTGTTGGAGGCAAGGGAGGGTTCCTTGTAGGGAGGGAGGAGGCAGGAATTGTGGCTGCTGTGGTGGGGACTAGGGGCTTGGACCGAGGCCTTGGGTTATTGATCCCCCAAGTGCTGATAGATTGTGTGGGGACAGACGAGGCGCGAGCAATAAACGAGACGCGCGCGGATGAAGGCTTACCTAATTCATGTGTGATTCGTAATTGAGGATTAGGGTTGCAATCAGGTGATGGATTGTTACTTATGGTCCCCCCAAGGCCAATGTGGGGTGGGGAGGGCTCCGCGCCAGAGTGAGGGCGCGTGCCGACCGGTCAGGCATATGCCTCTTGGCACCATTGCCAGAGTTG
This sequence comes from Pseudo-nitzschia multiseries, assembly GCA_037355745.1. Taxonomy (NCBI): domain Eukaryota; phylum Bacillariophyta; class Bacillariophyceae; order Bacillariales; family Bacillariaceae; genus Pseudo-nitzschia; species Pseudo-nitzschia multiseries. The sequence goes on along the minus strand of CM074784.1, from coordinate 4,270,342 downwards.
ATCTTGCTCGGTGGGAGTGATGGCCACGTGGTCATAGATGTGCTTGCAACTGCTGAAGCAGGCACCTTTGATGTGCCAAGAGTGGCATCTCTCTTGACCATCTGGTCAGGAGAGGGGGCCTTTCCCTTTGTCTCTCATAGCTTGGATGGCTTCCCTCAATTTTGCTGACTACAGTTTCCTAACAATGGGATGATTGCTGTCTTGGAGGCGGGCATCCCGGTTGGGGTTGGTGAGGCGCAGACATTGGGGAGCCAGTTGAGATTCTGGCTCATCCTGAAGGTGTGGAAGTCCACCCCAAAGTCCAGGGAGAGAAGGGTGGAGGCTGCTTCCCACTGCTCCTCAAGCCACCCCCTGACCTGGATTTGGAAGTAGTAGACAACAATGGCAGGGGTGAGGAACTCTCCCACCTCATCTGCAATTGCTCTTCAGAGGGGCATCTGCTGGATCTTGAGCCTGCGGAGGCCTTGCTGGTAGCTGGTAACGACATCATGGTTGAGTCCTAGGATGGTGGCTAGGACAGCCAGGTAGCTCTCCAGCTGGGTGGTGGCTTCAGTCCAGTCAACAGGGATGTATGCCTTTGTCTTCTGAAGTTCTAGCGAATCCTTCAAGGTGAGGGAGTTCCCCTCGGTGGAGATCATCGTGTTGTAGGCTGCCACAGTGGCTGCTGCCTCCTGTTCCCTTTTCAGGGTGGCAGCAGAACCCCCAGGTGGGGTGAATACCATGGGGAGTATGCCATCGGCCACATCAAAGGGTTCGGTTCCATGGAAGTTGCCATCTTGGAACCTCTTGAGGGCTGCCATAGTGATCAAGGGGGCTTGGATCCCCAACTCAGAGGTTCGGGCGGCCACTTGGCTTTGGAAGATCATGTGGATCCTCTTGTGCTTGCTCTTTTGAGCCCATGCCTGGTAGATGGGGGGGAGGTTGGCTTCCTCCTGTTTACCACTGAGCCGAAGTAAGCGCTGGGTGTACAAAGGGCCCCAAGTGGCTCCCACTGACTGTGACCTCCTGTGATCGAGATTCTCGCTGAGCTTCATTTGGTGGTCTGTAAGGGCAGTGACTGCTGCTGTGAGTGCAGGGTCTCCGGGTGGGTTCCAAGGTCTCTCTAATTCAGGAGGGTCCCGGTACATCACCTTGTGCTTCATGTAGTTAGTGAGGTCTGTCTAACTTCGGAAGGGGGCCTGGCTGTAGGAGCTTGGGATTTCCCCCGGGGTCTGTAGGCGTCGTCCCAGCCAACCGGAGAGTGTTGAATAGGGGGGTGCAGGACTCCATTAGTCCCCCCTATTAAGCTGAGGATGGAGGACTCCCATGGCTTGGCTTGGAGAGAGCCCCCTGCCCAAGAGGAAATGCACCAACTCAAAGGGGACGAAGAACACCTTGTGGGCCCGGATCAACTCTGAATGGCCTGTACCTTCTGGTATCACCGGGATGGACAATCTTCCTGGGTGGGCCTCCAACTCTGCCAGATGATGATCCAGGGTTAGCACTCGCGAGGCTATGGTCGGGGACAGCATGGCAGAATCCACTAAGACCAGTTCCCCAGCCTCCCCTTCAATGTCATCCAAGTACCCAAAGGCCTTGTTTTTGTTGGGGCTGTGTTGAGCCAAAGGACCTGGGTACTTCCAAAGGCCATGCACCAATCGGAGGCAGGGCATGCCTTGGGTGTCGGCTACGAAGATGCCCAGCGTCCCCACAGCCTCAGCCTCAAAGAGGTTGAGTAACTGTTCCAGGAGGGCCTTGGGGGTAGAGGCCAGAGTGAAGTAGCCAAAGATGGTGGCGTAGGCCTTGTTGCGCTCTGCCGAGCTCCCAAAGGGGCTCGGGGTAGCGCGAAAGTACTTCGAGTAGTTAAGCATGATGTGGGCTTCTCGTGGGAGTCCTTCCTCAGTCTATCGCACCAGGCTAGCAAGCCAGCGTCGGCTTGTTCTTGTGGTAGGCGTTGTATGGGGAAATAGCCGTGTCGGCAGGCAATCGTTCTTGAGGTATGCGCGTTGGGCCCTGTGATCTGCTCGTTGGGAGGAATCAATTCGTGATACAATAACTATTGAACACGGTTTGTCAGATGTGCTGTAATGCTCCTTGCGACAGGACGCGTTGGGCCCTGCGATCCTCACGTTGGGAAGGAATTGGTTAGAGATGCAATAGGATGACTATCGAACCAAGATGGGCTTGTACGGGTACAATAGGATGACTACTGGACCAGGACGGATCAGCCAATTTATTCTACTACTATCGATTAGGAGCAAAAAGAGTGAGCTGTATGCTTGGATTTTCTGGAGGGATCCTTTACCGGCTTGTTAGTGCTAGCCTGTAATTTTGGTTGATTTTTCGAAGCTCCCTTGCATACGACTCTTTCGGTCGCAAGAATTCATTCCTACGGGCCTTTCAGTGATACAGTGACACAGTGATACATCTTATCCGGTGATACAGGGAATTGATGGTATTTCCTTGGTACGCTTGAGCTTGCTAGGGGAATCCTTGGCATGCTTGTTGAGGCTATCGGGGTCTGAGCGTGTGCTTAGAAGCTAGTTTCAGTGATAGTGAAATCTACTAGATTTCTACTAGGTTTCCCCCGGTCTGGCCCTCTATCGCTTGTAGGGAGTGCCACATGCCACTACCATTACTTTCATTTGGCTCGCTACATCAACTGCAATACTCAAGGGTGTTCCCCGGTCTGTCCATCGGATTCCACGTGGCACTACCATTCCTTTCATACAGCTCGCTACATCAAATCTTCTGAGGGAGGTTCTTAGGGTACAAGGTACATATTATACATACATTGCATACCATTGAAATAGTAGTTTTTATGACCCAAATGATTAAAATGGACTGAAAGAAGTACCTATCATACATATATTGCATATAATAGTACTAGGAAATTTTTTGACTCACAGGATTCAGCTGTAGTTGTTGCCGGTTAACACGAGCGAAACATAAATGAGAGTTCAAGTATCCAGACAAAGATATGATTCAAAGCTTAATTAACATACGAGCTAGATGAGATCTCAAACAGAAGGAGTCTACTAATCGGCTTTGGACCCCGATCTCCAGTTCTCGCCTTGATATTCTCCTTGCATTCCTTCAGATGATAAATCACGCATTGATCTCTTCCTTGACAAATCAATCAACCTCGGTTCTACGTCACATCATGTGTTCTCTGTCTTACGACGAATTACACATGATCTATGACCGGTTCAGACATCCCTACATACAACACAAATAACACAGGGATACCGGTCGAATGCAGTAAAATACACAGTAAAAATAAGAGCCTCTCTCTGAGCTCACTTCTCTTTAAATTTCAATTATCCTATACCTTTTGGTCAATTTTTAGAGTTACAACAGGTTATAGAGCCCTTATAGCTTGCACTAGTGGCCCGCAAGAGCACTAGTGTTTACCTTACGCTACCTATCTCCGCCTGTTCAGCACCTCAACTGTCCGGTTACCGCCAGAGGATATTTGATACGGGACTCGGCGACGGGCTGTATCAATAGACCTCCACTCCAGGTTTTGCCGCCAGCGCCTTCCTCGGGGCCGCACCGGTTTCGTTTCCTGCGGCGCCTTCCTCCTTAGGGTCAAACCCTGGACGTACACCTTCCTTCTGTTCCCTGCTTGTGGATCAGGGGGTGTACTCGCTATCACAAGCCTTGTAACCCACAACCAGCTCTCTGGATTATTACAGTTACACGATAAAGACCGACGCCGTCTTTAATAAAAGCCCATTGCACCGGACACGCCGATTGCAATCACCCATCCATATTTTCCCTTCCGCGTCCATCATCCCCATAAAGGACCATCGACGCCCATTTGATTGTGCTAATCACAACATCAAACCACAACAGACTGCAACTCATCCTACGATACTAGTTGCTTTAATCACTACTGTGAACTATTCGATATCTCGATATTTCAATTTCAATACCTCCATCGATTGCTCCGCGCAACGCCGAGCGATTCCAATCAAACAGCAATATCTATCCCTCTTACCTCCACGGCCTACAACATCGATCCCAGTCCAGAAATTTCGAGACCACGGATCAACCAATCTCCCTCTCCCCTACTCCGATTGATTCTCCGGCAATGGGTTGTCTCTAGCGCCACTCTTTCTGTTGTCAACGTCACATCAAACGATAGGACGCCGACAACTAAAGTAATATCTACCAACAACTTCGACTGCCGCACCTCCGCGGATCATCCCAACGGCCTTTCGATTTCGATCCACGAAATACACCAAATCAATCACATCAACGTTGACGCCACCTCCAACGATAGGACGCCGACGCCGACAACTACAATAACATCTACACCCCAGATATCTCGATATCTCGATAATCAATCAATTGCTCCACACAACGCCGAGCAATTCCAATCTGCCTCAATTGTTTCTTTGGAACATTTCTTCGGTCATCCCTTTGACACGGCTGCCGCACCTTCGCTCGGTCATTTCGTCGGTTCTGCCGGTTAACTCCTTCCGGACACGGTTGTAATTCACCGGTTACTTATTTCGACGACGACGATTAATCGCCACCAACTCCATCGCCACGAACGATCGATCGAGCATACGGCAACGTTTTGCATTGATCCTCGATCTCCGGATACACTGACCTCGCTCACGCCAGTTTTTTCCCGCGCTTCTGGCCACTGTTCCCTCTTAGCTCCAACCCGCCACTACGATCTGTCCTTGATTTTCCACCATGGCACAACAAACCGACCAGAACTATGACAACTGGAGCGACTGGAACTATGTTGAAGCCATTCAGTTCTCATTCGGAAAACCAGTAGGAGCTGGCAAGAACAATGCCGCCCAAAACCTACTCAACGCGGCATACTCCCAGAAATTGACTCATATTAACAGCATACTCACTATCAACAATCATGGTGCTGAGACCCTCAAGCCGGACGCCATTTCCCGAATCAAATCCCTTGTCACCGCAGCCATCATAGAAAATCTCCCTCTATCAGAAGTATCTCCCAAAAGCAAAGAACACATTAGAATGCTTCTGGAAAACTCTACCATTTGGTACATTGACACGGATACGACAAGGCGACCCGTTGATGACTATCACGCACTTGCTCCTGCAGCAAATGCGGCAAAGCTTAACTACCATCAGTATAAAGATCCTACCATCCAATTGGAATTCAGCATCCAACATTGGGGGTTCAATGAAGGATGGTACATACGAATTTGCCAAGGTTTACGATACAAACAGTGGAGCAGCAGCTTCTGAGAAATCCGACCCTCTGAAACCATTGCCCACCGTCGCGTCATACAACAATCGAGTGGCAAATATCCTAAAATTCTCCAGGAGAATCATCTCCCGCGAAAATGAATTCTGCCTTGACCTACCAGATCCCTATTTTGAGTACGTTGCGTTTGAACAAACTTACCTCATGGCCTTTCCTCCCAGTTACACATGGACATGGCAATACTCCCCCAATAGTGACTCTGTCTCCTTCCACCGAGTCCGATCCAACTCCATTTCCTTCTGACGCTCCACTTCCTCTTCAAGTCCTCGTGTACGATGTCAGGACAAGTCTAATATGACTCCAATCCAATGCCAGGACAAGTCCACTGTGACTGCGTCACATGAAACCCCATCTACGTTGCCCAATTCGGCCCATCATTCTGCCCCACCTTGGGGACCAACTAACCTCGGATGGACCTTCAATCCTCAGAATGAAATTGCAACATTCCGACGTGTGCCAACATCTGTTCCCACACCACAGCCTCCGATGTGCCATCAACTGCTACCATCTGTGACACTCGCTGAGGACACTGACCTTCCAAACGCCGCTTCTGCATATATCGGATCATTGCAATCCCAATGCCGTAACCGGCTTTGCTCCAAACCATATTACCAGCCTGTCCTACGACTCTCCAAACGACATCGCGATGCCTTGAAGATAAAGATGTACCACTTATATGCTAACACCTTGTCGATGAATTGGTTCTACGATACTTTTGACTGAATGTGGCAATCGACTGCAACTTCCTCATCAGAGTTAGTTGCTTTAAACCATCACTCTCCCTCAACCATTCCTACAATTCGCGATATGATCCCTCAGTCATGTTTGCTTGCATTGCACAAGTTTTACGATTCGTTCCACTCAAATGCCTCCCAAATTTGGATTTGTCTCCTCCATTCCGGCCGATACCATCGTGTGATGATCAGCTCCGGCTTAGGAGGTTCCTACGACACAACAATCGGATTTCATTAGCATGGCGCCCTCTTGACATCTTTGATGCTTGATCAATTTCTACGATTCAATCTCTGCTCCACCGGTTTCTTGATCCGATTCTACGATTCCACTGTGTATGATTAAGTCCAGCTTTCGCATCCTTCCTTTGTTTCTACAACCATGGAATTCGATAGAACCATGACACTCGCCCTCCGGTTTTGTATCATTTACAACCATTGCATTCCATTGAACCATGGAATTCACTTCTATAAGTGTGAATCACGGGGTGTGCATCTACATCAAGGAGTGTCCATCTGAATCAAGGGGTGTGCATTGGATAACCACATAACGCTTACTTTGGACGCGTCTACCTTACCAAGTTTTCCTCATAAGCCTCAACAAATTTACTTATCATCCGCGCACGCGACAAGGATCCCACTGAAAACAAATCAACGAACCGGCAGGTAATCCAACACTCCTTCACCAAGTGTTGCATCAAGGGGTGTGTTGCCAGTTAACACGAGCGAAACATAAATGAGAGTTCAAGTATCCAGACAAAGATATGATTCAAAGCTTAATTAACATACGAGCTAGATGAGATCTCAAACAGAAGGAGTCTACTAATCGGCTTTGGACCCCATTCCTTCAGATGATAAATCACGCATTGATCTCTTCCTTGACAAATCAATTAACCTCGGTTCTACGTCACATCATGTGTTCTCTGTCTTATGACGAATTGCACATGATCTATGACCGGTTCAGACATCCCTACATACAACACGAATAACACAGGGATACCGGTCGAATGCAGTAAAATACACAGTAAAAATAAGAGCCTCTCTCTGAGCTCACTTCTCTTTAAATTTCAATTATCCTATACCTTTTGGTTGATTTTTAGAGTTACAACAGTAGTGATAGGTGGTCGCGAGCCCTAGTGGGTGGTGTGTCGCAAGCCCTAGTGTTAAATTTTAAGGGTAGTGTGTCACGAGCGATAGTGTTAAATTTTAAGGGTTGTGTGCCACAAGAAGCTCTAGTGTTAAATTTTACTGGTTGTGTGTCATGCCCTTATGTATTTAATTGTACTTGGTGTGTGTTGCGACCTTAAGTATTTAATTGTACTGGTAGTTTTTCTTAATAGGAAGTAATTGATAATAGTTATTCATGACCCCCGGAAAAAGCAGACATCATGACCCAGGGATTGATATTTTCATTACGACCATGATACTTATGCTACTGAATCACAGGGTTCTCAGGTATGGGCCCGTGTTAAATCGCACACAAACCAGGGATGAGAAAGTGCCTTGCGACAGAAGAAAATAGGGCCACGGGACAGTTATCGGACGGCCTTCTGCCCATCACACGATCTGTCCGTCACACCACCCCCTTTTTAGATTGCTTTTGATTCGATCAAAAGCAGTTCCTTTCTGATTAGGTCATAATTTGAAAACTGGAACACTTTAAAACGTGAAAGCTATGTCTCTCCAGTTATTGAAACCATCGAACGAAATCAATCCAATTCCATCATCCTATTCAAGAAGGCCATCAATCCATCCAAGTCCGAGGAATCAACTCATCAAAATCCATCCAAGTCCAAATCGATCCAACCATTGAAATCAATTTGACCATGGTAATCTCCTCTTCATCAAAATTCATCCACCCAGCAAGTATATCCATCCAAATCAATTTGAACATGCTGGGAATCCTCCTCCCCCCTCCATCAAAATTGATCTAAATCCAGATCCATCAAATCAAGTCCAGACAGGAATCCCCCCCCCCCCCCCCACACACACACACACATCCAAATCGATCCGACTAACAAACTGATCAAACCAATGGGACTCTGACGAGTTTGTTCTGCCGTTAACCCCGGCCGACGTCCAATCCCACTTCGAGTCACACCAAGTTGGACCACTCTCTAGAGGTATGCAACAAAATCCCAACTCTGAAACGGAATTCTACTCCAAAACAAAAACTAAACGGGGGGGGGGGGGGGCTACACTCATGATTTCTTCAGAGCAAGTGTCCTTGGTCCACAGAAGTTCCAGTTCTATGTCATCACAGCCACTCATCTCTCACCATCGTCTAATCATCTTCCATTTCAACCTTGTGTTGCTGACTCACTTGCACCATTTGGCCATACTGGAGAAGTTTTCATCTCCTGTCTTTATATTCGCCATCATGGTCAGTAACCTGAACTTTCATGTTGAGTCCCACTTCTGAATCGGTACCATGGCCAAACAGCAAACAGTCGGAACAAATAATATGACCAAACAAGTAGTAACTTAATCAAAACTAAGATAACAGTTGGATAAGCAACTGGAGCGTCAATGTGTACTCTGATAGTAATTCAGTTGTGACCAATCTCACAAGACCAGAAATCCCATGCAAGAAGAAGCAAAACAGTGTTGATTATCATAAAGCAAGGGATGCATTTGCAGCTGATGTGATCCGTGTTGGAGATAAACCAGAAGGGATCAATCGGGTCTTGCTTATCTGTTTACCAGACTTATGAGCAGAGCGGCCAAACACTGTAAGCGCTGCATGTGGTGATATTGATATCAGTTCTGGATGGAATCAAAAGATTAAGTTAATAGGTTGAACGATTGAATCAATGTTTCTAATCAATATCTACGAATAATCAGTAGATCTACGTAATCAATATCGGATCAAAAGATCAAATCAACAGTCGTTTATGGGACCTTGTTATTCAGTATGTGTTGAACATTTTTATGTTTATGGTTGTATTATATCTGGCAGCAGAAACTAGAGGGAATGCGGTGGTGTTTTGACCTTTAGATCGTCGTAAAACTTCAGAGATCAAATCTCGCATTTTATAATCCTGTAAAGCCTCGCAAATACGAGGGAACAAGACCATAAGATTAAATGATGGGCATTGCAATTTACTGCTGTGACATTCTTGTAACATCCGAAAAAATTAAAAAGCGAAAGCGCACGATGTCGATTCCTTCTCCCTGCAGCATCCTTGGTCAAAACTGTCGTTGGATCCCTTTCTCCGTTTCGCTTGACAACCATCCTCGCTCTTGAAACTGCAGGCGACGCTACGAGAGTTCTGTCGATTCTTTCTCTTTCTGACCCGGGATTTGAAATCTCGAATCGACACTTCCGTCTTAAATAAAACTTTACTGCGTTCTTCCAATTCCGTCCAATAACCCTGGTTGTCCCATTTCAGAAAACGTCCATTGAGTCGCTCGATCTCCTTGACGACGTCCTCCGCCAAGATGGCTTGCGTAAATTCTGATCCCGATCGACGTTCGTTGTGCTTCAATTCGATCAAACTGCGGAAAAATGCGTTCCCGGGATGAATCATTGTCGTGGTTCCAGAACGAAAGAGTACGTCGTTGCAGCTCGGCAACAAGATTATTAAGTCTTCGTTCTTTCGAAAGTTCGCATGCTCTGATTCAATCAATTTTCTAACCTTAATCCATTGATACAAGTACGTCCTTTTGATGTTTCCAGAATCAGTAAGGGGCATCATCTCCACTGGAATGCCGTATCCCTGCATGGTGTACCGACGTTCCACAGTTGTGCCTTCGTTATTGTTGGAGCGACATGAAACCATTCCGACCGGACACAAAGAATGAGTTACAAGTAATTGCTAGATGATTGAAATACCAAATTGCTCTCAAAAACTCATTGTGCGACTTACCAGTATGAAATTTTATTCTAGTCTTACCGGTAACAGACGGGATAGCAAAGAACAGGAAGGATCGAATTAAACGAAAATAGAGCGTATCCGGAAAACATAAATGTATGGCAGTAACCCTTACAGGAGTCGAAGCGAACACCTTTGACAACAATCGCCTGCTATCTTCATAGAGAGGCAACGGCGTCTTGGAAAAGTCACCCTCGGGCCATGCTACGAGAACTAAACCTTTCCTTTGGCTTTCCAAATCGTTGCTGGCAACAAAGTACAAATATAATATTGATCGCAGCTTAATAGAAGTATTAGATATTGGAAACGGTAGTTGTAAGTGAGAGTAAGAATAATCCAATCAAAGTTGAGTTTTCTTAACAAAATCATGCACAGTATGTAGCCAACATTCCGAGAAAATCTCGTCAAAAATGAACAAAGCAGTACGATCATTGCTTAACATACCCTCACTTTCAAGTCGTATGAGAAACCCATCGTCCCTACGTTTGTAAAAACCGGTCTACCACTTCGATCTCTGTAAGGTAGTAGTTGATTGAAACCCATTCTAAAAATTTTCATGTCGTCCTTCGATAGATCACTGAGTTGGATTGGTCTCCGCAAGACTTCGTCTCCGTCATACAGCTCGTCCACGAGATCAAGAAAATGTACCAACCTAATCGCTGCCTTTTTAGCGTCGAAAAGTTCGCAACGAAGAAATCTCAGACGGAAGTCAAGCGTATTCACGTACGTATCGTTTGGAAATAGAATCTGACTCCTGTCGAAGGCGATTTTGTTCGGGATCATTCGCAGTTCTTCGGAAAGGCGAAGGAGAGACGATTCCAATAATTCTGGTGTCTCTTCATGAGCAGAATTGTACACGCCATGTATCTCTTCATCGATGGAAATTCGATCTTTAAAGGATAGGTTTTGAAGCTCGTTTACCAGCAATGCGTCAACTTTCTTCACACTGCTTAGAGCTACATTTGGCAGGACATGGCTTTCTTCGCACATTGCAGTCGATATCATGGTAAGCTATTCGATCTGACAATATCTCTGTTAGTCGTTCCGTGCTTCTTTCCCTGGAAGAGGTGAACGTAAGTAATGTGAAGACTTCCCGTACCGTACGGTACGGTAGTAGAATACCGGGACCGTATGGTAAATCATCTGAAATCTACTTCGTATCGTTTTTTTTTCTCTGATTACTACTTCGTATCGGGCAAGAGCCTGAAAATAGGTTTTTACTGGGCCTGACCGTAGGTATTTTACCTGCTGTTTATGTTCTGCTGGACCTCAGTGTCGGTTTGAAAAAGTAGTATCCTCACCTTTGAGCCTGGTGATAGGTTCCCCTTCCTCCTTTCCCACGCAATCCTATCCGTAATTTTTTCTGGCTTATATTCGTTCCACCCATGTATTTTATTTTTGTAACGTTTTATCGCTATCATTAATTTCGGTCCAATGTCTGTTTTAGCTGGTAAATTTTTTTAGTCTATATTTCTCCCACCCCCCCCCCCCCCCCCCTTTCATCGTCGGTCCGTTATTTTTCTGTACTTTGTACCGTACTTTTTTCCCGATTCACATCCTATCATTCATTCATGGTACACCGGTTTATTACTCATTTTATTTCCCGACGTATCCTTTTCTGCATTGAGCAAAGTTTCCGATGATCAATTTGTCGACTTCCGATCATAAACCCGTTAAGTCATGGTCGCCCATGTCATTACAGCAATTCCGCAATCGGCCTCCCATTTTTCCTCCTCCACAGACAATTTGCTCGACTCTCTCGGAGCATACTGCTTCAATCGGTGGGGATTTAAGATCACCACCTTTCATAGAACAAACTACCGCTCCCACCGTACCAATCGTTCTTTTAAGTGCGTGTGTTGCAATCTTGAGATCAGAGTTGTCTGTTCAAGTCATGATGCACCTTTCCAGACTCGGAAGAACCGGACGGATTCCGATACTACTTTTTGGTGGTTGGACAAAACTCTTTTCCCAACTTTCGATCAACATTGTTGTCTCCATCAGACGTTACCCTCGATAAAGGAACAAATTTATTTAACTCATTTCCCTCCATTCCAGCAATTTATGTCCGAATGTATGATGAATAGCCCATCTCCCAATGACACTTCCCAAAAAATTCTGTATAATTGGTTTCTAGTATCTGGTCTCACTTCCACTTCCAAACCGAGGCAGGTTCAAAAGATGCTACGTCGATCTCGAAATGCGTGTTTTGAATACATGCTCAAATCTTTACCCAATCAACAATCATGCACCCACTCAACCTGGATGCAGGCATTTGCCTTAAAGAATCCTGAAGCCACTGTTATTCTTCAGACTGACACTGAAAATCGGTTTTATAGATGTTTTGTTGCTACCCCAATCGCTTCTGGGAAATATTTCGGGAAATTAACTACTCCAGTGTTTGTCGGTGATTGCTTCCATTACAAAGAACATACTTATGATGGTGTATGTTTTGTTCTTGTAACCAAGACTAGTTATGGCGACACAATACCTCTTGCGTGGGCTATCAATCCTGCGGAAAAGACTTCTGAATTATCTTGGGTTATACAGTGTTGTTGGAAACATGGCACCCCCGTTGACTTGTATACATTTTTCACCGACCAAGGTCCATTAGTAGCTACATTCGAAGCCTTTTTTCATCAATTTGGAATCTCCTTTTTGGTGTCCTTGTGTCTCCAGCATCTCACAAGATCTGTTAGATCCAAACACGACCGTTTATTTACTAACTACAAACCCGGTGGTAGTGAAGGGGTTGAATCCTACAACACTTGGGTTGCTTCCTCTCAACAAACGATTACTCGATACATGCTTGCTTTGTCCGATTCAACATCCAGCGATTCCTTCTTCCAAAATCTTATCAGTTTATATTCCGCCCTACTCAATCTCAACAACAATCCTCTTACTAAGCATTGTGCCGATGTCATTTTGTACCTTTTGAAGTATGATCCAAAGCTTTGGACTGTTTTCGCCAACAGTGAGGGCTTTGACAAAAATATACACCAAGCCAATTCCCGTATTGTTGCCGGGCAATTCTTTTTCTTAAAAGAGCTTCATTCTCTTTTCCAATCCAATTCCCATGTTGAACAATCAATGATCAACGCCTCATCTTTGATTGCAAAAGATTTCGCTCTCAAATTCCGTTACCGGAAACTTTCTCCATCGGATCCAAGTAAAAGATCGCTCCGCATGGGTTTCAAACGCACCAATTTAGCCGAAACTGTTGCTGGCCAACTCCTAGCCTCCAACGAACGTAGAAAACCGCCTCACTGGACCAATGTCGCCTTTGCTTCTCTGTATAATGATTCTGTTTCCAAGCTTATGTCGAAGGTTGGTATTCAATGTGCCGCTAAATCTACTCAACAATCATCTACTTTATCTTCCATTGGACAAATGATAAATCATTTCAACAGCAAAGAAGCCGATGTGGTTACATATGTTCCTGAAGCCCAACCTTCGTTTGTTGAAAATCATTACGGAGTAGATGGTGTTTCTGTTGTTTTGAAGCGTGAAGATGACTCAACAACCCATCGAATTGTTTTCAAATGGAATCATTGTTCAAATTACAAATATCTGGATAGAAACCGGCATGAGTTTGAGCAAGATATTATGGTCGCCCGCAATATTCTTAACTTCACTACTTCCTGCACTCGACATGTTGAATTCACGCAGATGAGGTCTTCTATTTGTGCATGTTTTCCCATCATTTTTGACTTTGCCAAAAGACATCCATATTGGCCTTTACCTTTGACTATTCCCGTACCTGGATTGGTGGAAGGTTTGGTTTACCACGAGTCCTGTTTGTCCCTATGTTCACGTCAGCTCATCAACGAGGCTATTCCGCCCCGTACGCAGTCCGATCCATTCACTTCCACTTCTACGTTATTGGAATTGCATTTGCCAACAACAATTGACACACAGAACCTTTATTGTCCGATACACATGCTGCCCGCACCTTGCTATTTGGATTCCACCAATTCAAAAGGAAAACGTATAACTTCCAAAGGAGAGTTAACAACTTTCCGTAACTCCAGTCGTCGTCCTTGGAATAGGAGAGCCTCAGCTTATACTTCCGGTGCTCAAATCAATCGTCCTTATCATCTCAAGAAACAGAACCAAATTGACCGGGAACATATCCATCATCAAAACACGGTTGACGGTAATCTGGACAGGTCTGGTATCAAAACATTGGACAAGCTAACAAATATCAACCCCAATCAGACTGGATTAACGAACCGAGCAACATCTAACTTTTGTCCACTATCGGATATTAAGCCTGGTGATTTCATCATTTATCATGTCAGCATTTCAGGCAAAGAACTCCGTTACTCCCCAAATCCAGATTCTTTTCCATTTGACGCCCAACCCTTCTCCCTCCAGACCAACTCCACTAGTCGGTCTAATGGATCGCGCGACAGAACTTCGCTCAACGAATACGGCCGATTCTTCTTTGATGAAAGTAATTTTGGTGACTCTATGGATGGTGGTGGTATTATACTTCAGGACCAAGAATGTCTTACTTTTTCACTGAACAGTATCACGGACAGATTTGCCTCAACGCTACTTGGTGTTGATTTATCTTCTTTCAACGTTGACTTTCGATTCTCCAAAAAGCCTGATTTAAACTCACCGTCAAATCTTGGCGATGGATGTCCCCCTCCAGACAAGCCAGGAACCCACACCCTCTCACGGAGGTTGTATGGTTCTGTTAATTCACCAGTTTCAACGCACCTACCAACGTTAGATGACGTTCAATTGGGTACCAGATCTAATGATTTGTGTTCAGTTCCTTCCCATGATGGTTCTAGTCCTTCGCTCACGTTAGATGAAATCCGTATGTGTGCCGAATCGACTGATGTTGCTTCGGTCAATTTATCTGCTCATACAGATGATATCAAAATGGCCGCCAAATCGCTTGTTGGTATTAAACCCCACCAAAATTGTATTCCTTCTATTGACAATGAGTCACCAAAGTTATCCCAACCAGTAGGAGAAGATTTGACGCAGACATACCTACTGGACCCGCATGAATCCCATATGTCTCAATCTACCGAAGGTGCCATTCTTGCAATAATGGGAAGTGATTGTGACGAGAGTAATCAAACGCCATCAATCCCATCTAAACCAATGTCTCTAAATCTGGTACCTCCTACTGAATCACGCTTGGAGTTTTCTGAAAGTGAGTCAGACGATAGTTTGCCCCCTCCTATATTTCCACGAAAGCATTCTACCCCTAGGTCTGTACTGACCACTAATGCACAGGACTCCAATCCTACCCAATCACTCGCATCCGCACCCAATGTTGTTGTTCCCGAGCCTGCGCTAAAACAAAAAGATTGTGCGAAAATGATACACACTATTTCAGTTGTACTCGGCAAGTCTTACGGTATAGAAAAGAACAAAATAAAGGAAGTCTTGGAAAACATTGTTGTTGGCCATCAAAGTGTTTCCATTCAAGAGGCCCCCCAATTATCAACTACCGTTCGTGGATTACTCGACAACCAACAAGGTATCATGACACCGATCGCTCTGAATGTTATTGTTGATCTATTCAATCATCAGAGTATTCCGCCCAATTCTGTTAGACCCCGTTTCTTTTGCCACAACACCATCTGTTGTGGTATTGTGAAACCATCCTACAAGATTAATTATGTATTAGAATATGATGAGGGCAAATCCTTTTGTCCCATCATAATCTATTTTCCGGTCTTCACATATTTGGATTCTGCAGGTACGAGGTTTCTTTGGAATTTAATAACGGTGTATCCCAGGCGTTTGAAGGTATTACCAATCTACCATCCAAAGTGTACTCTGAATGATATCCTTTTACTGAATAAGTACACAGAGACTCTCATTGTTCACGTTCTAAACAAGGACAACTACCCAACCACACGTCAATGGTCAAAGTTGGATTGTAAAACATATCTCTTATCAACTCTGTATCCTGAAGTTGATTCCAGTATATGTTTATTTGATGAAATGAAAAGACTTTCTTTCTCTTCCCTGACTACAAATACTGAAGAGGAACTACCTAGTCAGGTGAATAAGGTTTGCTACCAAGTGTCCTTGTCACTGTCTATTATACTTGAGAAATACATTACTCCAACGAGTATCCACCATCTTTTTGCAGACGATTCCTCAGGCCCAGCATCTTTGAACAAGCAGGACACACACAAACCCAAGCACAAAAGACGTCCTATGGTTGACACTAAAAGGAACAGTATCAAACTTCCCCGTCGGAACTCAAAGAAAAAAGAAACAAACCCCCAACCGATTATCGACACAAGAACTCTATCGGAGTGAATACCATTGCTTGCAGACTCTAAACTCGTGACAACCAAAGAGCTGAGAGCACTTCTTTTTGTTCTTGATATCCGCTACAGATCGAATATGAGCAAATTTTGTCTTAGGGAGTTAGTGAGTGATGCCTTCTCCCAAGATAAGTTTTCTGATGTCGTTCATCGTTCAGAATCCAATGTAAAAAGGGGCAAGTTCATCATAACTGATAATCCTTCTACAGTCAGAGAAGACATCATGGGATCCAAACTGAAGAATCCATCTGTCCATATCAGTCAATACTGCAAAGCATCCAATTCCGATTTCAATAACTGCCAAAAAGGTGCTTTGCTATGTGCCAGTGGGTCTCGCTGTTATTTTGGCGACCGAACAATATGGTCTAACGACGTAAAAAAAAGGTGCCGTAATAAGGATTGCAAATCCTATTTCCATGGGCGTATTGAACAATTTTGCTCCGACGAATATGGATTCTGTCGGAGATGCACTGGTAAGATGATTCACCGCCCATCCTCTACTTGTGTTATTTGCCATCGTGGTTTTAACCAACCCCCAATCACCGAAAAAGAAGACCAGAAAGTTAAAACCGAGCTAGAGGAACTTGACGCATCTTTCTGTTCTGATTGTCTCGGTCAATTTTCATCCGTGGAGGAAAAACAAAGCTTTTGGGAACAGCGTAAACTTATTGACACAAAACACAATATTGAACGAGAAATTGCCTATGCTGAGTTATACCGCATGGAGGAAGGATCTCGCCCATCCCCACAAACAGATGAGGTGAGCACAACCACATCCGAATACAGTTCAGAATTTGAGAGTCCTCCTCCGTCGCCTCGACCAGGAATGGATACAGGCCCTATAATGTTCACTCGGAGTTCCAATCATTTCCAATACATACAAAGTAATGGTAGCCCTGCTAATGGAGAGATAACAAATCGATGCGACGTTACAGAAGCTTTGACAATAGAATGCCGAGATAAGAAACAAGCTACGTTTGTAATTCGGAAAACGGACAAGAATGTTTTCATGATTGTTCACCCAGCAAATCCTGATATACGGATACCTATCTACCATTGTAAGATTGACTGGAGCCCCCCCAAACTAGAAAGAATCAAGGTTGGTGGATTGGACTTCAGTCTTATGTCAATGGTAGGAAAGGTTACCAAAAATTTCTTTAAAGACTTGGAAGAATCTATGAATGATAAATGGTCAGGTCCCTTTTTGACCAAAACAATTCGACCTTCTTTTATCGAATCACGTCTTGGCAGTAATTGTCTTGTGGACGTAACTACAGAAATATATGGGTTCAGTGTTACTTTAATTCAGTCAGAATACGTCCGAAGTGCAACAGACCAGATAGAGAAACCACGATTTGAAATTGATAGCCGGACTTTTTACAACAATGTTGACCTTCATGAGTATAAACAAGGATTGGCGGTTGTTGACAAATGCGTTCTATGGTTAGGTACCTCCATCAAGGGTGATCAAAGGCTTGAAATCACACTACCAAAAGCTGAAAAGATTTTAATGTTGCTTGTGATAGGTCATGCCTCAAAAAGCAATGTTGACATTGCCTACCATTCTTCAGCTGAAACTGGTTTGAACTGTTATTCAATATGTTACTCTTCCGGTGGGAACTCTGAGGAACTATATCTTCCGCAACCAGATGAAAGGACACTGATGCGGATATATTTTCAGTGTGACCTAGCAGGCCTGTCTGCAATTTTATCATTTTTCAATAAGTGCCATGACAAATTCTCTGAAAACCAAGGGTTGGATCCTGTTTTGATTGATAGAGAACTTGCTCACTGCTTCGGTGTTTATCTTCATAGGCAGAAACATGCGAACAAACTCAACAAAACCCGGAGTTTTTCCTCCAGGTTTTTGGGTCTACCTATATCTCAGTTTGTGATTGAAAAGGTTGCTAGAAAGTCATGGCCAATGTTTGTTGATATATTCAAGGAAGATAGAGCGAGAAATTACCTAACACTATACGAGAGATCTTTTGCTACTGGTGTGCCAAAAACGTCGTGGGATAGCTATGAATCTTTTGTTGAAGATTATCAGTCTTTACATTTGTCGGCACCTGGAGATATGGCTGCTGCATGGTTGAGCGACTACACTATTTCGCTTTGGTGCTTCATGATGTCTATGTCTGCATCCCCGACGGTACATATATTTTACCCGATGTTCTACCAGTATTTATCAAGTGACAAGCAAGAATATAGGAAATCAATTAATTTTGACTTCACCATCACCCCCAAAAGAAGATTGTTCATTATCCCTATTAATTCGGGTGGATCACACTGGGCAGTGAATCTTGTGTTCCGTGGATCCAATGGACAATATTCGGCTATCCAATTAGATCCCATGGTTCCCAAGAGCAAGTTTCCTTCGGAGAAGGAAGTACTGCTTTTATCCGATTTCTTCTCTACCGATACCAACCAAACCAATCCAGTAATACAAAAGAATCAATATCTTGAGATGTGTTTTTCCTCTTTTCCAACACAAAAAGACTCAATCAACTGCGGAGTGTTTGTCTGCTTCTACGTGTGCTGGATATCACAACATGGCAGTAAACTCTTATACAAACTTGACGAAGAACATGATGAAACATCGGCAGTTCTATCTGCAACTGCAATCAGAAATGAATTCTGTTCATTTGTTTCTGGTATGTGCCATGTCGAATTCCGAAAAGAGTATGCAAATTTCATCAAGGTACTCAGGCAGATGTATAACCAACTAGGTATAGAGGGTGTAGAGGGGAAGATTACTGATGTGTTAACACACTGATTATGGCGGTGATAGTTCCGACTTGATAGACGTATGGACCAAAAACACAGAAAAACACACAACGGAGGATACTGAAGGGAAGTCGGCAACTAAAGTTTCAACGTCCTACAAAACAAAATCATCTACAACTAACTCTGGGAAGAAATCCAAGTCCGGAATTACCAAAGTGGGTGTGTTGGTAAATCGGAAACCAGTTCATTCATTTAAGAAAAATGAAGGTGGACAGAATTTGGAACATCAAATAGAAACAGAGCTGACAGATTCAAAGACTCCCACCCACGAGACGTGTCCTACAGTAACAGAGCCAATAGGTTCAAAGATGACTACGACAGAATCGATGTCAACAGGTTCCAAGACGACCACACCAGAGTCGATGTCAACAGAGTCCCAATCTCCAGAAACATTGGATATAACGGTGGATAATAGGTATCTGGTAGACACTGTGGCAAAGGACGAGAAAACTTTTAATGAGGAGGATAATCGAAAAGGCGATTCAACGGGAGCACCAAAGATCACACCCGGGCATAATTTGAAGGACACTAAATCACCTACAACTTTGTTGAACGTTGAGTGTAGTACATCATCAAAGCAAAAGGAGCATACTGCAGAATGTGTAAAGAAACGTAAAAGGAATGTTGCAGCAGTACCTAATGTTCCGACAAAAACAATGCGAAGGTCACTCCGACTGTCAATTCGGTTAAAAAATAAATGCAAATAAGTTTTTTTAATGGTTAGGAACAAAAAATGTGTATTCATATGTAGGATTAGGTTTTGCCATGAAGCTTATTAGTACTATTTCACACGTCCCCATGCACCATGCAGGACGGGATAGTTGTTGTACTCCTCCAAATCTTCAGGTGATTTCCAACGTTTTTTGTAAAGATGGAGCCATTGCACAATGCTTCTCTCATTTCCATCTTCTTTGTCCCTTTTCTGTTTGTTTTGAAATTGTTTGAGTTTGCATTTTTTAATCTTAGATTGTTTTGTCGCTCTCTTCATAAATGAATTCCAATTGTCTTTAATCTCGTTGTTCTCGGGTTCTTTCTTTAGTTCCTTTACGTCATCGCTTTGTTCGATGTACATTCTACGGTACTTTTCAATGATTGCCTCTTCAGTTGTTGTGCACCACTCGTTGAACCCAATGCTTGACAGACAGGGACGGTTACCTGGGTGATAATGTATGCATTCCTTTATGTGTTTTCTGGCTTCCGGCGTCAGTTTAAACCATTGCTTTGGTGGGAAAGTATGACCATTCAGTTCGAGCCTCTCTCGTTCTCCAGATTGTACTGGTCGTCCAATACCCAAGTTGTTGTAGCACTTTATGTCATCCATTGATTTCAATGCCGGATAACCGCATAATACATATGCCATAATGATACCCATAGCCCACACGTGGTCAATGCAACCAGTGTTGCCTTCCTCCGAGAAAGGCAATACTTCCTCTGTTACATACTTTAAGCATTCTTCCCAAATCTCCAAACCTTCTACCTCGTCGAAATGCCCTTTTTGGCTGTTTAGTGTTGCTCTCACGTTGTTGATATTGTTGCATCCATTAAGTATGGTGAGTACCAAGTGGCCGTTTTTTGCACATAAGACATCGAACCCAGTTTCAAAATGATATAAGAATGGGTTAAGCTCGTTGTTTACGTCGCCGTGATTTAGCTCATTACTTCTTTCGCGGTACTCCACAGAATCCAATTGAAACCTTGGCTTCAATACCTTCATCTTGAACGCTGATTGCGGTGTTGCAGCTTGTTTCCAAAACGAATTCCAGGCCTCCTTATTCTTACGGTTGGAGACTTTGTTTTTGGAATGCTTTTGCGAGTGTGCCATGTCCTCTTTGTGGATCTTTATTACTTCTGCAAACGTGGCTGGATCCATGTAATGTTGTGTTGAATTTTTCCGTTTCTTATTGGAAGACACATGCTTGGATAATCTTCTTGTATGACACTTCACAACAACGACTTTTGTGTTTGAGACAAGACCGGACACACTGGTAGATGCAATATTTTGTTTTCGTTGCGATAGAATGCTCCGCAGAACATTGCTGTTGTTGTTTGGTTTTGTTGATGACATGATTCGACCCGGCATTCATTTAATTTGATTAAGGTAGGTAATATGTCGGAAGGGAAAGAGGAAAATAATAGGATTGCCACTCATACTTTGCCGTTGTGTGTTAAGAACACCAAAATATGGACCTGACAATAGGTTCTGAATAGCACGACTGACATAATTGGACCTGACAATAGGTTCTGAATAGCACGACTGACATAATTGGACCTGACAATAGGTTCTGAATAGCACAAATGACCTAATTGGACCTGACAATAGGTTCTTAATAGCACGACTGTCATAATTAGACCTGACAATAGGTTTTGACAACCACGACTGGCAGACGAAGGCACGATAACAAGAACAAGAACAACAGCATCAATGACAACCTGACTGGACCAGACTGGACAAGCGTAGGCTGGACTAGCCTACTAGGTTTGACAAGCCTAAGCTGAACTAGCTTAGGCTAGACTACCCTCCTATTCTGAACTACACTATGCCGGTGTAGCGTAGTAGGCTAAACTACTAGCTAAAGACGAATTAACGTATGCTGCACTAGTCCAGGCATGTCTAGGCGTGAATGGTTTCGAAAACCACATCTGACAGAACTGGACCTGATAATAGGTTCCAAAACAACGACCAACATAAATGGACCTGATAATAGGTTCCGATAGCCACGTCTGACATCAATGGGCCTCGTACTAGGTTCGAAAACCATGACTAACGGAATAGCGTACGCTGGACTACCCTAGTCTGGACTACCATATGCCGGTCTACCCTAGGCTGAACTAGCTTAATCTGGTCTACCGTAGGCTGGACTAGCACCGTCAGGTCAAGCATACAACGCATTCGCAAACCACGTCTGACAGAAATGGACCTGATAATAGGTTCCAACACAATGACTAGCATAAATGGACCTGATAATAGGTCCCGATAACCACGTCTGACATAAATGGACCTCGTACTAGGTTCAGAGAAACCATGACTAACGGAATAGCGTACGCTGGACTACCCAAGTCTGGACTACCCTAGGCCGGTCTACCCTATGCTGAACTAGCTTCATCTGGTCTCCCATACTAGGCTGGACTAGACCCGGCAGGTCTACGCTGGACTATCCGGTCTACCCTATGCTGAACTAGCTTCATCTGGTCTACCATACTAGGCTGGACTAGACCCGGCAGGTCTACGCTGGACTATCCGGTCTACCCTAGGCTGAACTAGTAGCTTAATCTGCTCTACAGTAGGCTGGACTAGACCCGGCAGGTCTACGCTGGACTATCCGGTCAACCCTAGGCTGAACTAGTAGCTTAATCTGCTCTACAGTAGGCTGGACTAGACCCGGCAGGTCTACGCTGGACTATCCGGTCGACCCGAGGCTGAACTAGTAGCTTAATCTGGTCTACGGTAGGCTGGACCCAGGTCTAGCCTACAACGAAATCGGTAACCACGTCTGACAAAAATGGACCTGATAATAGGTTCCGAAAACCACCACTAGCCTGAATTAACATTTATAATAGAGGATTAGCTCTTAGTACAGTTTTGCGCGATACATAGGCGCTCATAATATAACATCCTTCGTATTTAGGATTCGAACAGCTATGCAATACCAACGGGTTAAAAAGCAATGTATTCCCTGATTTCAATGGAACTTTGATATGGTACATTGGGAAGACAAAGTAATAAATGACTTCGTCACGACTTACATGCTCCGGACCAATTACTGTCAAATGAGTGTAGTAATAGTTCCTCATCGACATGGCATTTGGAATGATAATCCTTTCCTATAGAGAATGCAGTAGCGTGATCACCAATTGAAGTGATTGTTGTTTGCTGAACAACCTTTGTCATCACGGTCGTTTCACGGTACAAAAATTTAGCGAAAGGACGACGTAAACTTTCCTGCATTTGCTCCACAATGTGCGCCGCTTCCCTTTCCAGCTCATCTATTGTGTGTTGCTCCACATTTTTTTCGAAAACATACACACCATTCTGACTGTTGTTGCGATTTGGTCGAATACCAAGAACAGCATACCCGTCATTTATACTAGTACATTTTGATCCTCTTACAACTTCGGGTTTAGCTTCAACAATTTCTTTCGAAAATCGTCTTGTAGTTTCGATCCTGGAGGATCGAGCCAAGTGTTGTTTCGCTTTGTCTCTCGACACTTTTGCAAAGATTCGCAACGATGGTTCTGATTCATCAACCGCTATAATATGCTTCTCATCTGTACTATCCAATATATCAAAACAATCAATAGACACAGCCTCTGTTGATGTATGTTCCGACAATTTGTTCACCCCAACTAGATTCCATGAATTTACCTTTAAACAAATCCTTGGTTACTGCTTTCAATGATATTTGATTGACATGTTTCAGATTTCTAGATATACTTCGACGCCTCTTGTTCTTGGGTTTGATCGTAGACAAGTGGTTGTAAGTTGCTGTGGTTATTCGACTTTGTTGGTGCATTCTTTAGAAAATTTGATGACATTTTGTGTTTCATTCTAAGTAGCGATTGCCTCCTTTCTCTTTGTTTTCTAGCTCTTCCTTCAATTGCGTGGCTATTCGACTTTGGAGGTACATTCTTTAGAAAATTTGATGACATTTTCTGTTTCATTCTACGTTGCCGTAGCCTATTTTCTCTTTGTTTTCTGGCTATTCCTTCCACCATTATTATTGGTATTCTTTTCAATCCTCTTGTTGTTGTTGCGGACTACGAGCGCCATTGGAGGAAATACAAATCGACGTTGGAGTATGTGACGATTTGCGGTTGGAGGAGAGGAGCAAGGGTGTAGGAGGAGACGCAGCACCGTCGGAGCAGGAGACGAATTGCTGTTGTAGGAAGATAACAAGGAGCGCCGTTGGAGGAGTAGGGCTGTTTGGTGGTGGAGTACTTGTCTTGTTGTAACGGGAGGAGCGCCTTTTTGAGGAGGAGCAACGCCAACAATACGTTGCCGTTATTTGCCAAGATCTTGTAAATGCTGCCAGTTGCTGTTGCTGTATAGGAGTGCCGCGGAGAGTACGTAGACAAATCTGTGTTCAAGTTGGAAGATGAGTGCTGGTGGATGAGGAGTACTGGCGTCCTCTGGTTGTTGCTGCTCTTTTTCGCTGCTATTGCTGTTGTTGTTGCTTATCGTTGCTCTCTGTCACCGCTAGATTTTGTAGTATCCTATAAAAATAGATAATAATTGAACAAAATTTGGTGAGAATCTATCGATGTACAGAGTAAATAACAACAGAATAATATAATTTACATGCCAACCTACAGGAACAATATTTGTTGTTCCAATCCGTTGTTCTGATTCCTTGTTTGTTGTTCGAATCTGTATTTCCAATCCAGTGTTCCAACAATCGTTGTTGTTCTAACAATTATTGTTACGGTTGATTCGGTTGTGCTGACAATTCGTTGCTGTGGGACCGTTGACTGGTGGTTGTTGTTGTTGTTGTTGTTGATTCTATCGTCAGTTCCCCCCGTTGTGGTTCCTGTAATAGTAAGAACAAATGCCAAAGTTAGAAAATACATCGTCTGAAATTGGGTTGGCACAGCATAATCATTGTTTATTTATCTCACGTTGTTGACCGTTTCCCTCCCGCTATTGATGATACATTGTTCTGATGATCGTTGATGCTGCTGCCGTTGATTTGCAGCAATCTTATACTCCTATGTAACAAAAAACTGGATCTTGTTCCTGATGATATAGATATGCAAGGGATGCAGATTTTGTGCTTTCAAGATGTATATGTTTGGGTCGCGAATCCGAACAAGAATCTTTCCAGCGACTAATCAGTTCTCCGATGCACTCTATTGTCCTGCAGTACAAGGCAGTTACTTCGCACTAAAATATCTCAAACCTGAATCAGCCGGCCTAATGCTATTACTAGCACTTCGGAGGGATTCCACGTGCTTGGACGGAGTGCCAATCGTACAAGTACGGTAAAGCAACTCTGCTCTTGATAAGTCGGGGTAAGATTATGAAGGGAAAGAGTATTTTTTGCATGCGACAACGACAAAAAAAAATCACACCGGAGTACGAGTACACAGTGAAACGCGGTGACAAAATGTACCGCCATAGTTTGTAGCGGCAGCGACATCATTAGAAACCAAATAAATCACAATTGAAGTTACCGTACATGTTGCAATCACCGACAGAAATCAACCTGTCATGACAACAGTGACGTTTCTGTTCTAACGTCAACCACACGTTTCAATTACAGCAGACGACTAGCGTACCATACCGTAGAAGTAGGCTCGTCCAGCATAGTACGCTTGTTTAGTAGTAGGCTCAGGGTAACTCGTATGGTAGTCCAGCCTAGGCTAGTCCAGCCTAGGCTAGTCCAGCCCAGCCTAGGCTATTCCAGCCTAGGATAGTCCAGCCTAGGCTAGTCCAGCCCAGCCTAGGCTAGTCCAGCCTGGGCTAGTCCAGCTTAGGCTAGTCCAGCATAAGGTAGACGAGACTAAGCTAGTCCTGCCTAGGCTTCTCCAGCGTAGTACGCTACTACTAGTACTAATACGTACTACAACTAGGCTCGCATAGCCTACGTCATATACTACTAGTAGTAGGCTTGGAGTACATCCTACTAGTAGTACACTAGGCTAAGTCCAGTGACATGACAACACCAGTTAAGTTTGTGTTACGGCGTCAACCAATCATATGAATTACAGCAGTCGACTAGCGTAAAAGTAGGCTCGTCCAGCATACTAGTACCGTACGCTTGAGTAGGCAGTAGTAGTAAGCCAGCGTACGTCGTATGCTAGTACTAGTACTAGTCCAGCCTAGGCTAGTCCAGCCTAGTACTAGTACTCAAGCTTAGGCTAGTCCAGCCTAAGGTAGACGAGACTAAGCTAGTCCTGCCTAGGCTTCTCCAGCGTAGTACGCTCCTACTAGTACTACTAGTACTAGTACTAGGTCCACCTAGGCTTGCCTAGCCTAGTAGTACTAGGCTTGTTGGAGTACATACTACTAGTAGTAGTATAATAAATCCAGACTAGTAGTACTATGCTTGTTCACCATAGACTAATCCAGCCTATTTGATAATAAACAAACAACGGAGAACAAGAACAACAAGATCTGGGAACAACATCTGTGAACAACACTACTACAAATCTTGTTTTCTGGTTGTAAATTAGACAAGACTGACCAAAAGTCTTGAACTGAATCAAATTTTTCACGCATAAGTACTAGTAATAGGAGGTGGGACTAGTAGTAATAGTGAGTAGCCTTGAGGCTACTACTACTACTAGTACTAGTACTAGTAGACTGGGTTGAATACCAATAATAGTAGTACTAGTAGTAGCCCAGTAGTAGTACTAGTACACTGGACTAGTTGCCTACTCCTACTACCTAGACTAGTAGTACTAGTAGTAGTAGTCCAGTAGCCTAGTACTAGTAAGCTACACCAGTCCAGCCTACTACTACTAATAGGCAATTAATCAAGCATAGGTAGTACTAAGTTAGTCAAGCCTTAAATAGTCCAGAATACTATTGTTGACCTAGGCCTGACTGCCTAGTCTACTAGGCTGAACTAGTCTAGGCTGGACTACTAGGCTACTAGACCGGCATAGGCTAGTCCAGCATAGAGTAGTCATATTAAATTCCTTTCGTGACCAGAAGTACCAAAGCTACCAAAGGGTAGATTTCCTATGCGCATGAATCAATGAGTCCCGTATCCATCTAAGTAATCGATTCCCACGGCATATCGATTCCCACGGCGCATCGATTCCCATCGCGCATAAACGGTGAGCAATCCCTGTCTTACGATATTGCCATTGTTCTTCGGTGAGCAAACTCTGATTTCATAAAATATCACACGAGCTACGGGAGCAATTCCTGACCTTAATGATAAACATTTCATGGAGTCTTCCTAACGGAACAAGAGAAGAAAACCGTTGGCATGTGATTCTCACACAATACATATACATGCATACAAATATATATGGTCAACGACTAATACATGTACGGAAATAATCAGCGAGTAATCTCAGCACTACGCAACAGCAGTTGCAACGTAATCATCTCAATAAAAGAGATATCTTGCATTTCAGCAAGATTTCACTTTATCTCATACTTTTAACATTCAACTGATTTATATCCCAAAATTCACACTAGTTGCTACCAACTACTTGTAATCTACATACTAAGGTCTGTCTCGCTGCAATCTGAATAAGTCACAGCAAGAGGAGATCTGGCGTTTCCCTAGTCTCGCCTGTAGTCCGATTATCCGTTGCCGAAAGTATCCAAACACAATTGTCACGCGTAGAGTACAATCGTTCGTCTACTAACACACTAACACAGCGTTGCTGTTCGTCAGAAGTCCTTGAATCAGACTCTCAACGAATCGGATTCAGAAGGAAAATAATAGATTAACAGTCGCAAGCTCTAAGAAGGCTTGCACACAAGAAGGACCAGGAACGGAATTGAACATAATCCCTACGCTGGCATATGCACGTCGCACATCGCACAAGAAGCAGTTCCCATTCTCAGTTACCACGCACTTCTTTCCAAGGCTCCGAACCACCACAGATGCCGAACATACCGGTAATGCCCGTCAATGCACTCGGAGGCGAAGAGAAGAATGACGCTGAAGTCACCACTATCGAACGCTTTCCCAGCTTCGATGCTGATATGAGAAAGATACTCATATCATTACTCAACGTAACAAGTGAGATTACTAGCAAGTTGTGCCATTTCTCAGAGAAGGCGGATTATGCGAGTGGAAATCGTTCCTCGACGCACTTATCGAACCGGATTTTGCACGCGAACTTACCTATATGGAGCGAGGATTGGCAACGCATATCCCACGATCCATCCAAAGGAGCATAGAAGCACTTGCGGATTTCGCTATCGAACTACAAGAAGAAGGTGTCGACCTAGGAGAAGACGAGAAGGACTGGAAAGATGTAAAGTCATATACATACAGGGAATTCCAGGCATTCCGCGGAGAGCGTGCCCAACGCTTACGCAATGAATCTGTTCTGAACCCACCACCTCCTCCGGCGGTAAGTAACAAAAAGTCCCCTCAGCAGGTAAAGTACGAATCATGGTGCCGAAAAGCACGAGATGAAAAGTCCTTTACACCCCTCACGAATGACTTGAGATTCGAACACTGGCTCGTCGGTTTCAAAGCTAAACTCGAGGCATACGACATCAATACAGAGACATTCCTCGATGAAACTTGGCCTCCAGCCACGCTTGTGGGTTACACCCGTGATCTCTACGTCAAACAATGTGCCTTCTTCTGGGTACTAATGTTGGAAGTCTTCAAGAGTGACCTTTCTGCATCATGTGTACACAGTCATTCTACCACTCGTGATGGACGCAAGGCCTACTTCGACTTCGTAAACCTTCATAGCCAATCAAAAGCAAAGGTATACGACAACTCGACCCAGCTACAAGCGTTGCTCAAGTTGAACCTCAACAATTGGAAGGAATCCAAAGTGAAATTCATCACACACTGGTTTGATGAATTGAATCACCTCAACAAGCTCCGTCCTCCCAACAAACCCCTCGAACACCACACTGTAAAATCAGCATTGTGTCAGGCATGCTATTCCAGCTTCCAGCTAAGCGAACAGTTTGCCAAAGTCAAGGATCCAGGTGGGACGAATAGCACCGTAACGGATGCAGTTGCTGAAGCCGCTGCTATCCATGATCTTAAAATCACGCTTTTACTTGAAGCAACTCGACTTGATTCCCAGTCTGCGATGTCTGCTCCTCGGTCGACCGTACGTGCACACGTTCATGATTTCTCTTCTGACTCGATCCAAAACCATGAGGACTATGCTCTCCCCATCGAATTTGAAGGAGACTATCAAGATTATGCTGTGTTCAAGGCTGGACGTACCCCTGACCCTACCACAAGGTTGCCTACAAACATATGGAAGGCCTTGTCACGTCAGGACATGAAGAGTTGGCTCAGTTTTTCTCCGGAAGGCAAGAAAATCGTGGTTGCCTCATTGCGGCACGATTTACTTAACACTAACCAACCTGACCCCAACAGTGTCAAACCCATTACACGAAAGGCATACCAACATGAACACTCGGTATCTTTTCAAGAAGACGATACTTCAACCAAGGATGAGCATGCCAATTCTGCAGCAGACCTACATCCTGCTGTAGAGAATGATCGTAGAGGCGTTTTCCATGCATCTCTAGGTGTATACAAATCCACGACCTCCTCGTCTAAGGACCAGCGACCTCTCAAGTCTTCCGTGTCACCCGCGCATCCAGCTCGATTCCTCTCAAACAACCCTGACATTCAGTACAAAAAGGACGGTGACACCCAAATACCTATCGGAACACCATCGTATTCCGCCAATTTTCACCAGTGGTATACTCCCGAGGATGATCTCACCTTTCCTAATGATGGTCCCGTAACGTCATACACATACCGTATACACAAAACTACGGTTACTAGCCCTGGTTTTGCCATGGTCGATCGCGGCGCAAATGGCTGCATCATCAGTAATGATGCATGTCTCATCTCCAAGGATATTCCACCACGATATGTTAACGTCACCGGCATTAACAATCATCAGGTACAAAACATTCCCATTGCTACATGCGGAGCATATTCCATGTCGAACAGAGGCCCCGTCATTCTTATTTTCAATGAATGTGCCTATACAGGACGACATCCTTCTATATTGTCATCCGGTCAGATGGAAGCATATTTTTCCACTGTAGACGACACGTCCATCAAAGCAGGCGGAGGACAGGTCATCACCACCTCCGATGGCTATGCACTGCCACTTAGCATACGACACGGCTTACCATACCTTGCGATGCGGAAGTATACGACTGTCGAATTTGACACGCTACCACATGTTATCATGACGTCCGATAAACATTGGGACCCATCTGTTCTAGATACCACGATCAGTGCAAAGGATGAACAATTTCTCCAGAAATATCCTCCACAACCACAGCAACTCCCTTATGCCGATTACGACGAATATGGGAACCCACGCTGCCTTGAAGGATTTGATATATCTGTTTCCCCCGGGTCCTCCACGGTCACATCCCTCAGCTCGTATTCCAGCCATTCTACCCGATCTCCCTTTCTTCCAATTGATGATCATAAGAACAACGATCGCACCTTTTGGCTTACTTCCACTGACTACGCTCATCAAGAACGTCTCGCATGCTGCGCGCCAACCGCAGTCTCTGGAACAGTCACTGCGTTTCCGACAGATTGTACAGCCAGTGACACTACGCGCATTGCAGCTACGCCCCGCGAAAGATACCCCAACGAACATGACTACTTATCCCTCAAACCTTTCTTTTGTTGGGTTTCCACCGATCGCATCAAAGCTACTTTTGAAAACTCAACCCAATACGGTTCGTTAGCGGTTAGCCCTGATGGTAACATTTTCAAACGGTTTCATTCCCCTCAACCGGCCATGAACGTTCGCCCCTTCAATGACGATGTTATGTCCGATGCAGTCTATTCAGATGTCCCAGCAATTGATGGTGGATCCAAGATTGCTCAGATCTTCTTTGGCCGCAAATCGCATATTATTCACGTTGAAGAAATGCGTACCACCGGCGATTTTCTACCCTGCTTTCAGAACTTTGTTCGAAAATGGGGCAGGCCCATCCGCCTCCTTTGCGACCACGGTAACTATCAATCAAGTAAGAAAGTCATGGATTACCTCAAAATGTTATGGATTGGACTCTGGCAAAGTGAACCGTACCATCAACACCAGAATCAATTCGAACGACGATACCAAACGTTTAAACGCATTGTCAATCGCGTCATGGATCGTACCGGCACACCGCCACACATGTGGTTACTGTGCATGACATACGTCGCGGGTCTCCTCAATGTTGTCTCTGACCCTACGCTGTCCGATAAACAACCGATCTTCATTGCCACGGGTACAATTGGCGACATCAGCGCATACACCAGTTTCTTCTGGTTTGAACCTGTGTATTTCAAGACAAATGACTCTCCTTTCGGTACCAAATCTACCGAACGCCTCGGTCATTTCGTCGGCATTGCCGAACATGTTGGCAATGGACTCTGCTTTCGAATCTGGGATCCAGTTACCAACAAGTTACTAGACCGGTCCGGTGTTCGATCTGCTCTTACACCTGAGTCACGTAACAAACGCGCGGGCTTATTTACTGATGATGGTTTCATCAAATGGCGTAATGCAAAGGATTCCTTACCCCGTCTATACGCCACTGGAGAAGCTCCAGCTTTCAAACATGGGGAGCATACCAATCAGCATAAACTCATTGACGAGTCTACTACACCAAACAGTTCAGTTTCCCCTAACGGTTCACCTGCTGATTCTGACACCACAGATACCACGCTCCACGCATCTGGCACTCAACCAATTCTTCAACCACCCACCCACCCCTCGTTACCGAGCTTTCTTTATAAGAAGGTCGATGACAGCCCAAGCTGGTCACCTTCTCCACTTCCTAACAACTATGGGGAGAGTCTCGATGGTCCTCCTACGACACACATCTTCAGCAAGACATCCGATGGCGGTCTCCTTACTGAAGATGATTTTGATCCACCGGAATTAGCATACTTTGATGTTAGTGACGCCACAACTCCACACACCAACCCCGCTACTCCTTCCGTAGACCCATCACAGGTAGTTGTTACCGACGAAGAAGGTAACGCACAGTTTGACAATGACGGTAAACCTATTACCATTCCTACGATCCCGATTGCCGATCTACAAGGACGTTCCTTCCTTGTAACCAATCTCGATGGCACCTGGAAGCGTCTTACCATTGTCGATGTTGAAGACAGTCTGGAACGCAATAAAGACTTCATCAAGTTCAAGTGTAAACACTCCGATGACGAACTAGATGATATCATTGCATACAATGACGTCATGAATTACATACATCGTGATTCAACACAAGAAGACGGCAAACTCTGGTCGTTTCGCCGCATCCTAGGACACCAAGGTCCACTGGATAACAAGCATCCTCAATACAAAGGTTCCAAGTATAACCTCTGGATTGAATGGGAGAATATGGAACGAACATATGAACCTCTGGCCAACATTGCAGCCGACGACCCGGTCACCGTTGCAAAATATGGGAAAGACAACAACTTGCTTGATCTCCCGGGTTGGAAACGTCTCAGAAGAATCACCAACCTAGCCCGACGAACCAAGAAACTTGATCGACTCGTGCACCAAGCCAAACTACGTTCCTTCCGTACCACTCCGCAGTACCAATATGGATTCAAAGTTCCTCGTAGCCACGAAGAAGCCCTCCGATTTGATCAAGCCAACAGGAACACCAAATGGGAAGATGCCACCACTCTGGAAATGGTACAACTCAATGAGTACAATACATTCATTGATAAAGGCGTATACAAGACAAGCTCCATTCCCACGGGATTCCAACAGATCAAGGTACACATGATATACGCTGTCAAACACGACGGAAGACACAAGGCTCGCCTCGTTGCTAACGGTAATCTCACTGAGGCCCCTATCCACAGTGTTTACGCAGGCGTCGTATCTCTTCGCGGTCTACGTATGTGCCTATTCCTAGCTGAACTCAACGATCTAGAAGCATGGGGCACCGACATAGGTAACGCCTACTTAGAAGCAGTCACCTGCGAGAAAGTATGCATCAAGGCAGGTCCCGAATTCGGATCGTTGGAGGGTCACCTGTTGGTCATTTACAAAGCCCTATATGGTCTCAGGTCTTCAGGCAAGTGCTTTGGAGACTTACTCGCGGCTTGTCTCATCGAACTCGGCTTCGAAAGATCCCGCGCAGAACCGGAAATATTCCTCAAACCCGGAACGAACAAGCATGGTGAACGGGTATATGAGCTTATATGCACATATGTCGATGACCTATGTCTCTGCATGGCAGATCCCAATTCCTTCTTGAAGATATTGCAATCGTCACCGTATAACTTCAAATTGAAGGGATCCGGACCTATGAACTTTCATTTAGGATGTGGATTTGAACGTGACGAACATGGTGTTCTGTGCATGAATCCCATAAAGTTCATCGAAAAGATGGAAGCATCTTACGAACAAATGTTCGGATGCAAACCTAACACTAGATTCCGATCACCCATCGCGGAGAACGATCATCCTGAATTGGACTCCTCAGCCTTTCTTGAAGAAACCGGTATACAAAAATACCAAAGAATGATCGGTTCACTGCAATGGATCATCGCTATTGGCTGTTTCGATGTACAAACAGCCGTGATGACGCTCTCAAGTTTCAGAGCTCAGCCACGAGATGGGCATCTCGAACGTGCTAAACGTATCTATGGATATATCTCCAAGTTTAGACATTTTAAAATCAGATTCCGCGTGGAACCGCCCAATTTTATATTGACTAAACCCGACACCATCGACTGGTCCAACACCGTCTATGGGGAGCATTCTGAGGAGCTACCCGACGACGCTCCTGCACCGCTTGGAAAGACAGTAGTGTTATCACACTTCTATGATGCCAACCTCATGCATGATATTCTCAGTGGCAAGGCAGTTACCGGCATTCTTCATTTCGCGAACAAGACTCCCATGATGTGGTTCTCGAAGAAGCAGTCTACTACGGAAACAGCCACCTTTGGAGCTGAATTTGTTGCAGGAAGAACTTGCATCGAACAGATTGTCGATCTACGCCACTCATTCCGATACCTCGGAACACGAGTACATAATATCTCATACTCTTGGGGTGACAACGAAAAGATGATCCAAACGTCGACCTTTCCTTACGCAAGGTTGCATAAGCGTCATAACATTTTATCGTTTCACTACGTACGGAGTATGATAGCGAGAGTTTTCATTTTAATGATGCACGTCCCAGGTAAGGATAACTGTGCAGATATTCTCACCAAGCATTGGAGTCACTCAGTTGTGTATCCACTGCTCAGGCCCATCTTCCACTTCTGTGGTAATACTGGTGACCTTCTCCAGGATGATGGAAGCATCATGTAGAGCGTGATGACCCTTCACGAGGAAACATGGGGAGTATTAAATTCCTTTCGTGACCAGAAGTACCAAAGCTACCAAAGGGTAGATTTCCTATGCGCATGAATCAATGAGTCCCGTATCCATCTAAGTAATCGATTCCCATGGCATATCGATTCCCACGGCGCATCGATTCCCATCGCGCATAAACGGTGAGCAATCCCTGTCTTACGATATTGCCATTGTTCTTCGGTGAGCAAACTCTGATTTCATAAAATATCACACGAGCTACGGGAGCAATTCCTGACCTTAATGATAAACATTTCATGGAGTCTTCCTAACGGAACAAGAGAAGAAAACCGTTGGCATGTGATTCTCACACAATACATATACATGCATACAAATATATATGGTCAACGACTAATACATGTACGGAAATAATCAGCGAGTAATCTCAGCACTACGCAACAGCAGTTGCAACGTAATCATCTCAATAAAAGAGATATCTTGCATTTCAGCAAGATTTCACTTTATCTCATACTTTTAACATTCAACTGATTTATATCCCAAAATTCACACTAGTTGCTACCAACTACTTGTAATCTACATACTAAGGTCTGTCTCGCTGCAATCTGAATAAGTCACAGCAAGAGGAGATCTGGCGTTTCCCTAGTCTCGCCTGTAGTCCGATTATCCGTTGCCGAAAGTATCCAAACACAATTGTCACGCGTAGAGTACAATCGTTCGTCTACTAACACACTAACACAGCGTTGCTGTTCGTCAGAAGTCCTTGAATCAGACTCTCAACGAATCGGATTCAGAAGGAAAATAATAAGTCAGGCCTAGGCTAGTAGTGAAACATAGACTAGTAGTCAGGCCTAGTGTTGGAGTCATTGTTACTGTAGTCCTCATTGTTGGTGTTGCTGCAATTGTTGTCGGCGTAATTGTTGTCGTTCTTGAAGAAGTAGTTCTTGTTCTTGTTCTTCTTGGCGTTGTTGTTGTTGTTGTTGATATCATCATCCCTTGTTCAGTGTCACTAATCATAGTATCTGTGTTTGATAACCTAGGTTTACATATGCCCTTGCTGTGTGGGGGGAAATTTGTTCTTTACATGAATATCATTAGCGCTACATAAGAGTAAAGGCAGGACTATGCCATCTTTTTATAGACCCACAGCAGTTTTATCATAGTGCTACTAAGTTTACCTAGTATGTTTGAAAAGTATGAGATTTGATGAAGAAAACATGTGATAATAGATTGATATCTATGTTTGAAAGCTTAAGTTTACCAGCGTATTACTAAGCCCTTGTTGTTCTTGCTGCGTGGGTTCTTTTTGGGTACAAAAATGAAATTGGTGTGACATAAGAAAACAGGAGGGCTATACCATTACTAGTATCATAGACCCACAGCAGTGTTATCATAGGAGGATAGGTAACCTTGGGCGGCTTGAAAACTATAATTTTGGTTTTACAAGTTCTACTACTACTACTACTACCATAGAGCATCATCTTGAATAACAAAAAACAAACCAAGTTGCATGAAATTTCGTAAGAAGGGAATGGTACGGAAAAGGGAAAAGACATGCCATCATAACGTAGTGCATCTATTCTGTGGGGGGCGCAAAAGTCGGAGTGATAATGCAGTGCATCTCTTCTGTGGTGGGCGCAAAAGCCGGAGTGAAAGACAAAAACCACACCAAGTTGCATGGACTTTCGTAAGGCGGCTACTAGTATGCTACACCAAAGTCTGGCCGGCCATCATGCTGTACACATAAATTTTTTATCTGTTATGGTCAGTTGAAAACCAACCCGGTACGTACTGGTACACATTGGTGGTATCTAGTTCATGTGAGACATACCGTAGCAGTACGCAGTTACATTACTTGAACTAGTACACGTACATATGTTACCATACTGTTTGTACTGGTGGTATCCTCCTAAAATCGTAAAATTCTACACGCTCATGTACAATGCCAGTACTATGTACCGTACAATAGTATGGTGGTGGGTGGTATCTGCACCAGAATACAATTTCCGTCGTTTCTGTTCATGTCGGTTGATCGCAACTTGGCGATGGGATCTGCATATGATGAAATAGTAGTGATGGCCACGATGGGCTATGTTTCAGTACACACGTTTTTGTTTTGTTTTCATTCTCTAAAAGGTTGCCACGATGACTAAGCTGTTGCGATGTCCACGACAGAATACTGGTTCTGTTGCTGGCTGTTCTTTTAACATGTCGGCAAATCGCTACATTTTGGTATGTTGTGAAGTACAAGTGGGTGCGACGATGGGATGGCTATGTTTCAGTTCACATGTTTTCCTTTCGTCTTCATGAACTACAAGCTTGTGTGCTGCGGTATCATAATCTAGAATTCTCACAATCACGGATTACAACAATCTAGAATTCTCATCTAGTGAAAAGCCAGAATGTCATCCTCATCTGACATTAGCAGTGCCCTTGATAGCTACACACTCGAGGAGTTGCAGCAAATGCTAACAGACCCCCAACTGGGTACTCAATTGGCAAATAAAATTGAAGCTGAAGTGTTGACTAGACTTGCAACAAAGAGTCAAAATGGGTCTCCCATAGGAATTCTCGTTACACCTTCCAAGCAGCAAAAAATGTCGGACCAAATCGGACAAGCGGAAATGTTTCTGAGCAAATGCACTACTCTCATAGAACAGATGAACCAAGAAACGATGAGGGTAAAAGAAGATATCATCAAACCTTTGCAAGAAACCATCAATAGCGCAAAGAAGCGGCCTCCATCAGCCAAAACTAGTCTTCAGTTCTATCCTACTACAAAGCAGAAAAAAGATGAAATTGAGATTGACAGCGATGAAGAAAGCAACGAAAGCGAGGAAGATTTGAATCGGAAGCCCGCGTCTAAGCCAAAGTCTAAGAAGGACAACAACTTTTCCAAATACGATATCCATGGCTACAGAAGGAATGAGTATCAAAAAATTACCAAACACAATCGGAAGCCCGCGTCTAAGCCAAAGTCTAAGAAGGACAACAAAACTTTACCAAACACCGTTTTCACAATTTGGAGGCGGGAGTGGCAGTCATGAAGTTGTCTCGTAATTCATGGAAGTATGACGCAAATTTTCCAGATACCCTGATGAGCAGCGAGGATTGTTTTCGGAAAATCCCAAACGCTGTCATGTGTATTTACACATTGTACAGATCAATGGTACGGGAACCAGATGCAATAGAAGCAAACGAAGAAGAGCAACCTGTGCAAAGGTTCAGTAGAAATGAGATCAAAAATATAGCAGTAACTCATGCAGATGTTGTAACTGCAGACACGGGTTTGGAACATTTCATGACAAAGTTTCCAAATATGAAAAAACTAGACATTGATTTGTGTGGACTGATTACATCTCAGCCTGGAGAAGGAACTTTTAAGCACAACCCTAACAACAATGCCATTGCAGTCTTTCTGATGAAAGGTCGGGTGAAAAGATATCATTATGTGCTGGTGAACGCAATCCAATCTTTGGTCCTATTCATGTATCATTGGGACGGAATGTACTTTGGCAGAAATGTTCTTGGAGCAGCTCTGAAAAAACAGTACGATGACGTTATACGCCTAATGGAACCTTATATTACTATTGGCGAAAGGAGGACAGGTAGACAGAACCCTTTAGTAGCGTTCGTGGGTGCATGGCAGATTCAGAC
This sequence comes from Pseudo-nitzschia multiseries, assembly GCA_037355745.1. Classification (NCBI taxonomy): domain Eukaryota; phylum Bacillariophyta; class Bacillariophyceae; order Bacillariales; family Bacillariaceae; genus Pseudo-nitzschia; species Pseudo-nitzschia multiseries. Next base: position 4,232,763 of record CM074784.1, on the reverse strand, counting down.
AGATGAGAAATGATTTGCCACAAAAATGTTCTAAAAGTATTTGGAGCAAGATGGCTTACCTGTTTTCATCGACAGGTAAAAAATGTTCCGGTTTTGGGACAAGATTTCTTGTCTATTTTCTATCTTCAATTTGAGTGTGGTACTATCATTAATTAGCAATGGCTATCAGAGGCCAGGCATTCTTCAAAATTTATTACTGTTATATTGGTAAAATAGAATTATTATTGCAACATATCTGACACCAGGCTGCTCCAATCTCAGCATACATTTCTAAATCTAGTTCGTCAACCAAGTCATTCACAAGAAGGACAACATAATAAACGTATCTAACACCAGGCTGATCCGATCTCAGACTACATATCTACTTCTGATTCGATGACCACGTCATCAACAACGACATCATAAAGGAGATCAACGATTTCAATCTTCAACTGAAATATTATACAGATGGCTTTAGATGCAATACGGAATTTTTTCCGCAGTATGTAGGAATCTGTCGCAGTGAATTCTGAACACGTTCGACATCCCATAGAAGCATTCATGGCATTTGATAAAGTTCTTCTCAGATAATGTCAGAAAGACAGTAGTTATGGGAAGTGGAGGTGGAAGGTGATGGGGGAATAATGTGCGTGTTGGAGCTGGATACTGCAGCGGGAATATCATTAGAGGAGGAAGCGGAGGATTGAGGTGTATCATTTGTGGCAAAGGTTTGGTGAGGTAGAGGTAGATAATGGGTGGGTAAAAATCCATTTCTACTAAGGACAGAAGAAAAATTGCGATATTGGCCAACAAAATCAGAAAAATATGGTAACCATTTTGATTTACATTGAGGACATGTATCAAAGTCATGGTATTTGTGAGAATGATGAGAAACAGAGTAACAAATGTTACAGATAATCAGATGAGAATGAAGCGTTGATTGTTGACAGTGTACGCAACGTTGCCGCATAAGGACAAAGCAAAGGTTGATAGTGTAATAGTCAAGCGATGACTCATAGGAACTTAAGCGGAGTTTAAGAAGCGGTAGGGATATTGTCTGCAGGCCTGTAGAAAGAGGAATTTGTAGTTTGGCAAGTATAAACAATATGTGTTTACATACTGGATGGATATCAGGACACGAACAGATAATAGTTTTGCTAGAAGCAAGTATGGTGTAGACATTGCCAGAAGAACCGGAGACAAAAAGTGAGAAGGAGGGTGATGCTTTGGAGTGGTGTCGGAGAATATAAAAGGATTCTGAAACTGAACGGCGCAAACGCTTTTTGTCAACAAAGAGCCAAACTGTGCAGAAAAGGAGGTTTAGGAGAAAATGAGGGTATCGTATGTTGGCTGGCAAGATCAGAGAAAGTGTAAATGTAATCAATAATGAACGGCAAGTATAATAAGCAAGAAAGCACGTACTGGAGCCATTGCGTTTCGAAGAAGACATGGCCAAACGGAGAGAAAGGGGAAGGTTGGGGTAAAGAGAGAAGCTCTGAAACACAAAGTAGACGTAATGAAAGGAATCGTAAGAGTACTCGTAAGTGTTTGTTGTCCTGAAGTATCGGGTGTACATTGAGTGACAGTAAATATTTTGGGGGATAAAGGAAAACAAGATAAACCAAAATAAATGGATGAATGATGATCGGACGGTTATTTTTGAAATAGAGAAATGACCGACAAAGATACGGGGAATATAAAATATTGGCATACGTATGGAATTGAATATAGATGTAACGATCAATAAAAGACAGTTATGTTTACATAGGAGAGGAACCTATCATGAGGCTCATCAAACTGACACTGAGGTCCAGCAGAACATAAACAGCAGGTAAAATACCTGCGGTCAGGCCCAGTAGCAATAATAACCAAATTTTTGACAGGGGCCGAGGCCGACGCAAATTTTAAAAACCTATTTTCAGGCTCTTGCCCCTTCGTATCGGGCAAGAGCCTGAAAATAAGTTTTAAAAATTTAATTGCTACTGGGCCTGACCACAGGTGTTTTACCTGCTGTTTATGTTCTGCTGGACCTCAGTGTCGGTTTGAAAAAGTAGTATCCTCACCTTTGAGCCTGGTGATAGGTTCCCTTGCCTCCTTTCCTACGCAATCCTATCCGTAATTTTTTCGGGCTTATATTCGTTCCACCCATGTATTTTATTTTTGTAACAGTTTTATCGCTATCGTTAATTTAGGTCAAATATCTGTTTTAGTTGGTAATTTTTCTTAGTCTATATTTCTCACACCCCCTCCCCCCCCCTTTCATCCTCGGGGTCCGATTGTTTTTTTCTGTACTTCGTACCGTACTTATTTCCCAATTCACATTCACATCCCATCATTCATTACTTATTATATTTCCCTACGTATCCTTTTCTGCAATGAGCAAAGTTTCTGATGATCAATTTGTCGACTTCCGATCATAAACCCGTTAAGTCATGGTCGCCCATGTCATTACAGCAATTCCGCCATCGGCCTCCCATTTTTTCCTTCTCCACAGACAATTTGCTCGACTCTCTCGAAGCATACTGCTTCAATCGGTGGGGATTTAAGATCACCACCTTTCATAGAACAAACTACCGCTTTCCACCGTACCAATAGTTCTTTTAAGTGCATGTGTTGCAATCTTGAGATCAGAGTCGTCTGTTCAAGTCATGATGCACCTTTCCAGACTCAGAAGAAACGGACCAATTTGGATTATACTTTTTGGTGGTTGGACGAAACTCTTTTCCCAACTTTCGATCAACATTGTTGTCTCCATCAGACGTTACCCTCGATAAAGGAACAAATTTATTTAACTCAGTTTCCCTGCATTCCAGCAATTTATGTCCGAATGTATGATGAATAGTCCCATCTCCCGATGACACTTCTCAAAAAATTCTGTATAATTGGTTTCTAGTATCTGGTCTTACTTCAACTTCCAAACCAAGGCAGGTTAAAAAGATGCTACGGCGATCTTGAAATGCGTGTTTTGAATACATGCTCAAATCTTTACCCAATCAACAATCATGCACCCACTCAACCTGGATGCAGGCTTTTGCCTTCAAGAATCCTGAAGCCACTGTTATTCTTCAGACCACCACTGATAATTGGTTCTATAGATGGTTTGTTGCTACCCCAATCGCTTCTGGGAAATATTTCGGGAAATTAACTACTCCAGTGTTTGTCGGTGATTGCTTCCATTACAAAGAACATAATTATGATGGTGTATGTTTTGTTCTTGTAACCAAGACTAGTTACGGTGACACAATACCTCTTGCAAGGGCTATCAATCCTGCTGAAAAGACTTCCGAATTATCTTGGGTTATACAGTGTTGTTGGAAACATGGCACCCCCGTTGACTTGTATACTTTTTTCACCAACCAAGGTCCATCAGTAGCTGCATTTGAAGCCTTATTCATCAATGTGGAATCTCCTTTTTGGTGTCATTGTGTCTCCAACATCTCACAAGATCTGTTAGATCCAAACACGACTGTTTGTTTACCAACTACAAACCCGGTGGTAGTGAAGGCACAGAATCCTACAACAGTTGGGTTGCTTCCTCTCAACAAACGATTACTTGATGTATTCTTGCTTTGTCCGCTTCAACGTCAAGCGATTCCTTCTTTCAAAACCTTATCAGTTTATATTCCGCCCTACTTGATCTCAACAATAATCCTCTTACTAAGCATTGTGCCGATGTCATTTTGTACCTTTTGAAGTATGATCCAAAGCTTTGGACTGTTTTTGCCAACAGTGAGGGCTTTGACAAAAATATACACCAAGCCAATTCCCGTATCCTGTTGCCGGGCAATTCTTTTTCTTAAAAGAGCTCCATTCTCTTTTCCAATCCAATTCCCATGTCGAACAATCAATGATCAACGACGCTTCTTTGATTGCAAAAGATTTAGCTTTCAAGTTTTGTTACCGGAAAATTTCTCCATTGGATCCAAGTAAAAGATCGCTCCGCATGGGTTTCAAACGCACCCATTTAGCCGAAAACTGTTGCTGGCCAACTCCTAGCCTCCAACGAACGTAGAAAACCGCCTCACTGGACCAATGTCGCCTTTGCTTCTCTGTATAACGATTCTGTTTCCAAGCTTATGTTGAAGGTTGGTATTCAATGTGCCGCTAAATCTACTCAACAATCATCTACTTTATCTTCCATTGGACAAATGATAAATCATTTCAACAGCAAAGAAGCCGATGTGGTTACATATGTTCCCGATGGCCAACCTTTGTTTGTTGAAAATCATTATGAAGTAGATGGTGTTTCTGTTGTTTTGAAGCGTGAAGACGACTCAACAACCCATCGAATTGTTTTCAAATGGAATCATTGTTCAAATTACAAATATCCGGATAGAAACCGGCATGAGTTTGAGCAAGATATTATGACCGCCCGCAATATTCTTAACTTCAATACTTCCTGCACTCGACATGTTGAATTCACGCAGATGAGGTCTTCTATTTGCGCATGTTTTCCCATCATTTTGACTTTGCCAAAAGACAGCCATATTGGCCTTTACCTTTGACTATTGCCATACCTGGGTTGGTGGAAGGTTTGGTTTACCACGAGTCCTGTTTGTCCCTATGTTCACGTCAGCTCATCAACGAGGCTATTCCGCCCCGTACGCAGTCCGATCCATTCACTTCCACTTCTACGTTATTTGAATTGCATTTGCCAACAACAATTGACACACAGAACCTTTATTGCCCAATACACATGCTGCCCGCACCTCGCTATTTGGATTCCACCAATTCAAAAGGAAAACATATAACTTCCAAAGGGGAGTTAACAACTTTCCGTAACTCCAGTCGTTGTCCTTGGAATAGGAGAGCCTCAGCTTATACTTCCGGTGCTCAAATCAATCGTCCTTATCATCTCAAGAAACAGAACCAAATTGACCGGGAACATATCCATCATCAAAACACCGGTTGACGGTAATCTGGACAGGTCTGGTATCAAAACATTGGACAAGCTAACAAATGTCAACCCCAATCTGACCGGATTAAGGAACCAAGCAACATCTAACTTTTGTCCACTATTGGATATTAAGCCTGGTGATTTCATCATTTATCATGTCAGCATTTCAGGCAAAGAACTCCGTTACTCCCCTAATCCAGATTCTTTTCCATTTGACGCCCAATCCCTTCTCCCTCCAGACCAACTCCACCAGTTGGTCTAATGGATTGCGCGACAGAATTTCGCTCAACGAATACGACCGATTCTTCTCTGATGAAAGTAATTTTGGTGACTCTATGGATGGTGGTGGTATCATTCTTCAGGACCAAGAATGTCTTACTTTTTCACTGAACAGTATCACGGACAGATTTGCCTCAACGCTACTTGGTGTTGATTTATCTTCTTTCAACGTTGACTTTCGATTCTACAAAAAACCGGATTTAAACTCACCGTCAAATCTTGGCGATGGATGTCCCCCTCCAGACAAGCCCGGAACCAACACCCTCTCACGGAGATTGTATGGTTCTGTTAATTCACCAGTTTCACCGCACCTGCCAACGTTAGATGAGATTCAAATGGGTACCAGATCTACTGATGTTGGTTCGGTTAATTCCCAGGATTCTAACCATTTGCTAACGTTAGATGAAATCCGTATTGGTGCCCGATCTACTGATGTTGCTTCGGTCAATTTATCTGCTCATACAGATGATATCAAAATGGCCGCCAAATTGCTTGTTGGTATTAAACCCCACCAAAAGTGTACTCCTTCTATTGACAACGAGACACCAAAGTTATCCCAACCAGTAGGAGAAGATTTGACACAGACATACCTACTGGACCTGCATGAATCCCATATGTCTCAATCTACCAAAGGTGCCATTCTTGCAATAATGGGAAGTGATTGTGACGAGAGTAAACAAACGCCATCAATCCCATCTAAACCAATGTCTCCAAATCTGGTACCTTCTACTGAATCATGCTTGGAGTTTACTGATAGTGATTCAGACGATAGTTTGCCCCCTCCTATATTTCCACCAAAGCATTTGGCCCATATGTCTGTACTGACCACTAATGCACATGACTCCAATCCTACCCAATCACTCGCATCCGCACCCAATGTTGTTGTTCCCTGAGCCTGCACTAAATAAAAAAGATTGTGCAAAAATGATACACACTATTTCAGTTGTACTTGGCAAGTCTTGCGGTATAGAAAAGAACAAAATAAAGGAAGTTTTGGAAAACATTGTTGTTGGCAACCGACGTGTTTCCATTCAAGAGGCACTCGGATTATCAACTACCGTTCGTGGTTTACTCAACAACAAACAAGGTATCATGACACCGATCGCTCTGAATGTTATTGTTGGTCTATTCAATCATCAGAGTATTCCACCCAATTCTGTTAGACCCCGTTTCTTTTGCCACAACGCCATCTGTTGTGGTATTGTGAAACCATCCTACAAGATTAATTATGTATTAGAATATGATGAGGGCAAATCCTTTTGTCCCAACATAATCTATTTCCTGGTCTTCACATATTTGGATTCTTCAGGTACGATGTTTCTTTGGAATTTAATAATGGTGTATCCCAGGCGTTTGAAGGTATTACCAATCTACCATCCAAAGTGTACTCCGAACGATATCCTATTACTGAATAAGTACACACAGAGTCTCATTGTTCATGTTCTCAACAAGGACAACTACCCAACCACACGTCAATGGTCAAAGTTGGATAGTAAAACGTATCTCTTATCAACTCTGTATCCTGAAGTTGATTCAAGTATATGTTTATTTGATGAAATGAAAAGACTTTCTTTCTCGTCCCTGACTACAAATACTGAAGAGGAACTACCTAGTCAGGTGAATAAGGTTTGCTACCAAGTGTCCTTGTCACTATCTATTATACTTGAGAAATACATAACTCCAACGAGTATCCACCATCTTTTTGCAGATGATTCCTCAGGCACAGCTTCTTTCAACAAGCATAACACACACAAACACAAACATAAAAGATGTCCTATGGTTGACACTAAAAGGAACAGTATCAAACTCCCCCGGCGGAACTCAAAGAAAAAAGTCACAAAGCCCCAACCAATTATTGACACAAGAACCCTATTGGAGCAAATACCATTACTTGAAGACTCTAAACTCGTGACAACCAAAGAGCTGAGAGCACTTCTTTTTGTTCTTGATATCCGCTACAAATTGAATATGAACAAATTTTGTCTCAGGGAGTTAGTGAGTGGTGCCTTGTCCCAAAATAGGTTTTCTGATGTCATTCATTGTTCAGAATCCAATGTAAAACGTGGCAAGTTCATAATAACTGATAATCCTTCTGCAGTCAGAGAAGACATCATGGGATCCAAACTGAAGAATCCATCTGACCATATAAATCTATACTGCAAAGCAGCCAATTCCGATTTCAATAACTGCCAAAAAGGTGCTTTGCTATGTGCTAGTGGGTCTTGCTGTTATTTTGGCGACCGAACAATTTGGTCTAACGACGTTAAAAAAAGGTGCCGTAATAAGGATTGCAAATCCTATTTCCATGGCCGTATTGAACAATTTTTCTCCGGCGAATATGGATTTTGTTTGCAGTGTGCTGATAAGATGATTCACTGCCCATCCTCTACTTGTGTAATTTGCCATCATGGTTATACCAAACCCCTGATTACCCAAAAAGAAGAGCGGAAATTAAAAACGAGCTGGAGCTACTTGACGAATCTTTCTGTTCTGATTGTCTTAGTCAATTTTCATCCGTGGAGGAAAAAGAAAGCTTTTGGGAACAGCGTAAACTTATTGACACAAAACACCATATTGAACGAGAAATTGCCTAAGCTGAGTTATACCGCATGGAGGAAGGATCTCACCCCTCCCCTAAAACAGATGAGGTGAGCACAACCTCATCCAACTACATTACAGATTTCAAGAGTCCTTGTTCGTTGCCTGTACCAGGAATGGATCCAGGCCCTATAATGTTCACTCGGAGTTCCAATCATTTCCAATACATACAAAGTAATGGTAGCCCCCCTGCTAATGGAAAGATAACAAATCGATGCGACTGTTACAGAAGCTTTGACAATAGAATGCTGAGATAAGAAACAAGCTACGTTTGTAATTTGGAAAAAGGACAAGACTCTTTTCATGATTGTTCACCCAGCAATTCATGATATACGGATACCTATCTACAATTGTATGATTGACTGGAGCCCCCCCAAACTAGAAAGAATCAAGGTTGGTAGATTAGACTTCAGTCTTATGTCAATGGTAGGAAAGGTTTCCAAAAGTTTCTTTAAAGACTTGGAGGAATCTATGAATGATAAATGGTCGGGTCCCTTTTTGACCAAAACAATTAGACCTTCTTTTATCAAATCACGTCTTGGCAGTAAGTGTCTTGTGGACGTAAGTACAGAAATATATGGGTTCAGTGTTACTGTAATTCAGTCAGAATACATCCAAAGTGCAACAGACAAGATAGAGAAACCACGATTTGAAATTGATAGTCAGACTTTTTACAACAATGTTGACCTTTATGAGTATAAACAAGGATTGGCGATTGTTGACAAATGCGTTCTACGGTTAGATACCTCCATCAAGGGTGATCAAAGGCTTGAAATCACACTACCACAAGCTGAAAAGATTTTAATGTTGCTTGTGATAGGTCATGCCTCAAAAAGCAATGTTGACATTGCCTACCATTCTTCTACTGAAACTGGTTTGAACTGTTATTCAATATGTTACTCTTCTGGTGGTTACTCTGAGGAACTAGTATCTCTTCCGCAACCAGATGAACGCACACTGATGCGGATATATTTTCAGTGTGACCTAGCAGGCCTGTCTGCAATTTTATCATTTTTCGATAAGTGTCATCAGGAATACTCTGAAAACCAAGGCTTTGAACCTGTTTTGATTGATAGAGAACTTGCTCACTGCTCTGGTGTTTTTCTTCATAGGCAGAAACATGCCAACAAACTAAACAAAAACTGGAGTTTTTTGTCCAGGTTTTTGGGTCTACCTATATCTCAGTTTGTGATTGAAAAGGTTGCTAGAAAGTCATGGCCAATGTTTGTTGATACATTCAAGGAAGGTACAGTGAGAAACTACCTAACACTATACGACAGATCTTTTGCTACTGGTGTGCCAAAAACGTCGTGGGATAGCTACGAAATATTTGTTGATGATTATCGGTCTTTCAATTTTTTGGCACCTGGAGATATGGCTGCTGCATGGTTGAGCGACTACACTATTTCACTTTGGTGCTTCATGATGTCTATGTCTGCATCACAGATGGTACATATATTTCATCCAATGTTCTACAAGTATTTATCAAGTGACAAGGAAGAATATAGGAAATCAATTAATTTTGACTTCACCATGAGTCCCAAAAGAAGATTGTTCATTATCCCTATTAATTTGGGTGGATCACACTGGGCAGTGAATCTGGTGTTCCATGGATCCAATGGACAATATTCCGCTATCCAATTAGATCCCATGGTTCCAAAGAGCAAGTTTCTATCTGAGAAGGAATCACTGCTTTTAGCCGAGTTCTTCTGTACCGATACCAACAAAATCAATTCAGTAATACAAAAGAATCAATATCTTGAGATGTGTTTTTCCTCTTTTCCAATACAAAAAGACTCAATCAAGCTGCGGAGTGTTTGTCTGCTTCTACGTGTGCTGGATATCACAACATGGCAGTAAACTCATATACGAACTTGACAAAGAACATGATGAAACATGGACGGTTCTCTCTGCAACTGCAATCAGAAATGAATTCTGTTCATTTGTTTCTGGTATGTGCCCTGTCGAAATTCCAAAAAGAGTATGCAAATTTCATCAAGGTACTCAGGCAGAAGTATAACCAATTAGGTATAGAGGGTGTAGAGGGGAAGATTACTGATGTGTTAACACATGATTATGGTGGTGATAATTCCAACTTGATAGATGTATGGACCAAAAACATTGAAAAACACACAACGGAGGATACTGAAGGGAAGTCGGCAACTAAAGTTTCAACATCCTACAAAACAAAATCATCTACGACGAACTCTGCGCAGAAATCCAAGTCCGGAATTACCAAAGTGGGTGTGTTGGTAAATCGGAAACCAGTTCATTCATTTAAGAAAAATGAAGGTGGACAGAATTTGGAACATCCAACAGAAACAGAGCTGACAGATTCAAAGACTCCCACGCCAGAGACGTGTCCTACAGAAACAGAGCCAACAGGTTCAAAGACAACCACGCCAGAGTCCATGTCAACAGGTTCCAAGACGACCACACCAGAGTCCGATGTCAACAGAGTCACAATCTCCAGAAACATTGGATATTAGGGTGGATAATAGGTATCTGGTAGAAACTGTGGCAAAGGACGAGAAAACTTTTAATGAGGAGGATAATCCAAAAGGCAATTCAACGGGCGCACCAATGATTACACCCAGGATTAATTTGAAGGACACTCAATCACCTACAACTTTGTTGAACGTTGAGTGTAGTACATCATCAAAGCGAAAGGAGCATACTGCAGAATGTATAAAGAAACGTAAAAGGAATGTTGCAGCAGTACCTAATGTTCCAACAAAAACAATTCGAAGGTCACTTTGACTGTCAATTCGGTTAAAAAATAAATGAGTATAAGTTTTTTTACTGGATAGCAACAAAAAATGTGTATTCATATGTAGGATTAGGTTTTGCCATAAAGCTTATTAGTACTATTTCACACGTCCCCATGCACCACGCGGGATGGGATAGTTGTTGTACTCCTCCAAATCTTCAGGTGATTTCCAACGTTTTTCGTGAAGATGGAGCCATTGCACAATGCTTCTCTCGTTTCCATCTTCTTCCTCCCTTTTCTCTTTGTTTGCTAATTGTTTTAGTTTTCGTTTTTTCCCTCTTAGATTGTTTTGTCGCTCTCTTCATAAATGAATTCCAATTGTCTTTAATCTCGTTGTTCTCGGGTTCTTTCTTTAGTTCCTTTACGTCATCACTTTCTTTGATGTACCTTCTACGGTACTTTTCAATGATTGCCTCTTCTGTTGTTGTGCGCCACTCGTTGAACCCAAGGCTTGTCAGACAGGGACGGTTACCTGGGTGAAAATGTATGCATTCCTTTATGTGTTTTCTGGCTTCCGGCGTCAGTTTAAACCATTGCTTTGGTGGGAAAGTATGACCATTCAGTTTGAGAATCTCTCTTTCTCCAGATTGTACTGGTCGTCCAATACCCAAGTTGTTGGAGCACTTTATGTTCTCCGTTGATTTGAATGCAGGATAACCGCATAATACATACGACATAATGATACCCATAGCCCACACGTGGTCAACGCAACCAGTGCCGACTTCCTCAGAGAAAGGAAATAGTTCCTCTGTTACATACTTTAAGCATTCTTCCCAAATCTCCAAACCTTCTACCTCGTCGAAATGCCCTTTTTGGCTGTTTAGTGTTGCTCTCACATTGTTGATCTTGTTGCATCCATTAAGTATGGTGAGTATCAAGTGGCCGTTTTTTGCACATAAGACATCGAACCCAGTTTCAAAATGATATAAGAATGGGTTAAGCTCGTTGTTTACGTCGCCGTGATTGAGCTCATTACTTCTTTCGCGGTACTCCACAGAATCCAATTGAAACCTTGGCTTCAATACCTTCATCTTGAACGCTGATTGCGATGTTGCAGCTTGTTTCCAAAACGAATTCCAGGTCTCCTTATTCTTAGGGTTGGAGACATTGTTTTTTGAATGCTTTTGCAAGTGTGCCATGTCCTCTTTGTGGATCTTTATTACTTCTGCAAAGGAGGCTGGATCCATGTAATGTCGTGTTGAATTTTTCCGTTTCTTATTGGAAGACACATGTTTGGATAATCTTCTTGTATGACACTTCACAACAACTACTTTTGGGTTTGAGACAAGACCGGACACACTGGTAGATGCAATATTTTGTTTTCGTTGTGATATAATGCTCTGCGGAAGATTGCTGATGTTGTTCGGTTTTGTTGATGACATGATTTGACCAGGCATTCATTGAATTGGATTAAGGTAGGTAATATGGGTGTGAGGTAGTGGGAAGGGGAAGAGGAAAATAATTTGATTGCCACTCATTCTTTGCCATCGTGTGTAAAGAACACCAAAGTATGGACCTGACAATAGGTTCTGGATAACACGACTGACATAATTGGACCTGACAATAGGTTGTGAATAGCACGAATGGCATAATTGGATCTGACAATAGGTTCTGAATAGCACAACTGTCATGATTTGACCTGACAATAGGTTTTCGACAACCATGACTGGCAGATGAAGGCACGATAACAATAACAACAACAGCATCAATGGCAACCTGACTGGACCAGACTGGACAAGCCTAGGCTGGACTAGCCTACTAGGCTTGACTAGCCTAAGCTGAACTAGCCTAGGCCCAGCCTAGTCTTGTTTCGATAACCATGACTAGCAGCAATGGACCTGATAATAGGTTCCCCAAACCACGTCTGACATAAATGGACCTCATAATAGGTTCTGAAACCCTGACTGACAGAATGGAGGATAACAACAACAAAAAGAACAACAACAACAACAACAACAACGCCCTCGACAAAGACGACAACAACAACAATGATATCAGCAATGACGTACGGTCTTGCCTAGACTGGTCTACTCTAGGCTAGACTACCCTATTCTGAACTACACTAGGCCGGTGTAGCCTAGGCTTAACTAGCTAAAACCGAACTACTGTAGGCTGGACTAGTTCAGGCCTGATGTCTAGCCGAGAATGGTTTCGACAACCACGTCTGACAGAAATGGACCTGATAATAGGTTCCAAAATCACGACTAGCATAAATGGACCTGATAATAGGTCGTGATAACCACGTCTGACATAAATGGACCTCATAATAGGTTCTGAAACCCTGACTGACAGAAGGTACTAGTAGGATAACAACAACAACAACAACAACATCAACAACAACGACTACAACAACAACAACGCCATCGACAACGACGACAACAACAACAATGATATCAGCAATGACATACGGTCTTGCCTAGACTGGCCTATCCTAGGCTAGACTACCCTATTTTGAACTACACTAGGCCTGTGTAGCCTAGTAGGCCAAACTACTAGCTAAAGCCGAACTACAGTAGGCTGGACTAGTCCAGGCCTGTCTAACCAAGAATGGTTTCAAAAACCACGTCTGACAAAAATGGACCTGATAATAGGTTCCAAAACAACGACTAGCATAAATGGACCTGATAATAGGTTCCGATAACCACGTCTGACATAAATGGACCTCATAATAGGTTCCGAAACCATGACAAACGGAATGGCCTACGCTGGACTACCCTAGTCTGGACTACCCTAGGCCGGTCTAGCCTAGGCTGAACTACCTGAATCTGGTCGAGGGTAGGCTGGACTAGCCCAGGCCGGTCTAGCCTACAACGATTTTGCTAGCCATGTCTGACAAAAATGGACCTGATAATAGGTTCTGAAAACCACAACTAGCCTAAATGAACATTTATAATAGAGGATTAGCTCTTAGTACAGTTTTGCGCGATACATAGGCGCTCATAATATAACATCCTTTGTATTTAGGATTCGAACAGCTATGCAATACCAACAGATTAAAAAGCAATGTATCCCCTGATTTCAACGGAACTTTGATATGGTACATTGGGAAGACAAAGTAATAAATCACTTTGTCATCACTTATATGCTCCGAAGCAATCACTGTCAAATGAGTGTAGTAATAGTTCTCATCGACATGGCATTTGGAATGATAATTCTTTCCTATAGAGAATGCAGTAGCGTGATCACCAATTGAAGTGATTGTTGTTTGCTGAACAACCTTTGTCATCATGGTCGTTTCATGGTACAAAAATTTAGCAAAAGGGCGTAAACTTTCCTGCATTTCCTCCACAATGTGCGCCGCTTCCCTTTCAAGCTCATCTATTGTGTGTTGTTCCACATTTTTTTGGAAAACATACACACCATTCTGAGCGTTGTTGCGATCGGGTCGAATACCAAGAACAGCATACCCGGCATTTATACTAGTACATTTTGATCCTCTTACAATTTCGGGTTTAGCTTCAACAATTTCTTTCAAAAATTGTCTTGTAGTTTGGATCTTGGAGTATCGAGCCAAGTGTTGTTTTGCTTTTTCTCTGGAAATTTGCAAAGATTCGCAACGATGGTTCTGATTCATCAACCGCTATAATATGCTTCTCATCCGTACTATCGAATGTCTCAAAACAATCAATAGACACAGCCTCTGTTGATGTATATTCCTTCGATCTGACAATTTGTTCACCCCAACTAGTTTCCATGAATTTACCTTTAAACCAATCCTTGTTTACTGTTTTCAATGATATTTGCTCGACATGTTTCAGATTTCAAGATATACTTTGACGCCTCTTTTTCTTTGGTTTGATCGTAGACAAGTGGTTGTAAGTTGCGTGGCTATTCGACTTTGGTGGTGCATACTTCAGAAAATTGGATGACATTTTCTGTTTCATTCTATGTTGCCGTTGCCTCCTTTCTCTTTGTTTTCTAGCTCTTCCTTCCATTACTATTGGTATTCTTTTCAATCCCATTGCTGTTGTTGCAGACTAGGAGCGCCGTTGGAGGAGGAGACAAATTGACGTTGGAGTATGTGACAATTTGCGGTTGGAGGAGAAGGAGATGAGCAAGGCTGTAGAAGGAGACGCAGCACAGTCGGAGCAGGAGACAAATTGCTGTTGGAGGAAGACAACAAGGAGCGCAGTTGGAGGAGGAGGGCTGTTTGGTGGTGGAGGGCTGGTCTTGTTGTAGCAGGAGGAGTGCCTTTTTGAGGAGGAGCAATGCCAACAATTTGTTGCCGTTATTTGCCAAGTTCTTGTAAATGCTGCCAGTTGCTGTTGCTGTCTAGGAGTGCCTTGAAGAGTACGTAGACAAACCTCTGTTCAAGTTGGAGGATGAGTGCTGGTAGATGAGGAGTACTGGTGTCCTCTGGCAGTTGCTGTTCTTTTTTGCCCCTGTTGCTGTTGTTGTTGCTGCTTGTTGCTCTCTGTCACCGCTAGATTTTGTAGTATCCTATAAAAATAGATAATAATTGAACAAAATTAGGTGAGAATCTATCGATGTACAGAGTAAATAATAACAACAGAATAATATAATTTACATGTAAACCTACAGGAGCAATATTCGTTGTTCCAATCCGTTGTTCTGATTACTTGTTTGTTGTTCCAATCTGTATTTCCAATCCAGTGTTCCAACAATCGTTGTTGTTGTTCTGACAATTATTGTTCCGGTTGATTCGGTTGTGCTGACAATTTGTTGCTGTGGGACCGTTGACTTGTTGTTGTTGTTGTTGATGCTATCGTCAGTTTGCCTTGTTGTGGTTCCTGAAATAGTAAGAACAAATGCCAAAGTTAGAAAATACATCGTCTGTAATTTGGTTGGCAGAGCATGATCATTGTTTATTTATCTCACGTTGTTGACTGTTACAGTCGCGCTGTTGATGATATGTTGTTCTGATGATCGTTGATGCTGCTGCCGTTGATTTGAAGAAATCTTACTCCTATGTAACGTAAAACTGGATCTTGTTCCTGTTGATATAGATATGCAAGGGATGCAGATTTTGTGCTTTCAAGACGTATATGTTTGGGTCGCGAATCCAAACAAGAATATCTTTCCAGCAACTAATCAGTTGTCCGATGCACTCTATTGTCCTGCAGTACAAGGCAGTTACTTCGCACTAAAATATCTCAAGCCTGAATCAGCCGGCGTAATGATCTTAAGTCGCTCCGGTGGGATTCCGCGTTCTCGGACGGAGTGCCAATCGTACAAGTACGGTAAAGCAACTCTGCTCTTGATAAGTCGGGGTAAGATTATGAAGGGAAAGAGTATTTTTGCATGCGACAAAAAAAAAAATCACACGGGAGTACACAGTGAAATGCGGCAAGAAAATGTACCGCCATAGTTTGTGGCGACATCATTCAAAACAAAATCAAGATAGAAGTGACATGACAACAGTGACATTTCTGTTCCGACGTCAACCACTCATATGAATTACAGCAGTCGACTGGCCTAGAAGTAGGCTCGTCCAGCATAGTACGCTTGTTTAGTAGTAGGCCAGCGTACGTCGTATGCTAGTCCAGCCTAAGCTAGTCAGCCTAGTAGGCTAGTCCAGCCTGGGCTAGTCCAGCTTAGGCTAGTCCAGCCTAAGGTAGACGAGACTAAGCTAGTCCTGCCTAGGCTTGTCCAGCATAGTACGCTACTAGTACTACTAGGTCCACCTAGGCTTGCCTAGCCTAGTAATAGGCTTGGCGTACATCCTACTAGTAGTAGGCTAAATCCAGACTATGCTTGTTCAGCCTAGACTAATCCAGCCTATTTGATCATGGAAAGGCTGCCCATAAACAAACAACAGTGAACAACACCAAGATCTGTGAACAACATCTGTGAACAACACTACTACAAATCTTGTTTTCTTGTTGTAAATGGACAAGAATGACCAAAACTCTTGAACTGAATCAAAGTTTTCAAGCATAAGTAGTGGTACTAGGTGGGACTAGTAGTAATAGTGAGTAGCCTTGAGGCTACTAGTACTACTACTACTAGTAGTAGTAGTAGACTGGGTTGACTACCAAGAATACTAGTACTAGTAGTAGCCCAGTAGTAGTAGTAGTAGTAGACTGGACTAGTTTCCTACTACTACTACCTAGACTACTACTAGTAGTAGTCCAGCAGCCTACTAGTACTAGTAAGCCACAGTCCAGCCTACTACTACTAGGCAATTACTCCAGCATAGTACTAGGCTAGTCCAGCCTAAAATAGGCCAGAATACTATTGTTGACCATGAACAATCAACAGTGAACAACACCCAGTCTGTGAATATTATCTGTGAACAACAATAAAAATCCGGTCCGGTTATGAAGGGAGAACCTGTATAAGTCTTGAACTGAATCAAAGTTTTCAAGCAGAAGTAAACCTTATGACAAAGCTGCTGTGGGTCTATGATAATGGTATAGCCCTGTACTCTTATGTAACACAAATTAAATTTGTGTACCAAAAAAAAGTAGCCCACGCAGCAAGGGCATAATATGGTAAACTTAAGCTGTTAAACAGAAATATCATTTGAGAACATATTGATTGCCCCCTTCTTCTACCACAAGGTTCAAATTACAAGCTGAATTTGCAATCAATGATGCAAGGGCCAAGAGCTGATAATTTGAATAAGAACTGTATCTCAAGTTTACTGTTCCCAAGTATACTCAACACTTTTGCTTTTTCGAAAAGAACATTTCCTAGGATGGAAAACATGACTGCAATCTGCACTTGTTGTTCTGCTTGTTAATTCAGATAGGTTGTGTAGAGTGTGACAAACAATAACAACATCATCTGCTTCAATACCAGCACTATGGCCAGATGTAGCAAATGCTTTTTTGATCCTTTGTTGCCGTGACAAGGTGTGTTTGTTAGATGCAAATATACTATAGACTCCAGGTGTGACAGTACAAGAGCAATGATATTGACAATAGCCTTCCCAAGAGAGGAAAACATTCCCAGTCAACTGAATACAGATCCCAATCTTAGGCAGCAAAAAGTATGTTGTCCCTGGAGCAAACTCATCTGATGGAAAGAATCTTGGTGGTGGTTATGATGGATTCTCACAACACAAGGCTATTCCAGCCTAGACTAGTCAAGCCTAGGCTAGTCCAGCCTACGCCAGTCCTGTTGTCATTGTTGCTGCCATTGTTGTTGTTGTCGTTGTCGTCGTTGTCCTTGTTGTTGTTGTTGTCACAAGGCTAGTATTGCCTAGGCCTGACTAGTCAAGGCTGGACTAGTCTAGGCTGGACTAGGCTAGACCGGCATAGGCTAGTCCAGCCTAGACTAGTCAGGCCTTGGCTAGTCCAGCCTAGACTAGTCAGGCCTAGGCTAGCCCAGCCTAGACTAGTCAGGCCTAGGCTAGTCCAGCCTAGGATCATTGTTGCTGTCGTTGTTGTTGTTGTTGTCATCGTTATTGTCGTTGTTGTTGTCTTTGTGGTCGCCGTTGTCGTTATCCTCCCTTCTGTTTCACTCATCATATCTGTGTTTGAAAGCCTAGGTTTATGTAGGGTAGACGGGACAAGCCTAAGCCGGACTAGCCAAAGCCGGCCTAGGCAAGACTGGCCTAGGCTAGACCAACATAGTCTCGTCCGGCCTAGTAGGCTAGACCAGCTTAGGCTAGACCGGCCTAGGCTAGTCCGGTTTAGGCTAGTCCAGCTTAGGCTAGTCTCGCCTATGCTAGACAGGTCTAGGCTAGTCAAGCCTAGGCCAGTCCTGTTGTCATTGTTACTGTCGTCATTGTTGGTGTTGCTGCCATTGTTGTCAGCGTTGTTGTTGTCTTTGAAGTCGTTCTTGTTGTTCTTGGCGTTGTTGTTGTTGTTATTCTCCCTTCAGTTTCACTAATCATATCTGTGTTTGAAAGCCTAGGTTTACCTATGCCCTTGCTTTGTGGGTTACTTTTTTTTACATGAATATCATTTGCGCTACATAAGAGTACAGGGCTATACCTTCTTATTATACACCCACAGCAGCTTTATCATACGTTTACGTATGCTTGAAAAGTATGAGATTTGATGAAGAAAACATGTGATGATAAATTGATATCTATGTTTGAAAGCTTAAGTTTACCAGCGTATTATGCCCTTGCTGCGTGGGTTAATTTATTTTGTACACAAATGAAATTTGTGTTACATAAGAGTACAGGGCCATATCATTATCATAGACCCACAGCAGTGTTATCATAGGCTAACCTCTGCTTGAAAACTATAATTGTGGTGGTACAAGTACCATAGTGCATCTTCTGTGCAAAAGTCAGAGTGACTGACAAAAACAACACCAAGTTGCATGAACTTTCGTATGAAGGCTATGGTACGCCAAAGTCTGGCCATCATACCGTAGTGCATCTTCTGTGCGCAAAAGTTGGAGTGAATGACAAAAACAACACCAAGTTGCATGAACTTTCGTAAGGCTATGGTACACCAAAGTCTGGCCATCATGCTGTACAAATAATTTTTTTATCTGTTATGGTCAGTTGAAGCCTACGGGTACTGGTACACATTTGTGGTATCTAGTTCATGTGAAACATACTAGTAGGCAGTTACATTACTTGTACTACACGTACATGTGTTACCATACTGTTTGTACTTGTATCCTCCTAAAATCCTAAAATTCTGCACGGCTCATGTACAGTACTATGTACCGTACAATATGGTGGTATCTGCAACAGAATACCATTTCCGTCATTTCTGTTCATGTTGGCTGATCGCAAGTTGGCGATGGGATCTGCATATGATATGATGAACTAGTAATGCTTGCCACAATGGGCTATGTTTCAGTTGACACGTTTTTGTTTTGTTTTCATTCTCTACAAGGTTGCCACGATGGCTAAGCTGTTGCGATGTCCACGACAGAATCCTGTTTCTGTTGGCTGTTCCTGTTCAACCCTTTAACATGTCGGCAAATCGTTACATGTTGGTATATTGTGAACTACATGTGTGCGCCACAATGGGTTGGCTATGTTTCAGTTCACATGTTTTCCTTTCGTCTTCATTCACTACAAGCTTGTGTGCTGCGGTATCATAACCTGGAATTCTCACAATCACGGATTCCAACAATCTAGAATTTTCATCTAGTGAAAAGCCAGAATGTCATCGTCATCCGACAGTAACAGTAGATATGATATCTACACACTCGAGGAGTTGCAGCAAATGCTAACTGACCCCGAACTGTCCTCTATAGTGGAAAGTAAAATTGAAACTGAAGTGTTGGCTAGACTCTCAACAAAGAGTCAAAATGGGTCTCCCATACTAGGTACTCTCGTGACACCTTCCAAGCAACAAAACATCTTGGATCAAATCGGAGAAGCGGAAAAGGTTCTGAGCAAATGCACTTACTCCCATAGAATAGATGAACCAAGAAACAATGAGGGTAAAAGAAGATATCATCAAACCTTTGCAATGCACCATCAGCAGCGCAAAGAAGCGGCCTCCATCATCCAAAACTAATCTTCAGTTCTCTCCTACTCCAAAGCAGAAAAAAGAAGAAATTAATGTTGAAAGCGATGAAGAAAGCAATGAAAGTGACAAAGATTTGAATCGGAAGCTCGCATCTAAGCCTAAGTCTAAGAAGCACAACAACTTTTGCAAACACGAAGAAGCACTGCCTACATGAAGAATGAGAGTCAAAACTTTACCAAACATTGTTTTCACAATTTGGATGCGGGAGTGGCAGTCATGAAGTTGTCTAATCATTCATGGAAATATGACACAAATTTCCCAGATAACCTGATGAGCAGCAATGAATCTTTTCGGAAAATCCCAAACGCTATCATGTGGATTCACACATTGTACAGATCAATGGTACCAGATGCAAAAGAAGAAGAGCAACCTGTGGAAAAGATCACTAAAATTGCGGAAACTCATGCAGATGTTGTAACGGCAGAGACGGGTTTGGACTATTTCATGACCAAGTTTCCAAATATGAAAAAACTAGACATTGATTTGTGTGGACTGATTACATCTCAGCCTGGAGAAGGAACTTTTAAGCACAACCCTTACAACAATGCCATTGCAGTCTTTCTGGTGAAAGGTCAGGTGAAAAGATATCATTATGTGATGGTGAAGGCAATCCAATCTTTGGTCCTATTCATGTATCATTGGGACGGAAAGTACTTTGGCAGAAATGTTCTTGAAGCAGCTCTGAACAGAGATTACGATGAGGTTATACGCTAATGGAACCTTATATTGTTATTCACGAAAAGAGGTCAGGTAATTGGCCTTTACTAGCGTTCATGGGTGCATGGCAGATTGAGACAGAGACAAGGAATGATTTGCCATAAAAATGTTCCAAAAGTATCTGGGCAAGATGGCTTACCTGTTTTCTTTGCCAGGTCAAAAATGTTCCGGTTTCGGGACAAGATTTCTTGTCTATTTTCTATCTTCAATTTGAGTAGTGGTACTATCATTAATTAGCAATGGCTATCTGAGGCCAGGCATTCTTCAAAATTTATTACTGTTATATTGGTAAAATAGAATTATTATTACAACATATCTGACACCAAGCTGCTCCAATCTAAGCATACATTTCTAAATCTAGCTCGTCGACCAAGTCATTGACAAGGACAACATAATAAATGTATCTAACACCAGGCTGATCCAATCTCAGACTACATATCTACTTCTGATTTGATGACCAGGTCATCAACAAGGACATCATAAAGGGGATCAACGATTTCAATTTTAAACTGAAATATTACACAGATGGCTTCAGATGCAATACGGATTTTTTTCCGCAGTATGTCGGAATCTGTCACAGAGAATTCTGAACACGTTTGACATCCCATAGAAGCATTCATGGCATTTCAGGGGTTGTGCGTGAATTCTTTTCACCACATATCCATCATGTGGATTTGGGGTTCATGCAGTGTAATTGTTCCCATACTCGACTATGAAACCATAAAATTAGATACAGTTCTCATCAGATAATGTCTGAAAGACAGTAGTTATGGGAAGCCGAGGTGGAAGGTGATGGGGGAATAATGTGCGTGTTGGAGCTGGATACTGCAGCGGGAATATCATTAGAGGAGGAAGCAGAGGATTGAGGTGTATCATTTGTGGCAATAGGTTTGGTGAGGTAGAGGTAGATAATGGGTGGGTAAAAATCCATTTCTACTCAGGACAGAAGAAAAATTGCGATATTGACCAACAAAATCAGAAACATATGGTAACCATTTTGATTTACATTGAGGACATGTATCAAAGTCATGGTATTTGTGAGAATGATGAGAAACAGAGTAACAAATGTTACAGATAATCAGATGAGAATGAAGCGTTGATTGTTGACAGTGTACGCAACGTTGCCGCATAAGGACAAGGCAAAGGTTGATAGTGTAATAGTCAAGCGATGACTCATAGGAACTTAAGCGGAGTTTAAGAAGCCGTAGGGATATTGTCTGCAGGCCTGTAGAAAGAGGAATTTGTAGTTTGGCAAGTATAAACAATATGTGTTTACATACTGGATGGATATCAGGACACAAACAGATAATAGTTTTGCTAGAAGCAACTATGGTGTAGACATTGCCAGAAGAACCGGAGACAAAAAGTGAGAAGGAGGGTGATGCTTTGGAGCGGTGTCGGAGAATATAAAAGGATTCTGAAACTGAACGGCGCAAACGCTTTTTGTCAACAAAGAGCCAAACTGTGCAGAGAAGGAGGTTTAGGAGAAAATGAGGGTATCGTATGTCGGCTGGCAAGATCAGAGAAAGTGTAAATGTAATCAATAATGAACAGCAAATATAATAAGGAAGCACGTACTGGAGCCATTGCGTTTCGAAGAAGACATGGCCAAACGGAGAGAAAGGGGAAGGTTGGGGTAAAGAGAGAAGCTCTGAAACACAAAGTAGACGTAATGAAAGGGATCGTAAGTGTAAGTGCTCGTTGTCCTGAAGTATCGGGTGTAGATTGAGTGCCGGTAAATATTTCGGGGGATAAAGGAAAACAAGATTCACAAAACTAAATGGATGAATGACGATCGGAGCGTTATTTTCAAAAAAGAGAAATGACCAACAAAGATACGGGGAATATAAAATATTGGCGTACATATGGAATTGAATATAGATGTAACGATTAATTAAAGACAGTTATGTTTACATAGGAGAGGAAACTATCATGAGGCTCCTCAAACTGGCACTGAGGTCCAGCAGAACATAAACAGCAGGTAAAACACCTGCGGTCAGACCCAGTAGCAATAATAGCCAAATTTTTGACAGGGGCCGAGGCTGACGCAAATTTTAAAAACTTATTTTCAGGCTCTTGCCCCTTCGTATCGGGCAAGAGCCTCAAAATAAGTTTATAAAATTTGCCTCAGCCTCGGCCCCTGTCAAAAATTTGGCTATTGAGTGATTGATGTAGCGAACCGAATGTAAGGAATGGTAATGCCACATGAAACGTACAACATACAAACCAAAGAACACCCTTGAGTATGCAAGATCTCACTGTATCACCAACGTAGGTACAAACTCTACGATCACTCACTGCATGCAGCCAATCTGGCTGTAAGCAGCAATCGAATCACCACAGGCTTAGCGCTAACAAGCTTGCAAAGGATTCCTCCAGCAACAACCAAGCCTACAGCTCACTCTTTTGCTCCTAAAACGATTAGTAGTAGAATAAAGGCTTATACGTCCAGGTCCAATAGTCTTCCCTATTGTACCCGTACAAGCCCCCCCCCCCTAATCCTCCCAACGCGAGGATTACAGAGGCCCAACGCGCCTACCAGATACCTCACCATGACCCAATGCGCCTACGAGGAGAGTATCACCATACGACGGGACGCGCCATCGATTGACGTCTCCGCCCTACCACTAAGATTAAATCCCCCCCCCCCCCCCCGCCATTACCGAAGGCCCAACGCGCCTACCAGATACATCACCAAGGCCCAACACACCTACAAGGAGAGTATCACTAACCGACCGTACCGACACGTCACCGATCGACCGACGCGTCCCCGCCCTACTACTAGGACTCGTCTACTCCCCAGCTACGCTGCCCGGTTTCTTCCAACGTCGTCCCGACCTACAGGCTCACGACGCGACTAGCTCCTACTCCTACACGACATGAATTACAGGAAGTTCTTCCAAAGGAGGGGCCCCTTTGGGCCCCTTTGGGGATGGTCCGGCTAGACGGGAGGTCTACCAAGCCATCTACACTCTCTTCACTGAAGCAGAGGGGGGCCGACTCCTCCCCCTCCTACTGGATATCTTCAACGCGCAAGAAGCCATTGGCGGCTTGGACATCTTCCAAGAAGATGCAGCTGGGGTGGACCGGCTCCACATCATCCATGGCCTCCGCCAATACCCAGGCACCATCACACAGCCCTCAGTCAACCGGGGCCGCTCCTTTGGCTACATTGATGACTTAGTGGGCCAGGAAGGTGAGCTGGTGCAGGTGGATGCCACACTGCTGTCCAGGGCGGCCGCCAGTCAAGTGTATCTTATGGCCCATCACAAGGCTGCAATAGCCCAAAACCCGGAGCAAGATTACATCCCTGCTATCCCAGCAGGGATGGCCCACACCGAGATGCTCCAAGAAGCTCACAAGGTGTGCTTCCTCCCCTTTGAACTCGTCCCTCTGGTGTTGTGTCGAGGCCTCACACCCAAACAGGCCTTCCAAGTCCTCCACCCCCACATCCTCCAGCAAGAACTGGTGGAGGTCTGCAAGCCCCTTCTGGACACACTAGGAGCAGTGGGTACACAGCCCACTACCCTCCTGGGCACCATCCGGCTCTTAGAACCTGGCCCTTCCTTCAGGGCTGAGGCCAGCCTCTGGGCCTACATGAAGAAGAATGTCCTCCTTTGAGACCTACCAGGCCTAGGCTCAACACCGGCCGACCCTACACTCACGGCAGCCTTTGCTGCACTCACAGACAATCAACTTCGGCTGAGTGAGAACCTGGACCAAAGAAGACAAGAATCCTCCAAGCTGCACACGGTCAGGGAGGTGTGGGGGCCCCTTTACACTGAAAGACTCCTCCTCCTCTGTGGAAAAACAACTGAAGCCGACCTGCCCCCTATCTACGCTGTCTGGGCCAAGAAGAGCAAACATGAGAAGACCCACATGATCCTCCAAAGTCAAGTAGCCAGAGGTGCCTACAACTTGGGCATCCAGGCGCCGCTCATCACCACAGCTGTACTCAAACAATTCCAAGATTGCAACTTCTATGGAACAGACCCGTTTGATGTGGCTGATGGCATCCTCCTGCTAGCCTTCACCCCGCCAGGAGGATCCGCCGCTACCCTGAAGAGGGAACATGAGGAAGCTGCCACTGTGGCAGCCTATGATACCATGATCTCCACACAAGGTAACTCACTCTCGCTCAAAGACTCCCTCAAACTACAAAAAACCAAGGCATACATCCCCTTGGACTGGACCGAAACCACTACCCAGCTGAAAAGCTACCTGGCTGTCCTGGCCACAATCCTAGGCGACGTAGTGAAATGTTACCAACGAGGTCTCTCCAGACTAGAGTGGCAACAAATGCCCCTCCGAAGGGCCATTGCAGATGAAGTGGGCGAAAGAATCACTCCTGCAATAGTGATGTACTACTTCCAGGTCAGAGTAAGGGGTTGGCTAGAAGAGCAATGGGAGTCTGACACCACACTCCCCTCCCCCGACTTTGGAGAAGACATCCATACGTCCAAGAACTGTTTCTCTACCCCCCGCGGGCTATCGCGCGGTATTTTTAAAATTCTCGACCCTATTTTTTTAATTTCCTATCTTTTTAGGTCGCATGTCTACTAAAAAACCTCGCGCGTCGCACACCTTTACTTTCGAGACAATATCTCGTCACTCCTCAAATAAAATAACTATTTTAGGGTTAAGGATATCATATTCTTTTCGTGACAAGCACTATTTTGTGTACAACTTCTGCACGAATGACTTATTTCATCTTCTCAACATTTCTGTTGACTGTACATGCTGTGCACTACTAAACATATTGTACGAGGAATGTTGCAATCATCACTAAGTAGTAATGCATTTACTTTACGGACCATTTTTGCAATCGAAGTATGGTAGTAAGGAAATCTACCGTACAAGAAAACACATCACACACAAAATAATACATTTAATTTTTTCCTTTCAACGATTCATCTTTTTGACCTCCGTCCTTTCGACCCATTCTACTGATATTTTCCTTCAAACAACTCAGCAACATCATGCCTCCTGTTATTAAAACCCCTCTTCTATTCTACTGCCGTGGTTGCTGGGATAAGAAAGGAAAAGAATCAAAGGAGTTTTTAGGATATAAATCCATTTCAAATGGTAACTTGAAATACGTCTCCACCGGCCTAAGAAAACATCTCTGGCATAGAGATACGTGCGGCGATTTTTACCATAGTCAGGGTCTAATTAAACAAAAGATCTATAACTTCTCCACCTCTATCAAAGTGCAGCCTACCTTGCCGTCTGTTCAACATTCTCCGTCAGATTTTGGGATGACTATGACACAAAACGGTCCATCTGTTCCCCCTTCCTATCTCTCCCAGCACCACACCGTCACAAGTCAATCAGCCTTGGGTCTTCATTCTGTTCTAAACCAACAGATTGTGCATGATGTCTTTTTACCGCCAATGGATCGGAACACCATTGAATCTTACATGGCTGTTTCTGCTGTTCAAGATGCAGATGCATTCCCGCTGAATAATGATATCGACAATTCCGATGACAAGGATGACAATGACGATGACGTAAATGAAAATAACGACAACAATTCTACCAACAACATAGATTGTGGAGACAACGAAGAAGATCACACTAATGGTTCTGATGTTAACGCCGCTACTGCTCAGCCAGCCCCTCCACCACCATCTTTTCATGAAATCATTAATCTGAACAAAAGAGAGGATACATTTCAAAGCCACACAAAACTACCGCCGCCCCATCATCTTCTTGCAGAATTGGAACTCATGAATTTAATGGCCAGACATAAATTGCCACTGAACACATTCAAATCAATTTTCCAGTGGGCAAAGAACAGTCAAATGCAGACCCAGGTTTTGATTTTTGCTGATGCCAAAATTAGATCTCGGAAAGCAATTTTTGACAATCTCCAATCCAATCTGGGTCTCTCTGATATGAAATTTCATCCTCATATACTGAATTGGTTACCTGATAATAAGCCCACTCAGGTGTATGTCCTGTTCTTTTAAGGATGCCATTTATTCTCTTCTTTCTGACCAGCAGCTAATGATAGAAGAAAACTCTCTCATTTCCCGACTATTCCACCCCTCTATCTCCCAGCAATAATCCTGAGTTGAATCCTCATTCTGTAATCTCAGAATTGCATCACGGCTCGTGGTGGAAATCTTCTTGGAAAGAAATTTGCAATACCAATTCGCAAGAAATTCTTGTTCCTATTATATTTTACATGGACGGCATATCTTTGGATGCGCACGGAGGACTTACGTTAACACCATTGAACATGACACTTGATATCTTTAATGTGGAGACCCGATCTCAACCTGAAGCATGGACAACTATTTACTTCCATCCCGACCCCGAATAGGAGTCAACCAGACACTCTCGTCCTGCCACTTCGAAGGGAAAAATTCAGAATCTTCACAATGGTTTGGAAGTAGCGTTTCGTTCCTTCAAAGCCGCGTGTAACGAGGTCGGGTGGTATCGAATGGAATTATCTTCCGTACGCAAATCAACAGTGGAAGGTAAAAATGAAATTTGCCATTGCCTATGTTATTGGCGACACAGAACTTCATGATAAATTGTGTGGAAAATACGGCTCCTTCAATAAGGGTGTCATGCGGATGTGCCGTCACTGCAACTGTTATTCTCCGAACATAAACATTCCTTCTGTTCAACCTGCAACAAAGAAGTGGTCGCCTGCCGATTTTCATTGTTTTCCCGGCACTGATCTAAACGATATCAATAAGAACTTCAAAAACAACTCTCATCATAACATCAGGAATGTATTTCATGATTTATGCTTTGGTACAAATCAGCACAACATTCATTTTGCAACTCCCGGTGAATGTTTGCACATGCACCAGCATGGCACTGCCAAACGGGCCGTCGGATCAATTGAATTGTTGCTCCACGGAAGTGTTCCATGTGTTTATGCCCCCAATTTGAAGCACGGCATGGCTGTTGGTAACAGTATTGGCCATTTAGCACAACGGTACGGTGGCTTGTTATCGCGCCCGTCTGATAGAGATTTTCCTCGCACCAAATTTGGGACTCAGCTTCTATCAACCACAAAGAAAGAAGGGCATGATTTCTCTGGAATGCTTATCTCTCTTCTGATCGCTATGGTTTCCAAACATGGATCTGACATTATAGGTGACCATCGTTTTGTAAAGAAACAGATAGAGGTAATTCAGCTCATTCTATCAATGGAAGAATTTCTTAAACACGGTCGAATGAAATATGGTTCCTTAAAGAATCTCCCAAAAACAATTGTTCACTTTATTAATTGTATAAACTCAACATGTCACAGGAAAGGGATGGGAACAAAACTAATCAAGAATCACCTGTACTTTCACCTACCAGATTATATCTCTTTATGGGGTAGCCCCGCAGGCTGGGATAGTGCTCCGAATGAGTCTCACCATAAAACAGAGATTAAAGCTCCTTCCAAGAACACGCAAGGTAATGCTGCATCACTAATCGGTCAAACGGCGAAGCAAAAGTCAGAGAAAATGATGCTAAGCCAGGCAACATATCACTACAACCTGAATCCGCCTGACCCTCCTCCAATTGAACGTCCTGATGGTGACGGTTCTCATTTTCAAATAATGAGAACCAAGAATGGGGAATCAACAATGAAGTGGCTTCGTTCTACGAACCAAACCAAACCATTTTTTCCTTCTGATATACTCGACTTTGTTTGTGATTCTGTGCTACCTTTATTGGAGAATCCTTTGCACATTTGTGGAGTTACAGAGCATAATCGTTTCGATGTTGCTTGTGGTTCTAATTTTATATTTTGCTCGCATCCGTCATATAGATCGGACAGTTCTCTGCTCAACTCCGTATGGATGGATTGGTGTTATATGAAATTGGACTTTGATTTGAATAACAATCCAAAGCTCATTCCGTGCCATCTGCTATGCTTTTTAACTGTACAGAATTTGAAGCAGCCATACAGTAGTATTGGTGGCTATCCAATTGATACAAACGGAATGTATGCTGTGGCTCATCGGTTTCAAGATGTGCCTAAGAAAACAGCTTCTGAATTTGTCAAACGTGGGCGCCTCATGAATTCTCTCTTCCTATTTCATGTCGACACTATCCATTCTGAGCTGGCAGTTGTCCCAGAGCAAGGAAAAGATGGCTCCATAACCAATTGCGATTGGCTAGTGATATCAAATCATATATCGTGGCTCGATTTCTTTGAAAGCAAAAATGCTGCTACACCACCGTCTTATGAATCGTTTGTACAACGCATGCACACTACAGGACGACATCCAGTTGGAACCGTTTGAGATGGCATTGAATGATAACGAATCCAGTGATTATGTATCCAGTTCAGAGAGCGAAAGCTTGGACAGCAGTTCCGATTGAGTAGCAAGGGTGAATGTAACGGCTAACTTTAAATTATTGTTTAATATTACTATAGAGGGTTAGCTCTAAGCACAGTTTTGTGAGATACATATGCACTCATAATATAACACCCTTCGAATTTGGGATTCGAACAGCTATGTAATACTAATGGATTGAACAATAGAGTATCGCCTGACCTCAATGGAACTTTCACTTTATACGTTGGGAACACAAAGTAATAAATCACCTCGTCATCACTTACATGTTTTGGAGCAATAACTGTCAGCCTTGTATAGACCATATCGGCATCGGTATGGCTTTTTGAGTGATAATCCTTTCCAATAGAAAAGGCCGTTGCGTGATGGCCGATTGCATTCAGCGTTGTACGATTAACAACCTCATTCATCACAGTCGTTTCAAGGTTGACAAATTTGGACATTGGAGTTAAACAAAGCTGCATTTCCTTCACAATGTGTAGGGCTTTTTGTTCAAGGTTGGTTTTTGTTGTCAAGTCCACATTGTTTTTGAAAACGTACACACCATTTCCCGATTTCAATCGATTTGGTCTCATCCCAATAATAGCATATCCACTGTTTACACTGTCACATTTGGTTCCTCGGCCTATTTTGGGTTTAGATTGAACAATCTGCCCAGCGAATGTTCTTGTGATTTCTATATTTTCGGGGGTACCCAAACGTTGTTTTGCGAATTGTCTGGAAGCTTTTGCAAAGAGTCTCAATGATGGTTCTGATTCAGGCGAACGCTAGAACAAACTTCTTGTTGGTACTATCCAATGTTTTGAAACTGTCAATAGACACAGCCTGTGCCAAAGAATATTTCTTCTCTCCAACTGTTGTCCGGCCCCAATTTGTAGCCATGAATTTTCCTTTAAACCCATTTTTGTTAACTGCTTTCAATGCTATTTCCTCGACATGTTTGAAAATTGCATTTGGATCTCGGCGCCGATTCCTGTCCCCTTCTGCTGTCTTGTTAGGTTTTATCTCCAACAAGTGTTTGTAAGTCTGGTGGATTGTTGATGAGGATGGTGCTGCGTTTGGGAGAAAATTTGAAGTCATTTTCTTTCTCTCAGTCTTCCCACGTTTCCTCTTTGATTTTTGCTTGATTGCTTTTGCTGGCAATTGCTTTGTTGTTGTTTTGAATCCCATTGTTGTTGCCGGGACGAATTGCCGTTGCCATATTGGATCGATTGGTGTTGCGGATCGATTCGTTTTGCAGATCGATTGGTGTTGGATCGATTGGTGTTGTTGGATCGATTCGTTTTGCAAATCGATTCGTGTTGTGGATCGATTCGTGTTGGATTGATTGGTGTTGGATCGATTGGTGTTGTTGGATCGATTGGTGTTGGATCGATTGGTGTTGGATTGATTGGTGTTGGATGGATTTGCCGTTGCGGATCGATTTGCCATTGTGGATCGATTGGTGTTGGATCAATTGGTGTTGGATCGATTGGTGTTGGATCGATTGGTGTTGGATCGATTGGTGTTGCGGATCGATTGGTGTTGTTGGATCGATTGGTGTTGGATGGATTTGCCGTTGCGGATCGATTGGTGTTGGATCGATTGGTGTTGTTGGATTGATTGGTGTTGTTGGATCGATTGGTGTTGGATCGATTGGTGTTGGATCGATTTGCCGTTGCGGATTGATTGGTGTTTTGGATAGATGTTCCATCGTTCCCGGTTGCGGCCGCTTCGTTCGTCGTTGCCGTTGTCGTTGGATTGATTGGTGTTGGATCGATTCGTGATCCCGGTTGCTTCGATTGTTCCCGGTTGGTTTGGTGGAGCGCCGGTGGATGAGGAGGAGCGATTTGGGTGGAGCGCCAGTGGAGGAGCGATTCGATACCCAGCGATTCGATGCAGACGATTCCTTGCCGTTGTTGCCTAGCGACGTTGGTGGAGCGCCGGTGGAGGAGGAGGAGGAGCGACGTTGGTGGAGCGCTCTTGGAGGAGGAGGAGGAGGGACGTTGCTGTTGCTGTCGATTGCTGTTGCCGACGATTGCTGTTGTTGCTGTTGCCAACGATTGGTGTTGCTGTTGCGGATCGATTGGTGTTGCGGATCGATTGGTGTTGCCGACGGTTGGTGTTGCGGATCGATTGATGTTGCAGATTGATTGGTTTTGCCGACGATTGGTGTTGCGTATCGATTGTTGTTGCAGATTGATTGGTTTTTTCGATGGAGTATTGATTGCCGACGATTGGTGTTGCTGTTGCCCACTATTTCTGTTGCGGGTCGATTGGTGTTGCGGATCGATTGGTGTTGCAGATTGATTGGTGTTGCGGATCGATTGGTGTTGCGGGTTCCAATGTTGGTGGAGCGCTGGTGGAGGAGGAGGAGCGATTTGTTGCCGACGATTCGTTGCCGACAATGCGGATGCCGGTGCGGACGTCGGTGCGGATGGAGTGGAAGACCAATCAATTGCCGGTGCCGATAGCCGATAGAGTTGCTATTCGATCATTCCCGGTTGCTTCTATTAGATGGTTCCCTGGTTGCTTGCGGTTCAATCGTTGATTCGATGCCGACGATTTGTTGCCGTTAGCGTTGGTGGAGGAGGAGCGACTGTTGTTGGATTCCCGGTGTCTTTGCTGACGATCCTATTCAAATAGATAATTGAACAAAATGGGCGAGTATCTATTGATGTACTACATAGAGTAAATAATAACAACAGAATAATATAATCTACATGCCGGTCGCTTCCATGCTGTCGTTGATTCGATCGACGCCGCACCTTCAGTTTGATTCGTTGACGCCGACGTTTCAGTTTGATTCGTTGATGCCGACGTTTCCAATCCGTTGCTTCCAATCCAGTCCTCCTATGAAAATAAGAAAAACAGAGAGGAAATACATTATCAGTAATGCCGGTGGAGTGGAAGACCAATCAATTGCCGTTACAGTTGCCGTTGCAGAAGCCGATGCCTATCTCTCTGCATTCTTACCTTTGCTTGTTCCGATGTTCCGACAATCGTCCTGATGAAATTGTTGTTGTTGCTGCTGCTGCTGCTGTAGATCCCGATGAAATTGTTGTTGTTGCTGCTGCTGCCGTTGATTTGCAGCCTTCTTACCCTCTGTCACGAAAAACAGTACTTCGTGCCTGTTGATATAGAAGCAATGGATAGAGATTTATTGCTTTCAAGACATATATGTTTGGGGGCCAATTCAAACAATATCTATCCAGCAAACCACCTCTTGTCCAATGCGAGCTAATTCTTTTTCCAGTACAAGGCTGTTATTTCAGACTAAATATTTGAGCACGGATTACCTGCCTAATGCTGATAAACGATCAAGGGATCATTGGATTAAGTGGAATCCCACGTTCACAGACGGAGTGCCAATTACTAACAACTCTACTCAAATAAGTCGGGTAAGATTATGATAGAAAGGTAGAAAAAGTGATTTTTTTTGTCGCGAGGTAGAAAAGAAAATTACTGTGTGTTTGTGTGAGAGAGATTTTTTTTTCCTTTTTTTCCCGTACGATTTTCGTTTTACTTCGATCGATCGATCGAAGTATCTAGTACATCATGTAGAATTCTACATGATTGATAAATTTTCAGTACTGAATCCGCGTAGGTTTCTACACGAAAAGATGTTTACAACTTACTAGGTAATTTTTGGTATTGAATCTGTGTAGGATTCTACACAAGTAGATTTCTACACGTTTTTAGTACTAGATATTTTCCGGTATTGAATGCGCATAGGTTTCTACACGAGTACATTTCTACACGTTTTTAGTACTAGATAATTTTTGGTATTGAATCCGTGTAGGTTTCTACACCAGTAGATTTCTACTCTTTTTTAGTACTAGATAATTTTCGGTATTGAATCCGTGTAGGTTTCTAAGCTAGTAGATTTTTTGTACAAAAATATATCCGGTACTGAATCGTACTATATTTGTACACCCGTGGATTGCTACCTACTTTTTGTACTTGATACATACTAGTATTGAATCAGCTTAGGATTCTACGTAAGTATATTACTACACAATATTTGTACTCAATACATACTAGTTTTGAATCAGCATAGGTTTCTACGCAAGTAGATTACTACACGCTTGTTGTACAAGATACATACTAGTAGTGGATCCGCGTAGGTTTCTACGCGAGTACTACACGCTTGTTGTAGAAGATACATACTACGTCGGACGTAGTACTGAATCCACGTAGGTTCCTACGCGAGTAGATTACAAGTCGCTTGTTGTACTAGATAAAACTTATTGGGTAATGACTACAAAAGTATCTGGTCCAAGCCATGAATACATTCATCCTGACTCATCAAATGCATATTGGGAACAACTTTGTCACACAGAATGCCCAAAATGTTGTGGTTAGTAGACTCTCCAAATGGCAAACATGAGGGTATTTTTAGTGCAATTCCAGGGCAGAAACTGAGTTATTGGGTAATGACTACAAAAGTATCTGGTCCAAGCCATGAATACATTCATCATGACTCATCAAATGCATATTGGGAACAACTTTGTCACACAGAATGCTGGAAATGTTGTGGTTTGACTCTCCAAATGGCAAACATGGGGCTATTTTTGGTGCAATTCCAGGGCACAAACTAACTTATTGGGTAATGACTCAAAAAGTATCCGGTCCAAGCAATGAATACATTCATCATGACCCATCAAATGCATATTGCGAACAACTTTGCCCCACAGAATGCCCAAAATGTTGTGGTTTGACTCTCCAAATGGCAAACATGGGGGTATTTTTGGTGCAATTCCAGGGCACAAACTAACTGATTGGGTAATGACACAAAAAGTATCTGGTCCAAGCCAGGAATACATTCATCATGACTCATCAAATGCATATTGGGAACAACTTTGTCACACAGAATGCCCAAAATGTTGTGGTTTGACTCTCCAAATGGCAAACATGGGGGTATTTTTGGTGCAATTCCAGGGCACAAACTAACTTATTGGGTAATGACTACAAAAGTACTATCTGGTCCAAGCCATGAATACATTCATCATTACTCATCAAATGCATATTGGGAACAACTTTGCCCCACAGAATGCTCAAAATGTTGTGGTTTGACTCTCCAAATGGCAAACATGGGGGTATTTTTGGTGCAATTCCAGGGCACAAACTAACTGATTGGGTAATGACACAAAAAGTATCTGGTCCAAGCCAGGAATACATTCATCATGACTCATCAATTGCATATTGGGAATTGATGTAGCAAACCGGATGAGGGGAATGGTAGTGAAGTACTATAGACCAGCCGGGGAACCACCTTGAGTATACAGCGCACGTACTTCGCGAAAGATCTCACTGTATCAGCAATCAGCAATTGATGTAGCGAGCCGAATGAAAGTAATGGTAGTGCCACGTGGCACTCCCTACAACCGGTAGAGAGCCAGACCGGGGGGAAAACCTAGTAGAAATCTAGTAGATTTCACTATCCCTGAAACCAGCTTCTAAGCACGCGCTTAGACCCCCGATAGCCTCAACAAGCCAGCAAAGGATTCTTCCAGCAAAGCGCAAGCCTACCACACTCCCTACCAGAACAATACGATCGATTCCCTGAAACACCGGATGATCGATTCCCTGAAACACCGGATGATTGATTCCCTGTATCACGCCCTACCAGAAGAATTACGATCTACACGATCGATTCCCTGTATCACTAAAACCAGCTTCTAAGCACACGCTTAGACCCCGATAGCCTCAACAAGCGTGCCAAGGATTCCCCTAGCAAGCCCAATGGTACCAAGGAAACACAATCGATTCCCTGTATCACCGGATAAGATGTATCACTGTGTCACTGTATCACGGTAGCTCGTAGGAATGGAGCGCTTGCGACCGAAAGACTCGTCTGCAATCAAAAAATTTACAGGCTAGCACTAGAAAAAGCCTGTAAAGGAGCAATCCTCCCGCAAAGGCCAGCAAAGCTCACTCTTTCTGTTCCTGAAACGATTAGTAATAGAATAAGTAAAAAGGCAAATACGTCCAGGTCCAATAACCATCCTTAATTGTACCCGTACGCCAAGCCTATCTGTCCTGGTCCCCTAGCCTTGCCTAGTGTACCCGTACAGCAGCCTACCGGTTGATCCCCTAGCCTGGCCTAGTGTACCCACACAACAGTCAGTCTCGCCTTACTAACACACTCACACCTCAACAGCTCCCCATTGTCACCTACAATAGGGCCTTGATACCGGCGAGGACTCCGACGTCTCCCTGCACCTCCAAGCGTCCGCTAATCGTGTGGCCGACACTTCCTCCGAGAATCCTAACAGTTGGCCAAGCGTCCGAGGTTGCACCTCCAGTTGATTCCGATCGATTCACCAAGATACGAACTATCCGATTCAGTTGATCCCGATTGATTCACCAAGACACGAATACGGACTATCCGATTATACCGCCGACAATCCGCACGATGTTGACCTACTCAGAGTACTTCCGGGCTACTCCAAGCCCATTTGGTAGCGCGGGGGAGCGCAATATGGCGTACGCGACCATCTTCAGCTACTTCACTCTAGCCTCCCCCCCCCAGGTCCTCCTGGGACACCTACTCAACCTCTTCGAGTCTGAGGCTGTAGGCGCGCTGGGGATCTTTGTAGCTGACTCCAAAGGCCTCCCCTGCCTCCGATTGGTACATGGCCTTCGAAAGTACCCGGGGCCCTTGGCTCAACACAGCCCCAACAAAAACAAGGCCTTTGGGTACTTGGATGACAACGAAGGGGAAGCTGGGGAACTTGTTCTAGTAGATGCAGCCATGCTGTCCCCCACCCTAGCCACCCAGGTGCTAACCTTGGATCATCATCTGGCAGAGTTGGAGGCGCACCCAGCAAGACTGTCCATTCCAGCTATCCCAGAAGGTACTGCCCACTCCGAGTTGATACAAGCCCACAAGGCCTTCTTCATCCCCTTCGAGTTGGTGCATTTCCTATTGGGAAAAGGGCTCTCTCCAAGCCAAGCCAAGCCATGGGGGTCCTCCACCCTCAGCTCAATAGGATGGGATTAATGGAATCCTGCACCCCCTTGTTCAATACCCTCCGGCTAGCGGGGACTACAGCTACAGAACCCGGGGGAAATCCCAAGCTCCTCCAGCCTGGCCCTCCCTTCCGAAGTGAGACAGGCCTCACCATCTACATGAAGCACAAGGTGATGTACCGGGACCTGCCTGAATTGGAGCGCCCTTGGGACCCACCAGGAGACCCAAAGCTCACAGCAGCAGTCACCGCCCTTACAGACCACCAACTGAAGCTAAGTGAGAGCATGGACCACAAGAAGTTGCAGTCAGTAAGAACCACTTGGGGCCCCTTGTACACCCAGCGCTTGCTTCTGCTCTGTGGTAAACAGGATGAAGCTAACCTCCCCCCCATCTACCAGGCCTGGGCTCAAAAGAGCAAGCACGAGCGGACCCACATGATCTTCCAAAGCCAAGTGGCAGCCAGGGCATCTGAGTTGGGGATCCAAGCCCCCTTGATCACCACCGCTGCTCTCAAGAGATTCCAGGATGGCAACTTCCATGGTACTGATCCCTTTGATGTGGCAGATGGAATACTCCCCATGGCTTTCACACCCCCAGGGGGGTCTGCCGCCACCCTGAAAAGGGAGCAGGAGGCAGCCGCCACTGTGGCAGCATTTGACACCATGATCTCCACTGAAGGCAACTCCCTCACCTTGAAGGACTCCCTGGAGCTCCACAAGACTAAAGCCTACATCCCTGTCGA
The DNA here is from genome assembly GCA_037355745.1 of Pseudo-nitzschia multiseries. Lineage (NCBI taxonomy): Eukaryota > Bacillariophyta > Bacillariophyceae > Bacillariales > Bacillariaceae > Pseudo-nitzschia > Pseudo-nitzschia multiseries. The sequence continues at coordinate 4,196,098 of CM074784.1, read as the reverse complement.
CTGGACTGAAGCCACCACCCAGCTGGAGAGCTACCTGGCTGTCCTAGCCACCATCCTAGGACTCAACCATGATGTCATCACCAGCTACCAACAAGGCCTCCGCAGGCTCAAGATCCAGCAAATGCCCCTCCGAAGAGCAATTGCAGATGAGGTGGGAGAATTCCTCGCCCCTGCCATCGTAGTCTACTACTTCCAAATCCGAGTCAGAGGGTGGCTTGAGGAGCAGTGGGAAGCAGCCTCCATCCTTCCCTCCCCGGACTTTGGGGTGGACTTCCACACCTTCAGGATGAGCCAGAACCTCAACTGGCTCCCCAATGTCTCCAACGTGGCTGCCCTGAGACTACTGCGACGACCGGATCCTCCTCCATCCCCCACCAAGGCGGGCGCCAAGGGGAGTAGCCACAACAACAACAGCACCACTCCCTCTAGCAGCCCGGGAGTCCGCAACCCAACCGTAGGGACTCAACAAACACGACTCACCAACCCACACCGGGACTCCCGCCTCCAAGACAGCAATCATCCCATTGTCAAGAAACTGGAGTCAGCAAAAATGAGGGAAGCCATCCAAGTTATGAGAGACAAAGGGAAAGGCCCCCTCTCCAGACCAGATGGCCAAGAGAGATGCAACTCGTGGCACATCAAGGGTGCCTGCTTCAGCAGCTGCAAGCACATATATGACCATGTGGCCATCACTCCCACCAAGCAAGATCTACTCTGGGAATGGTGCCAAGAGGCATATGCCTGACCGGTTGGCACGCGCCCTCACTTGGGCGCGGAGCCCTCCCCACCCCACATGGGCATTGGGGGGATCATACTAAGTAACAATCCATCATCTAATCACGAATCTAATCCTCACTTACGAATCACACATGAATTAGGTAAGCACAAACAGCACGCGCGCGCATGTACCCCTCTCAACTTGTATGTGCCTTCCCAGATCTCTACAAGTTCTACAGATTCCACGGAAGCGCCCACCATCCCCTTGGGGGAAGCGCCCACCCCCCCCCCCCCCCCCTTGCCAAGGCCTACGTCCGAGTCCCTAGTCCCTGCCACAGTCCCTACCGGGCCTCCTACAGTCCCGGCCAACCCATTGCCTAGGCCCGAGCTCCTAGTCACTCCCCCCGCTTTGCCTAGGCCCGAGCCCCTAGTCCCTGCAGCCTTCGTGCCTCGGTCCAAGCCCCAAGTCACCCCCCTCCTGTCTAAGTCCAGCGACGCGCTGGCCTCTCCACCCAGCAACTTGCTGGCCTCTTCACCCAGCAACACTGTGCCTCGGTCCTATCCCCAAGTCACCCCCCTGCTGCCGTACCCCACTGACAGGCTCGACGTGCACGTCAACCGGGCTATCAATGTCTACAACAACAGCACTAGCTGGGGGGACTTCATCCGGACAGTCCGGGGACAAGGTGACATCCACCCAGATGTGGGTAATATCCCCCATCCAGCCAGCCTACTCTTAGCCCACTTCGGGCAAGAAGGCACCCCGGCCTCCATGACAGGCCAACCTTGGACCCCTGCCAGGATTGCCAGTGCCCTCTCCAGGGGGCCTCACCAATCTTCCCACCAGGGCATTGCCTTCCTGCGGGAGGAGTATGCCGACATGATGGAAAAGCAACAATGGACTGTTCTCCCTGCAAGTCTCATACAACACCTCCCCAACCTCCGGCTCAGCCCACTGGGGCTCGTCCCACAACAGGGACGGCGCCCGTGCATGATCTCTGACTACACCTATTCTGAAGTCAACCAAGACACCAATCCCCTAGCCCCAGCAGAGGCTATGCAATTTGGACGCACGCTTCCCCGGCTCCTCAGCAAGTTGCACCGCGCCAACAACAGGTTTGGCCCAGTGTATATGTCGAAGATTGACTTAGCTGATGGGTTCTACCGGGTCCAGTTGAACCCGGAGGATACCATTAAGCTAGGAGTCCTTTTCCCATCTCGCCCAGGGGAGGCTCCCCTCATTGGCATCCCCCTCACCAACCCTATGGGGTGGAAATCCAGTCCACCTAATTTCTGTGCCTTCACTGAAACCATTGCAGATCTGGCCAATGCCACCCTCTCCACGGGGCTAGAGCACGCGCGGCGGCAGCCCCATCAACTGGATTGGCTCTCAGAAGCCCAGCCTGCCGACAGTCCCCATCACCCAGTCACTGCCATAAGGACTCCTCATAGCACTACCCCCAGCAAGAAGCCCCTTCGCTACTGGGACATGTATGTGGATGACTTCTGTGGCCTCTTGCAAGGCAACCAATGGACCCGGCGCGCCGTCAAGAGGGTGCTCTTCCAATCCCTGGACCAAGTCCTTCCGCCCGCTTGCAGCATGTGACACCCCCTTCAGACAGGAACCAGCTTCCCTCAAGAAAATGATCCAAGGGGATGCCACATGGACCACCAAGAAAGTTATCCTTGGCTGGCTCATTGATTCCATCAACAAAACCATCAGCCTTCCTCCCCATCGAGTGGACCGCCTACAGGAGATTCTTCATTCAATCTCCCCCACCCAGCGCCAGGTTCCTATCAAACAATGGCACCAAGTCCTTGGGGAACTCCGATCGATGGCCCTTGCCATCCCTGGCGCCATTGGCCTCTTCTCCATCCTCCAAGAAGCCTTCCGACACCGTGAACCAGGAAGGCAGCGCCTCCGCCTCACCAAGCGAGTCCATAGCTTCCTTCGGGACTTCCAATGGCTGGCCAATGATCTATCCAACAGGCCTACTTCCATTGCAGAACTGGTTCCAGATCCTTTCCCTGCCACCATGGGCGCTTGTGATGCCTCTGGTATGGGCATGGGGGGCATCCATTTTGTCCCCCTTCCCACTGGCGCGGTGCAGCCCATCATGTGGAGGCATGCATTCCCCAAGTGGGTCTCCTCCCAACTAGTCACCTTTGACAACCCCAATGGCACCATCAACAACAGTGACCTTGAGCTCGCTGGTTCCATTGCCCACAATGACATCCTTGCCCAAGCTGCCTGTGTCCAATCCAGAACCACTCACAACTGCTATGACAACACAGCAGCTGTCTATTGGCAAAGGAAAGGCGCCACCACCACCACCACCGGCCCTGCCGCTTACCTCCTGCGGATTCAGTCCATGCACCAGCGTCACCACCAATATGTACCCCTCAGGGATTACATCCCTGGCCCTGTGAATCACCTGGCGGATTTGCTCTCCCGCTCTGACCTCTCTGATACTGCCCTTCTCAATCATTTCAACACCACCTACCCCCAGGACTTGCCCTGGATCTTATGTCCCCTGCAGCCTCCCATGCATTCTGCTCTGACCTTGGCTCTATCCAGGAGACCATGCGCGCTTCAGTCACTGAGCTCTATGCCAAGCGCAAGGATGCCCATTGGAATCAATGGGTTCAATTCTGTGTGTCTCAAGGCTTTGAACCAACCCTCCACTCTGTTACAGATCCAATCCCCATCCTCCAAGTCTTTGCCCAGCGCCTCCATGACGGCCGACTCTCCTATAGCCGCAAGCCCATCAGATCTCGCACAGTATCGGACACCCTCAGGTCAGTGGGCCAGACGCTGGCCTGCTTGGGGTCCAAAGACCCCCGAACCAACTCAACCGGCAGTCTTGACTTCAGGCTAACTGCCCAGTTCAAGGCCTATGCCAAGCTCGACCCAGCCCCTTGCCGGGTCAAACCAGTCCCCATCACCCTTGTCATGCATGCCCTTCGCTTTGCATACTATGACTCCCCTTCCCATACCAGACAGGCCATTGCAAACATGATCTGCATAGCCTTCTTTTTCTGTCTGCGCCCTGGTGAGTACACTGGTACTACCAGGGATGACCAAGCCTTCCACCTCGAGGAGGTCTCCTTCTACCTTGGCTCCAAATTTGTACACCATGATGGCCCTGAACATGAGCTCCTTGCTGCCACCTCTGTCACCCTGACATTCACCACGCAGAAGAATGGGGACAAAGGTGAAGTAGTTGCTCATGCCAGGAGTGGCGACAATCTATGCTGCCCTGTAGCAGCATGCGCGCGCCAAGTGCTCCACCTCAGGGGCTGCTGCACCAGCACCCATCCCTTCAGCCCAGATCTCAAGCTGGCCAGTTACTTTGACAATGGGGTTCTCACCCTCGTGCGCGCAGCAACTGTCACATCCTCCATGAGAGTCTATGCCCAGACCCTCTACCATACCACAGGCATCTCCCCTGCAGCAATCTCTGCTCGGTCCCTTCGAGCGGGAGGGGCTATGGCCCTGCTCCAGGGCAAATTTGATTCTAATGTCATCAAGCTCCTTGCAAGATGGCACAGTGACTGCATGATGAGGTACTTGCACCAGCAGTCCCTCCCCATCTTCCAGAATCTTGCCTCTGTAATGTTTAACAATGGAAAATACTCCTTCCTGCCAGAAGAGTGGGTGCCGGCCGCCGCCCCCACTCCCACTGGCAGCTCTCTCTGATTCCTCTTGGGGAATCTCCCACCCTCACAGTCTGGCCTCCTGTCTCCTCCAGGTCCAGTCTCCATCCAGCTCCCACCCTGTGGCTTGTGGCCCAATGGCAGAAAAGGCTTAACAGCCAAAGGCTTAACTGCCCAAGCTGTTAAGCCAGGCTGTGCGCCGGTGTGTGTGGGCACAGCAAACTAAGGGACCGGACTACAGCCTGCAAAACAACCAACAGGCTGGAGTTCCCGGCTCCCCCTCTAGCATTGCTTAACCCACCAACACACCCATGAACTACAAGCATTGCACATACAGTACTACAAGTAGGCTGGCTACTGAGGCTATCACGAATGTAGTGAGTGATAGCATTGGTGCGTACCATATCCCCGGAACATTCCCTGTAGGTACGACAGTACAAATCTTACTGGGAATTCTGCAAGCAGCGAATTCTGCAAGCGTAAAATTCTGCAAGCAAATCTCTGCAAATACAGGCTAAGCGCAAGCAAATCTCTGCAAATACACCAGGCTAAGCGCTAACAAGCCTGTAGAGAATTCCCCCAGCAAAATACAAGCCCACAGCTCACTCTTTTGCTCCTAAACCGATTAGTAGTAGAATAAATAAATAGGTAACGCGTCCTGGTCCAATAGTTATCCTATTGTACCCGTACGACAAGCCTATCTGTTGGTCCCCTAGCCTTGCCTAGTGTACCTGTCCTGGTCCCCTAGTATTGCCTAGTGTACCCATACAACAGTCAGTCTCTTACTAACACACTCACACCTCAACAGCTCCCCAGGCCCGGCCTTGATACCGGCGACCCCGACGTCTCCCTGCACCAAGCATCTCCTCGCACACAGCAGCGCGTAGACTTCCAATCAGCGTTTCCTCCAAGCGTCACCTCCAGCCGATCACCAAGGACTCCAATAGTCTGCACCTCCAAGCGTCCGCGAATCAATTTGGTTACCGGTCTGTACCTCCAATTTGGTTACCGGTCTGCACCCCCATTCGATTCCTAGTCCGCACCTCCAAGCGTCCGCGAATCAATTTGGTTACCGGTCTGCACCTCCCTTCGATTCCGTCTGCACCTCCAAGCGTCCGCTAATCGTGTGGTCGACAACCCTCCTCCTAGTACTGCTCCGACAATCTGCACATCCAATTGGTCAGTTAGCGTCCAGCCGACTCGATTAGGTCTCGATAGATACAGCACCTCCAAGCGTCCGCGAATCGATTGGTCATCAGTCTGCATCCGACTTCTCCAACCGGCTGCACCTCCAAGCGTCCAGTCGACTTGTTAGCAGATTCCTTCGCTAGCAGATTCCTAAGATACCAACGCATCTCCTCCTCGCACCTCCATCCGCACCTCCTTGCACCGACGTATCCGTACGGACTACTCCTCCAAGCGTCCAGCCGAATCGAGTTTGGTCTACAGATCCGCACCTCCTCCTCGCACTCCAAGCGTCCAGTCGAATCGATTTTGGTCTATAGATTCGCACCTCCTCACACCACCAATACAGATCCGCACCTCCAAGGGGCCAGTTGCTTCCCCTTCCTGCATCGCCCAGCACGTACCTCCAGTCGATCCGCACCTCCAAGTGGCCAGTCGCTTCCCCTTCCTGCATCTCCCAGCACCCGCTTCGCCCAGCCTTAGCAACAACATGCTGACCTACACTGAGTATTACCAGAGCACCCCCAGTCCCCTTGGAGTGGGACCTGCCCGGGACCTGTCCTACCAAACCATCTATGACTACTTTGCTGAGGAAACAGCCACCCCCATACTCCTGGGCCGGCTCTTGGACCTCTTCAAACCAGAAGCTGTGAGGGCCCTAGGAATATTCCTGACCGACACCTTTGGAAAGGCGCGCCTCCGATTGGTGCATGGCCTTCGGAAGTACCCGGGGCCCTTAACCGCGCCGAGTACCAACAAGGGCAAGGCCTTTGGCTACCTGGATGACATCGAAGGCGATGCGGGAGAGCTAGTGCTAGTGGATGCTGCCCTCCTCGAGCAGGCGCCCGAGACCTTGGTGCTGTCCCTCGACCGCCACCTCGACGTCATCAAGCATGCTCACCATTCCCACATGATCCCCATGGTGCTAGGCGATGATCCTCACATGGAAGTCATCACCCCCTTCAAGGCCTGCTTCATCCCCTTCCAATTGGTGCCCCTACTCCTAGGCAAGGGCCTTAGTCCAATCCAAGCCTTGAACATCATCTACCCCTACCTTGACACACTCAACCTGGCACTCACTTGCGCCCCCCTACTGAATACCCTCCAAGCTGCCGGTACCGACCCCACCATCGTTGATGGAGGTGTCCACTTCGCCACACCCGGCACCCCCTTTTGAGGGGAGCCCGGTCTGACCTTGTACATGCGCAATCAGGTACTATACCGGGACCTCCCGGGCTTGAAGCAACCCCCCCATCCGGGGCAGCCGCCGGCACCCGGCCAACCGGCCGGGGTCGATCCCACGCTGGCAGCTACCCTCACCGCCCTTGCCAATCAACAGCTCAAGCTCAGTGAGGGCCTAGACCAACGTCGCCCCCCTGCCACGGTCAAGAACACCTGGGGCCCCTTGTACACCCAGCGCTTGCTGCTGCTGTGTGGCAAGCTTGAGGAAGCCGACCTACCCCCCATATACCAAGCCTGGGCACAGAAAGGCAAGCACGAGAAGACCCATATGATCTTCCAGAGCCAGGTAGCCACATGCGCCGCCGAGTTCCTCATCCAGGCACCCTTGGTCACCACGGCGGCACTCAAGAAGTTCCAAGATGACAACTTTCATGGGACTGACCCCTTTGACGTGGCGGACGGCATACTCCCTTTGGCGTTCACTCCCCCCGGTGGATCTGCCGCCTCCTTGAAGCGGGAACAGGAAGCTGCAGCCACTGTGGCGACCTATGACACCATGATCTCCACCAAAGGCAACTCCCTCACCTTGAAGGACTCCCTGGAGCTCCAGAAGACCAAGGCATACCTACCCATGGACTGGACTGAAGCTACTACCCAACTGGAAAGCTATCTCGCCGTCCTGGCCACCATTCTAGGCATGCATCACCCAGTCGTGCAGGGCTATCAGAATGGACTCGCCAAGCTCAAGCTCCAGCAAATGCCCCTCCGCCGAGCAATTGCAGATGAACTGGGGGAGCTCATCACCCCCTCCATTGTGGTATACTACTTCCAAATCCGGGTGCGAGGTTGGCTCGAGGAACAATGGGGATCAACCTTCACTGTCCCCTCCCCCGACTTTGGGAAGGACTTCCAAGCCTTCCGAATCACCCAGAACCTCTACTGGCTCCCCAATGTCACCAATGTGCCGGCTCTGAGGCACCTGCATCACGTAGCCGCCGTGGCTGCCCCTGCTGCAACCCCAGGCACCACCAAGCCCGGCAAGACTACCCCCAGCCCCAACCAAGGCTCCGTCGGAGGTGCCCGAGTGTCCAACCCCAACCTTGACCCCCGGCTACAAACGGCGGGGGTAGCCAACAAAGTCCTACGCGCCCGACTGAGGGAAGTCATGGCTACCATGAAAGAAAAAGGTACCATTCCCTTGTCTCGTCCAGATGGCAAAGAACGGTGTCATTCCTATCAACTTTGAGGAACCTGCTACACCAACTGCAGGAACATCCAGGACCATGGCGCCATCACCAGCAGTGAACAGGACCACGTCTGGACTTGGTGCCAAGCCGCTTTTGGTGTCTGACCAAATGGCAAGCGCCCCTTCGGCGCTTTGACCCTGCCCTCTCAATCACCGAGGGGGGCTCTGCCTTCCTCACGACGACCATCTACCCCCCCCATCTACTTCCTCCCGCCGACTCCCTACTCCTCCATCTCCTCATTCCTCTAATCCATCACCCGTACAAATCAACCCTGAACTAGGTAAGCCCCCACTCGTGCGTTTCAGTTTGCCCCCTATGTCGCCCGCGTTCGCGCCCCAAGTTCCTTCCGAGCCCGGCCGGTCCCCGTCCGCGCCCCCAGTTCCTTCCTTCTCGCTCTGTACCCTCCACATGCCTACCTCCATATCGATGCCAACACCTTGGTCCGAGCCCCGAGTCCCTTCCTCTTCCCTTTCTACCCCCCCACGGCCTCAGTCCATGTCCCGCGTCCACTCCCCTCCCCCACGGCCTCGGTCCAAGCCCCGCATCCCTACCCACTCCAGGCCTCGGTCCCAGCCCCGCGTCCGATCCTCCTCCCCTTCATCCAGGCCTCGGCCCCAGCCCCGCGTCCGATCCCCCTCCCCTTCACCCAGGCCTCGGTCCCAGCCCCGCGTCCGATCCCCCTCCACTTCATCCAGCTACCCCCTGACCGGCTGGACGCCCACATCACCCACGCCGTCACTGCCTACCATCACAGCACTAGCTGGGGGGACTTCATCTGGACCATCCGAGGAAGGGGTGACATCCATCCTGATGTAGCCACCATCCCCCATCCAGCGTGGAGCCTCCTTGACCGCTTTGGCACGGACGGCACCCCCGCCACCATGTCCGGGCCACCTTGGGATCCACCTCGGATTGCAGCTGCCCTCCAACGGGGTCCTCACCAATCCTCCCACCAGGGCATTGACTTCCTGCGTGAGGAGTATGCCGACATGATGGACAAGCAACAATGGACTGTTCTCCCCGCCAGCCTCATCCACGACCTTCCCGGACTCCGACTGAGCCCCCTTGGCTTAGTCCCCCAACAAGGCCGACGCCCACGAATGATATCCGATTACACCTTCTCGGATGTCAACCAAGACACCATCCCTCTTGCTCCTGCGGACGCCATGCAGTTTGGCCAGACACTCCCGCGCCTCCTCACCAAACTGCACCGCGCCAACGACAGGTTTTGTCCAGTGTATATGTCCAAGATTGACCTCGCCGATGGCTTCTACCGCGTCCGATTGCACCCGGACGACACCATGAAGCTAGGAGTCCTGTTCCCCTCTCGCCCCGGGGAAGCTCCGCTCATTGGCATCCCACTCACCAACCCTATGGGGTGGAAATCCAGTCCTCCCAACTTCTGTGCCTTCACTGAAACCATTGCAGACTTGGCCAATGCCACTCTTGCCACCGGACTTGCCGAGGCCCGGCTCACCCCCCATCGGTTGGATCTCCCATCTGAAACCATCCCTGTCGCGCCTCCCATTGAGCCACCCGCTCCGGCCCCCCAGACGCCGCCTCCTCCTCCCCCTACGGCCTCCACGCCGCCCCTCACCCCCCCTAGTAGCACCACTCCCAGCAAGTCGCCGGTTCGCTACTGGGATGTCTATGTGGATGACTTCTGTGGCCTTGCCCAGGGCAACCAGTGGACACGCCGCGCCATCAAGCGCGTTCTCTTCCAATCCCTTGACACAGTCTTCCGGCCCCTCGATGCCACTGACACTCCCTTCCGGCAGGAGCCTGCTTCCCTCAAGAAAATGCTCCAAGGGGACGCCACTTGGACCACCAAGAAAGTTATCCTCGGCTGGCTCATTGATTCCGTCAACAAAACCATCAGCCTTCCTCCCCATCGGGTGGCCTGCCTCCACGAGATTCTCCACTCCATCTCATCCACCCAGCGCCATGTCCCCCTCAAGCAATGGCACCAAGTCCTTGGGGAGCTCCGGTCAATGGCGCTGGCCATTCCGGGCTCCATTGGCCTCTTCTCCATTCTCCAGGAGGCCTTCTGCCACCAGGAACCGGGCCAGCAGCGCCTCCGGCTCACCAAGCGCGTCCACAGCTTCCTTTGCGACTTCCAATGGCTGGCCAATGATCTCTCCAACCGGCCTACCTCCATTGCCGAACTCGTGCCGGATACCTTCCCTGCCACCTTGGGCGCCTGCGATGCTTCGGGTTTGGGCATGGGGGGCATCCATTTTGTCCCCCTTCCCACGGGCGCCGTGCAGCCCGTCATGTGGCGGCATGCGTTCCCCACGTGGATCTCAGCCCAGCTCGTCTCCTTCAACAATCCTGAGGGCTCCATCACCAACAGTGACCTCGAGCTTGCCGGTTCCATTGCCCACAATGATATTCTGACCCAGGTAGCTTGTGTCCACGCCCGCACCACCCACAACTGCTATGACAACACAGCAGCTGTCTATTGGCAACGCAAAGGCGCCACTACCACCACAGGCCCTGCAGCCTACCTCCTCCGGCTCCAGTCTCTGCACCAGCGCCTCTTTCAATATGTCCCCCTTCGGGATTACATCCCGGGCCCCGCTAACCACCTTGCAGACCTCCTCTCTCGATCTGAACTCTCTGACACTGCCTTGCTCCATCACTTTAACACAACCTACCCACAGGACTTGCCCTGGACCTTATGCCACCTTCGGCCGCCCATGCATTCCACGCTGACCTTAGCGCTGTCCAGAAGACCATGCGAGCCTCAGTCACTGAGCTCTACGCCAAGCGCAAAGATGCCCATTGGGACCAATGGATTCAATTCTGTTTGTCTCAAGGTTTTGACCCGCGCCTCCAGTCCATTCAGGATCCAATCCCCATCCTCCAAGTCTTTGCCAAACGACTCCATGATGGACACCTCTCCCGTAGCCACAAGCCCATCCGATCTCGCACAGTATCGGACACCATCCGGTCAGTGGGCCAGACGCTTGCCCGCCTGGGGTCCAAAGACCCTCGAACCGATTCCACAGGCAGTCTTGACTTCCGGCTGACTGCCCAGTTCAAGGCCTATGCCAAACTGGATCCGGCACCCTCCCGGGTCAAGCCGGTCCCCATCACCCTCGTGATGCATGCCCTCCGCTTTGCATACCATGAGTCCCCTTCCCCCTCTCGCCAGGCCATTGCAAACATGATCTGCATCGCCTTCTTTTTCTGTCTCCGCCCTGGTGAGTGCCCCTGCAGCCATCTCGGCTCGCTCCCTTCGCGCGGGGGGGGCAATGGCCCTGCTCCAGGGCAAATGCAACTCTAATGTCATCAAGCTCCTTGCCAGATGGCACAGTGACTGCATGATGCGCTACTTACATCAGCAATCCCTCCCCATCTTCAAGAATCTTGCCTCTGTCATGTTCAACAATGGAACATACTCCTTCCTGCCCGAGGAATGGGTTCCGGCTGCGGACCCCACTCCTGCTGGCAGCTCTCGTTGAGGCACCCTGGCGCCTCTTCCCTCCCTCACTCTGCTCCAAGCTCACGCGCGCTCGCGCTCACGCTCACGCTCTCCACGCCGTTCCCACCCGGTGGCGTATGGCCCAATGGCAGAAAAGGCTTAACAGCCAGAGGCTTAACCGCCCAAGCTGTTAAGCCCGACTGTACGCCGGTGTGAGTGGGCAAAGCAAACCGCTAGCCCTGCTTAACCCACCAACCCACCAATGAACTACAAGCATTTCACATCCATTACTACAAGTAGGTTAGCTACTGAAGCTATCACAAACGTAGCGCGTGATAGTTGATGTAGCAAACCGGATGAGGGGAATGGTAGTGAAGTACAGACCAGCCGGGGAACCACCTTGAGTATACAGCGCACGTACTTCGCGAAAGATCTCACTGTATCAGCAATCAGCAACATTGGTGCGTACCATATCCCCGGAACATTCCCTGTAGGTACGACAGTACAAATCTTACTGGGAATTCTGCAAGCAGCGAATTCTGCAAGCGTAAAATTCTGCAAGCAAATCTCTGCAAATACAGGCTAAGCGCAAGCAAATCTCTGCAAATACAGGCTAAGGGCTAACAAGCCTGTAGAGAATTCCCCCAGCAAAATACAAGCCCACAGCTCACTCTTTTGCTCCTAAACCGATTAGTAGTAGAATAAATAAATAGCCCGCCACGCCTGCCCGCAGAAAAGGCTTAACAGCCAGAGGCTTAACCGCCCAAGCTGTTAAGCCCGACTGTACGCCGGTGTGTGTGGGCAAAGCAAACCTCTAGCCCTGCTTAACCCACCAACCCACCAATGAACTACAAGAATTTCACATCCATTACTACAAGTAGGTTAGCTACTGAAGCTATCACAAACGTAGCGCGTGATAGCAACTTTGTCACATAGAATGCCCAAAATGTTGTGGTTTGACTCTCCAAATGGCAAAAATGAGGGTATTTTTGGTGCAATTTCTGGGCACAAACTTACTTATTGGGTAATGACTCCAAAAGTATCCGGTCCAAGCCATGAATACATTTATCAGGACTCATCAAATGCATATTGGGAACAACTTTGTCACACAGAATGATGCTGGAAATGTTGTGGTTTGACTCTCCATATGGCAAACATGAGGGTATTTTTGGTGCAATTCCAGGGCACAAACAGTCTCATTTGGTAATGACTACCAAAGTTTTTGTACCAGGCCATGAATGCATATCACATGACTTACGAAATGCATGTTGGGAACAACTTTTAAATGCATATTGGGAACAACTTTGCCACACACAGTACAGAAAATGTTGTGGTTTGTAGATACAAATGGCACACAAGACAGTACGGTATGTTAGGTGCAGTCTACGAGATTCTACATGTGACTAGAGGATTGAAATACATAACCTTAGTGTGATCAAAAGTTTCCCTTCTGAAAAAATTATGGCGCGGGAGGGCTGGCTGGCACAGGTACGTGATCTACTTCTACAAATATATAACAGCGCGCCCAAGCCAGACAACACACAGAAGAAGTTAGGGCAAACAACATAGTACAGAACCCACGGAAAAACTCTACACACAAAACATCGTACACATACTACACGAAACACCGTACACACACACACACACGACACACACAACACAAAACACCGTACACAACCCGACAAAATTATTAGTACACACACAAAACCACACAAAAAGAAACACATGATTCTTGATCGACACCGTATTCAGAAAATAAAATAAAAAAATATGAATGCTATCAGAAAGACACGACGAAGCAAAAAATCCGAGGGGAAGACCCTTCGAAACAACAAAACCATCCGGCCAGGTGATCATCAAAATACAGGGGACAACAACGGTAAGAAAAAAGAGTGAAAACAAACACCGCAATTACTAACAAAGTGTGTAACAGTAATACCAAAACTATGAGCGCATCAAAGGGCAACAGTAAAAAAAATGGTACCGACAACACAATTTCTACTACTACAAACACGGAAGAACAAAACACCATCAACCAGAGTAACGAACCAGCACTGAGCATTACCAACACAACCACCACTACAGTAATGAACCAACAGAAAGAAGGAACAAAAACCAATGTGGTAGAGAAAACATCTAACAGAGAATGCTACGATTTAGAGGATGTTGCGGAACGTGTCATGAAAAAAATCCAATATGACAAATTGGCACAGGAAGTGGCAAAACACTTACGACAACAAGAGAGGGAACCACATATAGGGGTGGGAAAGGTAGTAATGGTACCTAAACAAACGGAGGCAACAATGCAGGGAGAGGGGACTGATAATGCCAGCGACACAAGAGAACGAGCAGTAAGTACAATTACAGACGAATATGGGCTTATAACAGACAACGATATGCTTAAGGCTTTGAGTGATATGACTGAAACACTGGACAAGCAGCTAAGAGATTACATCAAAAAACATTGGTACCACAACATGAAGTTCCCTATCAATGACAACATAACGTCGCATGTAATACAAAAAGCTGTTCAAGCAAGTGCGGTTATGAAGCCACCAAATATTCCACTTGCGTCATTCTGTTCCTTTTACAGGAAACGAGTAGGGACAGTACTGACTGCATTGAGACACAACTCACAAACATTAGCGAGAAAAAACTGGATAGGTAAATACAGGTGGGAGAATTGGTTGTTGAAATTAGGAATTTTGGAATCTATTTATGGTCCGACAACACTAACATGCTGCCCGTTGATACTGATGATACTTCCGTACAGACGATTACAGAAAAGGTCAAGTCCCTATCACATTCCCTGGTACTGTTGCAGTTATTCAAGACACAGAATATGAGGACACAGGTATTTTAAACCCTCAATACAGAACATACAAAGACGCGAAAGATGAAGATTTTTATTATTTTGTTACAAGAATCATGTTGGCAATCAATCCGACAAATTCCAATTTCAAACAACGGAAGGAGAGGCACTTGCTGAGTGATATATTTTCTATAGCAGATGAAGCATTTGCATTGGTACTGATCTACAATGAGCATCATGTATGGGTGAACCAGCAGCGGCGAAAGGGTGATGCCTCAATTCCGCGACAAAAAAAAATTCTGCAATTCAGACAGTGGAAGCAGAAATGGATGAATGGAGGAAGGACGAGAGTTGTTCAGTGACTTGTGCGACAAAATTGGCGAGATACGAAAACACCCAGAAACAGGAAGGAAATTGGAAGAAATGATGAGGGAGAGATTTAGGAACAAAAGTTCAACAGATTACACCAACAATAAGCATGGCGATGCAAATATTACTAGTAGCAGCTCCACTAATTGTAGTGGACCAAAAAAGAAAAAGAAAAGAAACGTCTATATTGATCCGGCAATAGCAGCATCGATGAATGAAAGTTTATCTATTGGTGAACTAATGTAGAAAATAACAGTACATACATAATACAAACCTACTAATAATCTTGAACTTAATTTTGAGAATATTAGAAATTATGGAGGATTCGTAATACGTTGCAATAGGAATAAATCAAGCATAATAGAATCTACATTTTAAAAAGGGAATATTGTAGTCGAGAAATAGAATTCACAATTAGGAGAGCAGAATCGAATTGTTATTTGGGAGATTAATATTTTGGAATTAATACTGAGTAAAGATTTCTTTTTTATTCGTGAATAGAAGTAAGTGTTGTTGGTACGGAATAATAATTGGGTTCTGCTAGAGACTGAAATAATTTATTTTTATTCGAGAGTAGAGTAATGTGCATCACGCGCACAGAAATAGTGCTGAGTTTACGTATACCCCAGTACAAGCGTCGTGAATTTCAGGGTTTCCAGAAATATTGCCGTGTTAAATTCACGCACAAAATTTGTGCGGGAGAAGTAAATTCGAACCCTGCGAAACAGTTCTCGGACGTAGCAATCTACAAGAGTAGCTTCCTACACTCTTTTTGTACTAGATACTTTCTGGTTACGGATTTGCGTAGAAATCTACGACTGTAGTTTTCTACACCTTTTTGTACAAGAAAATTTCTGGTAACCAATTTGCGTAGAAATCTACATCAGTGGCTTTCTACACCATTTTCGTACTAGATAATTTCTGGTAACAAATTTGTGTAGAAATCTACAGCAGTATCACTATTTTGGTAAATGCATGTCAAGGGACAAACATTATTCTAACATTCATACTGACTAAAGTATCAGCCTGAGACTTGTCAATATTGTTTCATAGTCTACCCCATTCATAGTGTGAGCAATATTCATCCTCGTCACACAAACGAGATTCAGGGTTATTTCAGAATCACGCGCATATTTGGGTCGAACTCCACTGGTCCCCCTTTGTAATTTCACCCTATTTATTAAAATTAATGTCGAACTCATAATATTTTTATGCACATTTCATTTTCCTACCCCACTGGCATCTGTTTCCGAAGTAGTGGCATGTTACTGAATTTTATGCCTGAAACAAACAGTGCATGGTCGCAATTTTTCAATCTCAATCGTTTCTCCATTTTTATTGTTATTACTGGCTATCGTACGGCTTCAGCAGTAACGATGGTCCGCACTCCCAAATATCAGGTATATTGTTTACGTTGCTACCGTGACTCTCCTTTGATCACTACTGGTTACGGAAAGCAGAAGGTTACCAAGAAGAAGAAACCCCCCTTGTTTACAGCGCGACGAAGAAAGAAAACGGGAGTAGTTGTTTCTCCCGGTCTTCGGGACCATATTGTGAATGACGCATCATGCTATTCTTATTTCACGCAATCTTCGGGGATAGTAGATTTTGCATCATGCATATTCATTAGAAAAAAGAGGAAGAAGCTTGAGGATGTTAGTCAACAATTAGGTCTAACGAACACCCGTAACGGTCCACAGAGTAGTGACGGCGCATTACCAGAGTTGCTCGACAATCAAGTTATGTATGACCCTTCTGTCGAATCGATTGGGCGTGCCTTGATTGGTCAGGAATTATCAAACATAGAGGATGACGATGATTCTGTCTCCGAAGACAATTTTTTCTTCCCTAACAATGACGATGAGGAAGAAGGAAGTGAGATCATAGAGGCCCCCCACTCTTCGATTGTCAATGATGAAGAAGGCATCAACATTGATGTTGACGATTCCCATCGTGCTTCAAACACGCTATTAATTACGACACCCAATGTAGGTAGGAACATATCTGACGAATTGAAGGTCAAGATCAAGTTAATGAAAATCATGCGGAATCATAGCATACCATTAGTTGCCGAGAAGGAATTGTATGAATGGGCTATTGAATCGGAGCGGCTTAATTTATTTTCATGGACTAAAGGCAATCTCATAAAGACCAGGGCAAGTGTTATGAAGGAGATTTCCGCAACTGTGCCTGAAATAAAAGGCGATGGGTTTGAACCTCATCTTATTGACTGGTGTTCTAAGAAATCACAGAATGCTGATGTTTCCAGTCGCAAACAAATCTACGTCCGGTCGTTCCAAAAAGCACTTCATTCCCTATTAACAAATGTGACTTTGGTGAAGGAAGATAATCTGTCATTCCCCCATGCTGAAGACCCCACCTTACCCGTCCGTTATCCAGAACTTCAAGGGAATATTGATATTGACGAACTGCATCACGGTGAATGGTGGATCAACACTTGGGAGAAGAGATGCAAATCTGGATCGAATGAAATTCTGGTTCCTATTATTCTCTACATGGATGGAATTGCAATTGACAATAGTGGTCAAACCACTCTTACCCCACTGAACATGACTCTTGGCATATTCAACACCCTAACTCGAAACTCCCGGCCGGATGCGTGGGAGGCTATATACTATCACCCAACATGTCCCGGTGATAAAGGTGCCGAATCAATTGACAATGTGAACAATCTTCACTCTGGCCTTCGTTTTGCTCTTTCATCTTTGAAAGATGCCTGCAACCAAACGGATGGTATTGAATGGTCTAATTTGCCGTGGAACAAGAAGAAATGGTCGGTTCGAATGAAATTTGCGGTTGCTTATTTCATAGGTGATACTCCCCAGCACGACCAACTTTGTGGTCATTATCAAACATCGAATTCAAAGATGATCTGTAGGCATTGCAATTGTCCCAGAGCACTTGGTATTAACGCTCGTGTGAATGTTTTGAAGGTTCCTGTTTCAGTTGAAACTGGTAACATGCAAGTGTCTAAGCACCAAAATGGGGAAGAGTACCAATCCATTCGGCTCTGGAACATATCTGATTTTACTGCTCCAATGGTTGGCGAAGGAGTGAATGTTGAACAGTATTTCAAAAACATTTCTCACCATGGTGTACATAACGGCAACGCTTTTTATGATCTTGATTTTGGGGAAAACCCACATAATATTCATCTAGCGTCTCCCGGAGAGAGACTCCATATGCACCAACTTGGTTGCGCAAAGCGTGCAGCAGAGACGTTCCGCGAGGACTTTTTAGGCAATAACCAGCGGCTTCTTGGTGAGATGGAAAGGTTAGCCAGTTACTACGGTGGTGCTGTCCAGAGGCAA
This sequence comes from Pseudo-nitzschia multiseries, assembly GCA_037355745.1. Classification (NCBI taxonomy): domain Eukaryota; phylum Bacillariophyta; class Bacillariophyceae; order Bacillariales; family Bacillariaceae; genus Pseudo-nitzschia; species Pseudo-nitzschia multiseries. The sequence continues at coordinate 4,178,170 of CM074784.1, read as the reverse complement.
TCCGATCGTGACTTCCCACGAACCAATTTTTCAGAATCAATACATACAGCGAAGAAGGAGGGTAACCAGTACATTGGAATGCTTTATATTCAGATGCTGTCACTTCTGTCTGCTGGAGGTCGTCAATTGTTGTTGTCTCGAAAGACTCCTTCCAATCTCGAGAACAAGAGCAGAAAGTGTGAAGAGGAAATTGACCGACGTATTTACGCCATTGAGTTGTTGTTGGGTATGGAAGAGTTCCTAAAGTATGCTGGAACGTTCGACGAGGTTTTCAAACAAGACAAGAAAGGTGTTTTGAATGTGGACAAAATGGTTGTTCTTTTCATTAACTGTATAAATAACAATCTTCAACGAAGTAAGGGAGAGGGTAACAATCTTGTGAAGAATCACATGTATTTTCATTTATCACAGTACATGAGATTATTTGGTCCTCCAACTGGGTGGGACTCTGCCGCGAGTGAGAGCAATCATAAAACTGAAGTGAAGGGTCCTGCTAAGAGAACTCAACGAAACAAGTCCACACTTATCAAGCAAACTTGCAACCGAGTGATGGAGTATCGAACTATTGATCGACTTGACCGTGAATTCGATTTGTTCGAACATAGACCCATAACCGGACCAAATCATCCTAAGGAGGGTGGTTGGTCAGGTGGGTCTTCGTTTTGGATTGGTGTGATGAATGGTCTCCCTTACATGAAGTGGGATGAAAAAAAAAACTCAAGTTTACCCTGGTTTCCATCTGATGTTCTCAAATTTTGTTGTGACGTGGTCCTACCGGCTGTGGGCAGCAGCAAGGTTTTTGGAACCACGGAGCACAAGAGGTATGACCAATCTCGCGAGATGAAATTATTGTTTCGTGCCCACCCATCGTTTAAGTCTGATTCTGGACAATTGTCCAATGTATGGTACGATTGGGCTAATTTTCAACTCGACCTCCTTGATGGACGTGGACTGAAAGTTTATCCATGTCAGATTCTGTGCCTGCTTTACCTCGAAGGTCCGTTCCCCGTGGGTAGCTCCGTTAGTGGTTTCGAATTAGTGCACGATGGTTATTATGCCGTCGCTCGTTGCTTTGTTTCTGCAGACCCCATACCGAGCAAGAGGGACAAAGGAAAAAAACACCATCATGCGTTGGTAAAGCTAGGTGAGCTTCGGAACAAATTGTATTTGTTCGACTGCAACGCCATTGAGTCCGAAGCTGCCGTTGTTAGAAACCATGGTAGTCCTGACCAATATTTTGTGCTGGGTAATCGTGAACAATGGTTGTTTAATTTCCGCGAGACAATGGCTTCACTGGAAAAGAAGGATTTACAATCAATAGTACGAGATGGTGAAAACAGCACATGACTTCAATGAACAAGTTTATTATCTTTTCCCGTGTTTTGGATTGTATACTAGTATGGTACAATCATACCCCCCTTCTCAGATGTATTTTGCGTTTTTTTATTTTCTGTAACGGCGTTGCACCAAATGCCCTTTTCCCGTGTTTTGAATGGTATACTAGTATAATACAATCATACCCCCTTATCATGTGTATTTTGCGTTTTTCTATTATCTGCAACTGCGTTGCACCAAATGCCCTTTTCCCGTGTTTTGGATGCTGGTTTTCCTGTATATTTTGTGTTTTTCTATTTTCTGCAACGGCGTTGCACAAAATGCCGTTTTCCCGTATTTTGGATGGTATACTAGTACAGTACAATCATACCCACCTTTTCATGTGTAATTTGCGTTTATCTATTTTCTGCAACGGCGTTGCACCAAATGCCCTTTTCCCGTTTTTTGGATTGTATACTAGTATGGTACAATCATACCCCCCTTCTCATGTTTATTTACCGTTTTTCTATATTCTGCAACGGCGTTGCACCAAATGCCCTTTTCCCGTTTTTTGGATTGTATACTAGTATGGTACAATCATACCCCCCTTCTCATGTTTATTTAGCGTTTTTCTATATTATGCAACGGCGTTGCACCAAATGCCCTGTTTCTGTATTTTGGATGGTATACTAGTACGGTACAGTCATACCCCCCTTTTCATGTGTATTTTGCGTTTTTCTATTTTCTGCAACGGCGTTGCACGAAATGCCCTTTTTCCGTATTTTCGATGGTATACTAGTTTCCTATTTCTTCTCTGCTTCATAGCTCTTTCTGAATTTCTCATGGTCAACAAGGATGCCGTTGCCGATGGAGTAGTAGATGAATTGCTGAAGATTGCGGTTGCTGTTGCTGACGATGTGTCAAATCGTATGCTGCCACGGGATGTGTTGGAGGAGGAGGAGTGCTGTTGATGCCGATGCAGATGCCGATGCCAATGGTTCAATCGTTCCTGTTGGTGGCTGTTGCTTTTGCTTTGCGTTTTGATCGTTCCCGGTTTCGGTTGGTTCGATCGTTCCGGTTTGCTCAATTGCTGTTGATTGCTCTCTGTTGCCGCTCCGTGTTGCTTGCTATCTGCCGCCGCTATTGTTGTTACCGCTGCCATTTGCAATTCGATTGTGGTTGCTGTTGCTGGTCTATGAAAACATGTAATATTTGAACAAAATGGGTGAGTATCTATTGATGTAGTACTGGTAGAGTAAATTATAACAACAGAATAATATAATCTACATGCTGACCTACACAGTTGGCGTCCGATCAATTCGTTGCTAACGATTTGTTGCTCTGATCTGTTGTTCCACCTCAACGGGAGATTCGCTGCACCTCTATTGTTCCGATTCCTGTTCCGGTCCGATGTTGCAGCCTCCAGCAGGGAAGAAGAAGATGCACCTCCAGCGACACCAGGAAAGATTCGCCGAGCCTCTATTGTTCCGATTTGTTATTCCGATCCGTCCCTATGAAAATAAGAAGAAAAAATAGAAGTGAGGAAAAAGAACATCATCATCAATGCAACAGGCAGGCAGCAATGTCTATCTATCTCACGTTGTTGCCTTCCACTTGGTGCTGCCTTCGATTCCAATCGTTGTTGCCAATATGTTGTTCCGACAATCGTTGTTGGTGCTGCCGTTGATTTGCAGACTTGTAGTAATTCCTATGTCACGAAAAACAGGGACTTGTTCCTGTTGATATATAGGCAATTGATGCAGATTTTGTGCTTTCAAGATGTTTATGTAAGGCGGCCGTCCAAACAAGAATATCTTTCCAGCAACTAATCCCTAATCGAATGCTTTCTACTTCTTTTGCAGTACAAGGCTGTTATTTCGGACTGAAATATCTGAGAACGGATCGTTGTGCTCGTGACATCGTCGCCCTAAGGCATGTGACGAAGAGGGTCGGATCCCACGTTCTCGGACGAAGTGTTGCTTGCAAGAAACAACACTCTACTCAGATAAGTTGGAAAATGAGCTCGGTCAATTTGATTCGAAAGTGAACTAAATTCACTTTTCGAACAGTGTGAGTGATTTTACAGTGCACTTTTTTCTTAGTACTGAATCTACATGACGTGCTAGTGCTGAATGCTGTATGTGATCCGTTTGAATTTTTTGAACGTTTGAACGTTCGAACGTTCGAACGTTCGAACGTTGAACGTGTATGTGATCCGTTTGAATTTTTTGAACGTTGAACGTTCAACGTTCGAACGTTTGAACAAATGTTCGAATTATTTTGGAATTAGTACTGAATCTACATGCTAGCAACGATTTTTTTCTTCGTACGTACTTCGAATTTTTTCTTTTTCTTCGTACATACTTAGGGTTAGGGTTAAGGTTAGGGTTAGGGCTTCGAATTTTTTTCTTCATACGTACTTAAGTAGAACTTATTGGGTAATGACTAAAATTATTCTAAAATTCATACTGACTAAAGTATCAGCCTGTTTCTTGTCCAGTTTGTTTCATAGTCTACCCGATCCATAGTATGAGCAATATTCATCCTGAAATTGCAGTCAATGGCACACATTTGCACTCAAAACTACCAAGGACTCACTATTTTGGTACATGCATGTCCAGGGGGGACAAAAATTATTCTAAAATTCATACTGACTAAAGTATCAGCCTGTTTCTTGTCCGGTTTGTTTCATAGTTTACCCCATCCATAGTATGAGCAATATATATCCTGAAATTGCAGCCAATGTCACACATTTGCACTCTAAAACTGACTAGGACTCACTATTTTGGTACATGCATGTCCAGGGACAAAAATTATTATAAAATTCATACTCACTAAAGTATCAGCCTGTTTCTTGTCCAGTTTGTTTCATAGTCTACCCCATCCATAGTATGAACACTATTCATCCTGAAATTGCAGTCAATGTCACACATTTGCACTCTAAAACTGACTAGGACTCACTATTTTGGTACATGCATGTCCAGGGGGGACAAACATTATTCTAAAATTCATACTCACTAAAGTATCAGCCTGTTTCTTGTCCAGTTTGTTTCATAGTCTACCCCATCCATAGTATGAACACTATTCATCCTGAAATTGCAGTCAATGTCACACATTTGCACTCTAAAACTGACTAGGACTCACTATTTTGGTACATGCATGTCCAGGGGGGACAAACATTATTCTAAAATTCATACTCACTAAAGTATCAGCCTGTTTCTTGTCCAGTTTGTTTCATAGTCTACCCCATCCATAGTATGAACACTATTCATCCTGAAATTGCAGTCAATGCCACACATTTGCACTCTAAAACTGACTAGGACTCACTATTTTGGTACATGCATGTCCAGGGACAAACATTATTCTAAAATTCATACTGACTAAAGTATCAGCCTGTTTCTTGTCCAGTTTGTTTCATAGTCTACCCCATCCATAGTATGAGCAATATTCATCCTGAAATTGCAGCCAATGCCACACATTTGCACTCTAAAACTGACTAGGACTCACTATTTTGGTACATGCATGTCCAGGGACAAACATTATTCTAAAATTCATACTGACTACTAAAGTATCAGCCTGTTTCTTGTCCGATTTGTTTCATAGTCTACCCCATCCATAGTATGAACACTATTCATCCTGAAATTGCAGTCAATGCCACACATTTGCACTCAAAACCGACTAGGACTCACTATTTTGGTACATGCATGTCCAGGGACAAACATTATTCTAAAATTGACACTGACTAAAGTATCAGCCTGTTTCTTGTCCGGTTTGTTTCATAGTCTACCCCATCCATAGTATGAACACTATTCATCCTGAAATTGCAGTCAATGTCACACATTTGCACTCTAAAACTGACTAGGACTCACTATTTTGGTACATGCATGTCCAGGGACAAACATTATTCTAAAATTCATACTGACTAAAGTATCAGCCTGTTTCTTGTCCAGTTTGTTTCATAGTCTACCCCATCCATAGTATGAACACTATTCATCCTGAAATTGCAGCCAATGTCACACATTTGCACTCTAAAACTGACTAGGACTCACTATTTTGGTACATGCATGTCCAAGGACAAAAATTATTCTAAAATTCATACTGACTAAAGTATCAGCCTGTTTCTTGTCCGGTTTGTTTCATAGTCTACCCCATCCATAGTATGAACACTATTCATCCTGAAATTGCAGTCAATGCCACACATTTGCACTCAAATCTGACTAGGACTCACTATTTTGGTACATGCATGTCCAGGGACAAAAATTATTCTAAAATTCATACTGACTAAAGTATCAGCCTGTTTCTTGTCCGGTTTGTTTCATAGTCTACCCCATCCATAGTATGAACACTATTCATCCTGAAATTGCAGTCAATGCCACACATTTGCACTCAAAACTGACTAGGACTCACTATTTTGGTACATGCATGTCCAGGGACAAACATTATTCTAAAATTCATACTGACTAAAGTATCAGCCTGTTTCTTGTCCAGTTTGTTTCACAGTGTACCCCATCCATTGTATGAGCAATTTTCATCCTGAAATTGAAGTCAATGGCACACATTTGCACTCTAAAACTGACTAGGACTCACTATTTTGGTACATGCATGTCCAGGGACAAACATTATTCTAAAATTCATACTGACCTAAGTATCAGCCTGTTTCTTGTCCAGTTTGTTTCATAGTCTCCCCAATCCATAGTATGAGCAATATTCATCCTGAAATTGCAGTCAATGCCACACATTTGCACTCAAAACTGACTAGGACTCACTATTTTGGTACATGCATGTCCAGGGGGGACAAAAATTATTCTAAAATTCATACTGACTAAAGTATCAGCCTGTTTCTTGTCCGGTTTGTTTCACAGTGTACCCCATCCATTGTATGAGCACTATTCATCCTGAAATTGAAGTCAATTGCACATATTTGCACTCTAAAACTGACTAGGACTCACTATTTTGGTACATGCATGTCCAGGGACAAACATTATTCTAAAATTCATACTGACCTAAGTATCAGCCTGTTTCTTGTCTGGTTTGTTTCATAGTCTCCCCAATCCATAGTATGAGCAATATTCATCCTGAAATTGCAGTCAATGCCACACATTTGCGCTCAAAACCGACTAGGACTCAATATTTTGGTACATGCATGTCCAGGGGGGACAAAAATTATTCTAAAATTCATACTGACTAAAGTATCAGCCTGTTTCTTGTCTGGTTTGTTTCATAGTCTACCCCATCCATAGTATGAACACTATTCATCCTGAAATTGCAGTCAATGCCACACATTTGCACTCAAAAACTGAGTAGGAATCACTATTTTGGTACATGCATGGCCAGGGACAAACATTACTATTATAAAATTCATACTGACTAAAGTATCAGCCTGAGACTTGTCAATATTGTTTCATAGTCTCCCCAATCCATAGTACTATGAGGAATATTCATCCAAACATTTCAGAAAATAACACACTTTTGCACTCAAAAAGTAACTGAGAAACACTATTTTGGTTACTTGTTCATACAAAAATCAAAAAACAATAACCAAAAATTACGGAGACTACCCTTTGTACACCACATCTCTACGGAGGAATCGATCCACTGGACACGTTAACATCTATATCAAGAACCAATCATATCCTGACGAGGAAAGTTACACTACTTAAAGTTAGGCTGTTTTTGATGGACTAGTACAAAAAGACGTCGGTACATTCGAAAAATGTACTCCATAGAAAATAACAAAACAACAAAAAGGGCTTTTCTTGCAACGCCGTTGCAGAAAATGAAAAGACAATAGGTACGAGAATCAATGCTTGGGCTACGTACGATTACCCTCAGTGGAACCTACGGATTGTGGTCCGCGCCAAAATTTTGAGGACTCGACATTCCAGAATATCACGGCACGCTCGAAAATAAGATAGGCAGGCGACAGTACAAGAACAACACTCACAGATAGTACAATTAGTTGAAATACAGCTATTCCTTGGAGACAGTAAATCAAGAGCTTACAGTGTGTACAGTAGGAATGAAAAAAAATTACCAAACGATGCCTACAAACAACATTATTATCATAAAAATAGCGCGCCAAATCAATCAAAGGTAAAAACGGTAAGTTTATGTGCACGAGTTAACAAAAAAATTATGGTGGAACTGAGTACTATTTGCAGTCCGGTGACAGGTAGAACCTTTGTTACCAATAACACAAACAGCCCAAACAGCAGTGTATCGGGAAGTGACCGAACAAACACAAACGATAGCCAAACATATACAACCACCAACAGTAGCAACAGAAATATTCTACAGACAACAAAACAATACGATAACGATAACTTGGAAAACAACATTGTCAAACACGTCAAAGAAAAAGCATTCAGGAAATTTAAATTCCCGCCAGAGATTACATTCGTGAAGGCGACGATATTCAAAATTGTAAAACAAGCAAATAACAATGAAATACCAAATACGATTGATATAAAAGACCAAAAGTGGAGTGGAATTTATTGCCGTGCAGTGACTGCGTGTAGGCACAATGCTCAAACTCTTGCCAGGAAAAACTACAAAGGTACGCAACCAACAAGAAAATGATTGCCGGCATGCAATCGTTCATAAGCCATTCTAACATTTTGGTCGTATGAACACTGACACGTAGACGATAAAAGAAACAACCTGATACCAGATAGTTTCCCAGGAACGGTTCTAATCACGGACACACAAGACGTTAACTCAGAAAATAGGTACCAATTGCACGAAGACTATCGGCGGAACAATTCACCAGAATTCAAATACTTCATGAAAAGAATTCTTGGAGCGGTGTCACCAAAACAGACAGACTTCAAAAGAAAATCAGTCAGAATGACAATCAGTAACATTTTCACCCCAAGCGATGAAGCTTTTGCATTGCTTTTCCTTTACAACGACTACGACTCGTGGATAAACACAACAAAGGGCACGAGGTTGAGAAAAAAATTCACTGACGGTAAGTCTGGAAATAAGGAGGGGTGGAGTAACGAGGGACAAGATCTTTACGAATACCTAGTAAGCGAATTAGAAGAACGAAGGGAGGAACAACAGTCAAAAGAATTAGAGACGGAAATACTTAAAATGTACCAAAAGCAAAATGGCAATCGTAAACAACAAGATAAGGAGGAGAACAAAGAGGGAAAAACACGGAAGCGAAAACGTACCTTGGTTGAGATTCTAGGCGAAGATGATGAGGACTACAAATTTTTCATGGAATACAATAAAAACGAACAAGAGTAATGGATGATATCAACATCAATAGTAGAACGGCTAGTTCATTATTATTTTATGGTTAGCACAATATTGTTCCGGGTCTTCTGTTCGAATATAATACAATAAACAAGATAATTTCAAAGGCTAATAAAATACTTTCGTATTTGTTACAAAATATGTTTGTTGTATTTCCGTATTTGATAAGCGTATCGTGAATATTGTAAAATGTCGGAGAGTATTGCAAATGCGGATAAAATATTTTCTTATTAGTACAAAAATATGGTTGTTGGAATTTGATATTCGATAAATGTAGTGTGAGTATTGTGAAAGCAACATAACAGAATACATTGCTGGTTATCAAGAAGCTCCTATATTTGTTCAGAAAATGGTATCAACGCTACGACAATATCAGTGTACATAGAGGATATTATTACAAAAGATGAGTTTCGTGTGGAAAATAACAAAAATTAAATGGCGAGTAAATATTAACGGGGTAAGCATGAAACAAAATTGTAGAATAGAAAAATTTGGAAGCAACCATGAAACAGGGGGTGAAAATATGGATAGGAAAATAGTCCTACTTGAAATTGTTGCGTGCAAAAATAGGTAGAGAATTATTTATTGTGCGCGCAACAAAATGTTTCGGAATATTTTAAAATATCGCACGAATTTTACGAAAGCACGAGCATCGTTTATGTGACGCTGAAATTGCAGTCAATGTCACACATTTGCACTCAAAAACTGACTAGGACTCACTATTTTGGTACATGAATGTCCAGGGACAAAATTTATTCTAAAATTCATACTGACTAAAGTATCAGCCTGTTTCTTGTCCAGTTTGTTTCGCAGTGTACTACCCCATCCATAGTAGGAACATTATTTATCCTGAAATTGCAGTCAATGTGACACATTTGCACTCAAAACTGACTAGGACTCACTATTTTGGTACATGCATGTCAAGGGACAAACATTATTCTAAAATCCATAGTGACTAAAGTATCAGCATGATACTTGTCCAGTTTGTTTCATAGTCTACCCCATTCATAGTATGAGCAATATTCATCCTGAAATTGCAGCCAATGCCACACATATGCACTCAAAAACTGACTAGGACTCACTATTTTGGTACATGCATGTCCAGGGACAAAATTTATTCTAAAATTCATACTGACTAAAGTATCAGCTTGCAACTTGTCCAGATTGTTTCATAGTCTACCCCATTCATAGTATGAGCAATATTCATCCTGAAATTGCAGCCAATGCCACACATATGCACTCAAAAACTGACTAGGACTCACTATTTTGGTACATGCATGTCCAGGGACAAACATTATTCTAAAATTCATACTGACTAAAGTATCAGCTTGCAACTTGTCCAGATTGTTTCATAGTCTACCCCATCCATAGTATGAGCAATATTCATCCTGAAATTGCAGTCAATGTCACACATTTGCACTCAAAAACTGACTAGGACTCACTATTTTGGTACATGAATGTCAAGGGACAAACATCATTATTCTAAAATTCATGCTGACTAAAGTATCAGCCTGTTTCTTGTCCAGTTTGTTTCATAGTCTACCCCATTCATAGTAGGAACATTATTTATCCTGAAATTGCAGTCAATGTGACACATTTGCACTCTAAAACTGGCTAGGACTCACTATTTTGGTACATGCATGTCCAGGGACAAACATTATTCTAAAATTCATACTGACTAAAGTATCAGCTTGCAACTTGTCCAGATTGTTTCATAGTCTACCCCATTCATAGTGTGAGCAATATTCATCCTGAAATTGCAGTCAATGTCACACATTTGCACTCAAAAACTGACTAGAACTCACTATTTTGGTACATGAATGTCAAGGGACAAACATCATTATTCTAAAATTCATGCTGACTAAAGTATCAGCCTGTTTCTTGTCCAGTTTGTTTCATAGTCTACCCCATTCATAGTAGGAACATTATTTATCCTGAAATTGCAGTCAATGTCACACATTTGCACTCAAAACTGACTAGGACTCACTATTTTGGTACATGCATGTCCAGGGACAAACATTATTCTAAAATCCATACTGACTAAAGTATCAGCCTGTTTCTTGTCCAGTTTGCTTCATAGTCTACCCCATTCATAGTAGGAACATTATTTATCCTGAAATTGCAGTCAATGCCACACATTTGCACTCAAAAACTGACTAGGACTCACTATTTTGGTACATGCATGTCCAGGGACAAAAATTATTCTAAAATTCATACTGACTAAAGTATCAGCCTGTTTCTTGTCCAGTTTGCTTCATAGTCTACCCCATTCATAGTATGAACACTATTCATCCTGAAATTGCAGTCAATGCCACACATTTGCACTCAAAATCTGACTAGGACTCACTATTTTGGTACATGCATGTCCAGTGGGGACAAAAATTATTCTAAAATTCATACTGACTAAAGTATCAGCCTGTTTCTTGTCCAGTTTGTTTTGTAGTGTACCCCATCCATAGTATGAACACTATTCATCCTGAAATTGCAGTCAATGCCACACATTTGCACTCAAAACTACCTAGGACTCACTATTTTGGTACATGCATGTCAAGGGACAAAATTTATTCTAAAATCCATACTGACTAAAGTATCAGCCTGTTTCTTGTCCAGTTTGTTTCGCAGTGTACTACCCCATCCATAGTAGGAACATTATTTATCCTGAAATTGCAGTCAATGTGACACATTTGCACTCAAAACTGACTAGGACTCACTATTTTGGTACATGCATGTCCAGGGACAAAAATTATTCTAAAATTCATACTGACTAAAGTATCAGCCTGTTTCTTGTCCAGTTTGCTTCATAGTCTACCCCATTCATAGTATGAACACTATTCATCCTGAAATTGCAGTCAATGCCACACATTTGCACTCAAAATCTGACTAGGACTCACTATTTTGGTACATGCATGTCCAGTGGGGACAAAAATTATTCTAAAATTCATACTGACTAAAGTATCAGCCTGTTTCTTGTCCAGTTTGTTTTGTAGTGTACCCCATCCATAGTATGAACACTATTCATCCTGAAATTGCAGTCAATGCCACACATTTGCACTCAAAACTACCTAGGACTCAATATTTTGGTACATGCATGTCAAGGGACAAAATTTATTCTAAAATCCATACTGACTAAAGTATCAGCCTGTTTCTTGTCCAGTTTGTTTCGCAGTGTACTACCCCATCCATAGTAGGAACATTATTTATCCTGAAATTGCAGTCAATGTGACACATTTGCACTCAAAACTGACTAGGACTCACTATTTTGGTACATGCATGTCCAGGGACAAAAATTATTCTAAAATTCATACTGACTAAAGTATCAGCCTGATACTTGTCCAGTTTGTTTCATAGTCTACCCCATTCATAGTATGAGCAATATTCATCCTGAAATTGCAGTCAATGTCACACATTTGCACTCAAAAACTGACTAGGACTCACTATTTTGGTACATGAATGTCCAGGGACAAAATTTATTCTAAAATTCATACTGACTAAAGTATCAGCCTGTTTCTTGTCCAGTTTGTTTCGCAGTGTACTACCCCATCCATAGTAGGAACATTATTTATCCTGAAATTGCAGTCAATGTGACACATTTGCACTCAAAACTGACTAGGACTCACTATTTTGGTACATGCATGTCAAGGGACAAACATTATTCTAAAATCCATAGTGACTAAAGTATCAGCATGATACTTGTCCAGTTTGTTTCATAGTCTACCCCATTCATAGTATGAGCAATATTCATCCTGAAATTGCAGCCAATGCCACACATATGCACTCAAAAACTGACTAGGACTCACTATTTTGGTACATGCATGTCCAGGGACAAAATTTATTCTAAAATTCATACTGACTAAAGTATCAGCTTGCAACTTGTCCAGATTGTTTCATAGTCTACCCCATTCATAGTATGAGCAATATTCATCCTGAAATTGCAGCCAATGCCACACATATGCACTCAAAAACTGACTAGGACTCACTATTTTGGTACATGCATGTCCAGGGACAAACATTATTCTAAAATTCATACTGACTAAAGTATCAGCTTGCAACTTGTCCAGATTGTTTCATAGTCTACCCCATCCATAGTATGAGCAATATTCATCCTGAAATTGCAGTCAATGTCACACATTTGCACTCAAAAACTGACTAGGACTCACTATTTTGGTACATGAATGTCAAGGGACAAACATCATTATTCTAAAATTCATGCTGACTAAAGTATCAGCCTGTTTCTTGTCCAGTTTGTTTCATAGTCTACCCCATTCATAGTAGGAACATTATTTATCCTGAAATTGCAGTCAATGTGACACATTTGCACTCTAAAACTGGCTAGGACTCACTATTTTGGTACATGCATGTCCAGGGACAAACATTATTCTAAAATTCATACTGACTAAAGTATCAGCTTGCAACTTGTCCAGATTGTTTCATAGTCTACCCCATTCATAGTGTGAGCAATATTCATCCTGAAATTGCAGTCAATGTCACACATTTGCACTCAAAAACTGACTAGAACTCACTATTTTGGTACATGAATGTCAAGGGACAAACATCATTATTCTAAAATTCATGCTGACTAAAGTATCAGCCTGTTTCTTGTCCAGTTTGTTTCATAGTCTACCCCATTCATAGTAGGAACATTATTTATCCTGAAATTGCAGTCAATGTCACACATTTGCACTCAAAACTGACTAGGACTCACTATTTTGGTACATGCATGTCCAGGGACAAACATTATTCTAAAATCCATACTGACTAAAGTATCAGCCTGTTTCTTGTCCAGTTTGCTTCATAGTCTACCCCATTCATAGTAGGAACATTATTTATCCTGAAATTGCAGTCAATGCCACACATTTGCACTCAAAAACTGACTAGGACTCACTATTTTGGTACATGCATGTCCAGGGACAAAAATTATTCTAAAATTCATACTGACTAAAGTATCAGCCTGTTTCTTGTCCAGTTTGCTTCATAGTCTACCCCATTCATAGTATGAACACTATTCATCCTGAAATTGCAGTCAATGCCACACATTTGCACTCAAAATCTGACTAGGACTCACTATTTTGGTACATGCATGTCCAGTGGGGACAAAAATTATTCTAAAATTCATACTGACTAAAGTATCAGCCTGTTTCTTGTCCAGTTTGTTTTGTAGTGTACCCCATCCATAGTATGAACACTATTCATCCTGAAATTGCAGTCAATGCCACACATTTGCACTCAAAACTACCTAGGACTCACTATTTTGGTACATGCATGTCAAGGGACAAAATTTATTCTAAAATCCATACTGACTAAAGTATCAGCCTGTTTCTTGTCCAGTTTGTTTCGCAGTGTACTACCCCATCCATAGTAGGAACATTATTTATCCTGAAATTGCAGTCAATGTGACACATTTGCACTCAAAACTGACTAGGACTCACTATTTTGGTACATGCATGTCCAGGGACAAAAATTATTCTAAAATTCATACTGACTAAAGTATCAGCCTGTTTCTTGTCCAGTTTGCTTCATAGTCTACCCCATTCATAGTATGAACACTATTCATCCTGAAATTGCAGTCAATGCCACACATTTGCACTCAAAATCTGACTAGGACTCACTATTTTGGTACATGCATGTCCAGTGGGGACAAAAATTATTCTAAAATTCATACTGACTAAAGTATCAGCCTGTTTCTTGTCCAGTTTGTTTTGTAGTGTACCCCATCCATAGTATGAACACTATTCATCCTGAAATTGCAGTCAATGCCACACATTTGCACTCAAAACTACCTAGGACTCAATATTTTGGTACATGCATGTCAAGGGACAAAATTTATTCTAAAATCCATACTGACTAAAGTATCAGCCTGTTTCTTGTCCAGTTTGTTTCGCAGTGTACTACCCCATCCATAGTAGGAACATTATTTATCCTGAAATTGCAGTCAATGTGACACATTTGCACTCAAAACTGACTAGGACTCACTATTTTGGTACATGCATGTCCAGGGACAAAAATTATTCTAAAATTCATACTGACTAAAGTATCAGCCTGATACTTGTCCAGTTTGTTTCATAGTCTACCCCATTCATAGTATGAGCAATATTCATCCTGAAATTGCAGTCAATGTCACACATTTGCACTCAAAAACTGACTAGGACTCACTATTTTGGTACATGAATGTCCAGGGACAAAATTTATTCTAAAATTCATACTGACTAAAGTATCAGCCTGTTTCTTGTCCAGTTTGTTTCGCAGTGTACTACCCCATCCATAGTAGGAACATTATTTATCCTGAAATTGCAGTCAATGTGACACATTTGCACTCAAAACTGACTAGGACTCACTATTTTGGTACATGCATGTCAAGGGACAAACATTATTCTAAAATCCATAGTGACTAAAGTATCAGCATGATACTTGTCCAGTTTGTTTCATAGTCTACCCCATTCATAGTATGAGCAATATTCATCCTGAAATTGCAGCCAATGCCACACATATGCACTCAAAAACTGACTAGGACTCACTATTTTGGTACATGCATGTCCAGGGACAAAATTTATTCTAAAATTCATACTGACTAAAGTATCAGCTTGCAACTTGTCCAGATTGTTTCATAGTCTACCCCATTCATAGTATGAGCAATATTCATCCTGAAATTGCAGCCAATGCCACACATATGCACTCAAAAACTGACTAGGACTCACTATTTTGGTACATGCATGTCCAGGGACAAACATTATTCTAAAATTCATACTGACTAAAGTATCAGCTTGCAACTTGTCCAGATTGTTTCATAGTCTACCCCATCCATAGTATGAGCAATATTCATCCTGAAATTGCAGTCAATGTCACACATTTGCACTCAAAAACTGACTAGGACTCACTATTTTGGTACATGAATGTCAAGGGACAAACATCATTATTCTAAAATTCATGCTGACTAAAGTATCAGCCTGTTTCTTGTCCAGTTTGTTTCATAGTCTACCCCATTCATAGTAGGAACATTATTTATCCTGAAATTGCAGTCAATGTGACACATTTGCACTCTAAAACTGGCTAGGACTCACTATTTTGGTACATGCATGTCCAGGGACAAACATTATTCTAAAATTCATACTGACTAAAGTATCAGCTTGCAACTTGTCCAGATTGTTTCATAGTCTACCCCATTCATAGTGTGAGCAATATTCATCCTGAAATTGCAGTCAATGTCACACATTTGCACTCAAAAACTGACTAGAACTCACTATTTTGGTACATGAATGTCAAGGGACAAACATCATTATTCTAAAATTCATGCTGACTAAAGTATCAGCCTGTTTCTTGTCCAGTTTGTTTCATAGTCTACCCCATTCATAGTAGGAACATTATTTATCCTGAAATTGCAGTCAATGTCACACATTTGCACTCAAAACTGACTAGGACTCACTATTTTGGTACATGCATGTCCAGGGACAAACATTATTCTAAAATTCATACTGACTAAAGTATCAGCCTGTTTCTTGTCCAGTTTGCTTCTTAGTCTACCCCATTCATAGTAGGAACATTATTTATCCTGAAATTGCAGTCAATGTCACACATTTGCACTCAAAAACTGACTAGGACTCACTATTTTGGTGCATGAATGTCAAGGGTCAAACATTATTCTAAAATTCATACTGACTAAAGTATCAGCTTGCAACTTGTCCAGATTGTTTCATAGTCTACCCCATTCATAGTGTGAGCAATATTCATCCTGAAATTGCAGTCAATGTCACACATTTGCACTCAAAAACTGACTAGGACTCACTATTTTGGTACATGAATGTCAAGGGACAAATATCATTATTCTAAAATTCATACTGACTAAAGTATCAGCCTGTTTCTTGACTTGCACCTTAGTCGATTCTTTGCACCTCGGTCGATCGACCGATTCTTCGCACCTCAAGCGATCGCTTCGTTGCTGCGTTTGGGCTTGCGCGCAGGCTCCAAGCATGCATAGCCTCGTAGGAGTTTCATGGGGCGTTAAGCAACAGTTATTTTATTTAATTAAAAAAGAAAGGGTTCTCCATAGTTTTTGGAGAGGGATTTTGTTAAGGCCCCAATTTTGTGTCCCTCAGATCTTGACAACAAGAGATCTGTGGACTATGTCGAATAAGAGTGAATGAATCCTTACTATCTCAGCATTATGTGGGTCTATTGAGCACTTTCAGCTGATATAGGGTTGTTCAGAATTATTGGTCACAATTCAAGAATTTTCGCGCATCCTAAAAATAAATAATTTTACAGATTCTTCGTCACCCGTACTCGTACTGTAGGAAAGGAACCGATCACAAGGCTCTTTCAAATCTTTGTAGATAGAAAAGACACGATGACAAGGCCCAATAGAAATAATAGAAAAATTTGGGAACTGTGCCGAGGCCTCCAAACATTTGAAAAACCAATACTGAGGCTGTAGCCCCAGAGAGACAGTATTTTTCATGGATTGAATTAAATCACCGAGATACACCGATATATAAAAACTTGTAGATGTATTGTCTATCGCATCATCCTCACCCGCATTGCCGGATTCTGTGAGATTTCCGTTTCTGGTTATGGCCCTTGCATTCTCTTCCGTTTGTTACCATCCTGGCCCTGGAATAAATATGTGTAACTTCGGTTTGCTTGCACGTTTTTCCGCGCCTTCGTCTTATACTTGAAATCCCTAATCGAGAGAGCAACTTTCGTGTAAATCCGTAGACGATCACGTATTTCAGTCCAGTAACCTCTGTTGTCCCATTCCAGGAAGCGACCCCCGGCAGCTTCTATATCGTCGATCAACTGTTCTGCTAGCTCTGCTTGTGTTGTCTGAGAGACAACACAAGGATTTTCGTGTTTGGATTCGATCATGCACCGAAAACGTACATTGCCACCATGGCACGACAATGACGTACCCGATCGAAAAACAACATCATTCGATCCTGGACACTCGATGATTGGTATAGAGTCATTCATGCCTCCTTCTGTCATCTTCATGACTTCTATCGTTTTTCGCAATTTCATCCATTGCTTCAAATACGCCGTTTTAATGTTTCCGGTATCGGTCAAAGGAATCAGCTCGATAGGGACACCAAATCCTTTTACGCAATATTGGAGTTCAACGGTTTCGCCTTTATCGAGATGTATTGTTGTTTGGTTCGTGTAATACATGTCGATTTTGTGTGAGCGTTATTGTGATCACGAGAACGATAAAATGGTATCGACATTTACTTTAGGTTGTATTCACAGCACATTCACATTACATACTTGTACCATGAACAACAAATGCAGTTTCGGACACAATTGGCGGACAACACGTACCGAGGTGAAATTTCATGCGTTGCACATAGTCAGACATTGTCAGTAAAAATAGAGATCGTAACACCTTATTCAAGGCTGTATCCCGAAAACAAAAGTGAATGGAGCAAGTCCGTAACGGTAAATTTTCGTACACTCGCTTCATAAACATGATTCGATTGAACTTCACGTTGTGGACATTATCTCCCGCAGGAGTTTTTGTTCCCGGCCACACGATCGAAATTACCCCTTTCCTCTGTGTTTCAACATCTTCCGATGCTGCCATAGTTACATAGATAAGAATCTTCACCTGCTCGGTTGGGTTGCAATATGAAGCGCGTATTATTAAAAATAAGATAATGGAATCACATCAAGTTTATGCGTTAGACAGTCCGCTAAGAACTTGTATAAGGATTTTCCTTTTTCACATCAGCAGAAAAACTCGCTAGATTCAAAACTTACTCTAATTACCAGGGGCAACTGAATGCCAAAGCCACCCACCGATACAAGTATCCGTCTTCCACTACGGTCTCGATATGGCAGTAATTGCAAACGGCCGGCACGAAAGACTTGCATTTCCTCCCGATTGAAATCGCTCATCTGTATATGTCGCCTCAAAGCAAATTCTCCAAAGAGCTCCAACAAAATTTCCAGAAAGATGACCAACCTCTTGGCGGCCTTTTTTGCATCAAACAAATCAGATCGGATAAACCTTAGTCTAAACTCGTCGCTGTTCACGTACGTGTTTGGAAATTCTTGGCTGCGATCGAAGGCGTTCTTGTCGGGTATTCTGTTGATCTCAACGTCCATATCTCTGAGTGCCTCAACCAGCATCTCGGGAGTCTCTTCGAGAGCAAATGTTCGGACCCCATGTATTTCTTCGTTGATTGCATTCCGATCTTGAAGTGATAACTGAAGTAGCTCTCTCGATAGAATATCGTCTACTCCGTCATCCGCTCCATCCCGAAGGTTCACGGGATACTTTGAAAGCAATTCATTGACCTCATGCGGATTATCCATAAAACCATCTCGCTGGACCGCTGCAGCGATATTTCCGCTCTGGAGCTCCATTCTGTGACGGAACTTGCTATAGAGTTGGAGTACAGTATCAAATTCGAGGAAAGCACCATGTGCTGATGGTAACACAGGCTGTATGTGATACCTTTGGGGTATTGTACGGTAAAATTAGGTGCACGGACGAGTAGTCTTACAAGCAGGCTAGGTGCGATGTTAGTTCTGTTGAATGCGGACACCGCACAGGTTCGTAATTACTTTCTTGGGCAGAGTAACTTACAAGCCAGATACGTTTAACACGCAGGATATACGGTACGGTATTTTTCCACAGGTCTTTCAGAGCCCCGCAATCAAGCAATAATGATGAAATACAGCCAGTAGTATTTCTACGTGTACAGAGATTATTTCGTACTTCAGTATTTTTTCTGTACACATAAGTACCGGTACATTGTTATTATTTATTGTCACCTTCTATTTCTACCGGGATTAGTCTACCGTTACTCGTACCGTACACTGAGATCATTGTGATGATCAGTTCGATGAGAAGTACCGTACTTGTAGTACTTGGTTTCCGGTTGAATGTGGCAGTTCGCATGCTATAAAGTTAGCGGCGAATACGATAGTTAATTAATTTGTCGAAGCTCCATAATTAGAAAAAATCTTACCTACTCAATAGTCATCTTCACGAGGGGTTCTCGTTGTAAACACTGTTCTTTTCATTGAACGAAACTCTTCCGGCCTATTACCGAATAAGGCAACTCTGAGAGGCAATAATATCGGCGAGGAATAAAGATCTGCATGTTCCGTGCCGTTTTGTTCCAATGGAAAAAGAACTCCTCAGGGGAAAAGAGAGATTTGAGGCTGCACCAGGGCAACACGAATTCGACATTGTTCCTGATATTGGACAGTCATGTTTTAATTATTTAATTATATAATAAGAAAGACCGACAACTGCGCATGAAGTTGTTTACGAAACAAATAATGATATTACAATTATTAGTAGGTATCGGTATGTCAGAGCATTGCCCGAGTTCCTCTCTTAGCGATTTGCGAGTGATTTAACCGTAATGGCCAAAATCTCTGACACACTAAGATAACCACTTGACACTAAATTCAACCAATGAAATTCAACCATTTATCAGAATTCAACCAATGAAATTCAACCATGTATCATGTATGCACATGTGCGCACTGGCCTGACAATGTGGGTTTGATTGGATGTGGGATTGGATTGAACCAACAATGAAATGCAACCATATATGTATAACCCCAATATTTACGCCATTAAAACCCGGATGTGATGAAGAAACCCGGATAAACACCCCGGTGGCAGTACAAAACCTAGGAGTGATGGTAGTACAAAACCTACGCTGACTACCATGTCAAAAGGAACCCGGATATATGCCCCCATCACATTGTGTCATTTCAACAATGCTCATGCTTGTGTCGGATTCGTGTGATGTGTTTAAAAAGTCCGGAAAGTGTTCGTTGTGTGCATGAAAATAATGCTCTATGTATTTTTGCATGCAACAATTTCAAGGAGGACTATTTTCTAATAAGACCAAAGCTGTAAATCATTTGGTTAATTTGATTTATGTATTTATGTTAGTTTGTTTTACTTTAGTTTGTTCGATTTTACGGTGTTGGAAAGAGTTATCAATAAGATTATGAGCGGATTGTATCTGGACCATATTAATCAATCTGCCAATTGCTAATCAGCAGTCTCTTTTTGTGTGGGGGATCGATTGTCGTATCAATTCCCCTGGAATGTATCTTTGTTCAGTACATTAAGTATCAATTGATATTCGCCGGAGCATATAGCTCTTCCGGGGCCCCAAGTAGATAAATACTTATGGTCCTAATCTCTAGTTTGCGCCCTATTTTTACTTATTGTGCGCACCCTGGGATCGTACCATCAAACATTGACATGATCAGCATATATTTCGCCGGCATATATATCCATCATGTATTTGCCGGTACTTGCGTGTATATTTGCCGTGTGTATCATCATGCTCGGCTTCGTAATTCAATATTTTCGCAACAATGCAACCATAGTTTATTTGGCCTTAGTATTATGGTTGCTTCACGATTGTTTACTGGCACAACTTCATTTCATGCTTACCCCAATAATAATTTATTCCCCACTTGATTTTTGTTTTTTCCTTGCGACACTCATCTTTTGTAATATTATCCTCCTGTGAATCTCTTTGCAATTGTATTAGCTTCTTGAAAACCGGCAATTTATAATTTTGTGTCCATTTCACAATACTCACACTACAAATATTGAATACCAAAAGCCAATAAACATATTTTTGTACAAAAAAGAAAGAAACATTTTATCCGCATTTGCAATAATCTCCTTTATACTATTCAATTTTAACAGCAGACAAATATATTGTGCGAACAGACATAAAATAATATTGAACTAACTGCAGTACTATAATGTTGTTGTTATTACCATTTACTTTGGTAAACTTTTCATGTCTTATGTAAAATTTATAGTCCTCGTCATCCTCACCAAGAGTCTCAATCATGTCACATTCTTGTTCCTTCTGTCTTTGTTCCTCTGTTTTACTTTCTTCATCCTCGCCATCTTGTAGTGTATGTTTGCCATTTTGCTGTTGGCATCTTTGAAGTACTAGTTATATCTCTAAATCTTTCAACTGTTGTTCCTTCCTTCTTTTTTCTGTTTCACTTAGGACACATTTGTTAAGAATATGTCCCTGGGTACTCCACCCCTCCTTATTACCAGACTTACTGTCGGTGAATTTCTTTCTCTTCCTCATGCCCTTCATTGTGTTCAGCCATGAGTGGTACTAGTGATTATAAAGGAGAAGCAATGCAAATGCTTCATTCCTTGGGGTGAAAGTGTTACGGATTGTTATTCTGAATAACTTTCTTTTGAAGTCTGTCTGTTTTGGTGACACTGCTCCAAGAATTCTTTTCATCAAGTATTGGAATTCTGGTGAATTTTTTCATCGATAGTCTTCGTGCAATTGGTACTTATTTTTGGAGTTTGTGTTTTCGTTTTCCGTGATTAGAATCATTCCTGGGAAATTATCTGGTATCTGTTTTTTCCTTTTATTGTCTATGTGTCAGTGTTAAGAAGGCATGATGATTGTGTCAGAAATAATGATGAAAGAGTGTATACTGGCAATCATTTTATTGTTGGTTCTTACCTTTGAAGTTTTTCCTGGCTAGATTCTGAATGTTGTGCCTACATCATGTAGTGAGTGCTCTGCAGAAAATTCCACTCCACTTTTGATCCTTTATATTGATCGTATTTGGTATTTCATTGTTATTCCCTAGTTTTACAATTCTCACGATCATTGACTGTATGAATTGTTTGCGGGGCGGGAATTTCATTTTCCTGAACAATGTTTCTTTGATGTACTGGGTAATGTTTTTGTTTCATGTCAGTCATTGGTCTGTTTCATTGTAACTATCATAATGCTGTTGACACTGTTGGGGGTTATATCCGTGTGGCTATCATTTGCGTTTGTTTGGTAACTTTCCAATACACTGCTTGTCAGGGCTGTTTGTTGTATGTGTAACAAATGTGGTACCCTGCACCGGACTGCAACTTTGTTGAACCATTATTTCTTTGTTAAATCGTGAACAGAAACTTACCATTTTTGCTTTTGATTGTTTTGGATCGCTAGTTTTAATCATGTTGTTTTGGAGCAAGCGCTTGGAATGTTTTTTCATTCATACTGTTGTAGATAGCCGTGGTAAAATTATTACTTGCTGTAAATGCTTGATTTACTGAGTCCTGGGGAGTGCTGTATCACTATCATTATTTCTTGTCTTGTTGCACTTGTGAGGATGGTTTACTGACACCTGCCTATCTTTTGCCCATGCATGCCCTGATAATCTGGAATGTGGTGTCCTGAAAATTTTGGCGTGGACCAGAACATTATGGTGTTTCCAACCCTATCAATCTTTTTGTTGTTTTGGAAATCGTGCAATGGGGTTGCAACCAGCCCCCTAATCACAATTCCATATCTTGATGCTCATCGAATCACGTATTTTTGTTTTTCCATTTTCTGCAACGGCGTTGCAGGAATTGATCTTTTGGACCTGAAGAAGCTTCCGAGACAGCAGCAAGAAGGAACGCAGAAGTTGGTGTTCAAGCTCTCCTGGAGGATGATTCTCAAGCAGCCGGAACAAAAAATCATGTTGTGCCACCACCACCAAAGAAGAGTCATAATTCCCAAACTCCATCAAAGGGCACACCAAAAAATATATGTCTAAGACGATGA
Source organism: Pseudo-nitzschia multiseries (assembly GCA_037355745.1). Lineage (NCBI taxonomy): Eukaryota > Bacillariophyta > Bacillariophyceae > Bacillariales > Bacillariaceae > Pseudo-nitzschia > Pseudo-nitzschia multiseries. The sequence goes on along the minus strand of CM074784.1, from coordinate 4,155,035 downwards.
TGGTCCTGAAGAAGCGTCTGAGACAACAGCAAGAACAAACAAAGTACCTGCTGTTCCTTCCCAAGTACTAGGAACTGTTTCTGACGAATTTTCAGATAAAGCCCCAAAACTGAACGCAGAAGTTGGTAATCCAAAAGCAAACACCCAACAAAGTAAACCTCCACCTATTTATCCAAAAGCGATACCTTCTCTTTCAGAAGAAGATTTGGATTACCGAAATCATCGGAGGTCCGTGGAAAAGAGTCTTGGATTGGCACTGAATGGTCAGACATGCATCCGAGAACTGTTTCGCAGGGTTCAAATTTACTTCTCGCGCACAAATTTTGTGCGTGATTTTAACACGGCAATATTTCTGGACACCCTGAAATTTGCGGGCAAGTGGCGGGCTATAAATTAACAGAGCACTATTTCTGTGCGCGTGATGCACATGACTCTACTCTCGAATAAAAATAAATCATTTCAGTCTCTAGCAGAACCCAATTATTATTCCGTACCAACAACACTTAATTCTTTTCACGAATAAAAAAGAAATCTTTACTCAGTATTAATTCTAAAATATTAATCTCCCAAATAACAATTCGATACTGCTCCCCTAGTTGTGAATTCTATTTCTCAACTACAATATTCCCTTTTTAAAATGTAGATTCTATTATGCTTGATTTATTCCTATTGCAACGTATTACGAATCCTCCATAATTTCTAATATTCTCAAAATTAAGTTCAAGATTATTAGTAGGTTTGTATTATGTATGTACTGTTATTTTCTACATTAGTTCACCAATAGATAAACTTTCATTCATCGATGCTGCTATTGCCGGATCAATATAGACGTTTCTTTTCTTTTTCTTTTTTGGTCCACTACAATTAGTGGAGCTGCTACTAGTAATATTTGCATCGCCATGCTTATTGTTGGTGTAATCTGTTGAACTTTCGTTCCTAAATCTCTCCCTCATCATTTCTTCCAATTTCCTTCCTGTTTCTGGGTGTTTTCGTATCTCGCCAATTTTGTCGCACAAGTCACTGAACAACTCGCGTCCTTCCTCCATCTATCCATTTCTGCTTCCACTGTCTGAATCGCAGAATTTTTTTTTGTCGCGGAATCGTGGCATCAGCCTTTTGCCGCTGCTGGTTCACCCATACATGATGCTCATTGTAGATCAGTACCAATGCAAATGCTTCATCTGCTATAGAAAATATATCACTCAGCAAGTGCCTCTCCTTCCGTTGTTTGAAATTGGAATTTGTCGGATTGATTGCCGACATGATTCTTGTAACAAAATAATAAAAATCTTCATCTTTCGCGTCTTTGTATGTTCTGTATTGAGGGTTTAAAATACCTGTGTCCTCATATTCTGTGTCTTGAATAACTGCAACAGTACCAGGGAATGTGATAGGGACTCGACCTTTTCTGTAATCGTCTGTACGGAAGTATCATCAGTATCAACGGGCAGCATGTTAGTGTTGTCGGACCATAAATAGATTCCAAAATTCCTAATTTCAACAACCAATTCTCCCACCTGTATTTACCTATCCAGTTTTTTCTCGCTAATGTTTGTGAGTTGTGTCTCAATGCAGTCAGTACTGTCCCTACTCGTTTCCTGTAAAAGGAACAGAATGACGCAAGTGGAATATTTGGTGGCTTCATAACCGCACTTGCTTGAACAGCTTTTTGTATTACATGCGACGTTACGTTGTCATTGATAGGGAACTTCATGTTGTGGTACCAATGTTTTTTGATGTAATCTCTTAGCTGCTTGTCCAGTGTTTCAGTCATATCACTCAAAGCCTTAAGCATATCGTTGTCTGTTATAAGCCCATATTCGTCTGTAATTGTACTTACTGCTCGTTCTCTTGTGTCGCCGGCATTATCAGTCCCCTCTCCCTGCATTGTTGCCTCCGTTTGTTTAGGTACCATTACTACCTTTCCCACCCCTATATGTGGTTCCCTCTCTTGTTGTCGTAAGTGTTTTGCCACTTCCTGTGCCAATTTGTCATATTGGATTTTTTTCATGACACGTTCCGCAACATCCTCTAAATCGTAGCATTCTCCGTTAGATGTTTTCTCTACCACATTGGTTTTTGTTCCTTCTTTCTGTTGGTTCATTACTGTAGTGGTGGTTGTGTTGGTAATGCTCAGTGCTGGTTCGTTACTCTGGTTGATGGTGTTTTGTTCTTCCGTGTTTGTAGTAGTAGAAATTGTGTTGTCGGTACCATTTTTTTTACTGTTGCCCTTTGATGCGCTCATAGTTTTGGTATTACTGTTACACACTTTGTTAGTAATTGCGGTGTTTGTTTTCACTCTTTTTTCTTACCGTTGTTGTCCCCTGTATTTTGATGATCACCTGGCCGGATGGTTTTGTTGTTTCGAAGGGTCTTCCCCTCGGATTTTTTGCTTCGTCGTGTCTTTCCGATAGCATTCATATTTTTTTATTTTATTTTCTGAATACGGTGTTGATCAAGAATCATGTGTTTCTTTTTGTGTGGTTTTGTGTGTGTACTAATAATTTTGTCGGGTTGTGTATGGTGTTTTGTGTTGTGTGTGTCGTGTGTGTGTGTGTGTGTGTGTACGGTGTTTCGTGTAGTATGTGTACGGTGTTTTGTGTGTAGAGTTTTTCCATGGGTTCTGTACTATGTTGTTTGCCCTAACTTCTTCTGTGTGTTGTCTGGCTTGGGCGCGCTGTTATATATTTGTAGAAGTAGATCACGTACCTGTGCCAGCCAGCCCTCCCGCGCCATAATTTTTTCAGAAGGGAAACTTTTGATCGCACTAAGGTTATGTATTTCAATCCTCTAGTCACATGTAGAATCTCGTAGACTGCACCTAACATACCGTACTGTCTTGTGTGCCATTTGTATCTACAAACCACAACATTTTCTGTACTGTGTGTGGCAAAGTTGTTCCCAATATGCATTTAAAAGTTGTTCCCAACATGCATTTCGTAAGTCATGTGATATGCATTCATGGCCTGGTACAAAAACTTTGGTAGTCATTACCAAATGAGACTGTTTGTGCCCTGGAATTGCACCAAAAATACCCTCATGTTTGCCATATGGAGAGTCAAACCACAACATTTCCAGCATCATTCTGTGTGACAAAGTTGTTCCCAATATGCATTTGATGAGTCCTGATAAATGTATTCATGGCTTGGACCGGATACTTTTGGAGTCATTACCCAATAAGTAAGTTTGTGCCCGGAAATTGCACCAAAAATACCCTCATTTTTGCCATTTGGAGAGTCAAACCACAACATTTTGGGCATTCTGTGTGACAAAGTTGTTCCCATTATGAATTTTATGAGTCATGATGAATGTATTCATGGCTTTGACCATATACTTTTTGAGTCATTACCCAATAAGTAAGTTTGTGCCCAGAAATTGCACCAAAAATACCCTCATTTTTGCCATTTGGAGAGTCAAACCACAACATTTTGGGCATTCTGTGTGACAAAGTTGTTCCCATTATGAATTTTATGAGTCATGATGAATGTATTCATGGCTTTGACCATATACTTTTTGAGTCATTACCCAATAAGTAAGTTTGTGCCCAGAAATTGCACCAAAAATACCCTCATTTTTGCCATTTGGAGAGTCAAACCACAACATTTTGGGCATTCTGTGTGACAAAGTTGTTCCCATTATGAATTTTATGAGTCATGATGAATGTATTCCTGGCTTGGTCTATATACTTTTTGAGTCATTACCCAATAAGTAAGTTTGTGCCCTGGAATTGCACCAAAAATACCCTCATTTTTGCCATTTGGAGAGTCAAACCACAACATTTTGGGCATTCTGTGTGACAAAGTTGTTCCCATTATGAATTTTATGAGTCATGATGAATGTATTCATGGCTTTGACCATATACTTTTTGAGTCATTACCCAATAAGTAAGTTTGTGCCCTGGAATTGCACCAAAAATACCCTCATTTTTGCCATTTGGAGAGTCAAACCACAACATTTTGGGCATTCTGTGTGACAAAGTTGTTCCCATTATGAATTTTATGAGTCATGATGAATGTATTCCTGGCTTGGTCTATATACTTTTTGAGTCATTACCCAATAATGTAGTTTGTGCCCTGTAATTGCACCAAAAATACCCCCATGTTTGCCATTTGGAGAGTCAAACCACAACATTTTGGGCATTCTGTGTGACAAAGTTGTTCCCAATATGCATTTGATGAGTCATGATGAATGTATTCATGGCTTGGACCAGATACTTTTGGAGTCTTTACCCAATAAGTTAGTTTGTGGTGCCCTGGAATTGCACCAAAAACACCCTCATCTTTTCCATTTCGAGAGTCAAACCACAACATTTTGGGCATTCTGTGTGACAAAGTTATTCGCAATATGCATTTGATGAGTCATGATGAATGTATTCATGGCTTGGACCAGATACTTTTGGAGTCATTACCCAATAAGTTAGTTTGTGGTGCCGTGGAATTGCACCAAAAACACCCTCATCTTTTCCATTTGGAGAGTCAAACCACAAAATTTTGGGCATTCTGTGTGATAAAGTTGCTATCACGCGCTACGTTTGTGATAGCTTCAGTAGCTAACCTACTTGTAGTAATGGATGTGAAATGCTTGTAGTTCATTGGTGGGTTGGTGGGTTAAGCAGTGCTAGAAGTTTGCTTTGCCCACACACACCGGCGTACAGTTGGGCTTAACAGCTTGGGTGGTTAAGCCTCTGGCTGTTAAGCCTTTTCTGCGGGCGGGCGTGGCGGGCTATTTATTTATTCTACTACTAATCGGTTTAGGAGCAAAAGAGTGAGCTGTGGGCTTGTATTCTGCTGGGAGACTCCTCTACAGGCTTGTTAGCGTTTAGCCTGTATTTGCAGAGATTTGCTTGCAGATTCGATGCTTGCAGAATTCGATGCTTAGAATTCCCAGTAAGATTTGTACTGGTGTACCTACAGGGAATGTTCGTACGCACCGATGTTGCTCGCTGATACAGTGAGATCTTTCTCCAAGTACGTGCGCTGTATACTCAAGGTTGTTCCCCGGTCTGTACTTCACTACCCTTCCCCTCATCCGGTTTGCTACATCAACTATCACGCGCTACGTTTGTGATAGCTTCAGTAGCTAACCTACTTGTAGTAATGGATGTGAAATGCTTGTAGTTCATTGGTGGGTTGGTGGGTTAAGCAGTGCTAGAAGTTTGCTTTGCCCACACACACCGGCGTACAGTTGGGCTTAACAGCTTGGGTGGTTAAGCCTCTGGCTGTTAAGCCTTTTCTGCCAATGGGCCATAAGCCACCGGGTGGGAACGGCGTGGAGAGCGGGAGCGTGAGCGCGCGCGTGAGCTTGGAGCAGAGTGAGGGAGGGAAGAGGCGCCAGGGTGCCTCAAAGAGAGCTGCCAGCAGGAGTGGGGTCCGCAGCCGGAACCCATTCCTCGGGCAGGAAGGAGTATGTTCCATTGTTGAACATGACAGAGGCAAGATTCTTGAAGATGGGGAGGGATTGCTGATGTAAGTAGCGCATCATGCAGTCACTGTGCCATCTGGCAAGGAGCTTGATGACATTCGAGTCGCATTTGCCCTGGAGCAGGGCCATTGCCCCACCCGCGCGAAGGGAGCGAGCAGAGATGGTTGCCGGGGCAATGCCAGTGGTAGGGTAGAGGGTCTGGGCATAGACTCTCAGGGAGGAAGTGACAGTTGCTGCGCGAACAAGGGTAAGCACCCCATTGTCGAAGTAACTGGCAAGCGTGAGGGAGGGACCGAAGGGAGCGCTGGAAGAGCAACAGCTTCGGAGGTGAAGGACTTGGCGCGCACAGGCGGCAACGGGGCAGCATAGTGAGTCACCACTCCTGGCATGCGCCACTACTTCCCCTTTGTCGCCATTCTTCTGGGTGGTGAAGGTGAGGGTGACAGAGGTAGCAGCTTGGAGCTCATGCGCAGGGCCATCTTGGTGGACGATGCGGGAGTCAAGGTAGAAGGAGACGTCTTGTAGGTGGAAGGCTTGGTCATCCGTGGTAGTACCCGTGTACTCACCAGGGCGGAGACAGAAAAAGAAGGCGATGCAGATCATGTTTGCAATGGCCTGTCGGGTTGGGGAAGGGGACTCGTGGTATGCAAAGTGGAGGGCATGCATCACGAGGGTGATGGGGACTGGTTTGACCCGCGAGGGGGCCGGGTCCAGTTTGGCATATGCCTTGAACTGGGCAGTTAGCCGGAAGTCAAGACTGCCTGTGGAGTCGGTTCGAGGGTCTTTGGACCCCAGGCGGGCGAGCGTCTTGCCCACTGACCGGATGGTGTCCGATACTGTGCGAGATCGGATGGGCTTGTGGCTACGTGAGAGGTTTCCATCACGGAGTCGTTTGGCAAAGACTTGGAGGATGGGGATTGGATCCTGAATGGACTGGAGGCGCGGGTCAAAGCCTTGAGACAAACAGAATTGAACCCATTGGTTCCAATGGGCATCCTTGCGCCTGGCATAGAGCTCAGTGACTGAGGCTCGCATGGTCTTCTGGACAGCGCTAAGGTCAGCGCGGAATGCATGGGCGGCCGAAGGTGGCATAAGGTCCAGGGCAAGTCCTGTGGGTAGGTTGTGTTAAAGTGATGGAGCAAGGCAGTGTCAGAGAGTTCAGATCGAGAGAGGAGGTCCGCCAGGTGGTTAGCGGGGCCCGGGATGTAATCCCTAAGGGGGACATATTGAAAGAGGCGCTGGTGCAGAGACTGGAGCCGGAGGAGGTAGGCTGCAGGGCCTGTGGTGGTAGTGGCGCCTTTGCGTTGCCAATAGACAGCTGCTGTGTTGTCATAGCAGTTGTGGGTGGTGCGGGCGTTGACCCAAGCAGCCTGAGCCAGAATATCATTGTGGGCAATGGAACCGGCGAGCTCAAGGTCACTGTTGGTGATGGAGCCCTCAGGATTGTCGAAGGAGACGAGCTGGGCTGAGATCCACGGGGGGAACGCATGCCGCCACATGACGGGCTGCACGGCGCCCGTGGGAAGGGGGACAAAATGGACGCCCCCCATGCCCAAACCCGAAGCATCGCAGGCGCCCAGGGTGGCAGGGAAGGTATCCGGCACGAGTTCGGCAATGGAGGTAGGCCGGTTGGAGAGATCATTGGCCAGCCATTGGAAGTCGCGAAGGAAGCTGTGGACGCGCTTGGTGAGCCGGAGGCGCTGCCTGCCTGGCTCCTGGTGGCGGAAGGCTTCTTGGAGAATGGAGAAGAGGCCAATGGAGCCCGGAATGGCCAGCGCCATTGACCGGAGCTCCCCAAGGACTTGGTGCCATTGCTTGATGGGGACATGGCGCTGGGTGGGTGAGATGGAGTGGAGAATCTCCTGGAGGCGGGCCACCCGATGGGGAGGAAGGCTGATGGTTTTGTGGACGGAATCGATGAGCCAGCCGAGGATGACTTTTGTGGTGGTCCAAGTGGCGTCGCCTTGGAGCATTTTCTTGAGGGAAGCAGGTTCCTGCCGGAAGGGAGTGTCAGTGGCATCGAGGGGCCGGAAGACTGTGTCAAGGGATTGGAAGAGAACGCGCTTGATGGCGCGGCGTGTCCATTGGTTGCCCTGGGCAAGGCCACAGAAGTCATCCACATAGACATCCCAGTAGCGAACCGGCGACTTGCTGGGAGTGGTGCTACTAGGGGGGCTGAGGGGCGGCGTGGAGGCCGTGAGGTGAGGAGGAGGCGGCGCCTGGGGGGGTGGAGCGGGTGGCTCAATGGGAGGCGCGCTGGGGGTGGTTTCAGAGGGGAGATCCAACCGATGGGGGGTGAGCCGGGCCTCGGCAAGCCCGGTGGCAAGAGTGGCATTGGCCAAGTCCGCAACGGTTTCAGTGAAGGCACAGAAGTTGGGAGGACTGGATTTCCACCCCATAGGGTTGGTGAGTGGGATGCCAATGAGTGGAGCTTCCCCAGGGCGAGAGGGGAACAGGACGCCGAGCTTCATGGTGTCGTCGGGGTGCAATCGGATGCGGTAGAAGCCATCGGCAAGGTCAATCTTGGACATATACACTGGACCAAATCTGTGGTTGGCGCGGTGCAGTTTGGTGAGGAGGCGCGGGAGTGTCCGGCCAAACTGCATGGCGTCCGCAGGGGCAAGAGGGATGGTGTCTTGGTTGACGTCCGAGTAGGTATAATCGGATATCATTCGTGGGCGTCGGCCTCGTTGGGGGACTAAGCCAAGGGGGCTCAGTCGGAGTCCGGGAAGGTCGTGGATGAGGCTGGCAGGGAGAACAGTCCATTGTTGCTTGTCCATCATGTCGGCATACTCCTCTCGAAGGAAGTCAATGCCCTGGTGGGAGGATTGGTGCGGACCCCGTTGGAGGGCAGCTGCAATGCGAGGCGGATCCCAAGAGGGTCCAGACATGGAGGCGGGGGTGCCGTCCTTGCCATAGCGGGCAAGGAGGCTTCCCGCGGGGTGGGGGATGGAGGCGACGTCAGGATGGATGTCACCCCGTCCTCGGATGGTCCGGATGAAGTCCCCCCAGCTGGTGCTGTTGTTGTAGACAGTGACAGCCCGGTTGATGTGCACGTCGAGCCGGTCGACGGGGTAGAGGGAGGTAGTGATGAGGGGGACGGAGAGTGGGGCCGGGCGGAGGGTCTCTGGCGTAGGCGTCGGCGGGGGGGTGGGCCTAAGCAATGGGTTGGTGGGGTTGACGAGGAGCTCGGGCCTAGGCAACGGGGGGGCAGTGACGAGGAGCTCTGTCCTAGGCAATGGGTGGGTGGGGAGGACTAGGCGCTTGGGCCTAGGCAACTTGGCAGTGACCAGGAGCTCGGGCCTAGACAAGGACAAGGTGGGCGGGGAGGAAGGGAGAGGGGATGCCGAAGCCGGAGGAGGGACTGGGGATGCGGGAGTAGGTGGGGGGGAGGTCGTTGAACCTGTAGAACGTTTGGGAGGCACATACACGGCGAGAGGGGTACATGCGCGCGCGCGCGGGTTGTGCTTACCTAATTCCGGTGTGATTCGTAAGGGTGGAGAGGGAGGCATAGGGAGTTGTCGGGAGGAAGGCAGAGCCCCCCTTGGTGAGTTAGAGGGCAGGGTCAACGCGCCAAAGGGGCGCTTGCCATTCGGTCAGACATTAAAAGCGGCTTGGCACCAAGCCCAGACTTGGTCCTGTTCACTGCTAGTGATGGCGCCATGGTCCTGGATGTTCCTGCAGTTGGTGAAGCAGGTTCCTCAAAGGTGATAGGAATGGCAGCGCTCGTTGCCATCCGGACGAGACAAGGGAATGGTACCTTTTTCTTTCATGGTAGCCATGACTTCCCTCAGTCGGGCGCGTAGGACTTTGTTGGCTACCCCCGCCGTTTGTAGCCGGGGATCCAGGTTGGGGTTGGAGACGCGGGCACCTCCGGCGGAGCCTTGGTTGGGGCTGGGGGTAGTCTTGCCGGGCGTGGGGGTGCCTGGGGTTGCAGCAGGGGCAGCCACGGCGGCTACGCGACGTAGGTGCCTCAGAGCCGGCACATTGGTGACATTGGGGAGCCAGTAGAGGTTCTGGGTGATACGGAAGGCTTGGAAGTCCTTCCCAAAGTCGGGGGAGGGGACAGTGAAGGTTGATCCCCATTGTTCCTCAAGCCAACCCCGCACCCGGATTTGGAAGTAGTATACCACAATGGAGGGAGTGATGAGCTCCCCCAGTTCATCTGCAATTGCTCGGCGGAGGGGCATTTGCTGGAGCTTGAGCTTGGCGAGTCCATTCTGGTAGCCTTGCACGACAGGGTGATGCATGCCTAGAATGGTGGCCAGGACGGCGAGATAGCTTTCCAGTTGGGTGGTAGCTTCAGTCCAGTCGATGGGTAGGTAGGCCTTGGTCTTCTGGAGTTCGAGGGAGTCCTTCAAGGTGAGGGAGTTGCCTTTGGTGGAGATCATGGTGTCGTAGGCCGCCACAGTGGCTGCAGCTTCCTGTTCCCGCTTCAAGGAGGCGGCAGATCCACCGGGGGGAGTGAAAGCTAAAGGGAGTATGCCGTCCGCCACGTCAAAGGGGTCAGTCCCATGAAAGTTGCCATCTTGGAACTTCTTGAGTGCCGCCGTGGTGACCAAGGGTGCCTGGATGAGGAACTCGGCGGCGCATGTGGCTACCTGGCTCTGGAAGATCATATGGGTCTTCTCGTGTTTGCCTTTCTGTGCCCAGGCTTGGTATATGGGGGGTAGGTCGGCTTCCTCAAGCTTGCCACACAGCAGCAGCAAGCGCTGGGTGTACAAGGGGCCCCAGGTGTTCTTGACCGTGGCAGGGGGGCGACGTTGGTCTAGGCCCTCACTGAGCTTGAGCTGTTGGTTGGCGAGGGCGGTGAGGGTAGCTGCCAGCGTGGGATCTACTCCGGCTGGTTGGCCGGGTGCCGGCGGCTGCCCCGGATGGGAGGGTTTCTTCAAGCCCGGGAGGTCCCGGTATAGTACCTGATTGCACATGTACAAGGTCAGGCCAGGCTCCCCTCGAAAGGGGGTGCCGGGTGTGGCAAAGTGGACACCTCCCTCTACAATGGTGGGGTCGGTACCAGCAGCTCGGAGGGTATTCAGTAGGGGGGCGCAAGTGAGTGCCAGGTTGAGTGTGTCAAGGTAGGGGTAGATGATGTTCAAGGCTTGGATTGGACTCAGGCCCTTGCCTAGGAGTAAGGGCACCAATTGGAAGGGGATGAAGCAGGCCTTGAAGGGGGTGATGACTTCCATGTGAGGATCATCGCCTAGCACCATGGGGATCATGTGGGAATGGTGAGCATGCTTGATGACGTCAAGGTGGCGATCGAGGGACAGCACCAAGGTCTCGGGCGCCTGCTCGAGGAGGGCAGCATCCACTAGCACTAGCTCTCCTGCATCGCCTTCGATGTCATCCAGGTAACCAAAGGCCTTGCCCTTGTTGGTACTTGGCGCGGTCAAGGGCCCCGGGTACTTCCGAAGGCCATGCACCAATCGGAGGCGCGCCTTTCCAAAGGGGTCGGTCAGGAATATTCCTAGGGCCCCCACAGGTTCTGGTTCGAAGAGGTCCAAGAGCCGGCCCAGGAGAATGGGGGTGGCTGTTTCCTCAGCGAAGTAGTCATAGATGGTTTGGTAGGCCAGGTCCCGGGCAGGTCCCACTCCAAGGGGACTGGGGGTGCTCTGGTAATACTCAGTGTAGGTCAGCATGTTGTGCCTGAGCTTGGAGATGGATGGAAGGCGACTGGCTAGGTGCTATAAATCCAATAGGAGTTGATTGGAGGTGCAAACTGGTACCCAATAGATCGCGGACGATTGGCGGGCGTTGCTGATCTGTGGGGACCAATTCGAGTCAAATGGAGGTGCAGACCGGTACCCCAATTGGAGGTGCAGACCGGAAGCGACTGGCCACTTGGTGCGGATCGACTGGAGGTGCGGGTTTGTCAAGCGTAGGAGTGGGCGTCCTCGTTGAATGGCTGAAGGTGACGCTTGGATGCGGATCGTCGCCACTTGGAGGTGTGGATTGTCGGAGTAGACCGTATCTTGGTAGATTGATTGGAGTCAAAGGGAGGTGCAACCTCGGAAGCTTGGCCCACTTGGTTGACTGGAGGTGCCGCGGAGGAATCAACTGGAGGTGCAACCTCGGAAGGGCGCTTGGCGAACGCGGGGGAATCGAATCGATCGGAATCAACTGGAGGTGCAACCTCGAAAGAAAAGAGAACAACACTCAGGATTCCAACGTGGTCCCCCACCGTAGTACTAACTGAGCCTGGACGTGCTTAACTTCGCTGAGCAGACGGGAAGCGGTGCTGTCACGTTAGTATGGTCGTTCCCGCGTTTGGCCAAACTCTTGACTGGCTCGAGGTGCCGCGAATCGGCTGTAGGTGCTTGGGTAGTAGTCGCCGGGCTGCTGTAAGTACGGGGACGAGGATGTGTGAGTAGTAAGAGACTGACTGCTGTACGGGTACACTAGGCAAGACTAGGGGACCAGGACAGGAGACTGCTGTATGGTTACACTAGGCAGGCTAGGGGACCAACAGATAGGCTTGTCGTACGGGTACAATAGGATAACTATTGGACCAGGACGCGTTACCTATTTATTTATTCTACTACTAATCGGTTTAGGAGCAAAAGAGTGAGCTGTGGGCTTGTATTCTGCTGGGAGACTCCTCTACAGGCTTGTTAGCGTTTAGCCTGTATTTGCAGAGATTTGCTTGCAGATTCGATGCTTGCAGAATTCGATGCTTAGAATTCCCAGTAAGATTTGTACTGGTGTACCTACAGGGAATGTTCGTACGCACCGATGTTGCTCGCTGATACAGTGAGATCTTTCTCCAAGTACGTGCGCTGTATACTCAAGGTTGTTCCCCGGTCTGTACTTCACTACCCTTCCCCTCATCCGGTTTGCTACATCAATTCCCAATATGTATTTGATGAGTCATGATGAATGTATTCATGGCTTGGACCAGATATTGTTGTAGTCATTACCCAATAACTCAGTTTGTGCCCTAGAATTGCACGAAAAATACCCTCATTTTTGCCAGTTGGAGAGTCAAACCACAACATTTTGGGCATTCTGTGTGACAAAGTTGTTCCCATTATGAATTTGATGAGTCATAATGAATGTATTCATGGCTTGGTCTATATACTTTTTGAGTCATTACCCAATAATGTAGTTTGTGCCCTGGAATTTAACCAAAAATACCCTCATGTTTGCCATTTGGAGAGTCAAACCACAAAATTTTGGGCATTCTGTGTGACAAAGTTGCTCCCAATATGCATTTGATGAGTCATGATGAATGTATTCCTGGCTTGGACCAGATACTTTTGGAGTCATTACCCAATAAGTTAGTTTGTGCCCTGTAATTGCACCACAAATACCCCCATGTTTGCCATTTGGAGAGTCAAACCACAACATTTTGGGCATTCTGTGTGACAAAGTTGTTCCCAATATGCATTTGATGAGTCATGATGCATGTATTCATCGCTTGGACCAGATACTTTTTGAGTCATTACCCAATCAGTTAGTTTGTGCCCTGTAATTGCACCACAAATACCCCCATGTTTGCCATTTGGAGAGTCAAACCACAAAATTTTGGGCATTCTGTGTGACAAAGTTGCTCCCAATATGCATTTGATGAGTCATGATGCATGTATTCATTGCTTGGACCAGATATTGTTGTAGTCATTACCCAATAAGTTAGTTTGTGCCCTGGATTGCACCAAAAACACCCTCATCTTTTTCATTTCGAGAGTCAAACCACAATATTTTGGGCATTCTGTGTGACAAAGTTGTTCCCAATATGTATTTGATGAGTCATGATGAATGTATTCATGGCTTGGACCAGATATTGTTGTAGTCATTACCCAATAACTCAGTTTGTGCCCTAGAATTGCACGAAAAATACCCTCATTTTTGCCATTTGGAGAGTCAAACCACAACATTTCCAGCATTCTGTGTGACAAAGTTATTCCCAATATGCATTTGATGAGTCATGATGAATGTATTCATTGCTTGGACCGGATACTTTTGGAGTCATTACTATCCAATAAGTTAGTTTGTGCCCTGGAATTGCACCAAAAATACCCTCATGTTTGCCATTTGGAGAGTCAAACCACATCATTTTGGGCATTCTGTGTGGCAAAGTTGTTCCCAATATGGTTAGGGTTACATCCGGTTCGCAAATTCAGTAATTATTTTTTCTTATATGTGGACTTCTCGCAAGTTCTTTACCCCCCTGTACCATGTACCAGCATTTACATCCAAACAAGTACCTCAATACCAGTTATCCATGTTTTTAGCTTGTTGTCATAGGATCACCACGGTATTGTACCGGAAAATGAGTTTTTCACATGACAATCCTTTAATATGTATTTTCTGTACCAATAGCTGTAGAATTAAGTACTGACATTCTTACTCCCAAATCCCTACTGCTATTGGTACAGAAAATGTACGCACGTAGAAACCTACATCGATTCAATACCAGAAAATATCTAGTACTAAAAACGTGTAGAAATCTACTCGCGTAGAATCCTACACGGATTCAATACCAAAAATTATCTAGTAAGTTGTAAACATCTTTTCATGTAGAAACCTACGCGGATTCAGTACCGAAAAGTATCTAGTACTAAAAACGTGTAGAATTATACACTAGTACAAAATCATGTAGAATTCTACATGATGTACTAGATACTTCGATCGATCGATCGAAAATCGTACGCGAAAAAAAAAAAATCTCTCTCACACAAACACACAGTAATTTTCTTTTCTACCTCGTGACAAAAAAAATCATTTTTTCTACCTCGCAACAAAAAAAAACAATCACTTCATGATCTGTTCTACCTCACAACAACAACAAAAAAAAACTTCATAATCTGCCTTCTTACATCCGACTTATTTGAGTAGAGTGTTGGTTCTTGCAATCAACACTCCGTCCGGGAACGTGGGATCCGACCCTCTTGACCAAGCACAACGATCCGTTCTCAGATATTTTAGTCCAAATAACAGCCTTGTACTGCATGACAATAGAAAGCAATCGACGAGAGGGAAATTGCTGGATAGATATTGTTTGAATTGGCCCCCAAACATATACGTCTTGAAATCAATGAACCTGCATCCCTTGCCTCTATATCAACAGGAACAAGATACTGTTTTTCGTGACATGGAGTACGTCCGATAACTGTCACGCGACCCTTTTTTTTTTGTCGTGAGGTACTGTCGCAACCCCTTTTTGTGTGTAATTTTAACACGAGTCCCCCTTGTGATTTACTCGGTCAGTATCATGCCCAATTTTCTAACTCTCAATACGTGGGTCGCATTTATTTTTTTCCTTGGGTCATGAATAATTATTATTAATTTTTAATAAAACCTACCCGTACGCTCGCGAATCACATTTACTAAAATTAAATACGCAAGGTCATGACTCACAACCAAACCCCCCCTGTGATTTGGTCGCTTCGTATCATGCTCATTTTTCTAACTCTCAATCCCTGGTTCGCGATTATTTTTTTCCTTGGGTCATGAATATTGATTTTTAATTTTTAATATCACCTACCCGTACCTTCGCGAATCACATTTACAAAAATGAATTTTGCAACGTCATGACTCACAACCAGTAAATTTTAACATTAGTGCTCGCAACACGCAACCCTTAAAATGTATCTCCATTGCTCGCTACCCACTACCCTTATAATTTAATATTTGTGCTCGCAACAAACAACCCTTGAAATTTACTATCATTGCTTGCGACTACCTACCACTACAGTTGAATTATTCGTGTAAAGAATTTGCCTAGTAGTACTATCGTATGCAAAATATGTATGATATGTACAAGTACTTCTTTCTGTACAATTTAATCGTATTTGTCACACAGAACGAACCCTCGTCAAATTAGTGAATGGACTGACAAAATGAACAGTATCGATTCTGAAAACAAGGCCTAAACTTCCTCCATTAATATAGTTTTCATCCTCACTTTCCTCTTCAGCAAGACTACTGGCAACAGTGCCACCATTATTCAACACAGTACTGGTAGGATTGCTTTCTGAGTCGAATCTTTGTAGCATCATTTTCTCCAAATTTATACCCGTTTCGGGATTTTCTCTTAACGTTTGTATCTTCTTGCACAATTTAGTGAACACTTTCCGTCCTTCTTTGTCCCATCCATTTGCACTTCCACTTTTTGAATCGCAATATTTTTTTTCCATGTATTTTGTTTTTTTGTGTGTCGTGTATGTTCCATCAAGTTTCATTTCCTTTTGTTTTTCCCAATTTCTGTACTCGTTGTCAATTATCATTAGGGCAAAAGCCTCACCCGTAACACTAAAGATGGTACTAATAAGATCCTTTGTCTTTCTCAGCCTAAAGTTAGTCTTTCCCGGATTAATGGCAGACAGGATTCTTGTCACAAAATAATAAAATTCTTCATTTGCCGCATTTCCGTATCGCCGGTACTCGTTCGCCAGAATTTCCATCGAGTCCGTATTTAGAGCTACAGTACCAGGGAATGATGCCGGCACTTTTGCCATTTCACTATCAACTGCGGTGATGTCATCAAATGGCAGTATGATATCATAGTATGGTTGGGTTAGTTGTATGTCTGTCGTAGGCACATATTGAAGAACGTCGAAAGTACCATAATTTCCAGATGACTCAACAATTACGCCGTCACTTACCAAACCAATTTTTTCTAGCCAATGTTTCATTATTGTGTCTCAATTTAGCCAGGGCTTTTGGTACTGCATTATGAAAGTATTCACAGATTTTCTTAATGGGTATATCTTTTGGATAGGATATTACACACTCATTGATTCCTTGCACGATTATTTTATTGGAGAGTGTGTTTGTTGTCATAAATTTCAGGCCACCGTACCATTTCTTCTTCACATATGCCCTCACCTGTCCTTCAATTGTATCTTTATATGTTTTCAATAGTTTCATAGTTTCCGTTTCCATACTATGTCTAGTTCCACCACTCAATGTACTCACTTTATCACTGCTATCGCCGCCCTGCACTGTTTTCAATGGTACCGTGTTGGTAGTTTTTGCAGCATTCTCTTTAGAATTCTCTCCCTTCTTACCTTCGCTCCACGTTTTCATCCAATCCTGTACTAGATCCGGATCCTCATTCGCTATTTCTTTTAATATTTTTTCGTTCTCGTTTTTCTTTTTCTGTCGTCCGCCCTCCGTAGTTTTTTGTCTTTTTTTCTCTTTGGTATTTTCTCTAGTATCCTTATTCTTTTTGGAGCTCCCATCATTGTCTTCACTAACCGAACTCGAATCAGTGTCACTGTCAGTGTCACTTTCACTGTCACTGTCGCTGCTGTCCATGATGCTAATGTTTTCCGCTTTCCTTTTTAGTGGTTTTTCTCTTTCCGTCGTGGTGGTGCCTTTTTGTGTTGCTGCAATGTTTGTGTTCGTCTCGCTGGACATGTTTGTAATGCCTGTATTTTTGGTATTATCTCTAGTGTCTCCATCCCTGACTGCGGTTGCTTTTTCTGCTATTTTCTTTTCTTGGAGACGTGTTATTTTTGCCTTGGGTAGGTTGGACCATTCTTGTTTCGTCATCTTGTATTTCAAATTTTTCAATTGTTGGTGTTTTTGGCAATTTTGTGAATTTTTATGCTGCCTTGTTTTGTGATCGATTGTACGAATTCAGCAATTTGCAATACATTTGTCTTTGTCTAAGCGGGCTTGTGAGCGCGGGCCAACCAAAAAGAACTGTCTGCCTAGCCGCGCCATTTTTTTTCTTCCGTACATTCGCTTCCTATTTCCAAACAAGTAGTACTAGTAACGGTACTAGATTGTACGATACCAATTAATTTTGATGTTCCCCATCCTACTACAAGTACCGTATCACATCACTTCATATTGAAATCTGTAGAACCGAAAACAGGCACATTGTATGGAAAGGTGTTGGAGACAACAATTCTCTGTTATGGGAAATCCGCACAACGTATGCATTTTCGTTTTAAGGTTAAGTTTCTGTAACGTCGCTCCTGATTGAGTTGTCTGGAACCTCAATTCTGACTTCTTCATTTGTAAGGAACCAGTTGCATTGATGAGCCTGTAATGGAAAATCAGCACGATTTTTGCCACGGCGTTTCCGTGTTGTGTGTCTGGAACGGTGTTGTAGCTAACAATTCACTGTTTTGGAAAATTTACAGAACGTCTTTATTAGCGTTTTAGGTTTAAATTTCTGGAACGGCGTTTCAGATTTAGTTTCCTGGAACGGCAATTCTGACTTTTTCATTTGTAACTAACGTTTTTCACAGTAGTTAATTTTTATATTTACGTATTTAAGTACGACAGGATTCTGCACGTATTCGTGGTAAGTAGGGGTAAGTTTTTCCATAGTAAAGCTTCTTGTTACTAGGACTATTTCACACGTCCCCACGCACCACAAGGAATGGGATAGTTATTGTATTCCTCTAAATCTTCCGGTGAATTCCAACGTTTTTTGTAAAGTTGTAGCCAGTGCACAATGTTTCTCTCGTTTCTATCCTCTTCCTCCCTTTTCTCTTTGTTTGCAAATTGTTTGAGTTTTCTTTTTTTCTTCTTAGACTGCTTTTTCAATTTGTTCATGAATGAATTCCAATTGTTTTTATTGTTGTTGTTTATCTTCGTTTCTTTGTTTCGTTCCTTTCCGTCGTCGGTTTCTTCGATGTACATTATACTGTTTTTTTCAATGATTGCCTCTTCAGTCATTGTGCGCCACTCGTTTAACCAAAGGGTCGTCAGACAGGGACGGTTACCCGGGTGAAAATGTATGCATTGCTTTATGTGTTTTCTGGCTTCCGGCGTAAGGTTACTCCATTTTTTTGGTGGAACTGTATGACCATTGAGTTCGAGCCTCACTCGTTCTCCTGATTGTACTGGTCGTCCAATACCCACGTTGTTGTAGCACTGTATGTCCTCCGTTCCTTTCAATGCCGGATAACCGCATAAAATGTGTGCCACAATGATACCCAAAGCCCATACGTGGTCAACGGCATCAGTGTCGCCTTCCTTGTAGAAAGGAAATATGTCCTCAGTTACGTACTTCAAGCATTGTTCCCAAATTTCTAAAGCTTCTTCTTCATCGAAATGCCCTTTTGGGCTGTCGAGTCTATCTCTAACGTCGTCTATCTTGTTGCATCCATTAAGTATTGTGAGTACCAAGTTGCCGTTTTCGGCACATAGCGCATCGAACCCAGTTTCAAAATGATATAAGAATGGATTATTCTCGTTGTTTTCGTCACCGTCATTTAGCTCAGTCATTCTTGCACAGTACTCCGCCGAATCCAAAAGATACCTAGGCTTCAATGGCTTCCTCTTGTACGCTGATTGTGTTGTTATGTTCTCCATTTTGCTCTTCATTGTAATAATGATTTACGTTTGGCAAATACCGAGGTATTTTCGTTCAATTACTCGTTGCAATCTGTGAAGGAATAATTCTTACCGCACTTTAAGTGGTGTAAATTTCGTCATCTCGCAATGATTGGGTTATATTCAAGTAACTGTGTCTCGTGGTTCGACTCCCCCTTAGAACGGTCCATACGTAGTACTTCCCTCCTTACTTTATGTTCCTACTACTAGTTCTATTTCTTTATTTTTCTATGAACAAGTAGTAACCTAAGAAATAAAGATTGCTTCTAAGTTTTTGTTGAGTGCAACAGTTTGTTACTTTCTGTTGTTTTAAGGACGAATACTGTTCATTCTATGGATTGGTTAGAGTATGAAAGTATATTGCCAATTCTAAGGCTGATACTTTAGTCTTTATGAAAGTTTTAATAGTTCTGTTGTTCCCTGGTAATTTTTTGTCCAAAACCAGTAACCAAATGCACTAATTAGGTTGTGACACACAAACCACCTTGACAGATAAGTCAATTCTGTTTCTTTCATTAATCATCTTATCCATTACACTATCATTATTCATTGTTCAATCACACGAAAAATCTGATTTTGGAACTTTTAATTGCAAATTAGTGTGTATTTTTCTTCCCAATCCAGTCACCAAATGCAATCATTAGGTGGTGATACCCAAATCACGACAGATAACTCCCTTCTGTTTCTTTCATGATTCATCTCACCCATAACAGGAACAATATTCATTGTTCAATCACACAAAATATTGGATTTTCTATTGTTTAATTGCAAATTACTGTGTATTTATCCTCCAAATCCAGTACACAAATGCACTTATTAGTAGGTGGTGACACAAAAACTATGAAAGATAACTCACTTCTGTTTCATTCATGATTCATCTCACTCATAACAAGAACAATATCCATTGTTCAATCACACGAAATATGGGATTTTATATTTTTTGATTGCAAATTAGTGTGTATTTTTCCTCCAAATCCATGACCCAAATGCACCCATTACATGATGACACATAAAGTATGACAGATAACTCACTTCTGTTTCTTTCATGTTTCATCTAACCCATAACAGGAACAATATTTATTGTTCAATCACACGAAAGATGTGATTTTCTATTTTTTAATAGCAAATTACTGTGTATTTATACTCCTAATCCAGTACACAAATGCACTTATGAGGTGGTGACACACAAATTATGACAGATAACTCACTTCTGTTTCTTTCATGATTCATCTCACCCATAACAGGAACAACCTTCATGGACTAATCACACAAAATATCTGATTTTCTATTTTCTAATTGCAAATTTGTGTGTATTTTTCCTCCAAATCCAGGACCCAAATGCACTAATTAGATTGTGACACACAAACTATGACAGATAACTCACTTCTGTTTCTTTCATGATTCAACTTATCCATAACAGGAACAATATTCATGGACTACTCACACAAAATATCAGATTTTCTATTTTCTAGTTGCAAATTTGTGTGTATTTTTCGTCCAAATCCATCACCCAAATGCACTCATTAGATGATGACACATAAACTATGACAGATAACTCACTTCTGTTTCTTTCATGTTTCATCTAACCCATAACAGGAACAATATTCATTCTTCAATCACACGAAATATGGGATTTTCTATTTTGTAATTGCAAATTTGTGTGTATTTTTCTTCCCAATCCAGTCACCAAATGCAATCATTAGGTGGTGATACCACAATCACGCAAGATAACTCACTTCTGTTTCTTTCATGATTCATCTCACCCACAACAGGAACAATATTCACGGACTAATCACACAAAATATCTGATTTTCTATTTTCTAATTGCAAATTAGTGTGTATTTTTCATCCAAATCCATGTCCCAAATGCACTAAGTAGATGGTGACACACAAACAAATTCAACTTATCCATAACAGGAACTATATTCATGGACTAATCACACAAAATATCAGATTTTCTATTTTCTAGTTGGCAAATTTGTGTGTTTTCCTCCAAATCCTTGACCCAAATGCACTCATTAGATGATGACACATAAACTATGACAGATAACTCACTTCTGTTTCTTTCATGTTTCATCTAACCCATAACAGGAACAATATTCATGGGCTAGTCACACTAAATTTCAGATTTTCTATCTTATAATAGCAAATAACTGTGCTTTTTTCCTCCAAATCCAGTACCCAAATGCACTCATTACGTGGTGACACACAAACTTTGAAAGATAACTCACTTCTGTTTCTTTCATGATTCGTGCATGTCCCCCATAATAGGAACAATATTCGTGGTTCAATCCCAGGAAATATAGGATTTTCTATATTTTAATTACAGAGTACTGTTTTTTTCCCTACAAATCCAGTACCCAAATGCACTTATCAGTACAAGGTGGTGTCACACAAACTATGACAGATAATAACTCACTTCTGTTTCCTGCATGATTCATTTCACCCATAACAGGAACAATATTCATGGACTAATCACAGTAATGTCAGATTTTCTATTTTGTAATTGCAAATTACTATTAGATTGGAGTTACTATGCATTGATGGTACTACTAATATTAGTAGTACTACAAGTATTGGTAACAATTTTCTTAAAACTTTGAACTACTAACCACTATGAACATCCATGTAGTACTACTACGAGTACAGTATTACTACAAGAACATGTAATAGTAGACTAATATGAAACAATTCAAATGATCCAGTACTGAGTGTTTTAGTACTACTCCACTAGTAGTAGTAGTAGGTACTCTATTTTACTTTTGAATATTTCTTACGTACACAATAATGTTTTGGTTAATCTGAATCCAAGTTGGAGAAGAAGAACTACTATTAGTGACGACGTTGTAGTAATATGATAACTTCTTTCCCGCTTAGGCCCTCTTTGCTCTTGTGTTGTACAGCGTAGTTTCATTATTTGAATACATCCGACAACTTGGTGAACTGTGGTTTATCTGACCCCACACGGTCGTAAGGGAACCAGGTTGCGCGCTTCACTGGTGTTGTACCATCCGGTAGTTTCTTGTGCACCGTAATATGATAACTTCTTTCCCGCTTATGCCCTCTTTGCTCTTGTGTTCTATGGTGGTGCTTGGAGAAGGCTATGAATGTATACCCAATACAGCATAGTTTCATTATTTGAAGACATCCGACAACTTGGTGAACTGTGGTTTATCTGACCCCACTCTGTCGTAAGGGAACCAGGTTGCGCGCTTCACTGTTGTACCATCTTGTAGTTTCTTGTGCACCATGTATCCAGGGTATTGAGGATATTGGTCCTTCTTCTTCGCTGCATAACTCTTCACAACACCAGTTCCAGGTGCTGCCAAACCCGTGATTGTCACCTCACTACCAATTGCAAATTTAGGATACGAGATCACCGGGTCAGGATCTGCGAACAACACCTTCACGTTTCTGGAGCGCTTCTGTCTTATCACGTTGGCTGGTTTTGGGCGAGAAACTTGCAGAAGGTATCCAAGATCTTCAACGTGGCCCAGGTTTGGAGAAACCTTCCTCTCCTTGTACTTCGGCTCTCCATTGGATTCGTCTGATGCAGTCTTGTTTCGTTTTTTTGGTTTCCTGAGGAACGACTTCTTCTTTGCCTTCATGGATGCGTTCTCTTTAACTGCGTTTGGTTCTGTGGGAGGTACGTTGCCGTTTACTACTTCTACGTCGTCTTCTTCTTCATCATCATTGCTTTTGTTACCTCCATCAATTGAGGGTTCACTAGAGTTGTCGGTCAATTTGCCTTCCCAAGGAAATCGAAAGAATGATTCCGGTTCATGGATCTCTGTGTTAGTGAACACTATCCATCGTACGGAATACGTATCATTCTCTTCGATGAACTTCTCGAAGTTCTTCAAGTGTTTCTTCATGAAGTCCCACTTTGCAATGTCGGTAGCTCCGTAACTCTGACTGTTGGGTACCTTGATTTTTTCAAATAGTTTGATCAATGAGTCGCCATCGGATTGTAAAGTCTTTTCATCCTCTCGTGAAACAAAAGTTACTTGCAAGCTTGCTTCCCACAGGTGTTTTTTGTTATTGAAAACCGAACACAAAAGTTCCTTTGTCAAGGGGACGAACAATTGTCCCCCTTCAGGTAGATAATTGTAAGTTGTCAGAAACCGCAAAGACCTCTCAAAAAAATTAGAACCTCCGAGTACTATTTCCGGTCGTGTGATGAAAATATCACTGAATACGAATCTCGTATGTTCCCAGAACAATCGATCGTCCACCGTGTACGTGCAGTTCTCATCAAAATTAAGGAACCTTGTGACAGATAAGCTGCAGTCCTCTTTTGCGATAGGGTAAGTATGCCGACTTTCCTTACCTCTCACAAGCTCAGGCGGACTTGGTTCTTCAAATTGAACGGATCGAGCACCGTCACTGGTGAAAATGAATAACCGATCTTTGCGGTGAGGTTCACCTTGATTAGAGCGTGACGACAAAGAACTTCAGCTCTGCTTTCAACAAATAGTCCAGAACCTCATGTGCATGGTCAACGGTAAAAGGAATTTCTTCTTCGTGGCCAAGTACAGCCTTTATTATTTCCTTTGAAACCATATCCCTACTAACCGAAACACGTGTACCGTCAGCATCACGTAACAAACGAGATGTTAGAACATAGTCGAGCAATTTGTCGCAAACAAGATTCACCTCTTCAAGTTGGTCTGAAGTCGAAACAACATTGTCAACACAGGACAAACTCAGGATGTAATGTTGCAACAATGTCTTCACGTGAACTTTGTCCTCCGGATTGTAATCGTCCACAAATATGTCACGTTCGGCCGTTTTCTTTTCAGTGGAACGAGTGACCAATTGTTTGGCAAAGTCAACGCCTACTCTGTAGAACTGGTTAAGAGTTTTCCGGTGCTCCATAATCTTGCAAAAGTGAAGAGAAGATAACAGGTTGAATCGAATAATTCCCACCTTATTGTCCACTCCTTGTATTGTGTATTTTCCAACCAAAAACAAAGACTCATAGAGATTGGGCAATAGTTTGTTGTACAAATTGTCATGTAGTAATGACTCATCGGGGAAGTGGTGAAGGCTGAGTTCTTCAAAAATTCTGGCCTTCTGTCGTTGGAAGCATACCCACAAATACATGAGGACCTTTTGAAACGCAAGGGGTATCTTGGACACATCGGAGGGTCATTCCAACTTGAGGTATTTTTGGGAATCAGTCAAGGGCACTATCTCGACTGCTTCGACACCATCTCTTATTGGTCCACCAACAACTTCTTTACCCCTAATAGAATTGATTTCTTTCACCAAATCATCAAAGGAGTGACTAGAGGAAAGAAAATGCCTCAATGCACAGTTAAAGGAAAGACCTTCAAAGAACGAGACCATCTCCTGGACGTATAGCTTCCCTTTCTTTACATCGTCTTTAAATCTATGATTGAAAAACGGTCCTTCTTTTTCCGGTGAAGGCGCAGGGGGAATTGGACACAACGTACGTACCAACGCAGTAAGCTTAAATAAACTTTCATGTACTTCAGTATGGTGTCGTAGTTAACCACATTCTTTGCCCAGACAGAATGCGACGTGCCTTCCGATACTTCGTCTTGTCCTTGAACCCGGGTGAATTGTGTTTCGCCTTCCGTGGTATTTTCATCGACTTTGATAACGGAGTTGAGGGCTGACTGGAAGGAGTTCCATTTTTCTTTCATTTTGTACTCCTTGAAACGAGTTGTCAGTTCCTTTGCATTCAAGATACAGACCTTCTTTGTCAACTGCGACCCAGGAGTCACGTAGGAAAAGATTTACCATCACGTCAACAACCCTTGGTATAGGACCCGAGGATGGTTTGTCTGACGTTTCTTGCTCTCTGAAGTCAGGACGGGTTCCGGAAGAAGACAGTTTAGTAACAATGAAAACCTTGTTCATGAGATGGCGGAAGACAGATTCGATGTCACGACTGACGGCAGTGATGAGCTCGTTCGTCAAAATATTCTCAGAGAATCCGTTAGGACCCTGTTGCTTCAGACAAGCTTCGACACGTCTTTTCATTGCATCCGTGTGATCCTTGTATTGGGAGTCATCATCAAATAATTCCAATGACAAACTTTGACCGCCTACATTTCCCAAAGACGACGAAGGTTGAGCAGCACCTGTGACTGCTTGATGTGGTGTTTCGGGAACGACTGCTGGTATTTCTACCACATGACTTCTATTCTTATTCTGTGATGGACTTGTCGATGTTTGGTGTTTCCTCTTCCTCAGGTTTATCGACTGCACGCCCTTGACTGACCGGATGAGCTTTTGGATCGTTTGCAAACAACGTTGTTGGGGTATTACCTGAAGGTCTGTCTTGGTCTGCGGCTGCCCCTTCATCTCGTGGTGGAGTAGATGATGGAGTACCGTTGACTTCTGCCGCCGCATTTGCGCCGGCTACATTGGTTGGAGTTGCGGCTGCATCTGTGACTTCATCTGGTGGTGAATTAGCCTTACGTTTAGCGCCACTTCTTGTAAGTCTCGGCATTGTTTGATTGCTAATTTAGAGGACAACGAAATAAAATTGTGTGAAAAGCAATCTAAGTTGCTACAAGTGTTTTTTTTGTCGCATATCAAGAGATTCGTAAATGAGGTTACAGAAAACAGAGTCGACTCAATTTCAAACCTCAGCGACTCTAACGACAAACAAACATCATGCAACAATGTACAAATATTTCCACTTTAACGGTAAACAAATGGTACAGCCTGCAACGCCGTTGCAAACGAAAAGTGAAAACGTTACCAAAACAAACCACAACGGTACAAAACACCGATCATCCATTTTGAGATACGGTAATGTATGTTAAGATTTTCCGACAAATAGTTTAAAACCCAGTAATTTGGTGATTTGCAATTGAAACCAAAATGGAACTCAAACTTTGCAACGCCGTTCCATGACTGTTGACATGAATTGTCCAAGAAACCGTTTCACCACCGAACCATACGTAGTACTTCATTTTGAGATTTGAAATTGAAACATGATTCGAAATTGCAAATTGGAACATGATCCAAACACAAAGCCTGAAACGCCGTTCCGGTGACTGAATTCTGAAACGCCGTTCCATGATTGATGCCATGAATTATACAAAATCACCCTTCACAACCGAAACAGAAGTCATTAGTATTATCATACCTACATTAGTACTACTATGTATACTACTATCGTATTATACCTATACACAAAGGTTTCTGTCTACGTAGCTACTACTGTCATAGAATACTGGTGGACAAAACTAGGCAAATTCATTACCAGTAAGATCACCGGCACACATGTGTTGTTGTTAAGAAGTACAACCTCACCGGTACATAAAAGTTCTCACTGCATCACAAGTTGAGAACGTTAACAATAAAACTCATTGCACTACTTTTTATTGTTCTCTATTCAAAAATAGCGTGGGTGGAGGTTTATTTACTTAATGTTCTTATTTTTAAATAAGTAAATGGAATTATTCTTCATTGTTCTAGATTTACAGCGGTAGATCTGACAGGTTAGTAAGTCTCGATTCTTTGTTTGGAACACACATGGCCACACACACACACACACACACACACACAGTGAAAACATTTTTTTTCGAACTGATTTTACACTGTGATTTTACAGTGTGGTGATTTTACAGTGTTATTTTACAGTGTGATTTTACAGCGTGCATTTTTTTTCTTTTCGAGTCAAAAAAATACTGTTTCCCTTCGTAATCATCTTACCAAACTTATCTTGAGCAGAGTTGGTTTACCGTACTTGTACGACAAAGCACTCCGTCCGAGAACGCGGGATCCCACTTAACTGATCAGCAATGGTCACTATTATGCAGGGAATTCAGTATTATTTTCCTTCTGAATCCGATTCGTTGAGAGTCTGATTCAGAGGCTTCTGACGAACAGCAACGCTGCGTTAGTGTGTTAGTAGACGAACGATTGTACTCTACGCGTGACAATTGTGGTTGGATACTTTCGGCAACGGATAATCGGACTACAGGCGAGACTAGGGAAACGCCAGATCTCCTCTTGCTGTGACTTATTCAGATTGCAGCGAGACAGACCTTAGTATGTAGATTACAAGTAGTTGATAGCAACTAGTGTGAATTTTGGGATATAAATCAGTTGAATGTTAAAAGTATGAGATAAAGTGAAATCTTGCCGAAATGCAAGATATCTCTTTTATTGAGATGAATACGTTGCAACTGCTGTTGCGTAGTGCTGAGATTACTCGCTGATTATTTCCGTACATGTATTAGTCGTTGACCATATATATTTGTATGCATGTATATGTATTGTGTGAGAATCACACGCCAACGGTTTTCTTCTCTTGTTCCGTTAGGAAGACTCCATGATATGTTTATCATTAAGGTCAGGAATTGCTCCCGTAGCTCGTGTGATATTTTATGAAATCAGAGTTTGCTCACCGAAGAACAATGGCAATATTGTAAGACAGGGATTGCTCACCGTTGATGCGCGATGGGAATCGATGCGCCGTGGGAATCGATATGCCGTGGGAATCGATTACTTAGATGGATACGGGACTCATTGATTCGTACGAATAGGAAATCTACCCTTTGGTAGCTTTGGTACTTCTGGTCACGAAAGGAATTTAATACTCCCCATGTCTCCTTGTGAAGGGTCATCACACTCTACATGATGCTTCCATCATCCTGAAGAAGGTCGCCGGTATTACCACAGAAGTGGAAGATGGGCCTGAGCAGTGGATACACAACTGAGTGACTCCAATGCTTGGTGAGAATGTCTGCACAGTTATCCTTACCTGGGATGTGCATCATTAAAATGAAACCTCTCGCTATCATGCTTCGTACGTAGTGAAACGACAGAATATTATGACGCTTGTGCAACCTTGCGTAAGGGAAGGTTGACGTTTGGATCATCTTTTCGTTGTCACCCCAAGAGTATGAGACATCATGGACTCGTGTTCCTAGGTATCGGAATGAGTGGCGTAAATCGACGATCTGTTCGATGCAAGTCCTTCCTGCAACAAATTTGGCTCCAAAGGTGGCTGTCTCCGTAGTAGACTGCTTCTTCGAGAACCACATCATGGGAGTCTTGTTCGCAAAATGAAGAATGCCGGTTACTGCCTTACCACTGAGGATGTCATGCATGAGGTTGGCATCATAGAAATGTGTCAACACTACTGTCTTTCCAAGCGGTGCAGGAGCGTCGTCGGGTAGCTCTTCAGAATGCTCCCCATAGACGGTGTTGGACCAATCGATGGTGTCGGGTTTAGTCAATATAAAATCGGGTGGTTCCACGCGGAATCTGATTTTAAAATGTCTAAACTTGGAGATATATCCATAGATACGTTTTGCACGTTCGAGGTGCCCATCTTGTGGCTGAGCTCTGAAACTTGAGAGCGTCATTACGGCTGTTTGTACATCGAAACGGCCAATAGCGATGATCCATTGAAGTGAACCGATCATACTTTGGTATTTCTGTATACCGGTTTCTTCGAGAAAGGCTGAGGAGTCCAATTCAGGATGATCGTTCTGCGCAATGGGTGATTGGAACCTAGTGCTAGGTTTGCATCCGAACATTTGTTCGTAAGAAGCTTCCATCTTTTCGATGAACTTTATGGGATTCATGCATAGAACACCATGTTCGTCGCGCTCAAATCCACAACCTAAGTGAAAGTTCATAGGTCCGGATCCCTTCAGTTTGAAGTTATATGGTGACGATTGCAATATCTTCAAGAAGGAATTGGGATCTGCCATGCAGAGACATAGGTCATCGACATATGTGCATATAAGCTCATATACACGTTCACCATGCTTGTTTGTTCCGGGTTTGAGGAATATTTCCGGTTCTGCGCGGGATCTTTTGAAGCCGAGTTCGATGAGACAAGCCGCGAGTAAGTCTCCAAAGCACTTGCCTGAAGACCTGAGACCGTATAGGGCTTTGTAAATGATCAGCAGGTGACCCTCCAGCGATCCGAATTCGGGACCTGCCTTGATGCATACTTTCTCGCAGGTGACTGCTTCTAAGTAGGCGTTACCTATGTCGGTGCCCCATGCTTCTAGGTCGTTGAGTTCAGCTAGGAATAAGCACATACGTAGGCCTGCGGAGAGATACGACGCCTGCATAAACACTGTGGATAGGGGCCTCAGTGAGATTACCAGTTAGCAACTAGGCGGGCCTTGTGTCTTCCGTCGTGCTTGACAGCGTATATCATGTGTAACTTGATCTGTTGGAATCCCGGGGGAATGGAGCTCGTCTTGTACACGCCTTTATCAATGAATGTATTGTACTCATTGAGTTGTGCCATTTCCAGAGTGGTGGCATCTTCCCATTTGGTGTTTCCGTTGGCTTGATCAAATCGGAGGGCTTCTTCGTGGTTACGAGGCACTTTGAATCCATATTGATACTGCGGAGTGGTACGGAAAGAACGTAGTTTTGCTTGGTGCACGAGCCGATCAAGTTTCTTGGTTTGTCGGGCTAGGTTGGTGATTCGCTTGAGGCGTTTCCAACCCGGGAGGTCAAGCAAGTTGTTGTCTTTCCCATATTTTGCAACGGTGACCGGGTCATCAGCCGCAATGTTGGCCAGAGGTTCATATGTGCGTTCCATATTCTCCCATTCAATCCAAAGGTTATACTTGGAACCTTTGTATTGAGGATGCTTGTTATCCAGTGGACCTTGGTGTCCTAGGATGCGGCGAAACGACCAGAGTTTGCCGTCTTCTTGTGTTGAATCACGATGTATGTAATTCATGACATCATTATATGCAATGATATCATCGAGTTCGTCATCGGAGTGTTTGCACTTGAACTTGATGAAGTCTTTGTTTCGTTCAAGGCTGTCTTCAACATCGACGATGGTAAGACGTTTCCGAGTGCCATCTGGATTGGTTACAAGGAAGGAACGTCCTTGTAAATCGGCAATCGGGATCGTAGGGATGGTAATGGGTTTACCGTCATCGTCAAACTGTGCGTTACCTTCTTCGTCAGGTAACAACTACCTGTGATGGGTCTACGGAAGGAGTAGCGGGGTTGGTGTGTGGAGTTGCGACGTCACTAACATCAAAGTATGCTATTTCCGGTGGGTCAAAATCATCTTCAGTAAGGAGAACGCCGTCGGATGTCTTGCTGAAGATGTGTGTCGTAGGAGGACCATCAAGACTCTCCCCATAGTTGTTAGGGAGTGGAGAAGGTGACCAGCTTGGGCTGTCATCGACCTTCTGATAAAGAAAGCTCGGTAACGAGGGGTGGGAGGGTGGTTGAAGATTTGGTTGAGTGCCAGATGCGTGGGGCTGTAGTATCTGGTTGTTTGTTGGGCGCAGATGGAACGGTGTCATCGGCGGTGTCAGAATCAGCGGGTGAAACGCTAGGGGGAACTGAGCTGTTTGGTTTTGTAGACTCGTGAATGAGTTTTATCTGATTGGTATGCTCCCCATGTTTGAATGCTGGAGCTTCTCCAGTGGCGTATAAACGGGGTAAGGAATCTTTTGCGTTACGCCATTTGATGAAACCATCATCAGTAAATAAGCCCGCGCGTTTGTTACGTGACTCAGGTGTAAGAGCAGAGCGAACACCGGACCGGTCAAGTAACTTGTTGGTAACTGGATCCCAGATTCGAAAGCAGAGTCCATTGCCAACATGTTCGGCGATGCCGACGAAATGACCTAGGCGTTTGGTAGACTGGGTACCGAAAGGAGAGTCATTGGTTTTGAAATACACAGGTTCAAACCAGAAGAAACTGGTGTATGCGCTGATGTCGCCAAGTGTACCCGTGGCAATGAAGATCGGTTGTTTATCGGACAGCGTAGGGTCAGAAACAACATTGAGGAGACCTGCGACGTATGTCATGCACAGTAGCCACAGGTGTGGTGGTGTGCCGGTACGATCCATGACGCGATTGACAATGCGTTTGAACGTTTGGTATCGTCGTTCGAATTGATTCTGGTGTTGGTGATACGGTTCACTTTGCCAGAGTCCAATCCATAACATTTTGAGGTAATTGATGACCTTCTTACTGGATTGATAGTTACCGTGGTCGCAAAGGAGGCGGATGGGCCTGCCCCATTTTCGAACAAAGTTCTGAAAGCAGGATAGGAAATCGCCGGTGGTACGCATTTCCTCAACGTGGATAATGTGTGATTTGCGGCCAAAGAAGATCTGAGCAATTTTGGAGCCACCATCAATTGCTGGGACATCTGAATAGACAGCATCGGACATAACATCGTCATTGAAGGGGCGAACGTTCATGGCCGGTTGAGGGGAATGAAACCGTTTGAAAATGTTTCCTTCAGGGCTAACCGCTAACGAACCGTATTGGGTTGAGTTTTCAAACGTAGCTTTGATGCGATCAGTGGAAACCCAACAAAAGAAAGGTTTCAGGGATAAGTAGTCATGTTCGTTGGGGTATCTTTCGCGGGGCGTAGCTGCAATGCGTGTAGTGTCACTGGCAGTACAATCTGTCGGAAATGCAGTGACTGTTCCAGAGACTGCGGGTAGCGCGCAGCATGCGAGACGTTCTTGATGAGCGTAGTCGGTGGAAGTAAGCCAAAAGGAGTGATCGTTGGCCCTATGATCATCAATAGGAAGAAAGGGAGATCGAGTGGAATGACTGGAATACGAGCTGAGGGATGTGACCGTGGAGGACCCGGGAGAAACAGAGATATCTAATCCTTCAAGACAGCGTGGGTTCCCATATTCGTCGTAATCGGCATAAGGGAGTTGCTGTGGTTGGGGAGGATATTTCTGGAGAAATTGTTCATCCTTCGCACTGATTGTGGTATCGAGAACAGATGGGTCCCAATGTTTATCGGATGTCATGATAACATGTGGTAGCGTGTCAAATTCAACAGTCGTATACTTTCGCATCGCAAGGTATGGTAAACCGTGTCGTATGCTGAGAGGCAGTGCATAGCCATCGGAGGTGGTGATGACCTGTCCTCCGCCTGCTTTGATGGACGTGTCGTCGACAGTGGAAAAATATGCTTCCATTTGGCCGGATGACAATATAGAAGGGTGTCGTCCTGTATAGGCACATTCATTGAAAATGAGAATGACGGGGCCTCTGTTCGACATGGAATATGCTCCGCATGTAGCAATGGGAATATTTTGTACCTGATGATTGTTAATGCCGGTGACGTTAACATATCGTGGTGGGATATCCTTGGAGATGAGACACGCATCATTACCGATGATGCAACACAATTTTGCTCTCGAGCAACTTTGTCCGACGTTCCAAATTTCCGATGTTTCAGTACTAAACTCACGTAGATTTCTACACACATCTCCCCTGCCATATCTTGCCCACTTCTCCACCGCCACACCCGACACCAGGCCCTACACATACTAACCAAGACCCAGCCTTTTCGATTTTGCTATCAGCTTGGTCGATTGGCGCTTTCCTTGGCCTCTGTGGTTGCCAATTCACCATTGTCGGTCGTCGTCGTCACGGTGCTGGTCGTTGGGCTTGCAAACCAACACTAATTTTCTACACTGAACCCAGTATTACTTCTACCTACGCTGGATCCTGTAGATGAGTACTAACCCCACAAAGCTCCTTCTTCGCTCTGTTTCGCGATGCGCTACCACTTTGTGTTTCCGAGCTTCTCCCCCAAGTCTCTTGTGAGATCAGAGAGGTCTCACAGGTGCACTTCAAGTGCCCTTCTGTACCTTTCCTGACCTTTAAGCGAGACTTCACTTATAGCCCCTGTTCCTTAAGTGTTTTCGCCTAAGGCCCTGTGATGTACTTCCTCCATATACTATCAGGCGTGCCCTACAGCTAGCATCTGTTGTCACACCTGCAGACCCTCGGTTCCTAAATGGTTTTGATTAGAGCCCATTTCTACATAGGAACCTCCTTCCAGTGTCCCACCGGTTCTTCAAGGGTTCCCTGTGAGATAAGAGAGGTCTCACAGGTCGAACTTCAAGATCCGCTATGTTCCTTCCCTGACCCTTAAGTACGAATTCACTTATGGCCCCTGGTCCCTAAGTGTGTTTGTTTAAGGCCCTCCTTCCCACATATACCTTTCAGGTGTGCCCTACAGCTGGCATCTGTTTTCACACCTACAGCCCTCTTCCTAAGCAGTTTCGATTAGAGGCCGATTCTACATAGGACCCTCCAGTGTACCACCCGATTCTTCAAGTCTCTTGCGAGATATGAAAGGTCTCACAGGTGAACTTCAAGTTCCGTTCTGTTCCTTTCCTGACCTTTAAGTGCGACTTCACTTATAGCCCATGGTTCCTAAGTGTTTCCGCTTTAGGCCCTCCTTCCCACATATACCTTTCAGGTGTGCCCTACAGCTGGCATCTGTTTTCACACCTACAGCCCATTGGTTCTTAAGTGGTTTCGATTAGAGCCCGATTCTACATAGGGGCCTCCTTCCAGTGTTCCACCCTGTTCTTCCAGTGTTCCCTGTGAGATAAGAGAGGTCTCACAGGTCGAACTTCAAGTTCCAGCCTACATATTATTACCCTGTGCCCCTAAGTGTTGTTCTTTTATGGTTCCCATCCTACATAGGACCCCTCCAGTGTACAGCCCGCCTTGTCCTTCTTCCTCCAAGACCATGGCCCCTGTGCCCCTCCACCAACTGAATTCCACTTAGGGGCTTCCATTTCTTTACCCGATCTCTTGCTTCTTCCACCAAGCAGTGTGGCGCTATGCCCTTCCTGCGGCAAAGCAAATTCGATCGGACCGAAAACCTCCTCACTGTTGTCGGCGGCCCGCTCAACGACCGAGGTGCGGAAGATTTATCCCTTGCTACTGTCCTTGTCGGCGGCAAATCAATCGATCGAACAACTTGACAACCGAGGTGCGGAAGACTCCAGATCAACCCTAACCCTAACCCAACCCTAACCCTAACCTTGTCGGCGGCAAATTCGATCAAAACTCTTACTGTTGTCGGTGGCAAATACGATCGAAAAAACCCTACGGTACTGTTGTCGGCGGCAAATTCGATCGAACAACTCAATGACGGAGGTGCGGACGCCTTCAGATTAAACGCACCTCCACTACCCAAACTCCCTCACCTTGTTCTTCTTCCTCCAAGACCATGGCCCCTGTCTTCTTCCATTCCACATACCGTAGGACCAGCCTGCCTGAGTGGTGCCATGTGGCGCTGCTTCCTATGTGTATACCTTTCCTACTGTATGATTGTTGGCAGTTGCCTCCTGTTCGGCTTCTGCTTGGGGCATCATTCATCAGTTTGTTCTTTGTACCCTCCCTTCTTGCCCACCCTGTTCTTCTTCCTTCAAGACCATGGCCCCTGTCTTCTTCCATCCCACATACCGTAGGACCAGCCCGCCTGAGTCCTATGTGTATCCCTTCCTACTGTATGATTGTTGGCTCGGGCACCTTTCATCAGTTTGCTTTTTTGTACCCTCCCTGCTTGCTTTCAGGATTCGTTTGAAAAATTTGTCGTTCTACAACTTGGGGCTTAAACTCTCTTCGATTGAGGCGACGTTAAAGTCTGGATACAGACTGAGTAGTTTAGATCCACCTTCGGTGGTTAAGGTTACTTAAATAAGTATATTATTATTATTATCATTACCGATGATGCAACCATTTGCGCCGCGATCAACCATGGCAAAACCAGGGCTAGTAACCGTAGTCTTGTGTATACAATACGTGTATGACGTTACTGGACCATCGTTAGGAAAGGTAAGATCATCCTCGGGAGTATACCACTGGTGAAAATTGGCGGAATACGATGGTGTTCCCACAGGTATTTGGGTGTTACCGTCCTTTTTGTACTGAATGTCAGGGTTGTCTGAAAGGAATCGAGCGGGATGCGCTGGTGACACGGAAGACTTGAGAGGTCGCTGGTCCTTAGACGAAGAGGTCGTTGATTTGTATACACCTAGGGATGCATGGAAAACACCTCTACGATCATTCTCTACAGCAGGGTGAAGGTCTGCTGCGGAATTGGCATGCTCATCTTTGGTCGAAGTATCGTCTTCCCGAAATGATACCGAGTGTTCATGTTGGTATGCCTTCCGGGTAATGGGTTTGACACTGTTGGGGTCAGGTTGGTCCGTGCTAAGTAAGTCGTGTCGCAATGAGGCAACCACGATTTTCTTGCCTTCCGGAGAAAAACTGAGCCAACTCTTCATGTCCTGACGTGACAAGGCCTTCCATATGTTTGTAGGCAATCTTGTGGTAGGGTCAGGGGTACGTCCAGCCTTAAACACAGCATGATCTTGATAGTCCCCTTCAAATTGGATGGGGAGAGCATAGTCATCATGGTTTTGGCTCGATTCAGAAGAAAAATCATGAACGTGTGCACGTACGGTCGACCGAGGAGCAGACATCGCGGACTGGGAATCAAGTCGAGTTGCTTCGAGTAAAAGCGTGATTTTAAGATCATGGATAGCAGCGGCTTCGGCAACCGCATCCGTTACGGTGTTATTCGTCCCACCTGGATCCTTGACTTTGGCAAACTGTTCGCTTAGTTGGAAGCTGGAAAAGCATGCCTGACACAATGCTGATTTAACAGTATGGTACTCAAGGGGCTTGTTGGGAGGACGGAGCTTGTTGAGGTGATTCAATTCATCAAACCAATGTGTGATGAATTTCACTTTGGATTCCTTCCAATTGTTGAGGTTCAACTTGAGCAACGCTTGTAGCTGAGTCGAGTTGTCGTATACCTTTGCTTTTGATTTGCTATGAAGGTTTACGAAATCGAAGTAGGCCTTGCGTCCATCACGAGTGGTAGAATGACTGTGTACACATGATGCAGAAAGGTCACTCTTGAAGACTTCCAACATTAGTACCCAGAAGAAGGCTTATTGCTTGACAAAGAGATCACGGGTATAACCCAGAAGCGTAGCTGGAGGCCAAGTTTCATCAAGGAATGTCTCTGTATCGATGTCGTATGCCTCGAGTTTAGCTTTGAAACCGACGAGCCAGTGTTCGAATCTCGAGTCATTCGTGAGGGGTGTAAAGGACTTTTCATCTCGTGCTTTTTGGCACCATGATTCGTACTTTACCTGCTGAGGTGACTTTTTGTTACTTCCCGCCAGAGGAGGTGGTGGGTTCAGAACAGATTCGTTACGCAAGCGTTGGGCACGTTCTTCGCGGAATGACTGGAACTCCCTGTATGTATATGACTTTACATCCTTCCAGTTCCTATCGTCTTCTTCTAGAGCGACATCGGCTTCTTGTAGGACGATAGCGTAATCCGCAAGTGCTTCTATGCTCCTTTGAATGGATCGAGGGATATGCGTAGGCAATCCTCCCTCCGTATAGGTAAGTTCGCGTGCAAAATCCGGTTCGATAAGTGCGTCGAGGAACGACTTCCACTCGCATAATCCGCCTTCTTTGAGAGCTAGGCACAACTTGCTAGTAATCTCACTTGTTACGTTGAGTAAGGATACAAGTATCTTTCTCATATCAGTATCGAAGCTGGGAAAGCGTTCGATAGTGGCGACTTCGGCGTCATTCTTCTCTTCGCCTCCGAGTGCATTGCCGGGCATCATTGGTATGTTCGGCATCTGTGGTGGTTCCGAGCCTTGGAAAGAATTGCGCGGTGACTGAGAATGGGAACTGCTTCGTGTACGATGTGCGATGTGCATATGCCAGCGTAGGGATTGTATTCAATTCCGTTCCTGTTCTTTTTGTGTGCAAGCCTTCTTAGAGCTTGCAACTGTTAATCTATTATTTTCCTTCTGAATCCGATTCATTGAGAGTCTGATTCAAAGGCTTCTGACGAACAGCAACGCTGCGTTAGTGTGTTAGTAGACAAACAATTGTACTCTACGCGTGACAATTGTGGTTGGATACTTTCGGCAACGGATAATCGGACTACAGGCGAGACTAGGGAAACGCCAGATCTCCTCTTGCTGTGACTTATTCAGATTGCAGCGAGACAGACCTTAGTATGTAGATTACAAGTAGTTGATAGCAACTAGTGTGAATTTTGGGATATAAATCAGTTGAATGTTAAAAGTATGAGATAAAGTGAAATCTTGCCGAAATGCAAGATATCTCTTTTATTGAGATGAATACGTTGCAACTGCTGTTGCGTAGTGCTGAGATTACTCGCTGATTATTTCCGTACATGTATTAGTCGTTGACCATATATATTTGTATGCATGTATATGTATTGTGTGAGAATCACACGCCAACGGTTTTCTTCTCTTGTTCCGTTAGGAAGACTCCATGATATGTTTATCATTAAGGTCAGGAATTGCTCCCGTAGCTCGTGTGATATTTTATGAAATCAGAGTTTGCTCACCGAAGAACAATGGCAATATTGTAAGACAGGGATTGCTCACCGTTGATGCGCGATGGGAATCGATGCGCCGTGGGAATCGATATGCCGTGGGAATCGATTACTTAGATGGATACGGGACTCATTGATTCGTACGAATAGGAAATCTACCCTTTGGTAGCTTTGGTACTTCTGGTCACGAAAGGAATTTAATATTCAGGCTCGAGATATTTTTATCGGAATAAACTGCCTTTGCTGGAAAAAGAATTGGACTGCATTGGACTGTAGAGGAATTGCTGGATAGATATTGTTTGGACTGCAGCCTTACATATACGTCTTGAAATCAATGAATCTGCATCCATTGCGTAGATATATCAACAGGATAAAGATCCAGTTTTTTGTGAGAAAGGAGTAAAATTGAACAACGTATCGGCAACAACAATTTGACCGACAATTTTCCCCTGTAGTTTGAGAGAACGATTCGGATCAAAGTATCGGAACAACGGACGGAGGTACGGCGAACAACTATTGTAAGAACAAGCAAGAAGGGTACAAATGGGAGAGATACTAGGCAATGATTACAATGCCACCTGCATTGCTGATAAGAATGTATTTCCTCCTTTTTCTATTTTGCTATTTTCATAGGACCGTATTGGAAACAACGGATCGGAAGGCAACACTGGGTCGAAGGCGGAAAAAACAACAACGTAAGATAGAGGGAACATGATGCCTACATCCTGCATTGCTGATGATGTCTTCCTTACTTGTGTTTCCCTCCTTCTTATTTTCATAGGTACGGATCAGTAGAACAATCAATTGGAGACAACGTCGGAGAAGGCGGACGCAGGATCGTAACAATTTGATCGGACGAATTGAACGCAACAACAAAAGGAGGCCAACAGTGTAGGTTAGTGACACGTAGATTATACTATTCTTTTGTTATTATTTACTCAATGTAGCACATCCATAGATACTTACCCATTTGGTTCAATTCACATATCATGATAAACTCAAATACAATCGTAGACTACGGCAATGACAGAGAGCAACAACAGCAACCGGAAACCTAGCGACAGCGATAGCAAAAGCAGCAAGCGAGAACGATCCAAGCGGCCGCAACCCGGAACCATCAAACCAACAGCGGCAGCAATACCAACAACAGCGCCAGCAACAGCAGCAAGCGGCAACACCAATAGCAACAGCAGCAATAGGGAAGAATCCAACCGCCCAC